>ML685792.1:12040065-12101026 GCA_007922175.1 Pelusios castaneus | reverse complement strand
GAAAGAAAGAAAGAAAGAAAGAAAGAAAGAAAGAAAGAAAGAAAGAAAGTTACCAGCAGTTGCTGGAGGTGAGACACTGACAGAAAGAGAATTCAGCAGGGCAGCTAGACTGAAGTAGAGGCCATGCGGGATGTGTCTGAGGTAGTTAAGTTTCCCTGAGGTTTGAGAGAAGTGATAAGGTATAGGCAAGAGATAGGCATGGAACCTTTTTTGTGTTTTTTCCCTTTTCTATGCTTGACATGTACCTCTGAGTGGGTAGACTATAACTTTGTTTGGAAGAAGTTGTTCTGAGGCCATGTCTACATTGAAAACTCTGTGTCGATCCCATGGATTGATGCAGCGGGATCGATTGAGCAGCCAATGTAGACCCACTCAATTGATCCTAGAAGTGCTCTCCCTTTGACACAGTAAGTCCACTCTTCCAACTAGAGTAACGCTGTGTCGAAGGGAGAGCACTTCCAGTCAACGCAGCTGAGTGAAGACAACGTAGTAAGTCAAAGTAACTAAGTTGACGGGAGATATGCATTCTGCGGCATGCAGATTGCGTATCTCCTGTTGACTCAGTCCCGTGGTGTAGGACCAGGCTTAAGTCACTGTAATCAGCTACAGCTCACATGCCCCCAGAGAAAAGTTATTTACAGGTGCCCAATACAATTGGGTCTGTCATGTTAATGTGGTTGGTATCAGGGGGCTAAAATTCCAGGATCCTCTCTGGGAATGATAGAACCATAGGGAGCCATCTAAAGAGGGGTGAAAGCAGCAAAACCTGTCACCTGCACAATGCACTCACAAGGGACTACAAAGGGGTACAAGGCACTGCTTGTCCAGAAACAATGGTGGGAATAAAGGATGTAAATTGGTTTTCCTTTCTTAACTTCAGTGGAGCTATGCCAATTTACATAAAATGACCTGGCCCCGTTTCTTGAAAAATATTCTAATAACAAAGTGACTTTTATGAAATTATGTAGTGCAAAATACAGAAAGTATGGAAAAAAGTCCTGCTTCACTCATCAAAAAAGTATTGCAAAGTTTATCACTTATTCATTTTTGCAAAGCGTTTTTGAATGTTAGCAATGGAAGTGGAAGGTTAGAATAGAGCTGTAAAATGCAGTTTTATTATTACTGATATATTTATTATTATGGAAACATTATATGTTCCACCCACCTTTATTTTTTATTTGTGTCCATAAGTTTAAAAATGTACATCACCTAAAATATACTATAAATATGAAATTGCCATGCAAGTCTTACACTCTTAATTTCTATAATTTCAGGAACATTAAAAGTACAGTAAACAACCAGAAGATACAGTCTATACGTTTTTTGTTTGGATTCATTGAATTCTCCCTGCACAAGTGATTCTGCTATGGCCAGGTAGAATGGCTTTAGAAGTGTGTTGTGCTCACAGTGTGGTAAAGCAGCTGCATCACAGTACAGAATCTGGGCCCTGGAGAAGAGGCGGGCCCCATTCAGAGTTCTAGAGCGCCCCATTACAGAGATAAGTTTGGAGGTGTTCAGATCCAGGATTTTGTTTTTGACCCAAGTCTAATACAGCTTTCATCCATGCAGTGAGGCATGCACTAGTAGACTTCTGGTAAGGCCTAAAGCAGCTGAAACAATCAAAGTCAACAATCCCTAAGTCATATAACAACATCAAAGCAGAAATGTCCTGTGGTTTGTTTCAACAGCTGAACAAACAGTGATGACTATATTCCTGCATTGTGGGGAAGGGAGTTCAATGCATAGATAAAGAACATTATAGCTGTAAAAGCTCAGGTCCCAGAAATATTCCCAGAAGGTACTGCACACTACACATTGCTCAAACTGAGGGAAGGCAGTAGTGAATATTCCATACTTTCTCTAATCACTACTACCAGTTGAAGAAAAGAGAAGGAAAGATGGAGCATGCCATTGATTTCTTCCTCAACTTGAGCACCAATATCATTTTCAAAGGCTTGCCAAGAATTGTAATAAAAGGGTCCCCTGCTTTCTTCCTGGAAAAGGAAGTTTCAAAGGCCAGAGATGAATTCATTTAACAAACTGAACAACCTCTGCAGTGTTTGCACAAAACTTATTGTGAGTTAATTTATATATCATTAATAGCTAATGATCTTACCTGCTGGCTATCCTTTGCAACGGGCATGACTGGCCATCTGCACTATTGAAGTTTCTGTGCAGTGTGCCTGGTTAAAAGGCGTTTAATGCTGCTTCCTTTTCCTATTGTGAAAGGAGACGTTTCTAGTGTAGCAAATGCATCCTTCCTCTTGAACCTACAAAGCAAAAGAAAACATCACTAGCACCTGCTGATACCCTCTGTTGTACTCAGGGAACGAATAGGAGCCTAGTCAAGCAAATATGTATGCAAATATTAGACATGAATGTCTCTGCAACAGTAATGGGGTAAATGACAATCACAATCTGACAACTAAAAAGATCCCACTCTATGTATTTATCCATTTTCTAGGTGTTGTGTTCAACTAAATGCATCAAAGTGGATGCTGAATAAATGCATCATCAAAGCTAGTTAACCCTCTGAACTTCCTTGCCCCAAGTTCTTTCTTAATTCTCTGTTCATTAGAGTCCCAGTCAAAACCTCTTCAAGCTCCTGATTTTCCTTCAAAGATAAGTGACTTCAGTATGTGGTGCATAGAACTTCAGCCATAATATTTCATTTATGTAGGAGTGTTATTTTGCATTTCTCTTACCACCCACAGATATAAGTTGCACCAACATCCTTTCAGTGCCACAGTACTGCTTTCTCCCTACACAGCTTTCTGAATGGGGGTGTTAGATGCCTAGGGCCAGATCCTCAGTTGGTACACATCAGCATAGCTCCAATGATTTCCATGATTATATGCCAGTTTATATCAGCTGAGGAGATCTGGCCCAATAAAACTTGGTGTAAACTTTGAACTCTTTCAGGTATTTGCTTTCTATGACACATTCTCTCAATTGTTTTCTGCCTTTTGAGATGGCAGTAACTGCTGTAGTTTGTACTTCTTTGATTTGTTGGGCTTCAGACCTTTCTGGCTTAAGGTAATTTATGCCCTAAATACCCAGTGTCCTTGATACAGATCTTGCTATTTTCCTTTGGCTTTAAATTTACCTGCCTTGCCTCTGCCAGACTGGATTCTTTTCCTTTATTTGGGTGCAGGGAAGGGAGAATAGCTTTGGAGAATGTATTCCCCTGAATCACACCAGGTCACAAATTAATATGAAAACAGAAAGACGCCCACACCCTGTCTGTTGAGAACAGCAGGTTTTGTTTCTCTCATGGTGGCCTGTGTAATTCTTCTGGATTGCTTTAAAATTGTGTGTTTTCCTTCCTTTGACTATTCTGACTGTAGTCATGTTTCTGTAACACTTAAATTCCCGTATCAGGAATCATGTTCAATTCCATTATGTTACAGGCATAGTTGAAAATTATTTATTTTTTATCTATAAGTATAGTAACCAACCAACCAACCAATCAATCAAGAGATTAGAGGAAAAATGGTAATCTACAACTATGCTCCAACAGCATATCTAAATGGCAAGCTAGTGCAGAGCACACTGGGGTATAAATCTGCAGCGCACTAGCATGTTGCACTCACCAGTAATGTGGACTTGGCTACTGCTCACTAAAAGGTCCCTAGTGTACTTTGATCTATTCCCATTGGAAACATAGGATAAAGCAGATCAAAGTTCAGTAGAGGACTCTTAGTGTGAGGTTCCAGGGTCAATTAGGTATGGCCAATTAGCATGTGGTATGCTGCAGATTTACACCCTTGTTTGTCATGCACTAAATCACCATCTAGACAAGCCCTAAGAACTGAACTAAATTGTATTATGGAGCTTTGAAGAGACTGACCTCTTTTGGGGTTTTTATTTTTTTTTAAACTGCCCTGATCTTTTGTGTTCTTCCATTTTGGAGGGCCCTACTTGAGCCACCTGGAAAAAGCCTGGGTTTTAGAAAATGAGAGGTGCCCATCCTCTAAGAATCAGATCCTTTTAATGTATCACAATGTGGGCTCCCAAAAATGGAGACAAAGATAATCACTTGTCACATGAAGATCTTGATTACTGTATGTCGGAGTAATCTCTTAAACTAGGCAGTTGCTTGTAAAAGAAATGTTCACTTCAGCCTCAGTACTATCTAGCTAGGGCATGCAGTGTCAAACATAAGACCCACTGGCCAGATAAAACCCCACAAACATCTTCCATCTGGCTTCTGACTGCACTCTGTGAGACCGCACTCTCTCCCTAACAAAGGCTGCGTCTACACTGGTAAATTAAGTCGATTTAAGCTTGCTTAAATTGACTTAATTTATCTTGCGCCTACACTACAGTTTCCTTAAATCAACTTAAGCAGCTTGCTTAAGTCGACTTAAGGAAAATAAAGTCGACTTAATTAAAATTAAGTAGACTTTATAACACCACCTTTCAACTAGACCTAAGGCTTAAGTCAACTCCGTAGAGTCGACTTAAGCCAGTGTAGATGTGGGGTAGCCCTAAGTCGACTTAGGGCTACCCCATGGCTACACCAATGTCCTCCCTGCTGGGGGGACACAGGGGGAGCCTGGAATGCCCCCCCCACAGGGCAGGGCAGAGCCCTGCCACCCTGCCCCTATGCCCTGCCAGGGTCTCTGTCCCCCTTTGCCCCATTGTACCTAGGTACAATGGGGCAAAGGCTGAGCCCCCTGGCATTGGACAAGGGGTGCCCTCCCTGCCCCTGTGGACCTCCCCTAGGTCCCCCTAAGCCCCTAGAAGTCGACCTAGGCGTCCAGCGTGGACGCTCTAGGTCGACTTTTTAAGTTCCCCTTTAAGTAGACTTTATTTTTAAGTGTAGACACACTAAGTCAACTTAACTAAGTCAACTTAGTTAAAGTCAACTTAAATTAACAAGTGTAGACATAGCCAGAGAGAGCGAGAGAGTGGTCTCGTGGTACCGCAGAGCGCAGTCACTCATATCCAGAACTCTGTGATGCCACAAGACCCGTACACTCTGGTGGCATTGCAGAGCACTGGGTATGAGATTGTGCTCCATGATACCGTGAGACCCCCTCCCCGCGCTCTCTCTGTTAGGGAGAGGGTATGGTCTTGTGGCACGTAGGCATGGGCTGGACGGAAGAGGTTTGTGGGCCGTATCTTGCTTGTGGGCTGTATGTTAGACACGGTATGTACGGCCCACTTGAAGTAATTTTAAGTCAAATCTGGTCTGCCACAGAAAATGAGTTTGAGACCCCTGGTCTAGGGAGACTTGGGATGGAATGGTATAGAGCTGTACTGTAACAGAGTAAGAGCAATAAACCCCTCACCTGCCTCTGTTATCCCAGGCCTAAGGGGCTGGGCAGAGAAAGCAACAGCTTTACCATGATTAGGCTGGCTCAGAACCCTGGCCTAATAAGTTAACCAAGAACAACTGAGGACCTGCCCCAGGATATAAATGGGCCAGCACAAGAAACCAAGGTGGAGGCGTGGCCAAACATGGCAGAGGAGGGTACTTTGCCTACTGGCAATAGGGGAGTGGAATTCTGAGCCCCTACTGTGTCTGGGGCAGAAAGTGGGACGTAAGTGACCTGCACTGTAAATAAAAGAGCATGGGGATTGCACTGATGATAGTGTGGTGAGTCTCTTTGGGCAAGGGTAACATACCCTGTAGAGGAAAACAGGGGAGGCAGTGACCGACATCTTACACATACATACCAGCTTTATGCAAGCTGAGGTTTCTCTGCACAAAGAGGGGACTCCTCATCCAAACTTTTAAGGAAAGATACAAGTCACTTTGCTCCACAAAGGAGAACATTTTGCAGCAGCAGCAGCAGGACCAAGGATCAGATATCCTATGTTTGAAGAAAGATGATCTGCTTGTTACACCTGTCAGAGTTCTGATTGTGTCTTATGCTTTGCTGTGCCAGCATGTTGACTTCATTTTCTTCTCTAAATCATCAAAATGTTTCCTGCTTGTGTTATGAGACAGTTTGCATTACTGCCACTGATGTTGTATGAGGTATGTAAAAATAAGATAAAATGATGACAAAAACACCATGAAATTAAATTCTGCACAAAATCTCAGAATTCTGAAATGAAAATGTTCTAATATCAACTTTTTGCAGAAATTGCAATTTATGGGAAATTTTGAAATATCTGCCTTTGTTCTATTCAGACCCAAATAATATTTCAAACTACTGACATTTCCTCCAAACTAGAAATTCTGCAGTTTGATCAGCTCCAGTCAGAACATGCACATAAAATCTCAAGCCTGATGAATGCCTTCAGTGGTTACCCTAAAATGAGCACCATCCATTTACAGATAGGCTAATAAAAACACATCTGTTATGAAGCACATTTATAGAACACTAAGAACTAAAATTGCCATTTTTATACAGCAGATGCCATTTATGTTGGACAGACTCCACCACAGTATTAAAAGGTGGGGGGAGGGACAGATCCTCATTACCCATGCTTTGTTTGTGTTGCATCAAGGCAAGCTATTGAACCACCTCCATGTTTCCTATGTTCAAAGTTATCCACCTACCCTTTGGCTACTTCACTGTATCTTCTCTCTAGTTACATGTGTAAAGCTGTTGTTAATAATTCCTAATTTAACATTATAATCTGAGCATAATCTTTTAACAAATATTCAAGTTAGGGTATGTTTACACATGAATTATTAGTTGTTTCAACATGTTAACTAACACGATGATACATTCTAGTATGGACAGGACACGTTAGCTGTTAATTGTGGGGTTTTTTAAGACTTAAAGAGCTAACAATGTATCTAGTTTGTCTGGGGCAAAGTCTTGTGTAGTGTTTACAATGTACAATTGTGTCAAAACATGACTATAGACGTATCCTTAAGAAAAAGTTATTTCAGTTGTCATACACATTTTTTATAGTAAACAAGTACATTAAGAGTTTTAAACAACTTGCTTTTTTATTGAATCATCCCCTGCCAGAGTATTGTCAGATACTTTCAGCTTTCAGCTATTAAGTTAATTCCTTGCTTTATCCTAGAAAGATCTGTAAAATCAACCAAGATAGGAAAGGCATAACTATTTAAATTACAAAATTTGAGCAAGTCCTTATTAGAACTATATTGTGTTTTCCTTCTCCCCCACCCAAGACCTTACCAGGTTTATTGAAACACAGGAGAAACTGGCTTTATCCCTAACTTGGCAGTTGTAAGGTCAGGTTTTCAGAAAATTTAACTGTAAAAAGCTTTTTTGCTTAAAAGTGGATAAGAAGTCTTTTAATGATAATTAGGGTGTACTGAATCAAAATATAATGGTTACCAACCTGTATGTTATGCATAAAAGACTCTTCAAAGATAACAAAGTAACATGAAAATCGCAGAAATGTAAATCTTTATTTTCTTTTTATTTTAGGATTAGCATACTTAATTGGAATCTTATTGGTCTGAGGGATGTAATAAGTGTGCAAGCACTATGCAGAGCTTTCTATAAAGCTATTGGATTACATTTGTTTGTGAGAGATGCTATAAACATTTTAATATGTTATATAGCTATGAAAGAGTGTTTATATGACTCCAGAATTAGTACATTGAAACAAAAGTATACAAGTGATGTAACTATCAGAAACAGAACACATAATCTGAAAACATCTCTTTTCAAAACAAAAGAAAATAGTTTTCTTGACTAAATATTAAGCAAACATTTTAATGCACAGAGGGTAAGCACACATTAACGTACTATTTCAGGAAAGCTTGGTATACAGTGACAGATTAAATCAACATCTTATTAGGTCACTTATTATGACACATCTGTTTATTAGATGATTCTCTCCATAAGCACTGTGTGTCAGGCACATTGACACAACCGTGTTCCAGTTCTCTGCATTTGCATGCTCCAAATTGTGCTTTCCTGAACTTTCATTGGTGACTTCTGCACTCTGTTCTGCAGCCACAGAATATTCTCTCCAAGCAGTCTGCTGGTATTGGTGGCATTGACATAAGCAATGACCCCAGACCTCCAGCCTCCTGTTTCCAACCCATAGTATAGGCAGAGGAATTATTGCATCTGGCCAGTAGCCTTGTCTCCAAACTACTGCCTGGTAATAAACTCTTTGACTGTGAAAGAATAGAGCATTGCTTGTTGGAGAAGAGCTTCTGATGAATTCAAGTGAACAAAATGGCACTATTTTGTGAATGGTGTGGACCTCTGGCAAGCCAGACTTTTTATAAATGAAGGTAAAAAGTGCAGAAGACTTTGAGTCTAAGTCTCCCTGTCCAAGGTGTTTTAGAAGCTGATGGTGTTCCTGAAAAAAATTCCATGCCATCTTCCATGCCATATCCAGCAATGAAAGAGATAGCATAATAACTAGTGGGAGCATGAAATAGGAACAGAGTTTCCAGAACAGTTGGCCCATATTATAGATGGCATATTACAGATATTCACAAATGGCAGGACTAGGGAAGTACTTGGTCTCTTTGCACCTGCTTTCATCCAAAGCTGCCTAAGTGTCATTTTGCTATAGATAGCCAGCAAAAGAATAAGCACATCAGTGTGCCTTGTTGGAACAACGGCACTATTTTAAATCATTCTTGCATCTGCTTCTTCCTAGGAAGCATTCAGCTGACTGATGTCATCTGTTACTGCTGAGCATCATACTCCAGGCTCATTTGGAAAGCCACCACCCACAATGATTTTATCACATAGGGTTTGTGTCATAAGTTGCTCAGCTAAAAATATTGCAAGATCCTTATTTTCTGAAAAAGCAGTGAAATTCATCCAGTTAGTTGGATGTTCTACCACTCTTCTTGGATGGATTTTGTACCTCTTGAGTTTTTTGCCTTGTACCACTCTCACTAGATTGATTGTCATACCTGTCAAACACAACAGCTATATTCTGTGGAAGACTGCTTCATACCTAAGTACCAGTCAGTTGGCTTTTCTATGGCTTGTATCAAAACTCAAGAATTTATCAGAAGAAAGCTTCTCCCAACAGGGGTATCTCTAAGTCAGCAGTGGACATCAGCTGTCAGTACAACACCCAATATTGCTTTTGTGCCTTTTTTTAGACTGGCTCTTGTCTGTTTAATGCCAAAGGGACAGGTATTAAATCATATTGTAAATTCACAGTCCTGCCACCTTCATAAGCTGTGATTAGATGCTGAAGAATATTTCTGGCTGCCTTCATGCTTGAGACATTTGCTTTGATTTCTTTCCCCACCTCATATAGCAGGGAGAAAGTTGAGATACTATTTTTGGCAGTGAATCATGAATGTGTACATATCCAGGCTCCCTCTAGAGCCATTAAGTGGGTTCTCTGTGAAACTGTCCGTTTGCACTTGTCCTAGGATTTTGGTATTCACTGGTGTATCTTGTATGGCTTCAGCAGCCAAATCCTTTATTGCAATATTTTGCTATTAAGTGGATGATTCCTCCTCTGAGAGAACCTTGAGCCTTTGAAGTGTTTATAACAGTGCACCCTCATTTTCATTGTCACTGTGCTTCCTTGTCTTTTTTGGCTTGTTGTCTAAGCTGACATGGAACACGGCTATGGTTTCTGCTGCAATATGGGTTCTCTTATTGTAAGATAAAGCCCTTCTGATGCAGACTGAGTGAATCCTGATGAGGCCTACAATTCCATCATCTCCTTTCTTTCCTATGCCATTATATCACTTGTGTCTCTGATCAGGATACACTTGGCTGAACTTCTGTTATGATTTCTGGACAACAAAGTTCTCTTGCTGAAAGTCCTTGAGCACTTCACATGGAAATGGATGGATTTCTGAGATTATAGATGGCACACTACTGTGTGTAGTTTGTGTGGTTATCTCTCATGAAGAATGGAAGTAGGCATTTGAAGGTGAAGAGAAGCAGCTCCCAATTTCCTTCTCTCTGGCCACAGCTGAAGAACAGTAGGGCCACCTTTCCAGACATAAGATAGCTCTAGAACATGGTCTTGATTGACTGCCTACTGAAGCTACTTCTGAAGCCAAAGCATTGCTGTGTCAATAATTATCATGCTTTCAGTCTTCTTCATCCCAGACCTCATCAATGGGATGTAACAAGTCAGATGGTACTTGACTTCAGCAGCTAGGAGATCATTTACTCCAGTGACCCAAACACTCATTTTGTAGTCAAATACAGTTGCCTTCATTAACTGTTAACTCATCTTCAATGTAGTTACAATGAAGAGGATCTGTTTTGGGCGTACTTCTCGACAAAACCTGTAGCATCTCCAGTTCATAGTTCCCATAGTATTGGACTGTTTTGCATTATGGACACTGGTCTTTATTGGGATCACTAGAGCTTGTCATATATGAGACATCAGTTGCAGATGCTTATCTCTGCATTTTTGCCTTTGTTAGTGTATTGGGCATAACAATTTCTGTGCTGCAGCTGCACAGCTGATACCTTCTCTTCTGAATGAAAAATTCTGTCACTATGTCTTGCAGCTTTTCTAGTGACCATTTCCTCCCATATTTTGAGAAATCCTTGTTCACAGGCTTCACTCACATAATCATAGGATCATAGAATCATAGTGTTGGAAGGGACCTCACGAGGTCATCTAGTCCAATCCCCTGCTAAAAAGCAGGACCACTCCCCCTAAATCACCCCACCCAGGGTTTCGTCTAACTGGGCCTTAAAAATCTCCAAAGATGGAGATTCTACCACCTCCCTAGATAGCCCATTCCAATGCTTCACCACCCTCCTAGTGAGAAAGTTTTTCCTAATATCCAACCTTGACCTCCCCAGCTGTAATTTGAAACCATTGCTCCTTGTTCTGTCCTCTGTTACCCTCGAGAACAGCCTATCTCCCTCCTCTTTGGAGCAACCCTTCAAGTAGTTGAAGGTTGCTATCAAATCTCCCCTCAGTCTTCTCTTCTGTAGACTAAATAAGCCTAGTTCCTTCAGTCTCTCCTCATAAGTCATGTGCCCCAGCCCCCTAATCATTTTTGTTGCCCTCCGCTGGACTCTCTCTAATTTGTCCACATCCTTTCAGTAGTGGGGAGCCCAAAACTGGACACAGTATTCCAGATGCGGCCTGACCAGTGTCGAATAGAGGGGAATTAACACATCCCTCGATCTGCTGGCAATACTCCTACTGATGCAGCCTAATATGCCATTGGCCTTTTTGGCAACAAGGGCACACTGCTGGCTCATATTCATCTTCCCATCCACCATAACCCCCAGGTCCTTTCCTACAGCGCTGCTACTTAGCCGATCGGTCCCCAGTCTGTAGCAGTGCATGGGATTTTTCCGTCCTAAGTGCAGAATTTTGCACTTGTCTTTGTTGAACCTCATGAGGTTTCTTTCGGTCCAGTGTTCCAATTTGTCCAAGTCTCCCTGGATCCTGTCCCTGCCCTCCAGAGTACCTGCCATTTCCCCCAACTAGGTGTCATCCGCGAACTTACTAAGCACGCAGTCTATTCCATCATCAAGATCATTAATGAAGATGTTGAATAGAACCGGCCCCAGGACCAACCCCTGAGGCACTCCACTCGTTACCAGTTGCCAACCAGACATCGAGCCATTGATTCCTACCCACTGAGCCCGTTGATCTAGCCAGTTTTCGATCCACCTTACGGTCCACTTGTCCAACCCATACTTCCTTAACTTGCCGACGAGAATGCTGTGGGAAACCGTATCAAAAGCCTTGCTAAAGTCAAGGTATACCACATCAATGGCTCTTCCCACATCCACAAATCCAGTGATCTCATCATAGAAGGAAATCAGGTTGGTCAGGCACGATTTGCCCTTGGTGAATCCATGTTGACTGTTCCTGATCACTCTATTTTCCTCCAAGTGTTTCAGGATGGATTCCTTGAGGACCTGCTCCATGATTTTCCCAGGGATTGAGGTGAGGCTGACCGGTCTGTAGTTCCCCAGATCCTACTTTTTCCCTTTCTTAAAGATAGGTACTATATTTGCCTTTTTCCAATCCTCCGGGACCACCCCCGTTCGCCACGAGTTCTCAAAGATAATGGCCAGCAGCTCTGCAATCAATTCCCCCAACTCCCTCAACGCCCTCGGATGCAGTTCATCCGGCCCCATGGACTTGCGCACATCCAATTTCTTTAAGTGTTCCCTAACCTGACTTTCCATCACCGAGGGCCGCTCTCCTCTCCATTCCACGTTACCCCGTGTAGTAGCCTGGGAGCTGGCCCTCCCTGTGAAGACTGAAGTAAAAAAAGCATTGAGTACTTCAGCCTTTTCCGCAACATCCTCCACGAGGATGCCTGCCCCATTCAGTAAGGGACCTACACGACCTCTGATCCTTTTCTTGTTGCTGATATACTTATAGAACCCCTTTCTGTTATCCTTCACATCTCTTGCTAGCTGCAACTCCAATTGTCCTTTGGCCTTTCTGATTTTATCCCTGCAGTCCCGAGCAATATCTTTATATGCCTCCCTTGTCATCTGTCCAACCTTCCACCTCTTGTAAGCTTCCCTTTTATGTTTCAGCTCCCCGCAGAGTTCCCTGCTTAGCCACGCTGGTCACTGTCCACATTTGCTGTTCTTTCTTTACTTCATTCTGTGCAAATAATGTAGAGAAACTGTAGGAAACTGGTGTGGGTCTCTTGAGACTTACTACCAGTTCCTAGGTTTATATAGAAGTCTAACCAATCCAAGTGTCATAAACCACCATCTCATCTATCTACTGTTGCTTTCTTTTTCCATCTTATCATTTGATGTTCATTTTCCTCTAATTACAAAGCATTATGTACCATAAAAAAAATACTACGTATGCAAGAAAAGGAGAAAATGATGTGTTATGATTAACTGATTTCTAATATTATGATAAATGGATGACTAAATGCCATAAGAAGTTGAATATCAGGGTGCAATAGGTTGCAAAACCATGTCTCCTCATGTTCTGTTCTTAAAAGACTGAAAAGAAATTACTCCAAACAGTTTGATGTTGCTGACAAGTTCATGCATATGCTGTTGGTATGTCAAATATTTCTTGTCAATTTTGGTGGCTATATTTGTTTTCAATGTTGAGGGTTAAACATCAAAATTCAATGTGGTAACAGCCATTTTTTAAACCATCAGGTTCAAATTATGTTAGGAAAGTTGGTAATGGTGACCCAGAGATTTTTTTGTCCAGTCTTTTGGTGTTTTTGCTTTGTTTGGAAGGCAGGGAATTAAGTGCTAAGAATTTATTCATTCATGTCCAATTCTGAAAAAAACCTGAGCAGTTTTTCTCTGGGTGAAAATATGAGATAGGAATTAGTAAACCCACCCACAGCCCATTCTATGATCTACCCAGCTATGCTAAATTAGCCTGCTATTTTAGCCACTAGAGGGACCCCAAGGAATATAATATGCAACTATATTGACAAATTCCAAAGGGGTAGCCGTGTTAGTCTGTTGTCTATATTGACAAAGGCAATTTAAAAATTTTAGACATTCAACAAAAGAACTGCATAGGTCAAACAAAACATTCTTTCTTTAGTTTATAATAAGCTTTGAAATAGTAGGATAATCAGAATTAACTGGCTCCATGTTTTGCTGCTTCAGGCAGGAAATGAAATTTCCATGCTGCTTGGATTTCCCGGTAAACTACAAAACCTATTTTAAAAGCTGTTTTGTTTTTTAAGGTGAAGTGAATGGTTAAAGAGAATATAATAAAATTCTGGTTGAAATCCAAGCTCCACTGAAGTCAATGGCAAGAGGCCAATGGGGCCAGAATTTCACCCCCATATTTGAAGGTATTGAGGGCAATATTCAGGATTACTCATTCAAGCTGTGTTCTGTATAAGCAATAACAAGGTAGTGAAGATCTTCCCCCTCCCTCCATTATCTAGAATCATTACTGTGGCCCTCAATTAAAAAAAAAATTAATAGTTCCTCAGAAGCCTAGGAGACCAAAGCAATTATAGATACATTTGCCAAATTTAATATGTTTTTACATGCTTTTGCCAATTGCTGTGAATGTTGTTTCAGTATTACCAGCACACATCTTGAGAGCTTTGACTTCTGAATTCTCGGTCTTTTCAGTTGTCTGTCAACACACAGGATAGACGGGGAGACTATGAACCTGATTCTGAGCTCACATCAGTCATTGTAACATCACTAACCTCAGTGGAGTTTCTCTTGATTTACACCAGTGCAGTGGACAGTAGAATCTGGTTCTATGTTCCTCAGTCAAAAAGAAACAGATGATTGTAAGCTCTTTGGGGCAGGGATAATCTCTTTAACTGTGCTAGAAGCTGTATATACAGTGAGGCTTGATACCCTTACAGGGCTGTGTAGGTGCTACCACAGTACGGATAAATAATAATAACATCAACCTGGGACACACTTTTAACTTGTAATACAGTTGTGGAATGATGTGGTGGTTTGGAGAGAGCACTCTAGTTGAAGCTCCCTATCACCTTTTTGGGTCAGAAACTCTTTGACATGATTAATGCAACTGTCCATAGAACCCAAGTTTTCTCTTTGGCCTGTTCAGGGTCCCACCTTCTAAAATCATGGACAGCTTCAAATGAGGTGAATTATTGTCTTTTCACAAAGTGAATCAATGGGCAGAGTGAAAAAGCTTTGCAGGAGAGAAGACATTGCAAGAGAGAAATGTATGGGCAATAGTTCGGGGCACCCACAGAACAGCTTTCCTATGGCATTCTGGGCCCATAGATCAGAATTGTGTATGGCCTCGTTGGCAATGGGCCAGAGCAGTGACAGGGATATCCATAAATTTCCCTTCACATTGCTGCATAGAGCCACACAAAGAGTTAGGGAGTTTCCCAGGAAAAGAAAGCTTCACCTGGCCCGATTCCCTGCAGATTACTAACATGGTACGTCTTATTCTGATCTGATCTCACTCATGCATGTTTTCCAGTGGCGTAACCCCACTGATTTAGTGGAGACATTCCTGATTTGATTTCCTCCAGCATAACAAGAGAAGAATCAGAACAGGCATTTCCCTTGTGTTTGGAGCTCTTTGCCCCACAAAGGAGGCAGAGGCAGGAACTGGTATAAAAATACAAACACATTGAATGCAGAGAATGTTTACAAGTCCCCGTGTTATCTCTGTTGTCATGACACATCTCATTTCTTGACCACATTCTTCAGTGTACCTGTTGGAAAAGCACCACAGAAAATGAAATTTTATTGTATTTAAACTAACCAGAAACTCCAGCTTGGTGGAGCTGATCATTGCATAGGTCAGCTCTGACTTACCTGTTTGTTTGTTTTGGTTTTTTAGTATAGCTTTCTCACGGGTTCTCTGGTTAAAGCCGGATTTATAAGAGTCTCTCTTCTTAATCCTGATATACAGCAAAAAGAGCTAGAGGAAGTATGCACCTTCTCTCAGTACCTATGTGCAATTCCCCTTACAGGTAACTAGAGATCTACATACATTTCAAAGACTGAATAGACCACTGAGTATTCTCTGCTGACATGAGGTCTGATCGCCCTTAGATTTGAAAGTGGGCTGCTAAATGGTCTGAAGAAGGGGAAATCATCCTGTCTTTACTCTGGAGGAATTGGATGAGGGGCTTCACAATCAGTGAAAGAGATGTATTTTCTCATTCAAAGGCCTGTCCAAACTGTTTGCCTTCTTTTATATGACAGAACAGTCAGTGATTCGTAACTAACACTCCATACTGTGCCAGTTCTCCAAGCTGGTGTGAAAGGACACAGTGCTGTAGGATGTGCCAACTTTAAGGAGAGAGATAAAACCATGGTTCTGATCACTTGTCTTTGAAGATCCCAATGCACTTTTTGATAAGAATAGGCATGATCTCACATGTAGTGATCAAATTTCAGTTCAGGTAATTACTTTCTTAATCTACAAAATTTCCTCTGAACACTTTGAGCGATAATTCTTCAGGTTCTGTTCTGGATTGGTCTATGGTGTTGCTATGTAGTGTTAGGCTGAGTCTACACTTCAAAGTTTTGAGGGGTATGAATACCCCTAGCAACCTAGTAGCTATACCAACAAAAGCACAGTGTAGGTGCAGCTACACCGACAGAAGAGTGCTTATTTGAGCACGGATAAGCTTGTTTTTAGAAGTGGTGTTACTATGCTGACAGAAAAATTCCTTCTTAATATATGCTGCATCTACACTAGGGGGCTCTGCAGGCATAGCTACTTCTAGCAAAGTGCTTGTCATATTCGTAGACAAGGCTGTAGCAGCTGCTGCATTTCACTCCAATTGGAGTTGCATTTCAGCCGTGGGCAAATAATCCTTGTATATGCTATAAGTTCTACAAAATGGTTTTAGGATCTCTCAAGATGAAATGTGCTCTAATCATATAATATTTGCTATTGTTTGGGGCGGGGGGATGTAGTTAAAGGTCCTAGATACCTGTGTTTGATTTATTTATTTATTTGTATTGCAATAGCACCTGATGGTTCAGGATCAAGGCCCCATTATGCTAACCACTCTGTACACATCCACAGTCTACTGCTGTTCCACAGATTTCATCATCTAAATATAAGTTGAGACAGCAGAAGGGTATAACACCTAGATCAGGGGAGCACATGAGTAACAATAAAACTGTTTGAAGATGGGAAACTTACAGAATGGGAGGAAATTAAATGCAGGGGAGTGTATGACATAGGATCAGGTCAGGCTGTAACAGGAAATCAAAATAGGTGTTAGGATTCAAACACTGGGGAACAGCACATAGAGGAGGGGGAGGTCAAATCACTTGTTGTAATGAGAGAAAAATCCATAGTCCCTGTTTAACCCCAAGACAACTGAGTCAAATTTGCATATAAGTATAGAAAATTGGAGTAGATGGGATTAGATGGGGCATTTATAATTGCTCTAGGTATAAGGATAAGTTTTAGTTAAAGGTAATATAGCTGAACCAGACTTTGAAGGCCTATTCTGCTTAACGACAAGACCAAAATAACCTTATGGGTCTTGTCTGCCCTACAACAAGCTCCATTGGACCACAGCCAAGAACTCGGCCGTCTGAGAACCAGGTGCACTGAACCCACACACCAAAATTGCCCGGAAGCTCTGCAAAAGGTGTGAAGATTCCCACCGGCCAAAGCAAAAGGTGTGAAGCTTCCCACCGGCCAAGGCAAGAGGTGTAAAAAAGCTTCCCATGGGCAAGGTGGGGGCATGAGCGATCTGATCCCTATAAAACTAGGGGTTCGTCCCCAGCATCGGGGCTAGTGCCGGAGCTTCTGCAAGCAAGTGGCAGAAGTTCTAAGGCAAGACTCTTTGACTTCAAGCCAATGGGGTCACTGAGTCAGGGTAGAAAAGAGTCAGTAACCCTGATCCGGACAGGTGAAGGGACTGGCGAGAAGAACGGACTCGAAAGGTCGATCCAGATCCTAGGTGAGACGGACCTCACACGTTGGCTGGGAGCATTGGTAAGTAACTAGTTACAAACAAGAAACAAAGAACCACTGGGCCTAGAGGAAGGCTGGTTCAGAGAATAGAAAATAGTAGCTACTGGGGAAACCAAACAGTAACGGGAAGCATTTAGAACCCCGGGTCCCGGAGTAGGGATCAAAGTAGTTTAGTACCCCTGCCTGGGAGTTCAGGTCGGCTTAGGGATAAGGTTAGGGACCAAGTTAGTTAGCACCCCGGCTGGGAGTACAGATCGGATTAGGGCTGTTAACCCCCTTTAAAGGTAGGGGCACTGGCAGAAACATAGGACTAGTTTTAGCAATTGAAACTTTAAATGCGCATTCACTCATGACATTTTCTTTTGACATTTGACATTTATTTTTGACTTTAAGATTTGTTGCAGCAATGCTTAGAAAGCCATAAACACACACACAGATCTTTACTTTAAAAACCGCATCTCTGCATCTCTGTTTCTGTTTGCCTGTCACACTGTTGCTAGACAGGAAACGCAAGTCTATGAAAAATAAAACTCTTTTATTTACTACCCTTTTGGTGATTTCTTTCCTATTCCTCCTGTCACTATTAATCTCTCTTGTGGCCACTTCATTTACATTCCCTCCCTTGTGGGAAAATCACCCAATTTTACTAATGTTTGTGTGGGTTATCGGCGGGTTCGGTCCCATACTCTATTGCTCATACACCCTGACCTCTTTTGCTTTAATAAAGGCCTCCAAACAGTCACCAGATAAAGGTAGAGGTACGGCCAAAAGGACCCTGGTCTGCACGCAGCCCCCGATGAATACCATCCCGGGGGTAGACCCTAAACACGTTAGCGGCGTCGAATAAGTTCGAGTTCTGCAGTTTCTCTTTGAAGCTGTGATTTGTTATTCATCTGTTTCAACACAGCTATTAACAAGTCGTCAAGGGAGTGAGCAGGGAGATTGAAGTGTTCCCCTATTGGTTTTGTAGTGTTGCAATTTCTGATGTCAGATTTGTGTCCATTTATTCTTTGGGGCAGAGACTGTCCTGTTTGTCCAATATATAAGGCAGAGGGGCATTTCCAGCACATGGTGGCATAAATCACATTGGTGGATGAGCAGGTGAACGAGCCCTTGATGGAGTGACTCAGTTGTCTTGGGGTTAAACAGGGACTATGGATTTTTCTCTCATTACAACAAGTGATTTGACCTCACCCTCCTCTATGTGCTGTTCCCCAGTGTTTAAATCCTAACACCTATTTTGATTTCCTGTTACAGCCTGACCTGATCCTATGTCATACACTCCCCTGCATTTAATTTTCTCCCATTCTGTAAGTTTCCCATCTTCAAAGCGTCTGATGAGGTGGGATTTTCTCCCACGAAAGCTCATGCGATAAATAAATCTGTTAGTCTTTAAAAGTGCCACAGGACTCTGTTGTCTTTCTACAATAGACTAACACAGCTACCCCTTTGGAATAAAACTGTTGTTAATATAATAAGCGAGACAGGGTGGGTGAGCCCTAATACCTTTTACTGGACCAGTTTCTGGTGGCACAAGAGAGAAACTTTTGAGCCACACAGAGCTCTGCTTCAGGTGTGGGAAAGGTACTCCAATATTACCTCACCCACCTTGTCTCTCTGATATCCAGGGACTGATATAGCTACAACTACATGAAATAACATAATAAGTAGCCATCACATCAGACTGGCCACCTAACCATTACTGAATTTTTTTTTCCTCTCCCCACTTTGGGCAGAAAAAGGGAAGGCTTATTTTCATAACTTGTTTTCTGATGGAAGAATGATACTGTATTTGACCAGATAGAATCAGGTTACTTTACTCTTTAATGGATGCTCATTGTTTTCCAACTGACTAGACATTTTTTAACACGCTGGTTTAGTAAACAGGCTCTTTATTATCTCACTGACCAAAAATACATTTAAAAAACCCCTTGGAACTGGAAAAAACTGCCTCTTTTTCTCTTCCATATAGTTTAACTGTGAGGAAAACAATCTTGCTTGTTGTGCCTATAAGCAATCCACTGGGGATAACCAAAGCAGTTGACCATACTAATCCCTATCTACACTCTGTGTTTAATGTTGTTTTAATTACAGTGACCCCATAGTTTGTGTTATAACCGTTTGTCTTTCAAAAAATCCTAAAGGGTCTGATTTTCAGTACCATAGAATACCTGCAGTTCCTGTTGATCTCTATAAGAAATGTAGATACTAAACTTTAGAAAGTCAGGCCCTTTCTTTGCCTCAGTTTTCTCATCTGCATAATTGGATAACAATACCGTCCTACCTCAAAGAACTGTTGTGAAGCTTAATTCATTTATATTTGTGCAAAGTGCTTTGAGTGACACTGATTCAAGTTACTTATATAATATAATTTGCATGTGTGTTGTTGAATGGGAGGGTCTGAGGTGGAAAGAATTCTTAGAACTGGGGTTTCAGGAAGACCTATTAGAAGCCATCAATCAAGGGACTTAAGCAACCTCTCTCTTTTATTAGTTGTACCTTTGTGCCAAAGCACGGTCAGACATGCTGATTTCAGTGTGGAGGGGAGAGAGAGAGAGACTGTGACCTATAAAAGGAAGAGAGTTTTAAAATGTATGGTGCAATAAGATGATGTAATAATATAACCTCTGTTTAAAGAATGAAGTTAGTCAGACTCTAGTCTCAGATGCCTCTGCATTTACACATACATGCACAGAGTGTCATACATGGCACCATGTCTATCAACAAGGTACCTGCTGAGTTATGCCATGCACCTGACACTAGAATCTGTCCAAATTGCATTAATAGAGAACACAAATTTGTTGCAGGGCCTGTTGAGGCCTCTGATTCCTATTCTGGAAATATTTTCAGAGGAGCCACTCTTGGTTGTGAAAATTGCTGGATAATAAAATAAACTAACCAAACTAAAGGACAGGAGAGAAAACAAGTTGGTATTTGTCAAAACAGACTTGAGAGACAAATGACGAGCCTACCTCAAGGCTGAATGTCATTCTTAGGACTTAGGCAGGCTTTTATAATACTTAATGTACATTACGTAACTATTCACTTTTTGTCCCCCCAGCCCTTGCTTTAATCACAAAGACAAAAAATTAACAAAAGCTGATGCAGCCAAGGAGGTACTCTTCTGCTGAAGGCATTTCCGACTTCCTTATTCCTACACAAATGCACCCTCTTAGATAAAATGAACTCCTCCTCTTTAATAGGCAAATATTTAGGGCTCATGTTCATTTTTTAAATTGGATAAAAGCTCTCAGTCACAGTGACAACAGCAACTAGTACTGGGCAAACAATGCGGAAATCATTTGCGTCCCTTTGTTGAATATAACACAAAAACTCATCAGGATGGTATTCACAGTCTTTTCTTGTGAATTTTTCCATTAATGTTTGTACAAGTGAATTTTCATTTCCAGGTACAGACCTAGAAAGCAGGTTTATTTGCAGAAATATTTGCAAGACTCACTTGATCAAAATTTTGAACTGGAAGTGACTTGTTTGGGACATTCTCCTGTTGATAACAGTTTCTGTCATCCAGTCAGGAAACTGAAACATTAATTAATATGTGAAAGGGGACTGAGCCCAGGGCCGGATTAAGACATGCTCAGGCCCTAAGCTATGTCAAGATTCAAAGGCCCCATATTGTTTAAAAAAAAAAAAAAAAGAGAAAGTGTATTACATTATAACAGAAAGGGTAATGAAAAAAAATGATAAACCATAATATTTGCATATATACACAGGCAAACATGCAACAAAAAACTACTAAATAAAACATACATCTTGTAAAAAGTCTTATTTGCATTCTTAATTTCAATTATGATAAATCTTCTTAGTTATCTCCTACATATTTAGAGGCCCCTCAAAATGTGAGGCCCTAAGCCACGGGTTACTTGACTTGTGCCTAAATCCGGCTTTGACTGAGCCTACAAACAAATAGCAAATATTAAAATGTTTTTCATCAAGCAAATTTAGGCCTCAATTTAACAAAGCTTTTCAGCATACACTTAACTTGGAGCACATGAGGCTAGTGGGAATAGTCGTATGCTTTTTTGGAGTCTGTGCTTTAGAACCTAAATCCTGTCTACTTTATAGCATTAGAATTCCTGCAAAAATAAAACTTGCAGGCCTCCCCCAATATGTGTAAGCCAGTGAAGAATCATAAATAACAAGAGATGGTATCAGGGATGAAAAAGTGTATAGAGCAGTGATTCCCAACCTTTTTGGCTTGAGGGCTGCAGATATAATTTTTGCAGCCCTGAAGGGCCACCAGTTTCTACCAGCAAACTCCCCTTCCCCTGACAGAAGCAAGCTGGAAGGTGTTCAGCAAGGAAATTGCCTCCTCCCTGATCTTCCACCACCCTGGCTGCAGCAAGGAAACCATATGTGTCCTGTAGCCCCATGCGCTCCATTTGGCTCCCTTCTTCAGCCAGGGGGAGGGAGATCAGTGCTCCCCTCCTTCTGGTAGGGGAGCACTGATCTGCACTCGTGTATTATAGTCCCATGGCATTCAGGGGAGTGGCAGATCATTTTGAAAGACCCCCATGGGCTACTTCTGGCTCATTGGCCATGGGATGGGAACAACAGGTATAGAGGTAAATGTGTGCTTCATGTGTTTAAGTAGGAAATGTTGTGGGTGTGGGCATAGGAGCTGTCTAACAGCAAGAAGCTCTTAAAAATTGATAATCATAGTAGCTCAAGTCTTCTGGTTCCTTATCCAAACAGCCATCAAACTCAAGTTTTATCAGCTATCTTTGCTATGTGCTAAATAATGTTTTTCTTTATCTCCTGTATATGAGTATTTATCTCTACCAAGCATTGTCCCAACCTTATATCTAAATCTGCAGTTAAAGTAGACTACCTAAGCAAAAATGGTATTTGCTCGAACCAATTTAAAGCCTCTAAATTTTAAGCTACTTCTGTCTCCCATTTTTCTTTACATAAATTAATATAATATCATACTAACAAACATTTAAAAGCTATTCTATGCTTTTCTCACAATCGGTGTATTTATGAGTCTGGGGAATAGTTAATGTGGACTTTGAGTTCACATACATGCTTGGGTCTGCTCACGCTTCGTTCAGTCGTGCCAGGAACTATTCTCTCTACTGTTCTTAGCCAACTAAGCTGCCATAAGAAGGCAATATTTCAGAATAGCCAGGTATATGTTATTTGCCTATCAGCATTCCCCTGTTGTACTTCTAGGGTTAAATGCCAGCTGTGATAATATGTTTAGTTTGCTCTTTCACCCTAATATCTCCAAGTGTTACTATCTATCACTGATTCTCCTAGGAGCCGTTCTAGATGATGCAATGGTGAAAATTCTGGTGACTGGTGACGCATTGTCTCCATTAGTGCTCCTACCAGTGCCTGTAGTAGTAGTGTCATGCTGTCATCACTTAGACCAGGCCAGCAAAGTTTGGTTAAAATAAATTGACTAAAAGGTAAAAAATGAACTGAGGTTTGCCTTGAGATTCCAGCCACCAGTGTAACTATGCTACACAGGCAAATTCCAAAGGGGTAGCGGTGTTAGTCTATTGTAGAAAGACAACAGAGTTTTGTGGCACTTTTAAAGACTAACAGATCTGTTAGTCTTTAAAAGTGCCACAAGACTCTGTTGTCTATGCTACACAAAACTTTAGTGTAGATGGGCAGAGCCCTTATTTTCCACCAGTACAGCCAAACACTTGATAAACCACATTCATGCAAATTGTCTAAACAGGCGGGTTTGCATTGGTGTAGCAACAGCAATAGCTGGCTAACATAGGCTGAAACAGGATAATCAGGATAAATACCCAGTGTGTAGGCAAGGTAGAAAGAAGCAGGAATTTTCTTAACCTACCTCCTCCACTATGTGTAACAAAATAAGGTCCCAGTTCTGCAAATACTTAAAGATAAGCACACTTGTAAGCATGCAAGCAATCTCACTAAAGTCAAAGGAATGACTTACATGCTTAAAGTTTAAGCACATGCATAAGAGTCTGCAGGATCATAGTCTAAAATTCTGAAATGGTAGCAGAGAGCCAAAATCTTAGCAGGTTAACATAATATTCTAAGAACAGTAAACTAGGTTATTGGTAGAGCCTTGCAAATCCACAGATAAGCGCATCTGCAGACCTTTTCTTGCGGATGCGGATTGGATGTGGATCCACTATTTGTATCCACAGAGGGCTCTAGTTATTGGATTCTTGAGTGAAATAGAATACATATCTATGACGTCTATTCTTAAATTGATAGGTGCAATAACAGGAATTACTTGTGCATATAAAGGGAAGAAATGTACAAGGCCTTGTCTATATTTAGTATTAGCTCTGATTCAGCAATCAGTGTCCAGCAACAAGTGTAGCTGCATTGGTACAAATGTCATGGCCTGACCAGGGAATCCATGGTACGCATATATAGAGGTTATCCCTGCTTGAAACCAGAATTAATTCAACTGATATAAATTGAGGCTTTCTTCGGTCGACTTCAGGGGAGCAACAATGTGGCTACGCCAGCTATTGGCTGAATACCAAACAAAAGCAAGGCCTCTGTGCTAAAAGAAAGCTAATACCTCAACTCCTCTTCAGTAGCAAATTTAGGCTTTTTCTGCACGTAATAGGTTTACTATGCTAGTAGAGTCATACCAGCAGAATCCACATCCCCCCCATTCTTGGAACACAGCTTATACCAGCAAAAGGTCTTTTTGTTTGTTTTTGCTGGGGTAAGTTGAACTAGCTTCCTGAATGGAATAAGCTATCTCAATGAAAAGATTCCCTGCTCCCCCAGTACAAGTGCGTCTACACTGAAGCTTTGCTGGCAGAGCTGTTGGTTAGAGGTGTGATTTGATTTCCTTCTCCTCCTCCCCCTACATTCCTAACTGCCACAGCTTGGCTGGTAAAACTTTCTAGTGCAGACCAAACCTGAGTTAAAGTAGTTCACCCTGATACTGAATAATTTTTAATTATTATTGAAAATGAATGGTTGTCGTATTTATGATGCACCCCACTGCTGCACAGTTTAAAATACAGTACACCACAACCACCTCAGTTGCTGCACAGTTTAAAATACAGTAAAGACTGGGACAAATTCTACAACACCTTTAGGGGGCACACCAGCATCGGGGCTGGGAGGGAGTGCTACCCAGCTTTACTCTGCCCCAGCTTCACTCACAGTCCCATCTCTCAGCTGCCAGCAATTGGACCCCCCACCTCTCAGCTCCTGGCCAAGGGTGTAGGTGAAGACACATTCTATTAATGGTATGGCAGGATATAAGAGGAAAAATTTGGGGACCACTGACCTAGAGGATCTTGACACTCAGTCCTCATTAGTTTTTAATGGGAATTAGATGATCCAATCCTGTAGGTAGCATTGAATATCTCAGTCTTTGATTCTAGTACTCTGGTAAAAGGGTAGATTTTGACTTAATTCAATACTGTCTTCATTCATTCATTCATTCATTCATTCATTCATTCATTCATTCATTTTCTCTCTCTCTCTCTCTCTCTCAAAACTTAAGCATTTAAAAATGAGATGCTTCCATAAATCATACTTATTTAAAATAGTGAGATTTTTAAAAGTATAGAAAACAAATTCAGGGTTCTTTTTATCTGCTTTCTGTTTTTGATCCTTTGGGATCTTTTTTCCAAGCTTAACTCTGCAACTGTGGGGCTAGAAGTTTTTTTCTTTCTTAAAGGGAAGTTGAGATTCCCATGCCTCCAGGAATTGGGGCTCTCAGTAAAACAGCAAATATTTTAAGAGTATGCAACACTGTGCATGTATTAATGTATGAACGTATCTGAAACATCCCGTATTTCACTGAACTATAGTTCACAAAGGACAATACTGCTCAGTTCCTTAATGAGTCACATTTACTTATTTCTTTGGTTGGCTTTTTAGATTGACTTCTTATAGAATGATTAACCGGGGACTCAAGAGTGAGTGGAATTCATCTAGGTACTAGCTCTGATTTTAAGCAAGGAGTTGTTGTTTTTGCTGTTAAAAATGTATTTTGCTGTTTCTCCATGGAAAGTTTTGTTTACATCTACAAACTTCTCTCTCCACCCTCGCCTCCCCAGCTGCACAGAAGTTTTCATGAAGCAGGAAGTAGCATAAGAAAAAAAGAAAACGGAAAAAACCTTTAGCAGCAACAACTAGAATGCAGATATCAAAGTCAGACTTAGTTATGTTGAAAACTTTGTTTGACATGGAAGACTATAATTGCCAGTTATAAGGGTTTTGGCTTTCAGGGGAGACAGAGTTAACTGTAGGTTTTCAATCTAGACAACTTACATTAGATATAGGGAATCAACTACACAAAGAATTCAGTGCGTCCCTCCTCTCTAAACTTGCTGCAACAACTCTGCCTTGTAAATGTTCAGCAATGACGAAAAAGGTGGCTCTGCATTTTTATGCTGTATCATGAATATAATGTGTACAATCCAACAGATCATAAGGACCTTAAAATACTTATCACATGTAACTATACACATGGGCGGTGAATATAAAAAAAGCCCCAACGTGAAAGAACACCACCACCACAGACTACTAGAGACTCAGGGTGTGATTTTCAGAAGAGATGAAATGATGGACTAACTGTGTTCCCATCACCATCAATGGAGCTGAGAATTTTGCCATAAATTTCAATGTTAGGCCAATGCTGATCACCTTTTAAAATCCAACCCAAATCTTCCTCCAGTTGCAAATGTATAACATGGTGCATTTGGTGCAATAAATTAACAATATTTTGGCTATCAACCTTTCCTTTCTGATTCTTAAATATTTACGGTGTTCTTCATAGACTGTAAATTGTAAGTCTATTGAGCAGTGGTGGCAATGTTTGATATGTTACAGGTCCTCCTTAACTTTTAATTCCTTGTATCCTCCTTATCCAAAGTATTTCACTACTCTCTTCATTATCAAAGCATTGCTGCCTGGCTTGGTAAACATTTTTGACACTCTTCCACCTCTTCTTTCTATTCCTAGCTCTTCTATCTGTACTGTGCTTCTCAGATATTTTGCTTTCTTCTGTTTAAATGACTTTTCTTTATTTTGTGAAATAGAAATAAAATACAAAATTATACATAAAATACAGAGAGAAGGATAATTTGTAATGAAGAGAGAAACTAGATCAGTGCATACCTATTACATAATTGTTTCTATTGGAAGCTGTTTCATGCAGTTCATCGAATACCAGGTTCTTAATGACTCTTCTACATTATAATTAAAGTAATTATTCCCTGGATTCAGGTGTTATGAACTCAATTTTGACATTTGAGAGAATCATTCTACTAGGTTTCAGTTATGTCCAGTAGGTCATATTTTCCATCATTTAGAATCACTTAATTCTTTTATGTTTATGAATATTTAAATAGAACTATGCTTCTTATTTTTTCCTTTTAATTTTCTTTAATGTATGCAAGAAGATGACTCCATCTTCTGTCTTGTCTTGTATGCTGGAAGTAAATTATTTGAGTTATTTAAAAGTTTCACCTTGCTCCAAGTCTAAAAATCGTCTCAGAATTCCCATAATCTTTTGTCATCCTCTCATGTTTTAATTAAGAAAATATAAAACTGTGTCACAGTATCCTTAAAACAATTACTCAGGTTTCAAAGAGCTTTCTAATCAAATTTAAAACTTACATTTCAGGCATCTTTGTTGTCCCTTAGTTTTCTTGACATTTTAATCTTCTTTTCCATGTGACTCCAGAGATAGGTTCCTATATAGTACCGAAAGATATGTCTTGCTTTTATGGAAGTGTCCTATTTTATTTAAAAGCAAAGAGATTAACTTTTCCTTATAAAAACTTTATTACTATTACCATCATGAGGCTGAGGAGCTCTAGTCAAGGATCAGAACCCTATTGTGATAGGCCTCAACCAATGGAGGGTAGCAATTGAATGTTTTCATTTTTCACACTGGGCTTACATAACACCATAACAAAAGGGATTTTCAATTTACAAAAGGTTAGTTTGTGAGTACCCTACTCATGGGTATCTGCTCATCTCAAGTAAGTAAGGGGGGAAGGGCCCTCATGATCTGGCCCATAGAGTCGCATGGATGGTCTTTCTGGCTAACTAATGCACCATAATCAGACATTACTAAAATCTCTTCCAATTCTGAGCCCTAAGAGTTGGTCGGAGAGAATGCATCATTTCATTTCTACTGGAATCCAAAACTTTCCTCTGTATTACCAGCACTCCTATTGGTTAGTCCAGAACTCAAATGATTGTTTTTACTAGATTTTACTAGATTAAACATCAAAATCTTATTACTGAATCATAAAATTGGTTATTATAAGGGGCAGATTTTTCAGGTCATAGGGTCCGGAGAGTTTCCCTCCTCCCCCTTACATCACATGCCCAAGGACCAGGCACAATCACAATCTGTGCACTTGGGGGAGCACAAGGTCTATTCTCTCCTAGTGAACCAGGGGTGTATGATACCACAAAGGGAACAGTGTGGCCAGGACCTCCAACACACATGTACTGATTAGTGAAGTGGGGTAGGTGCAGAAAGGGTGGTATACTACACCACAGTGCAGAATGTGGATTCTCATTACCTGTCACAGAGCTCCCCATAGAAAGCTTCTGTTAGGGTGACTTCAAACCGCCCCCAGTATAGGTCAGTGCAGATTAGGCACAATCTGGTTCCCTGTAGATTAGGTGAAAGGCAAATTTCCCTTCTTCTGGCATGCTCTTTTGCTAAGGTGACCTGCTAATCTTGTTTTCCATGAGAAAAAAAACAATCAATCATTACCAACTTCTTTTTCAAACCGACGTTATTTAGACTTCACTGTTTATAAGACAATCTTTGCATATTTCTCCTCTACCATTGTTTTGCTTTTCTTCATTTAACAGACAATGGGCCAGATCATAGAATCATGCTCATTTACACCATCTGAATAGCTGGCCCAATCCCCCACTATTGTTTGCTCTGGTTTGAATGGAGCTGCACATAGAAAGACTGTTTTTAACTTTATGTAGCCCTTTATCTTACCACAATATTTTTGTTTAACACAAGTATCGTGGATTAACTCAGCACAGCTATGCTTGTTAACTAGTTCTATTCTATTCTGGGAGAGAAGAGTGTTCCAGATCAAAGGGGAATCTCCCTTTTAGGTCTGGGAATAGAAATCGTTAGCTAATTGCTGAAACATAGGTCTTGTAACTGTGGTGTAAAACAACTTGTCATAGCTAAGTAAGTCATTGCTTAAAACAGAAGACAGAAAAATTAGGCCAAGCACTCATATAACCTGACATTACTAGCCAAACACATATAACAGGAAGCTCCACAAAGGTGGTGAGTCAACTATGCTGTTAGAGCTGAGGGGCAAAATTTATTACTCTCTAGTCCTCCTTTCTTGTTCAACCACCTATTCATTATTTATTTAAATCATTTATTTAAATTTTGAATTTCTCTGGAAAAGGGAATGGCTGCCCCTCTCTGGTACAGTGTGCGTGGTGGGCTGCCCAAAGCCATGGACACTGCATACTCTAGGGTCTCTGGCTTAGCTGCCTGGAAGGTTGACCTGGAGCTGTGAACCTCGGGGGGCATGGCCTGCTAAAGATTTGACAGCATGAGAACTTGGGGGCTGATGTTCCTAGAACTTCCAGGCTCTTAGCTCTCCATCAGGCCCTGCCAGCTTGGGTTGCTGAAGAGTTGGGAGCCAAGTGGGCAAGCTGGCAGGAACCCTCTCTCCACAACACATTTTCATTTTGACTAATCAGCATTTTTACTGGAGTAACTTTCTTTGAAAGAATTTCAGAGTGGGACTTGTCAGAGATGCTGCAGTTGGAGGCAAATGCAGTCTGTGGGGGGAAATGAGATAATGAAAAGAACAGTTTAGCACAAAAGTTTAAGACATTATTATTCACACCTGGAGATCAAGTAGAACAGTGGCTTTCAAACTTTTTTTCTCGGGACCCAGTTGAAAAAAATCATTTATGCCCACAACCCAGCAATTACATGTTTGAGCAATGCATTCCTGTCTTTTGGTGGTGGCAGCAGGGGCTGCTGTAACCCCGTGCGGAAGGGTCTGTGACCCACTACTGGGTCCTGACCTTAACTTTGACAGCCACTGAAGTAGAGTATCTTGCATCTGTAAACACAGCCAGGCCCCAGTGTTTCCACCCCACTACAGGAATACAGATGCCCCCAGATGTGGTAAAGCCCCCCACCTGCTCCTCTTAGTTTCACTCTGGAGAAAGTTACTGCAGCCGTTGAAACGGTACAGCTGTTTTCTGCCCTGGTGGCTGGCCAGTGAGCCTGGAGCTGTCCTTTTCTCCCCGTTAGAAGAGGCTGTTCAGCAACAACATTGAAGCCAATATCCCCTTGATGATAGGCTGGAAAGGGCCCTTTTCCCCCCGCTTGGCTGAAACACGGCCACATGTGAGTCCACCTCGTTGAAAATGCCAAGAAGCATGGCCCTCTCCTTTTCGTGTCCAGGGCTCTTATTGCTAGCAGGTCAAAATGAGGACTCCAGCAGCTGGTCCAGCCCCCCAGGCAGCACCCTGGCCCGTCTCCTGGGGGCGAGCGATGCCACCAGCACTGCCGGTCCCAGCCCCAGGGGCGGGCAGGGTCTCTCGCGGCCGCCGGTTTTCCCGCTCCAGCTGGGGCGGGGGTGGAGACCGAGTGCCTGAGTGCTGCACGGCTTGGCCCCCCCCAGGAGGACGGAGGCGCGCGTGCCAAGTACCCGGGGAATGCCCAGGGGTCAGGCAGCTCGCGCGGTGAGCCTGGCTCGGAGCCTCCGTCGGCGGGGAGGCGGAGACCTCGTACCTTTCCCGGCGGGGGGCCGTCCCCGGGGTGGGCCGGGCTAGGCGCTCTCCGGCTGGGGGAGGGAGGCGCGTGCCAGACTCCCCAGCGCCTCCCGCCTTCCTTCCCCCGGGCGGCGTCGCGCCGGGGCTGCATCCCTCCCCTCTAATTGCCGCCACCCCGCCCCCGCCATGTCCTCCTCCCCCCCCCAAGTGCGAGAAGAGACGCTGGAGCTTGGGGCGGCCGCCCGTGTCCCGGCGAGGGAGCATGATTCCCAGCAAGAAGCCCTCCGCCCTGGAGCTGGCCGAAAGCAGCCCGAATGCCCACTACGCCCCCATGGCCCCGGGCCGGGAGCAGGCGCAGCAGGGCTCCAGCCCGCCGGGGGCCCAGGAGCGGGGCGACGTGGTGGTGGTGAACACGGACGGCCCCCGGCCCCACGTCAGCCTGGACCCTCGGGTCTCCATCTACAGCATCCGCAGACCGCTGCTGACCAGGACCAACATCCAGGGCAGGGTCTATAACTTCCTGGAGCGCCCCACCGGCTGGAAGTGCTTCGTGTATCACTTCACCGTGTGAGTAGTCGGCTCCGCTCCCCCGGGGCAGCCCTCCCTCTGCCCGCTAGCGTCCTCCTTCCCGAGCTGGGGTCAAACGCTGCTGCCATAAGTCACCGCTGGGACAGGGGCCGGGCTCGCCGCTTCCTGCGGTTCTAGTCGGCTGTGGAAGGATCTGCCTTACCCTTGGAAAGGACAAGCCGCCCTTCAGCCCATCGCCAAAGCCTTCGGTGGGCAAAGTCACTCCCCAGTTGTTTGTTGCTGCTCTCCCTCTGTCGGAGGGAAAAGCTGCTTTGCTGGGGCAGGTGTGCGTGGCTTTCTTCTGCAGCAGCCAGACGGCTCTCCTGGCAGGTTCTTCAAACAAAGCCCAAGTGAATGTAAATCTTCTTATTTAGTCTGGCCTCTATCTATTTTTAATGAATGTGTTTGACCTAAGTGTATTCCATTCATTCATTACTGTTCTTGGTGAGCAAGGCATGAAGTGTTGAGAACGCCTCATTCCCAGCCAGGTTACCAGAGCAAATAAATTTTGTTCTTTGGAGGGCTCTTCAATCTAACTTGTCTGAACACTTATTCTAGGCCTGATTCTGTCACCCCTTTTCCTTTGAATAATACCTTACTCTGCAAGTAGTTCCACTGAAATCAGTGGGGCTATTCATAGACTTACTGTGGGAGGGAGCGGAAAATGTCAGTGGCATGAGACTGGGGGTCAAAGTGAGTAAGGGTGGTAGAAATGAGCCCTCAGTTCCTTTAAAAGAGAGTGCATCAAACTTTTTAATGACTGAAATGAACAGTGACACCACCTGTACTGAAACTGTAGCTTGTTATCCCAACTTCTAACATTACAACCCTTTGCCTCATTCTCCAGAACCTGAATTTCTTTAATCACGAAGTATTGCAACATTCGACTTACAATTTTCTGAGAGGCATAGGCATAATAAGCATTGAACATCAAATTTTTGCCCTTTTGTGGCTCACTCCAGATTGAGTATAAGCAATTCAAAGAAGCCCTGAGATATGTCAGAGAGGGCTTTTTTTTTTTTGAAATCTGTATTTGAATCCAAGAACCTGAAGTCGCAAGTACATGTTTACTGGAATAGAACATAGCATCTGCTGCTTTTTATAACAGGGCATTTCCCTTATGGTTGATGCAAATCATTTGTTTCTTCTTGTTGGTATGGAAATAAAGTAGGTTATATCTTTTCATTCTTTGATTCAAATCTGGATTTTAACTAATTAATTCTTAAAAATTAAGTACATTATTTCTTTCACCATTCCCCTCACAATTAGGCAATTCCATTATTCTGTAGCTGCAGCTCCACTGGAGGAAGACAGATAGATGATGGTTATGTTGTAGTGGCCACTGTAGCTTCGCCTGGACTGATTATGTTTTATAGAGACAGTCTTTCACTGTGTTCCTTTAAGCTTTGTATTCCATTGAACAATGGTGCCAATACTTCTGTCGACTGGTGTCAAGAGAGAAGATGAGTTTTGAAGTGTGTTAGAGCCGCTGTCCCATAGCTGTATTTAGATGCTGAATGTCCATAATGTCCTGTCACGTGGAGCAATGTGCCAGTTCTGAACCAACTCAGCTGTGGATCAGTTCCGTTGTTCATCAGCAGCTTACAAATGTTTGCATGAAAAATTAATGCTTTTTAATCTTGATGTTATAAAGGGTTTACATAGCTTTTGAGCAATTTACAATATTGCATCCAGGAGAAATGTGGTTGTCTTGTGTTGGTTAACTTATGTAAAAATTGATCTTGTGGATGAAGGCAAAAGTGATATCAGTGTCAAAACATCATATTTGAAAGCTGCATAATTCAGAGGTATCTCTGCCTGGTCCGGCAGGTTCTGTCTGAACTGGCATTAAGGGCGCAGTCCTAGGAATAGGATCCAAGTCAGTTTTAGTGATAATGGGTGAATTTTTTATTTGAATTCTGATTATCAAAGTAATTATTATTTGAAATAAAGAATACAAATATAAATAGAATTATACACCCCATACAAAATCTTTTATCTGCAAATGTCAATGCTTTATATCCCCAAATTTGACACCCCAAATCACTTTTGAAAATTTCCATTAATATCTTCTAAAATCATTAAGAGTTTTGTGTTAATGTTGGGTGTAGGAAAGATCAGGAGCCTGTTGAAGAGTAGAAGTCATGGCCAAGTCTGTCCTTAATAGAAGGATGACAATGAGATTCATGCTGCTGTTTTACAGGCACGTCCGTTTTCATATTGTAAACAGTATCTGGGCTTCATCAGTTCTCTCTGCAGTAAGAAATGGCACAATCTTTGGTCTCTCTCTCTCTCTCTCTCTCTCTCTTTTTCTTTTTTTTAAAGTGGGGGACTTTGACACTTTTGGAGTTATATAATGGAAGAAAGAAATGAAAATAGTTTCCATGTTTCCTTAATTTAAATATTATGGCCAGATTAATGGAGTTATGCTAATATTTGCTATTTGAAGATCTGGCCCTAATTTTTTAAATAGGGTTTTGCCGGTGGCTAGTAGATAGTGTGGGCCGGTCTTGTTTTCTGTTTTGGAGGGAAGGCAGCTAAATGAAGATGCTGTAATTCTGTTTTAATAATGGGATTACCGGTGTGCACAGAAAGCTTTTTATTTTTTTTCAAAGGAACATGAAGCTCACCTGTGTATGGCACTAATTATCATTGGCCCTAGGGACCATCCATTGCTTCAAAAGAACTTTTCTGGTGAATTGATGAGTGATAGCGGTCTCAAACACCTCAGTGTGCATGGGTTAATGTCTCTGGAGTGTAGCTGTAAAAGAACAATAGGGGATGTCACCTCCCCAGTGCACTCCCATTGCCTCCCCAGACCGGCATTGGGAAGTAAAGGTTTTTTTTGGTTTCAATTTTTTTTTTTTTTTTTTTTTTTAAAGAAACCCTCCAATTGCTGCCTTCTACCAGCAGGGGGAGCTGAGCTTATACTTTCTTTTGCGTGCAGCTGCACACAGGAGGATACTCAACTCTCTTTGCATCACCTCCAGAAATCCTGCCTCCCTCCTTGGGCTCCTCCAGAATTTTTGGTTCACAATCCGTGCCCCTCCAGCATTCTTGCTTCTGTCCCTGTGAGTCCTTGAACTTGTCAGGACTGTCTCTCTTCCTTCCCAAACCAAGCCTTTAATGGACTTGTTTGCCACTGTGAGGTTGGGCCAAGATGCGTGTATCCACCAGCCAGACGAGACAGCAGCTTTTAGTGGTGGCTGAATGGAGAAAGCCCCCTATGCGTCCATGGGGAAGAAGAAATCTGGCCTGGTTCTAGACTAGTTGGAGGCAGCAGTGAGTTTCAGTGAGCTGAGGGAGAGAGCAGAAGGACAGCACCAAAAGCCAGGACAGGACCAAAAGTCATAGATTAGGCAGAAGGGTTGTTGGATAATAGACTAGGTGAAACTGTTCCAGTTTCTACAGTGGAGGAAGTGGGGCACTGGAGGTACAGATAAGCTGAGGTTCTTTGATCAGATTGGGTGTAGTGTGGGTGAGCTGCAGAGCTGAAGGATGATTGTTGGTCAGGGATATTAGTAGACTACATATCACACTTCACAAGTATTTTTTAATATGCCCTCCTCCCCCATCATAGTATCAGCATGTCCTTGAAATACTTGAAAATAGACATATCAATATCACACCTCCCACCCCCCACTCTCTCTTTCTGCTTTCCTAGCTTGATTTGGAGAAATAGCTTGATTTGTTTGTTGTTTTTGTGTGTTATGTACACAAAGGACTTGCTGATGGAAAACAAAACAGTGTGTATGTGGTGGGTGCTTTGGTTATTCTTGTGTCTTGTGGATGTGACTTCCACAACCAAGGCTCAGAGTTTGTGGAAGGTCTGTCTCCTGCACTCCCAAGCCTGACTGTATGAGACAACAGCTGAGTTGCTCTGATGGTCTGTAGCGGGCTTGGATCTAGGAGAACCCTGTCATGGAGGGAGAGGTGCCCTCTCGAAGATCATAGGCCAATCTCGTAGGAACTGTGACTATCAGGACACCGAGACCTTGAACAGGACTTCGTATTCAGGGACTGGTGCACCAAGGCCATGTTTTCACTGTGTTATTAAGTAGGCAGGCTGCTGCATTTTGTACAAAACGGTTCATTTTCAAAGTGTGGCTTTGTTTTAAGCTATGATTTGCAAAAAGCAATTGTGAAGATAACAAATGCATAGATCATTCTGATCAGTCTGTGTCTCAGCAGGTGGGATGGATCTTCTGGCAGTCACAGGTGGAAAGAAGGTATTTTTGCTGGCTGTGCTATTTAGGTATGTAGTAGTCCTGAAACACTGGAAAGGAGCCCAGGACTATGGACTGAATTGAACTTCTGAGGGCAGGTGAGGGATCATGTTACAGAAGAATGTGTCATGATGGAGGGGTCACTGGGTCATAAATGTTGCCCTGGGCATCTTCCTACCTATAGTACAGTGGCCTCATTATATGGCACTGTTTATGTTTGATGATAAACAAAATGTAGAGCTGTATGTTGTCTGTGCACTGCTGGTACTTCAGCCGGTCACCAACTGACAAGGGGGGGAGGGGTCACCAGCCCTGCATCACCAGCTCTCTGTGGCTTCATAGAGATATTGAATAACATCAGGAGACGTTTTGAGTCATGTGGGGCTGTACAAGCAAGGGCTCTGGGGGTGAAGGAAGAGACATTATAATTACCCTTTGTATTCAGTTTGACAGGAAAAACCTGAGGCATTTTGGGGTGTTTCCATTCACACTGTTAGCCTCTGGAAGGTAGGACAGGAGAGTGATGTCAGAGTCTGTCCAGAGTTGCAGCAGGATGACTGTGGATGTGTTTGGCTTGCCTAGGAACAGAAGAGGGTCAGACACAGCACGTGTTGCATTGGTGGATTGGTTTGAAGCCTGATTGAGATGGCTCCAGGATGATGGCAGCTGACAGTTGGCATTAGAGAATTTGTCACTAGTTTCTCGATTAGCTTGCTTCAAAAAAGGGTGTTAGATGCTGGATGGTAGTTTGGAAGGTCTCCAGCAATGAGTAATTTGTTTCCTTATAACTGGTTACTGCATGTTCTAGAGTATGACAGATTCCCCTCACCAAAAGAGGTGTTAACGGTTTCTGTTTTTAGAGGCTCCAGGTGTTGTGTTTGTTTGTTTTTTATTTTTTTTGGTGTTTTTTTAAAATAATCCAGGATAAGCAGAAGTGGCAGCCACTGATTAAGACAATTGGACTCTGCCCAAGTTATTTGCAGGATACGTGACTTATGCAGAGGAACGATCTCAAAGGAGACAGAATGAGCAACAAATTTTTGTGCCCAAGCAATGTTATATTGTGTATTCAGTAATCACAGGTGATGGGCACAGTTTGTCAGGAGAGTTGAATTGGGAATCATCTATTCATATATCACTAAGTAAGTTGTACATTTTTATAAAAAAGTTGAATTGTGAGCCAGACATAATAGAAAATTCTTATTTCTGCTAGGTGAATTGTTCCCAAATTGTTTTATGTTTAATCATTTTAATGTATCTGTTGTTCTTGGCCTTGGCAGGTAAGAGGTAGAGTCCATACACTAAACACTATTAATGAAAATAAAACTTTAGCTCAGTAATCAAAGATTTAGATGTATAGCTTCTATGAAAACAGGTGGAGGTTACTTGGGGAATCAGTTCTCGCATCTCACCATAAGAACATTTTCCATAACCTTATTATATGTTAGGAAAGATCCTACCATAGTGCCAAACCCATGGATGTAGCTGGAGCAACAACTGAGAAAAGGAAGACAGTGTTACAGAGAAACTTCCCAACGTTTTGTGGAGTTGGTGCGATGCCAACATCTCCACCTCTTGTCAAAGACCTCCACATCCTAATCAGTTTAGATAGATAACATGGATATGTGTGGCACTAGTTATTTGTTTTCCTGATCGGAAAAAGAGGAGCAGAGCAAGAAGGGATTAATTCATTCTTTGCAGAGGGCCTCTGAAGTCCTACAAGTAACTATCTTTGTCTCTATTTTGGAACTCACTTTTCATAACCAAAGGAAAGTTGCAGAACCATGTGAGGCAAAGAATGAATGACTTAATTAAATCTATTGAAAATGTCTGAGGAAAGTGCCCCCTTTTTATTTTAGTAGTTTAAAATTAGATAAAACCCTGGAATTAAGAAACTCTTGTGGGATATTTTTTTTTTTTTGGTAGTTTCAGTTGCTTCCAGTATTATGTTGTTAAATATTGTTTTGTGGCTTGGTGCATCATATTTATTTGTTTGCATTTTCCTTTGAGACACAAGTATTGGCCATTAAAAAGAGATGGCAATCTAGATAGATGGACCATTGACCTGGTGTGGTATGGCAGCTGTTCTGTTCCCCTGTACGATAACCAGCTTCTATCTTATTTTCATTCTGTTGCATGTACCTGGCTCAATTTACTTTGTCTTTGTATACTTCAGATTTAATCAGTCATGATTATGACTTAGTTTATTTGAAATCTAAGATGCTTACACAGACTTGTATTGGCCAGCAGCCAGGAGCCAAAAGGCTAGTTTTAAAACTCTGTGATGCAGATTCACAATTTGGTAAGTTTTCATAATAGTGTGGGTAGGTTGGTGCATGCAAAAATAAAAAACAATGGCAGATAGGGTATTCTTATTTCATGGTGAGTCAAACTGATTAATAATGAATTACTGAAGATGTAGTGTTTTTACACAGTACTATGGAGAAAGACATGTAAACACAAACCAACCCAATATTGAAATTCCTGCTTCCAACTGTATTTCCAGAATGGTGGCCTTTGTATCCAACACGGACAGCCGGTGAAAATAAATTAAAAAAAAAAAAAAAGAACCCACCCACATTTGTTTATTTCTACTGATGTACATGCAGTGCAGATACTACCCCTAAGCTCTTGAAAAATGCGTTTGTTTTCTAGAAGTGTGAATCAGCGTTGGTAAATCAAAGGAAGTGAATAGCATTCTGGATTTCATTACAAGTGTCTTTGGACTTTGTGGTTTGAAGTCAGTTCCTGAATATTTTAACATATATCTATTAAAAAGGAAAGCCAAATAATAAAAAAGTGATACATTTACATCTTTTAAATGAAAGAAACTGTTTAACTCCTCACCCCCAAAACATACACCTCCCAAAACAAACAAACCAAGAAACAGAAACAAACAGAAAAGCATTGATTATAATTATAAAATTATTGTGAAGTTGCACACACTGGAACTAGTAGAAATTTTGTTTTTAAAAATAATTTCAGATCACCTAGTGGAACTGAGCTCTTAGTTCAGGATTGAGTACATTCTTTTGTTGACGTATTAGACCTTTTTAATCAGACAATTGTAAGGGAAATTCTGACAGATTCTTAGTTGGTGCATGAGGGGGTTGCTGTAATTTTAACAGAACTGCATAATCTCACAATAATTTGCACTATACTATGTTTGCCTCTAGTGTTCCTTATTTTTAAAAATACGCTATCACTGGGCTCCACTACATTTTGTTGTTAGACCTGGTATTTAAATCTGTACTTACTTTCTGTTCCATTCATGATCCTGAGCCCCAATTATAATATTTTATATACATAATACATTTTAATGGCCACACTGCATTTTGTCTTGTTCTTAAAGATGACCCATGTCTCTCCTAGATTGCATAGCACCTGTTACTACCATTGAGCATTATGCTGCCTGTAATTTGGAAGAACGCTATTAGTTTCTTTGCTTAGGTCAATTATGTAGAATTGAAAATGGTGTTTGTGTGCTAATCCCTGTGGGAAACTATTGTTGCTTTTGTTAATCATTTTTAAAATGCCACTCTTTGCAACAGAGCTTTCTTTTTTTCATTCTCAACCACCAGTTAGCACAGGTTATATTTTAAAAAGGCACTTATCAGGTGAGACATTATCGAAGGCCTTTGCAGAAGCCAAATGAAATAAATTACTCTTGTGAACTTGGTCAGTATCTATAAATGAAGTCAAGGAGATTAACAAACCAGAACCTTCTCCTTTGTAATATAATATAAATCCATAAATGCACAATATTGCCGTCTGTTAATTACAGCAATTTGTAAGCTTGTTTATCTTGGAGTTGAGTTGTGTTTTTACATACTTACAGTCTTATAAATCACCTTATCATTTAAAAAAATATTGCCAATATGCGTTTGAATTATTCATAAGGTTGTTTATTCTTTGGAGACTACCCAGTGTATCTGCATGTCTACTGAGAGGCAGCTTATCCTCGTGGTCAAGCAGAGGATGGAGTGGATGATTCTGATTCTCTCCTTCCTATGGGTCTGGGTGGGTGCATGTTGATTTTCAGCACTGCAATTGTTATGTATTTGATTCTGTAATGCTTGGGACTACCAGGACCCCGCTGTGTTAGGGGCTGTTGTAATACCCTCTAGCATGTTGATTCTCTGCAATGTTAGGAAGACAAGTATTTGTTTTTCACTTCCTTTCTTTCCAGTCATGGAGTTATTCTTGTGCAGTGGCCATGCATTTATATTTTAAACAGCACAGTTGAGGAGGATATGTATGTGAGAGGGTGAAGATGAAGGGGAGACACAGTAGTATTGTCTCTTAGATGCCTGTTGGCTCATACCCTCCCTCCCCTTTTTGTTCTACCTAGTCTACAGCCTAACTTGTTGGGTGTGTGGTGAAGATGGCTCAGCGGGATGACTGCCTAACCTTTACAGGAGCACCATATCCTGACTATATTTTCTGGAATAGAGAGCATTAAAAGCAAACCTTAGTCACTGCTCCCAAATAAGTCTTCCCTGGTTGGCTCAATGCCTAGTCAACTGGTTCTGAATGCAGCTCAGTCTCTCGTTGTTTACATAGTGACAAGAGTCTTTCTTAATGCCAAGTTAATGGGCCCCAGCCACTGCTGTTTGGTTTGCACTTTCCTAGACTCTGCAGTACTGTAACCTTGTCCAGACTACTGTTACAGCAATGTGGCGTTCCTGATACTTGCTCTTGTTATACGCCCAGCATTGTGGATGAGGTAGAGAAGAAACAGCCCATCAAAAGAACGCCACTATAAGACAAAGTACTATGGGGTTGGGCCATTTGCAAAGTTGAAACAACCAGTTATACGTCTTGCAACAACATTGTCTGAGCATGTGATTTACGTGTTTAACAGTAACCTGATTTTAAAGTTTGTTGGATACCTGCTTTTTCACTAATACTTTTTACTGCTGTAAACTCAAATCCAGTCTGAGTAGGAACCAATCCAAAGAGGCCTTAGACATGTTTCCTAGGAGGTGTGACTCTGAACAAGATTAATCTGTTTAGATGTCATTGTATGTTTAGGAGAAGGAAAATATATTGTTTATCCAAAACTGATATCCCAGTCCTAAATTGCTTCATTTTGTTAATGAGAGCAGATTTCCTGTGACACAAATGGCCACTGTGCCAGGGGAGGGACAAAGAAAACAAGAAGCATCCAAACTGGATTCCAATAGCTTTTACTCCTTCTGGTCTGGTATTAGGGAATAAATAAAGCTACATATTAACAGTTGACAACCAAGATGGAGGCTACAAAACAAACACACACAAATCTGAGACATTTTGAAGAAACATCTGACCTGTTAAACTCTGACAGAAAGGAAGTTTTGTTGTTACTGAGTCAGATAGACCAAAGACTTTTAACTAGAAAATGGTGTAATTCAGGTTTAGGTCGTCATAAACATTTCCATAGGATTTGACAAGGCACGAGTGTGGTTTTTTCACGTATCCCCTTCTCCTTTTGTTCTTTCTGTAATTTTTAATAACATCCTCTTTTATTTAAGAAAATCTGACTCTCAATTAAGCATAAGCCAATGACTTCCAGTGACTAAGAGAAGAAACTGAATTCGGGCCTTATGGAGGCTCAGAAATAACAGATTTTATTACAAAGTTAAGGGGGTTCTAATTTTTCTTTCCAAACAGTACTGAATAGGACACTGGCAGGACCCAGTATGGGGAATAAGAAACACTACTAAACCATATAAATAGGCTGGATTATATCACTACCGTCTCCTTTATTAGCTAATTACTAAAAGAACACTACCAAGGAGAACAATAAAAAATTAGATACCATACAGTGAAGCACTGAGATAACTCCTTGCAGAAGCAAAAATTGCTTTAGTCTTGCTCAGTGGTGGTTGGTGCCATGGTGGCAATGGCAATCATACTGCCAGGTTCTATTGTATTAAACGAGGAAACTGTGGAAATGGCTTTTGCACATATCTCAGTCAAGGGAAGGAAGGTGGAAGCCTGGAGGTTTTGTAATTAAAATGCTTTTTGAGGAAACTGCAGCTTTTGTAGTAGTCGTGAAGATTTGAAGGAGCAATATCAGAAGTGACTGAATCCATGCTTTAGCCTTTAGGACATCTGCCTGAAGTAGTCACATGGAAAAGCCCCACACCATGACATCTTGTGCTGTGATTTTTTTGGCTCTGATGAGCTCTGCAGGGCTGTGCTGCATCAGAAATGTGGCGTATGTATGTGTGCAGGTGTTCTGAGGAGAAAATAGTAGCCTAATGAAAGATTATATCATAAAGAATATTCATAGAATCATAAAATCTTAGGGTTGGAAGGGACCTCATGAGGTCATCTAGTCCAACCCCCTGCTAAAAGCAGGACCACTCCCACTAAATCATCCCAGCCAGGGTATTGTCTAACCGGGCCTTAAATGTTTCCAGAGATGGAGATTCCACCGCCTCCCTAGATAACCCATTCCAATGCTTCACCACGGATTAGCCGAACCCAGCTTTTCAGGTGTATTTTGGACCCTAAAATTCTCGGCTTATACATGAGCATATACAGTAGCTTCATATAAAAATCATAAGTAAAAAGCCGGACAAAATCACGTATTTTTAAAATGCCTGCCAGACGGAGGACGTGAATGTAAAAAGGAGGACATGTCTTCCTTTTGCTGGACGCCTGGTAACCCTAACCCTGGCAGCCTTGGCTCATTGTCAGATATACCTTCCTTCCTAGCATTCATTCCTAGTTCTAGCCTTCTTGTCTAGTCTTCTTTATACACGCTGGCTCCTCCAGTTGCACCACTGTTTCTCTCCCTGTCTGAGAGTCCAGCTGTCTTGTCCGTTCAGTCTCAGGCTCTCTTTTATCCCCACTCCCAAACCTCTTCTTCCTTTCTTTCTCCCACTCAGCCTGAAGCCCCAGTCTCCTCCCACTAGTCTCCCTCCTAGATCCAGTGCCAGTTCCCTCTGCATTCAAATCAGACAGGTTCCTCCTCCAGTGCACTTGGGGCCAGCAGTGGTATCATTGAGATCGTAGAAGAGGCAGGCTTCTGACTTCAATTACAGTGCCTGCAACTGAGCAGCCAGGAACTTCAGCAATTGCAGGGGATGTCCTGCTTAGCTCTAGTTTGGAGCATGCTCAGGGCTGACAAATTCTGTCTGAAACTTAGATACAAAGCTCTAGAGAGTCTAGAGGATTTCTCTTGACCATGTGTGAACTGAAAATTTTCAAAGGTTTCTAAGAAGTAAATTTGAGCACATTTTTAGAGGGCTAGGTACATATTTGTCACACTTCAAGTCCCTACTCAAAAGCAGAGCTAGAACTTCTCAAAGAAAAAGGCCCCTGAATTTTTTAAAGCGGGCAAAACACTATTTTTTCCACTAACCTCATTCTTGGAAACTGCTAAACTTTTGGCTGAAATTTAAAAAAAAAAAAAAAAAATCAGACCGAGGCAGACACCCAGCACGGACAATTTCAAGTGTGGTGTACTTTTACACAACTTAAAACCAGATCTTATGATAGGAATGGCTTATAAACAGGTGGCTCTTCTAATCACTCCAGTAGTAAGATCCTTCAAATAGAAAGTGCTGGAAAAGTGTAGGATCATAGAGCTCCAACTAGTGTGTGTTATCACAGCCGATATACTAGTTGTGTGGGCTTTGGCATAAGAGCATGAAAAAAATAGTTTACACTTGTCTGTTTTGCATGTGAGAGTGGTTTTTGGAATATCTGTCCCCTAATTCCTGGGAGCAGCTGATGAACATTAATATCCATATAATTCAATTCAAGTGCTATGTGTGCACTTAGAGGTATTCTGTGTCAGATATTCTTCTCCAGAAAAATGATTCTGCCAGCCTTTTCAAGAGTCGCATATGAATGATCTTAAGAAAACCAATGGATATCATGTTGACATCACCACAGACACATCGGACGGTTGCTTGGGCAAGTCTGGTAGTAGTACTTTATGCAACTCTGGAACTACTAGGAAAAAAATCACCAACATTGTAATAAGTAGGCCTCTTTGAAAATGTTTCTTGCAATGAAATCACCGCAAAATTTGTAAGTCAGTTGTTGTAATGAAATAATTTGGTTTAGTTCCAGGTATCTGAGTTCTGGATTGATTGCAGCAAACAGTGCCAGCATCAACATATGCAAAAGAAGACGGTGACTATGCCATGGTTTGTGGACAATTTAAATTGTGTAGTAACTGACTGTTGTGATTAATTGACAATTGGAAGTATGTTAATGGCCTGATGTAAAGCCTGTGAGAGGTTGGTCATTCAGTTCCAGCTGTCTGGAAAAAAACTCTCTGCTGCAGGAAGAAAACTTCCTGCCCCATCAAGAGGTCAAATGGGAGATTGAGATACTGCAACAGTCAGTGTTCCAAAGTATAGGCTTGTTGGGCTTGCTGAACCGCAGAAAGTTTAATAGAAATCTGTTGATTAGCCTGTACTCTTTATTCAGAAAGGCTGATCTTCCTATGTGTTTGTGCTGTACCTAGCACAAACCTAGTGGGCCTCCACTGTAATACAAATAATTGTGATAATTGGAAAGGCAGATGTATTCACAAACCTTCATTCACTGCCATCTTCCTGTCAATGTGGTATTTTGTCCTCTTGCAGTTTGATGTGGCTGCTTGAAAAGTTATTAGGGATGATGTGAGTTTCTTGCTAAAGTCTCTCTACCTCTTGCTTAAAAAATGCAAAGAGGAGCCATGGATGTTAGTTTAGTAAGAAAGGTAAGGAAATGATGATCTTTGCTTTTGCTTATTGAGATGGGATGGATTAGGTCCAGAGGTCCTTTGCTGGAGGCCTTGTGGTCCTGCCACACCCAACCCCCAAAAAAGGCAGCGGAGAGACCCTCTATTCTGCCTGGTGTGGCAGTGTGGGAAGCAGCCAATCAGAGAGGCTGCAGGAAGCAGCAGATCAGGATGCATTAGGCTAGTATAAGAAGAGGTGCATGGCCATTATCAGCTTTAGTTCCAGCAAGGAATTGATCTCAACTATGGGTGGCATGCCTGGTTGGCTGGCTGAGGCAGGGAGAAAAGGAGCAAGCAAGCTACAGGACATATGGCAGAGCAGTGCTGACAGAGACCAGTGGGAATGAAAAGGAACTCTGGACTGGCGGCTGAGATTAAACCAGGACAAGACCCTGAAGTAAGGGTGAAGAACATGTTGGAGCTGTGTGGAAGTGGCCAAGGGAATCATAGCAGCAACACTGCTTAGTTAAAGGGACATTGTGGACGGTTGCTATCTTTGGGCTGGGACCCAGAGTAGAGGGCAGGCCCTGGTCCTCCCCCACCAGCCACTGGGAAAGTGGCCTGGACTTTAATGCACCTCAAAAAGGGAACTGTACTCTTTGAAAGGCCCTGCAGAAAACCCCAGAGAAGGTAAGGACATTGTCTTCAATGAGGGAGGAAGCCCTGGAGCACAGCTCGAAGCCAGGACCAAGACTGTTTAAAGACTGCTGGACTAATTAGGGGTCTTACCCCAGAGATGGCTACAGGGAAAGAAAGATCAATGGAGGGGTACTGGCATAGGCTCCCTATCAGTCTCTTCCCTGGAATGGGTTTTAATTTTCCATGCAGACTGTGACTTGGCTGGAGGGCTGAGTCGCTGCAGACCCACCAGAATTTGAGTGTGTAGGCACACACACTTGACCAGGGGATGCTCATAGGAGATGAGTGCATCACATTATATTTGTGTTATAATAATGCTTCAGCAGCTCCTTTCATCCAAGAATCTGAAGGCATTTTAGAAGCAGGCCTGAGGTTTCTTTAGGTTAAGTAGAGGGCAGCTACAGCCCCCAGCCAGCACAGGATTGGGGGAATATAAAAGCTGATTTACAGCTATCTTTCTACCCTCACCTTCAGTACATCTGAGGATTGAGCCCATGGACTCCTGGCTTCCAGCCCAGTTTTCCTTTTCTCCTGGCACAAAGGGGATTTTGATTTCGGGAGGTGTGGGGAGGGAAGCAGCAAGAAGAGATCCATCCTGTGTGTGTTTAGTTGGGAGCTATAACTGTCTGTGGTTGTTGAGAAACTATTCAGAGGACTCACTGGGGCCTGGAGGCATATGCAGTGCAGCCGTCAGTTTGATCTTAAAGAACTGATCAAGTGAAAAGCAAGTTCTACTGTGTATGCCACAAATGGCGATGTCCCCCACCCCCAGTCTTATAACTTGGACAATTTTGGATATCAATATTCAAAGGGGTAATGACAGACACTACTTTGACCTCAGGGCTACCCCCTACCTAACTTCAACTTTCTACCCTAAACTCCTCAAGTACTAAAGTTGTTCATATAGCAAAAGCTACCAGTTTTTGATTTACTGCCTTCTTAAAAATGGCTACAACCTTTTTGATCAAACTTTCAGAAAAACCTGAGACACATACTTATTGCAGCGTGGAAAACCACAGGCCCCACAATTCTAGTTCTGCAAACGTTATAAAGAACTGAAAACAGGAAGTTATAGTGGAAATTGTCAGGTAACTTTAAAAATAACTATGTTTTATATATTCCTGCCTTTCAGGTTTTGAAAACTTTGAACAAAACCAAAATAGATTTATTGTGCTGAATATCTGCATCTCTTCCATTGTATTTTCTCTTGCTTCCACAAATATCGATTCAGAGCTTTCCAAATTTCATATTGATGGTTTTAATGGTAGTCTGAGTCTCGTCCATTCTTCTCACTAATCTCTATTGAGTTGTTATAATATAAATGTGTCATTTGATAGTTCAGTTTCATAACACTGATAATAAGGAATTGAAAGCTGCTATCTCCTTGCTAGTGGAACCCAGTGATTGAAATGGAATGTCTAGGTCAGGGGTCTGCAACCCAAAAGATAAGAAGAGCCATTTTTGAAAATTCCTTCAATAACAAAGTGTTTTGAGAGCCACAATGGGTGTAGCCTCCTGGTGGGAGGTGCAGGGAGGTGAGCCTGCAGGGTCCCCTTATGCGGGTGGGGGGGGGAAGCCTGGAGCTTGGCATGGGCTGCCCGTGGGGTCCCTGGTGGCTGGGGGAAGCCCAGAGCCAGGCATGGTCCTCCTGCAGGGTGCCCCGGTGGTTGGGGGAGCCCAGAGCCGCAAGGGGGCAGCCAAAGAGCCGCATGCGGCTCCAGAGCCACAGGTTGCAGACCCCTGGTCTAGGTGTCTATTTTTTCCCTTCTTTTTGCATATGGATAACTCCTTCTAACACTCATGAGTATTAAATGTGTAAACTGAAAAGAGAAGAGATTTTAAGATTGTCTTTTAAGGTTCATTTTAGACAATGTGGGTTTTATCCTTCATCTTACAAATAGTATTAGATTGCATAACAAAACTGCTCCAAACTGGCTGGCTAGCCAAAAACAAATGAAGAGGAGACAGCACCTACCATTGTGGTATAACCTGCTTGGCTTCAGCAACTTGCTGGAAAAAAAATTATCATTAGTTATTTTGTTCTTAAATATTCTTCTGGTGAATGGCTTGTATATTGGGAGATTCTTTTGATTTTTTTTTAAGTGAATTTTCTTACCCAGTATCACTAATGACACCATAAATTAACTGATTTATTGTTTAAATGCAACATACTTACGCTGTTTGCATTCAAGCATGGTAACTGTTGCTGAAAATCTTGTTTTCTAGTTAGTTTTCTCATTCTGTTTCTAATATACTGTCACATACAATGAATGTGATTAGATTTCTAGTAGTACAGTAGTTTTCTTTAAGAGCTTGTACTCTGATCCTGCAAACACATACACACTTGCTTAACTTTACTACTTGAGTAACCCCCATTATACTGCCCTCATCACCATTGTATCTGAGTGCCTTCCCATCATGCAATAAGCAATGTGAGAAATATTTTGTCACATCTGTTCTTTCATCCTCTTCACAGGAGTAGAAGTGTGTGGAATATTTTGTTTTGGAATTCATGTGGGTGAGTGCATAGAATTCTTTCTTGTGAGAGTTCATTCCATAGTTTTGGGCCAGCCCCTGAGAAAGCTGTCTTCAGTTGGATGCCTCAAAACTGAGATATCTCAAACCACTAATCTCTTGAAAATTTAGGCTTTTATACGTTGGGTATAAAAGTAGCTGACACTTTTCAGTGGATGGTTTTTAACATAACTTTTATTGCATCCTTTGCTATGTTGTAATTGTAAACAAACTGAATAACAAATTCTAAACATCACTTGCATGTTTGGTTGTTTTTCATACTGGTTAAATCAGATCTATTTCCATAAAAGATCATGAACACTATAAAACAAAACTAGAGGAAATAATTTTATATGGAAAGCACAAAAATAATAATAATCAGGTAATAGTTTAGGGTCTGAATGTTGTACCCCAAAACTTTATATAGAGCTGCAGTTCCACAAGAGAATTTCTATAGTGATATGAAAAAGTATGGGAGTGAATTTTTAGTGGCTGACTTGTGTTTCCAGAAGCTGGAAGTGCTGCAGCTTCCATTATCATGTAATTTCGGAACAGTTCGGGTGATACTGATAGGTTGTTTTTTTTTTTTGTTTGTTTTTTTTTAAAAAAAAAAACCTGTTTCATCCACTCCTAATCATTGTTTCTTGTCCACCTCTACTTCATTTCTGTTACTTTTCTTTCCTTGATGAATCCTTTACCCCCTCTCAATATGTCGTATTGTCCAGACTGACTTGTTTAAAAAAAAATTAAAAGTATTAAGCACGCTTTCCTCAGCTGCATGTATCAAGAAGGGAAAGCTCCAGGGGGCTCCTCTCACAAATTTTTTTTTTTTGGATACGTCACCACTGCTAGGAGTACGTTGGAGAGGGAGAGATATTATGAGCACTCTGCTCCTTTCCAATCCCTTTTTGCTTAGCAGAGGTGGCTTTTGGGGTTGGCGAAGCAGGCGCACACCTAGGGCCCCAAGCTGTAAGGGGCCCTCTTGCCTGTCCCAAAAGCCATGGCTGCCTCGGTTGGCAGCAAGCGGAGATCTAAAGATGGCTGTAGTTGCTCCAGCATTGACCCTCCTCCTTGGCGGTCTAGCTTCAGCACAGATCAGATTGCAATTAGCTGGATCCTTCTGTCCAGTAGCTGCTATGAAGGGGCCAAAAAGAGGTACCACAGTATAACTATAATTGGAATTGAAACCATTTCTCCTCCTGTCAGGAAATCCAGCAGCAGAATAAGGCAGTGGTTCTGAACCTTTCCAGACCGCTGGACCCCTTTCAGAGTCTGATTTGTCTTGCATGCCCCTAGTTTCACCTCATTTAAAAACTACTTGCTTACAAGATCAGACATAAAATACAGAAGTGTCAGAGACCACGCTTACTGAAAAAGTGCTTCCTTTCTCATTTTTACCATATAGTTGCAAAATAAATCAAGCGGGATATAAATATTGTAGTTACATTTCAGTGTGATATGTGAGCCTGTTTTTCATTTGTCAGCCTTGTCTGAACCCTGTGCACCAGGTGATGGGGCTGAAGCAAGTAATTTAGCTTTGTGGGGCCACAGGCAGTTGCCTTACTTGCACCCCATAATGCCAGCCCTGCACTTGCTGCTCCCCAAAAACCCATTCCGTGAACCCTCTGCCCCAGGGTCTACAGCCCCCAGGTTAAGAAACACTGACCTAGATGAGTTGAGTACCACCTGGAAGACCTCTTCATATCTCAGATACACGCATACTCCTCACTGAGATGCAGTGGAATAAGGGACATGCAGTAAAAAGTGGCAGAATCTCCTGATTTTATTCCCTTAAGTCCATGGGGTGCCAGTAACCACCTTATCATACTGGGCAAAGGAGGTAAGGGATAATGTGGAGGAGGTGACACCTCTACCACTTTCTTGGGGAAAGGACCATCTGATCATCCTAGAGGGATCCATTTGCAGAACCAGTGCTTGATTTGTGTTTTATAGAAAGAAACTTTCTCTGGCCTTTGCAACTTTAAGCAAATTATCTCTTTCACAGACTGTTTCAGGGTTATTTCATTTGTTTTTCATTCAGCTGTGTCCTAGAAGACATACACATATAGGTACATTTCATAAGGATATTAAGAAGTGTATATTTGTATAATAGTAGTGAAAATAAGCTCCAAGTGATTATATTCTGTTATCTTATCAGTGATCCAGAAAATATTGATATTATATTATCTCAGCACTTTCCATGAATAAATGTGTTGGCTCAGCAATTTCTAAGTCATCAGGCCATCTAACATCGTACTGCTCAACAATCTCTTTGAGTTTTCTGTTTTGACTTTTACGTATAGCGGAAAAGTACGAGTATTAATATTCAAATTAAACACATTATACCTGAATAATTCATGCCAGATTCATGTGCACTAAGGATTACAACCTTTCATGGCTCTTATTTTCTTTGCCTTTCATGGCCTTCTTATTTTCTTTCCCTTTGTTCTGAACTGTGACTTCTTTGAGCTTGGATAGCTTTTATTGAACATAAATCTATTTAGTATTTCATGCTAAAACATGTTAAAAGAATACTGAGGTTGTGTAAAGCAGTCCTCAGAAGTAACAAATGGTGTACTGATGGTAATATCACAACCTTAATTCTACTCCCTTCTTGTGCGCAGGCATTACTCATTTGGTGCACAGGATGGATGATTTCTGTTGCACTCATCACCTTAGTATCTGAGTGCCTCAGAAACATTATGGAAATTATCTTCACAGCAACTCAAAGGTTGGTTCGTTTTGTCTTTGGCTCATATGTAGCTGTAATTCCGTGCATTCATTTGAAACTGATTTCAGAGACCCTTATGGTGTGGGAGAATGCATGATGCACTGTGTTAGGTGTATGAACTTTGTAAAATGTGTATGTAGCTCTTCGATTACACTGAAACTCCATTATAAATGAACTGATGGTGACTTTCTGGGCTTTAGCGCTGTCAAATGTACAGATGTTTCTCGGGACAGCAAAAGGCACATTTTTGTCCTCAGGAACAGTACTCTACCAAATTTATAACTTCTTACTCCAAACTCCTGCGACATTAGAGCTGTTAACATTATTTTTTACTTTTTTCTTTTTTAACAAAACTGGTTAGGTGAATTCCTTTATCTATTGGAACAAATATAGTAAGTATTTTTAATTTAAAAACATTTAATGGTGCTTTTGACTAATAATACAGAGCCTGATCCAACCCCCTGTCTTTCTACTGACTGCAATGTCCTTTGGGTAAGTAAAGTATCTGTTTCAAGACCATAAACTTTTTTGGAAAAGAAGCAGCCTCATGTTACTAACATTTTGATATTCAGCATTCTGAGCAAATGCACTTTCTTAGTAACATGTCCAACTGGGTCACCTCCATGCATCTGTTGGATCTGCCAGCAGATATGCAATAATAAGATGTGAGGATTTACAGTTCTCATAGGTATCTGCCTTCATTTCACTGGAAGTTTGTTGAAACTGAAATGTTCCCCAAAAGTTCCATCTGGCTCTCCTTGTGAGATAATTTTTTTGCAATGGTGGCTATGAGATGTCACAAAATCCTTGCTTGTTTGGAGCACAGCATGTGTAATTTATGGCTGTACTGTGAAATAAAAATTACATAGGGAGAAGAGATTTATTTTTAAAAACTTTGGTTAAACTGTGGATGTCTTGTGTTATCAACCATCCGGGGACTTTCCCTTGTATAGCACAGGTCAGCAGTGCAAACTCCGATTTGTAGGTATTGAAAACTACAGTGTATCATCTTTGCTGTGTGTTCATACATCACCTATCACAGTGGTTTTCAAACGTTTTTTCTCGGGATCCAGTTGGAAAAAATCATTGATGCGTGTGACCCAACAATTAACATCTTTGAGCATTCCATTCCAGTGCTTTGGCAGCAGCAGCAGGGGACGCAGTGATCTAGTACCTGAGGGTCTGCGACCCAGTACTGGGCCCCGACCCTAAGTTTGAAAACCACTGACCTATCACAGTTAGGTCCTGATCCATGACTGGGTTCTTCCACAGTACCCCCCTGCTGTCAATCTACCATTCTCAGAAATCTGTTGCCTTGGGCAACTGCCTAGTCTAAAGCAGCCTCTGCTGGTGCAGTCAGTAATACCAGTGGCAGGCCAGCAATGGCTGAAAACTCCAGTGTAGTTTCATCCTCATTTTTCCCAAGTGGATCAGGAGTTCTAGTATGATGTTAGAGTTCTTGAATGATGAAAACAATCTGTTTCTTCAAACCTCCAAGCCTCAAAGTCTAAAGTCATTATCAGCTCAGCTGGGGGTCTGTGAGGTCATGGTGTTGCGTGATTTAGTGGGAAATTGCCACCTCTGTGACAAGTGTTGGAATGTCCCTGTCCTTGGGGTGCTGTTGGCGTCTTTCTCAACAATAAACCCCCTGTCAACAGTCTTGGCCATTTGCAAACACCAGTAAAGCATACACAAGCGCTTATCAGCTCCTGTAAGACTGTGCGTTCATAAAAAGCAATGTCATAAAAACCTTCAGTGGTTGGCAATTCCAGAACTCACTGTTAGTTGAAAAGAATTCCAGAAGAACACAGGGCTCTTATCAATTCTAATTGCTAGGCACTGGAGAGTTGCTGTTTGTTTAACGTCATCTGGTGTTGGCAACTCTGCTCTGTGCTGTGCTTTATAGATATTGTTTCTGGCAAGTAGTGTTTCCATGGGATATAGAATTCAATGGTTTAAAAAAAAAGTGTTCAGGCATAGCTGAGATTGAGACTGCACAGTAAAAAAAAAAAAATACAAAATTTGTGGTTTCTGGAAGGACATTAACTGGGGTGTATTGCGCAGTTTTATGGCATAAGAATTTGGACAGGGAATCACTATTAAACTACATGTTCAATCAGTAAAGAAGGAATACACATTACTGAAAATGGAACTGTCACAGTTTCAGAGCAAGTGTACCTATATTTCCCCTCCATGGTTCAGCTACAGCACCTGCTTTAGGCTTTTGGCTCCTAAAGCTGTCATCTTTCTTGGGCAGAGACCCAGGTCTGTCGCCCTCCTTCTTAGGGATTTTAAAGCTTCTCAGCTCCCTGCCCTACACTGTGATATCCCCAGCCAGCCAGACTGCCTAAAAGGTCAACAGCAGCAGCCCTTTGCTTTCTCTCTGATGGCTATGACCAAGACATTGCCTACAATTATAAATTACCATACAGCTCCTTTTAAAGTAAGCATATTTATTCTTAAAGTGACAGTATTACAGAGAAAAACATGTCAAAACAATAAAAGAACCTACATACATGCTAAAAAACTTATCAGAGATCACTCCAACTCCAGCCTTGCACTTTGATAGGTTTTAGTCTTCCAAACACGTGCAACTGAGTTGCCCCTATAGTCACACATTAATCTAAGAACCAGAACCAAGATTGGGAAGATCAGCCATTCCTATACAGTGCTCGGGCCTTTGATTTTGGTCTTCTAGAGCAGGCAATCAGCAAACACTGATTTGTTTCCAGGATATATCATCATCATTCTCTCTAATATGAATCACTTCCACATCATAACCTTGGAGCACTAGCCTCTATTTTAGCAACTTGGTGTTTGTGCCTTTTGTTTGATTTAGCCAGGTAAGTGGGGAGTTGTCAGTGTATACAAAGAAATTTTTCTTAGAAAAAGGTAAGACTGTAATTTGCGGAGGGCTTATACCATGGCCAAAAGTACTTTTTAAAATATCACATAATTTTTTCCTGAGGGAACCACTTTCTGGCTCAGAGATAGTATAGGTTGTCCCTCTTTTCTTCAGTTTATGTCAGCAGGACCCCAAGCCTGTGCCAGAAGCATTGTGTACAGCAACAAAAGACTTACCGAAGTCTGAGCTCACCAGAACTGGGTCTCTACTTAGGGCTTCCTTCTGTTTTTAGAAGGCCTGTTGACACTGTTTGGACCAGCCAACTTTGTCTGGCTTACTCTTCACATAGATTGGAGTAGTAAAGTGAGGGACAAACTTCCAGTAATATGTTGCCATGCCAATTGTATCTGTTTTCTTGTCTGAGTAGTTGGCCAGTCCCTAAATGGCTCTACTTTAACTGGGTTTCTTTGGTTTTGTTTTTGGTTTTTTTGCAGCTCCTCCTCACTTTATGGCCATGATAGCCTGCTTCTCCCAGCCTCATTTTGCATTTCTCCATCTTTACAGTCAGGCCTGTGGTCTCAGTGCTGGAACTACCTCTTTACATGGGTGTCATGATCTTCCCAAGTCTGACTGAAGTTACAGATATACCTATATATAGTCTAAGACAAAATCCCTCTTCAGTCCAGAACTGATCTATCAGTTGCTGGAAGGTAGCCAGTGCCTCTTGAGGCCAAAGGTTGGATGAGGAACTCAGACTTCTGTTGGGGTGATTGCTGATTTGAACCTTGCATGAGAAAAAAGGTACACTAATAACCTTTTAGTGTAGTTGGGAATTGAGCCTCTCCCAATGTTTCCAGCATCTTGACTTTCTAGGCATGGGTATGTATCAGACATGGTGATTGTATTGTTTTCTGTAATCCACGTAAAACCTATTTTCTCCTCCTTCTGAGATGTCAGTGGAAGGCATGCCCATAAATTATTGTTCATTGACTTTCCCCTAATTCCAGCATATCAGTGATTTCTGCCTCCAGGCTCTGGATTTTTTTCCCAATTACCCTGAGAGAGTAAATGATTAATTGGAGCATGTCTCCTCTCTCTACCTGTGTTAAGTGATTAGAGAGGGCCATGGAGTCCAGGGAGGGGCTGGATCCTATTTCTTTTACCAGCTTTGAGGGTATCCGCTCCCTTGTCCCCCACCAAGTGCTCATACTAGGCCAGGGCCAAATTCTTTATGTTGAAATGTGGTTTCTTCATGTTCACGAAATACACTTGATGCTGATTTGAGTGGGTAGACAGCTCTACCAACCAAATAGTTCACCTCATCATTTGATTTTTAAATAGCCCTTCTTAGGCAGCCTGGGCTTTATTCCTGCTCACTGGAATGAGCATCATAACTTGGTCCCATGAGTCTAAGAGCGTATGGTTTGGTCATACCAGAATTTCTCTTTCTTCTGAGCTCAAACTAGATTTTCCCAGGAAAAACCCAAAAGTTCTTCTGAGTTTTGTCCTGGAAGCTCAACGCATACTCCACAGCCTCAGGAGAAATGGTACCTTCCTATGCCACTTGCATTAGATCTGGGAGGTCGTGGACTCTCCCACCCCCTCATAGAGCAGTTCAAAACAGGAGAACATTGTAATCTATTACAACCATAAGAATGTAAGGTTTTGCATGGTTTTGGTTTTCCAGCCCTATGCGTTCTGGATAATATCCAGTTATGGACCTATCCTCCAGTAAGTTACCTAGTTCTTTTTTGAACCCTGTTATGGTCTTGGCCTTCACAACATCTACAGGTTGACTGAAAAAAAACCTTTCTTTTGTTCATTTAAACTTGGTGCTTATTAATTTCATTTCATGACTAGTATTTGTGTTATGAGAAGGAGTAAGTAACACTTATTTACTTACTTTCTCCACACCAGTCATGATTATATAGATTTCTATCATATGCCCCCTTTAGAAAATGTCTATTTTCCAAACTGAATATCCCCATCTCATTAATCTCTCATCAGATGGAAGCTGTTCCATTTCTCTCATCATTTTAGTTGCCCTTTTCTGTGCCCTTTCCAATTCCAGTATATCTTTTTTTGAGATGGGGTGGCCTTTACATGTTGAATTCAAGATGTGGGCGTACTATGGTTTTATAAAGAGGCATTACGATATTTTCTCTTTTATTATCTATCCCCATCCTAATGATTCCCAAAATTTTGTTCGCTTTTTTGACTGCTACTGCCTGTTGAGTGGATATTTACAGGAACTATCCACAATTCAAAGATCTCTTTCTTGACTGGTCACAGCTAATTTAGACCCCATCATTTTAGATGTATACTTGGGATTGTTTTCCAATGTGTGTTACTTTACAATTATCAATATTGAATTTCATTTGCTATTTTGTTGCCCTGTCACCCAATTTTGTGAGATCCCTTTGTAATTCTTCACGATTTCCTTTGGACTTAACTATCTTGAGTAGTTTTGTATCATCTGCACATTTTGCCACCTCACTATTTACTCCTTTTTCCAGATCATTTATGAATATGCTGAGCATCACTGGTCCCAATACAGACCCCTGGGAAGCACCACTATTTACCTCTTTCCATTTTGAAACCTGATCACTGGCTTGAAGTTTTGCTAAATATATTGTGCTCCATTCTACCCATTTTATTTTTATAGTATTTTTGTGTGCAAACTGAGGGCTTTTAAAAGGGTGGCTTGCACTGGGGACTAGAGAACATGGTGCTTAACCAATCTGTTCACAGTAGAATGAACTGTACCTGAGGTGAATCAGGTAATTCCCCATAACAAGCAGAAGGGGCAGTAAAGAGGGAGAGCCAGGCTTTAGTTGCAGTAAAACCCAGCTGGGGAAAAAGTTGGAGGGAGAGCCAGACAGGCAGCTCAGAGTAGTAAGGAAACTCTCCAGGAAGGGAGGACTGAGGGATTGACTAACCAGGATAGAGATTGGGTAGGAAGTAGCCCAGGGAAAAAGTACAGCATAGGTAAAAGAGTGGATCTAGTTGGTTAGTACAAGCCCCTGGGCCAGAACCCAGGGTAGAGGATGGAACTGGGTTCACCTACTGGCCCCAGCTGTGGAGACTGCATTAAGACAGCATTCGGAAGAGGATTTTGCTAACAGAAGGATTCTGCTTCTGTTAAAGACACTTTAGGATTTTAGTTTGGATGTTTTGAGGGGCAATCTTACTATGCCAATTTCTTTGCTTAAACTAATTTTGGAGGAGGAAAAGAATAGGGGGTAATTTTCACTGTGCCCCCTTCTATGTCTTTATTGTGTCCTTAACTTTTCTAATTTATAATTTATCTGATTTTAAATTGGCATACATTTTAACTGTCACTAAATCTTGCCAAACTTACACATTTCGAATGGAAAGGATTTAAACCTGTATTATTTTGGTTTGTTTTTTAAATGAGTGGTTCAGCTTAATCCTAGAACAGGAGTTTTTCTTTTAACAGCACACAATCTACAGTAAATCAATAGTGCAATTACATAAGGCTACAGGTAGTACCAGCAAGATAATCAAGACAGCCCTTCTGCAGTGTCAGAGAGTTAGCAACCAAATAATTTGCGGATTGCATGTACAATTTATGATCAGTTGAACTCTGTGGCCCACACCAATTCTTTGTAACAGCAGTCTCCTTGGGAGAGTCTGTATCTGTTAATTAGACAAGCCAGAGAATTTTTCCACAACAGAACATGCAATACAAACGTATCAACATATCCAATCTTTTTACTCCTAGGGGCGTCGTTGAGAATCCAAGTTATTTGTGCTATAGAGAAGTAATGAGGGACTTAGTTACAAGTGTCCAGCTGTATATTCTGAGAATTAACTTGTTGAAGAAGAAGCTGTCCCTTTTAAAAGGGACAAGGTTTTAATTTTTTCAATACTGTGCTAATCACTTAGCAGATCAACATTATGTTCTGAATGTGAAATTGACTGATCTAGTCATGAGATGGTTTTATGGTAGAGTTGCTGTCTTTTTCAGTATTCCAGCATACTCCTTGTTTTTTTTTTTTGGTAATAGTTTTCAACTAGAGAGGTGTGGGATGTGGTGGTGGTGGTGGTGGTGGTTCTTGCCTGATTTTTTTATTCATGTTTTGTCTAACTTGACTGAGTGAGGTTTAGTGTAATCCAATTCTGAAGAACACTTTAAAAATGCAATAAAGCAAAGGGTACCAAGCGGTGGTCTGTAGAGAGTTTGTTGCCACTGGAGCAGCTTGAATTGAAAAGGAGAAATCAAGTTTGTCACAACGATTTGGCTCTCCATGTATCTAACTGAGAGAAATGGAACTGATGAGACAAGGGACAATGAAATGAAGAGCAGAATTAGTAGGTGCTGTGATTATCCTAGTCTCCAAAAGACAAAACACTTTATAATGGAAAAGACAATGTTCACATCCTTTCCTCATATAACTTTCCCACGGAGGCACTTGCTGTAGTTTTGCCAGGGTAGTTCAAAGGACAAGGTTAAGTAACATGCATGAATGGAAAGGTAAAAGATGGTCTGTATGACAGTCTTTGGATCAGGATGTGGTCCATCGTATGAAAACAATGGGGAGGCCCTGCAACAGAGCAAATCTATGCTTGTGTGCTGTCCTTATTCAGACCATTCAGCCCTGAACTAGAGAAAACAGAACTATCTCAGGCCTGTGCTCTGCCTCCCAAGAGCCAAAGGGTTTATGGTCCTATTGTACTCAGGTGTATCTCTTTATCCATCTTAAGTACTTACATAGCCTCATTACCACAGTATCTGAACACGATCTTTAACCAAGGGGTGTCCTGCCCCCAAAATAGGTTTGTGGCAGGGGCCACATCAGACCACCAGTGGTGGCTGGGCCCTGGGTCCCTGGCAGGGGCTGCACCGGCCACCGGTGGTAGCTGGGCCCCGGATTCCCCGCCCTGGCGAGGGCCGCATTGGGGTACCAGCGGTGGCTGGGCCCCAGATCCCCAGCCCCAGCGAGGGCTGGATCAGGTGGCTGGATTGGGCTGGTGGTGGCTGGGTCGCCAGCCCTGACGTGGGCTGCCCCAGATTCCAGACCCTGGCAATGGTGGGGGCCACGTTGGTGCGCCAGTGGCTGGGCCCTGGGTCCCTGCCAGACATGGGGCACTGGGACTGGGACTCGGGGCACGTGCCTGCACCAGTGATGCCACTGCTTTAACCTGCTTATCCACATCACACCCCTAAGAGGTATGGAAGTGCAGTTCTCATTTTACAGATAGGAATTGAGGCAGTAGGAGATTGTGAGTTGCCCAAGGTTATACAGCAAGCCTGGGGCAGACTTTGGAAATGAATTGAACTAGTGTCTCCCAACTCCCAGACTAGCATCCTAGCCATTGGACAATCCTCCTTCTATGACCCTATTTTTTTCTCTGATTTTTGCCTCCACATGAAGGCCACCATCGTTCCCTTTACCACATGCCTACTCTGTAGCAAAAAGACTCCTTAATATATTGGCCACATTTCTCTATGAATCTATTGTGCAGAAGTACACAGGTTTTGAAAAGTTTACCAGCACCAATTGGCCCAAGAAGGAATCCTTCTCCACAGGCTAAAATACAAGCCATATCCCCTCCAAAGCCATGATCTGTTGCCAGTCCCCTACTGGTCCCGGGCCCCTACTGCTAAAGCTTTAAGAACCCAGTCTTTCTTTAGCTGAAATCTGAGCCCGCAGTATGGAAACCAAATGTCTATTCATGTTGCTTCTCCACTCTGTTGATTGTGAGCCATCCAGGGATGAATATATGCTGGGGTACCTCCTTGCCTCCCCCCCTCCAAATACAGTAATATCTCCTCACAGGTGATGGATTTGTGTTGGGCTACCTCCTCCAAAAAGCAATCAATTTATGCTATCCTTAGACCATTGGTTTTCTGGTTGGGACCCAGTAATGGGTCGCAGATCTCAGGTACTGGGTTGTGGTGTCCCCTGCTGCTGCCGCCGAAAGACTGGAATACATTGCTCAAGGATGTAATTATTGGGCCTTGGGCATAAATGATTTTTTTCACCTGGGTCCCAAGGAAAAAAGTTTGAAAACCACTGCCTTAGACTGTAAGCAATTTGGAGTAAGAACTGTTGGGTTTTCTTTTTGTTTGTTTGTGTACAGCATCTACCGTAACAGGATCCTAAGCTGTGACTTGGGCACCAGGAGTTATCAGACCACAAATCATAAATAATAATGGTGGGATTCCCCAACGATAAATTAATGCAGGGCATTCCCCCAGTACACCAGTTTATGCTGGCCTCATTTACTGGAGTGGCAGGAGAGCTCTTTCCTCTTGGCCTGGACCATAGTCTGCCCAAATTGGGCACAACAGGCCGAGGAGTGACCTGAAAGTTGCTGTAACAGAGGACTCTCCTTTTATGGGGTAGGGGGTCCTGCTGAAACCACCCCACTGAGAAGATGGCTGTAGCAGGAAAGAGGGATAGCCCTCCAGCCTACCCAGCTGAAAGTGATTTCCATCTCTGAGCACCTTGAAACCATGATTGAAGGTCAGGGTGGCTAGTGTGGGGTTCCCCTTTAGAAGCATGTAGTTATAGCTGATGTTAACTCACATCTGTTTTTGAGTGTGACTAAGGAGTTAAGGGTCAGCTTCTTCATGGTGAAAATCCTTTTTACTTGCCAGGGCTCTAATGGGAACAATTTGAGCTGATAAACTTTCCCCTTACATATAGTTTGATTTTTTTTCCATTTTCAGTTCTTCTCTTTAGGAGTAACTTCCACAGGTCTTAGACTTGACAAGGTATTTCTGAAATCCTCCAGGGCAGTGATTCTGACCACCAAGCCTTAAGGTGAAGTACCTTAGTTGATTTTAATATAATAAAGTCAGTGCGTTAGAACAGTACTCAAACACATAATGACTTTCTCAGCAAGACCCATTTTCAACTATCTTCAATACTCTTGACTTAGCTCATCTCTGCTTTATATAATCAATTGTGTTGAGGCAGAGCTGAAGACACTCTGCCAAGGGCACAGCTTACTTTTTTTAAAGTTGGAAGCAATACATTATATAGCAACTACAGGAGAATCTATAGGAAGAATGAAAACTTGGAGAGCAATGTAAGGAGAAAAAGGATGAAGTATAAAGAAAGGGGGTGGGAGAGTGTATGTGATAGTAGTAAAGGTGGAGAAGTTCAGCAGTCTGATATGGTATGTTTTCCTTATCAGGAGCAGGGCTTTTATTGAGCTGGTATGCATCGGTATGGTGTACCGGCACCTATTTTTCCCTGGCCGGTTCTGCTACTCAGCTGGGGGCCGGGGTCAGCAGAGGAAAGGAGTGGGCCCGCGAGGGGCTGGAATCTGGCCCCTGGGTACCTGGGAACTGTGGCCAGGCTGCAGCTTTTTCAAATCTCCCGCCCTGAGCGTGCTCCAATGCGTAGCTCAGGGCAGGACCAGTCTGGCCAGGGAGCAACTCTGGCCACCCCTGAAGCTCCGGCCAGTAAGCGGGAGGGGGCCGGGAGGGGTGGGGAATGGCCTGGGGGGGGGGGGGGGGAGGGGGCGGGGGGGGAGGTTGGGGGGGGGCGGAGAGGAGCGGGAAAGGGGCGGTGGGGGCCAAGAGGAGATGGAAGGGGCGGGGGAGACCAAGAGAAGCGGGGAAGGGGCTGGGGGGAGCAGAGAGGAGTGGAGAAGGGGTAGGGGAACTGGCAGGCAGCAAGGGGATTGGGGGGGGGCTGAGAGGAGTGGGAAGGGGTCCTGGGGGGTTGGGGGAGGCTGAGAGAAGCAGGGAGGGAGCACAGGGGATCAGGGAGCTGGTGGGCGGGGAGAGGGCCAGGGAGCTGAGAGGAGCGGGGAAGGAGGAGTTGGGGAGTCGGTGGGGGAAGGGGGCGTTGGAGAGGCCCCGACGGGGTGGTGGTGGTGGAGGGCCCTTCTATCCATTCCCCTCCGCTTCACTGCACTGCTCCTGCCGGTGTACCGCCACCTATGGTTTTTTTTAATTTGTTTTAGAAAAAAGCACTGATCAGGACCATCAAATTTATGTGATGGATCTGAACTCCAGATAGTCTACATAGCAGTCCAAACAATCCTTGCCCAGCCCCGGCCACTTTGGGGGAAAGGGGCTAGAAAGCTGCCTTTAGTAGCTAGCTGGGGATTCCCCAGCAGATTTGGGTTTATGCCACCCAACCTTCCCATTCAATATAGAAGGTATATCAGGAGTGAGCGGAGGTGTGATGTGAAGGTACTACATTCTAAGAACCTCTGCTAGTGTAACAGAACAGCCTCGAGGAAGCATCTGGGTAGAAACTAATGTGCACTGAATAAAGTTCTGGCACACCAGAGGATCTGTGTCCATATTGTTTTATAGTTCTCCAGCTCAAGCCACCTATAAATCAACTTCTCTTGAGCTTTATTACTTCACCAGTCTATGGCTATAGCTCTTAATGCATTCTGGTATTGCAATACAATTTTCCAGCCGCTAGCAGGGCATCACTCTGAGTCTGAAGTTTCAATAGTTAAGGAAATTGTTTCCTAATTACCAAAAAGCCTACAGCTAGACTTAAGCAGGATAGTACTTTTAGTGAATGTTTGCATGTACATTCTCCCAAACCTCTTTAAAGACCAAGCACTTTTGCAACAGCCATACCAAGGAGCTGACCCTGTGTCCAAAGTCTCCTATAGATATCAATGTCCTTGGTACTAACTGTGTATTTTGGATGTGTAGTATGTAACTTTCTTGTACAGGCCTTAACCATTGTATAGTTAATGCCAAGTACTAC
>ML685792.1:12005437-12039665 GCA_007922175.1 Pelusios castaneus | reverse complement strand
GTGTGTGTGTGTGTGTGTGTGTGTGTGTGTATATATAATACACTATAGTATATATAAAGTATATACTATATACTACAAGATATATATTACTGAATCCCTCCTGGATGGTACTGAGTACCCTCAACTCCCTCTGAATTGTATTCTGGGGAAATTCTTTTACTGAACAACAAATATATTTGCATATACACAACTCTGATTTAAATTGGGGCTTGATTCACATTCTGACGCATGAGTGCACATGCACACACACATACAGTCACCACCTTTCCCCAAGTGTCCTGTCCAGCACAGCTAGGTCAGCGTGGAGGGGGAGGCAGTCTGTGCCAGATAAAGGACTGCTACAGATTACCACCCCTTGTAGCAAGGAAGGAACAGGACCAAATTGTGTCACAACTGACTCACAGTCTGGTCCCTGGCCTGCTATGGGCTGCTTCATACTCAGAGCTTGTGATAACTCCACCATTGAGCCCTAAGTTTGTTCCTTCCAATGCTATAAAGCAGTTGAGTCTGAATATGCCGGTTGTGTAAGTGGTTTATTGCTATTACTCTTTCTTTGTAGGGAACAAGGTTTTAATAGATTTCTGCAAAATAAAAGTGGGATTTTGAAAAGTGCCTCAGTGACTTAAATATCATTGAAAGTTAATGGGACCTGTTGCCCTAAGTCACTCAGTTGGTCTTGGAAATCCCACCCCAATGCATTAAACATAAGACACTTCAGACACTGTTTTGCATTATGGCTTATACAGCAGCACTCTTGTAAGTGCTAGCATTACAAACAACCTCTCTCGTCTGTCCTAAATAATTCAGCGTGCTCTAATATTATAAAGCGTTGATTTTATTTGTCAAGCTGCTGCAGGGTTAAAACAAATCATTAAAGTTATTGATTTAAAGCTACACAATTAAGATGTTGGTGGCTACCTGTCATCATATAAGCCTGCAGCAATAACTTATTGCTTTTGTTTGTTTGTGGGTGATGGGAAGCAAGTTGGTTTGTCTCCTGTTACAGGGTCTACAATGTTCCAGTGACAAAGTTGGAGAGAGGGAGAAAATTAGTATTAACACAACTCCTAATTTTTTAAAAGAAATATCATAACCAAACAATTGGTTATTGCGTTAGCTAAGAAATCCTTGGCATTTAAAATGAGTCAACATTCTGTTGACTTGCTTAAAATGAAGAGTAGTGGAAAATATCATGGTGTCTTCTTAAGTTGGGAAAGTGTATTTCTTTTAAAGGTAACTACTGTACATATTAAAGTGATGCTAGCATGGTTGAATTGTGCAAAATTTTAACCTTTTTTTTTTTGTTTATGATGTCCTTCTGGGGGAGAAACTGTTTAAAAAACAACAACAAAAAACCCCCACCAAAAAACAAATGCCAGCAATCTATCTCAGCTCCAGCACTCTTGAGTCCATTAAGTACATATGCAATGGAAGGATTAAAAAACTTCAATCTTCTTCCAACAGTTTTCCTTGTTAATTGAAAAAAAAAACAAACAAAAAACCCCAAGCCCCAAAACAATAGGAACATAACACAAGAGTCCCCATTATATGTCAATTTCAGCAAAGTCAAACTGTCCAAGTGAACAATTAATTAGCGATTATCATTAACATCCTAATTTGGGAGAATATATTTTAATGTTCATGTATACTAGTCCCGTATTTGTTAAATGCCACATAGAGTATCTTTATACCTTACAGGTAATCTTTTGCATCATTCAACCATTCAGCCACAGCAAGGCAGTGGTTCTAAATTTGATTCTGGAACTTGTATTGTTTCAGATAAAGATATTAATCTGAAAGAAGGTTTTGTAAGAAAACACATTTCATGTTCAAACTTCCATAGGTTCTTGGGGAGGAAACTTTATCCACAAAGCCATCTGATTCTCCTCGTTCAAATTACTCCTTAAAACTCTCATTTGCTGTGATGCCTACGAAAACCTTTATAATGGTTAGGCTGAAGATGTATTGAGCAGACCGTCTGTCATGCTAACCAATACTGAAACATTATTTCCTTGTGCTTCCCACTTTTGTCTGTATCTCTGTCTCTTGTGTTATGCTTATATTGTAAACTCTGTGGGACAGGGTCCATATTTTTTGTCTTTGTACAGCACCTAACACAAGGAAGTCCTTGCTCCTAGGCACTGTAATACAAATAACTAGATTGTGTAGTTAAGAAGCAGGCCTTTAATAAATTTATCTCCAAACTTCTTTCTTCCACTTGGGTGCTCAAGTCTGTTTCTGTCATTTAAAATATTGCTTTACTGACACCGTTTTTTTCTTTTTTAAATTTGCCATAGATTGGGTTGTATATATTGTTACTTGTAGTCTGACACATGCATCAACAGAGAGGTGCCTTCATTTTCTAAACTATTCTATGTTGAAGGCTGTATTCTTCGACAGTCACGCTCTGAATGAGCACACCTGTTAGTCACACTGCAAAATTTTCTGAACCGTTCATCACTTTTGGGATGTCTGTTGCATCTTGTGCCAGATTTCCAGAGGTGCTAATAACTCATTTTCTTTGAGCTCTGAAAATCAAAGAAAATGCATTTGAGATTGGGCATACAAAATTCATTGCCATTTCTGAAAATATTGGCCATATTAAATAGATTTCTGTGGATAAATCACATGGAAGATGCTCATTTTCCTCCTCAGGATGAAAAACTCCGACAGTTACAAACTGCATTGAAAGCCCACGTGTTTGCAGTGGATCTGAATATGTTCTGTATGTTTCCTTGCCTTTTTGGGAACTCCCAGTGAAAAGTCATTCAGATAAAGCACAGTTTTTAAAGATGCATTTCAATAAAAGGAGTGCATTAGTCTAGGGAAAATATTATTACGAGTTGCACATTAAATATTTATAGTTCAATGAGTTAATGTTATAGATCTGTTGCAGAAGAAACAAAGGTTGCTTGCGTCAGAGTTTTCACCCTTGTGTATTTAAACAGCATTAGGAAGAGGTCTTACACGCGAACTGTAGCACACGATGACAGGATAGGTGTTCATCTGTTGTATGCTCACCTGAGCTGGACAGTTAAGTGCCAACAACGTACCTGAATGTGTGTGTATATATGTATGGCAAATGGATACCCTAGAAAGTTATGTTCTGTACCTTGTTTTAAACTACATGTCTTTAAGAACAATATGTACTTTACTATTTTAATTTGTATCTGCAAACCTAAGAGTTTACCATAATTTCTTAGTTTCAGTGGGGTAATCCATTTTACCTTTTGCTTCGTAGATGGAGCACCCTCTTTCTAACTGTCCCTAGATTTGAAGTCTATTGTATGGAAGAGCTAGGACTCTTCAGGTTGTGTGAGCTGGGGGTTAGACATGATTCTGCCAGCTACTTGACAGAGCCTGAGATTGTGGACCCTATGAAGCACACTGCAAAGTCCGTCTGTTGACACAGGATGTTCCTGAGATCAATTACCTGAGTGGACTGACTGCTTTCTGAGGGGTGGGATTTAAGTTTTATGCACAGGGCTGGATCAACGCAGGGGCTTTACAAGGCCCAGCCCTGGGCCTTGGCCTAAAGGAGGATCTGGGCTGCAGCCCCTAAGGCCCCTGTTTTGATCTGGCCCCCGTGCCCTGCTCAGGCCAGCACAGCGCTGGCAGAGCTGGGGGGGGGGGGCAGGGGGGAGGGGAGGGGAGAATAGTGCTGGGAGGGACCCTCCTGGCACTAGGGGTCCAGGGCCTTGAGGCCAGAGCACAGGTGACAGGGAGCAAGGGGTCAACTTCCCATAATACAATGTTCTCAATCCCAGAACATTTCCATCCCATAATTTTGAACCTATTTTCAGTTTCCAATGCAATCATGTCCGCCATCCGCCATCTCTGCCAGAAACATGGAGCCTGCACAGCTCTGTGCAGTTGTCATAAGCATTGCAAGCACAGGACTCATGATTCCCTGGTATTTGCAGAATTGCAAGAACCACTGTGGGGAATATAATGTTTTCTCACAGGATAGATTGTTGTGGCACATAACATGAACTGGTTAACATTTGTTGGTGGCATTTGCAGAGCAGCTACAGAGGGTGGAGTGTCACTTTTGGGCCAGAGAAATGAACACTGACTGGTGGGAATGCATCACAGTGCAGGTTTGGGATGATGAACAGTGGCTGTAGAACTTTCAGATGCACAAGGCTGCATCCTGGATTTGTGTGCTGAGCTCACCTCAGTCCTCCAATACAGAGACACCAAAATGAACATTGACAATTGAGAAGTGAATGGCAATCACACTGGAAACTTGCAATGATAGATTACTACTGGTCAGCAGGCAGTCACTTGGGAGTTGAAAAATCCATTGGGGGGGGGGGGGGGCCACAGTCATGCAAGTGTGCAAGGCCATTAATTGTGTCCTGCTCTGCAGGGCTGTGACACTCTGCAATGTGCAGGATACAAATGGATGGCTTTGCAGCTCTGGGGTTCCCAAACTGCAGTGGAGCAATAGATGGTACGTACACACATCCCTATTTTGCTCACAGAGCACCTTGCAACAGAGTATATCAAGAGGAAGGGCTACTTTTCAATGGCTTTGTAAGTGCTGGTGGATCACTGGGGACACTTCAATGCCGATACTGTTGGCTGGTTGGGAAGGTACATGACATTTGCATCTTTAATAACCCAGCACTGTTCAGAAAGCTACAGGCAGGGATTTTCTTTCCCGATAGGTGGATAACCATGGGTGATGCTGAAATGCCAATAGTGTTCTTGAGGGATCCTGCCTACCTTTAATTCCCCTGGCTAATGAAGTCATACATTGGCCACTTGACAGCAAGAAGGAGAGATTCAGCACAGGCTCAGCAAAGTTGAATGTGCTTTTGGTAGACAGAAATGGTGCTGATGTTGCTTATTCACCGGATTGGAACTCAGTGTGAAAAAATATCTGAATGGTTATAGCTGCTTGTTGTATCCTGAATAATATTTGTGAAGCAAAGAGGGAAACCTTGCTGCAGGGGCAGAGGGCGGAGGTAGAGTGGCTATCTGCATTCACATGAGCTCGGTAAGCTATATGGCTTACCAGGGAAACTTTGAAAAAGTACTTTAACAGTGAACCACAAGAAACTGCTGTGGTATTCTGTGATCAACTTGGTGCTGAAATTTGGGAACTTGTCAGGAATTTTGTACTATTTGGTACACATCTGTGCATGTATCACTGACTGTGCATCTATTAATGTTGGGATGCTAGCTGAACATTTATGATGACTGCATTGCTTGGCACTGACCCTATCTGTTGTGTGTGTATAGGACCATTACTTTCACTTCCAGCAGGCTTTATAATTTATGTGGTTTAAACAAATAAAGATGAATCACTTTCAGAATAAACATTCTATTCAGTTATGAAAACAGCCACCTAACAAACAACTGGAGGAACATGATAGCAAATGCATTTTAACTTTTAAATTATTTTTGAACCATAATAAATAAAGAAAGGAAAGGAACATTGATGTCCATAATAACTACACATGCATCAACTGTGACTCTCTCAGTCCAGTGTACGGGAAGCTGTGGCTGTCCATCCTTTCCCTTGGTGTGGAGTGGTAGGGATAGGTGTGCTGATCTTGAAGCCATGCAAAATGCTAGGAAGGATGGGTGGTGCTATGCTGTAGTTTTTTGCTGACCACAATGGGAGCTGTTGAGCCTCGGGCTGTTGAAGCTGAAGGGCTACAAGAGTCTGCAGCAGCTGTGTGCTGCTGGCAGAAAAACTCCATTATGTCCTGGTATATCTCCCACTTGTGCTGCTGAGCCTTTCTCCTCTCTGCTCTTTCCTTCTCCAGGCTGTTTGCCGTGTTCACCCTCCAGAGAGCCTGTTCAAGGACAGATGAAGACTTGCAGGGTCTCAGAGAACATGTTTTCCCATATCCTCCTTTTTTTATTTCCCACCTTTAACTGGGTGAGTTGTTCTATTAATGAGGAAGGAGTGGTTTTAGCTGATATCTCAGTCCTGAAGGTAACCAAGGCAAAGAGAGCACAATTGTTGCTGGCGTCCTAATGTTGTCCAGGCCTGTATGCTGCTAGTCCGTTGCATTCAAGAGTGCCTGCTGAAGTTATCACCAAGTTCCATGGAAAAATATCCTTTCATGGAGGAAGGAATAAGACTGTACTCCCTTTGGGAGAGTTTTGCAGTGTACCTCCCATGGAATTTTCAGCAAGGGGATTCAAAGGACATCCCTCTGTACATAAACAACACATTGTACAAGGAGGAATGCAACACAGACAACTTTCTAACTCTTTGTTGTTCCTCTGTCTCTTTTATTATGAGTAAATAATGAAAATTCAATAGCTGTATCCTGCTAAGTTGGGGTGCATTCACTTTAATGGGAAATTTATTTACCCACTTACCCAAGGTTCCTTCTCCTGCTTCAGATTTGCCTGTGGGACTGGTTGGACTGTGGCTGAGATGAAAACAGGTTCTCCCTTGTGGCACCGCTGGGCCCCCAGGTTGACTGTCTCCCATACTCATCCACCTCCTCCTCATTGTTTGTGCCAGGGACCTGTGACTCTGACTCCTCAGAGGTATCTACAGTAGAGTAGTGTGCTGGATTGTGGTGGGGCCTCTGCCAAGCTTGACAGGCTGCTCTCTATAGAAGCAGCAGGTCTGCAGCTTGGTAACAGACTGATTATTTATTGGTCTTCTGGTATGCCTGTTGCAGTTCCTTAGCTTTCATGCAGCATAGCTACTGGTCTCTGTTGTAGCCCTTCTTCTTGTGTTCCCCAAGCAGTCTATACACAGATGTTGATGACTGTTTTGGAGCTGTGCCTCCACAGCCTCTTTTTCCACAGATCCAGGAGCTTCCGTATCTCTGGTCTACTCCAGGTGGACTGGGCCGAATTAAGGCAGGGGCTTTAATGGGCTGCAGTCCTGGGTCCCAGCCTAAAGGGGAGTCTCAGGACCCCACAAAATCTGGCCCCATTCAAGCCGGCACCAGAGCCCTGGCACAGTGGCCTAACAGCACTCTGGGCCCTGAAGCCCCACCAACAGAGACTGCACTGTGTGCTGGCCCACTCTGCACCCAAGAGCTCTGCTGGGGCAGACCAGTCAGCCTGGGGATGAATTGGGAATGTTGCAGACTGCGGCCTCTGGCCCCAGGGCCCTAGATTATCCACCACTGGCCGGTCAAGCCCCCTCCAGTGCTGGGTGCCGGCCTCACATGGGGCATAGTTAATGCAGTGTCTGTGTTCATTCTGCATTGTCCTACGTACGTTGACTGTGGCTCAGTGCTGCTTGAGGAGGTGGTGTTACGATGCTGGTGTAATGGGGCATTTACCTCAGTGAAAACAACATTAAATATAGGCCCACGAACAACTAGGTCAACAGAAAGCAGCTTACGTTAACCTAAATTTGTAGAGTAGACAAGGTCTAAGTGACTGCAAGAGCCGTAGTTACTGTCTGTGCCTGGAGACTTTTGGCTGTCACTTAACTAACTCCCCTGATTTGTACAAGACACAAAAAAAATATTCAAGTCTATTCTGGGTCAAAGCCCAGGAAACTAGTGGATTTTTGCTTGTATTCTTTTTTAAGCAAACTCAGCTGTGAACTTTATATCCTGAAGAGAGAAACTTGCAGGCAAATGAATTTTATGATGCAAGGGATTTCCTTTTTCCTGAGTATTTGACTGTTGGCTTCTTGCCTTAGAGCATTTTGGCTAAGTGAATGTAGTTGTTGGGGATGAGTATCCAAGAGAGGCTAGTGGGGGTGCTTTTATATTATTCTGTGAGATGTACACACTGGTTGGACCACATGGCTGCCCTAACTAAGCTCTCCTTTAAAATAACTCTCATTTGGCTGTTTGGCAACCTAAAGTCTCTGAAGTTGATAAGGGGAGACCAAGAGCATATGAAATATGCCATCTGTCGTCTTGGATTGGAGCTCATTAGTTCCTGTGGTCCCTTGTAGTAAACTGAGGTTTAGCACTGTACCATGAACAAGCTAAAGCCATGAAATATAGGTAGTATTAAGCCCATGTGACATATTGGAATCCTAGTTGCAACTAGGTTTGTAACCAGATTCCTTGGCTATGTCTACATCTAAGAACACTAATTCAACTTAGTTAATTTGAATTAATAAAGTCGAATTAAGTTGACTTAAGTCGAATTAACTAATTCGAACTAGTGTGTCCACACAAGAATTCAAAGTCCAACTAGCATGTCCATGCAGGCATTTGCTAGGTCGATTTAGGAGGGGTGCATCATGGGACGTGTACCAGCATGCACCTGAGAAGGGTCCAATCTCCCAGCCAATCCCAATAAAAAAGGAAGTGAGATCAACAGCCTCCATTGTGCCTGGCAGCATGCAGCACAAGGAGGTTATGGACCACATTCTGTTGATGCAGCTTGTCATGACAATGCTAGACACTGGCTGCGCAGTGTCCAGTGGTCTCTGTGCTTGGATCTTAGCCTTCTTCGACCCTGACAGTGCAGATGCAGACACCAGCAACACCGCCATACTGGCCCAGCGAGTCTCTGGGCACGGGAAACCAGCAGTGACTGGTGGGTTTGCGACATCCTCACCACCTGGGACGACGACCAGTGGCTGCGCAATTTCCAGATGAGCAAGCGGACCTTCCTGGAGCTGGACCGCGAGCACACCTCGGTCCTGCAGTGCATAGACACCCGCTTCCGACCCGCCCTGCCCATCAACAAGCGAGTGGCCATTGCGCTGTAGAAGATGGTGAACCCAGACTCCTTCCATTCCCTTGCCCACCAGTTTGGGATTGGCAAGGCCACCACGGGGACTGCCCTCCTGCAGGTCAGTAGGACCATCAACCCGGTCCTCCTAGCCCGCCTCATCACTCCGGGCAACCTGCAGGACACCAGCGATGGCCTCGCCGCATTTGGCTTTCCCACTGTGGGGGCATTGTGGACGGGACCCACATCCCCATCCGAGCCCAAGACCACCAGGCCAGGGACTACCAGAACTACAAGGGCTACAACTCTGTGGTCCTGCAGGCCCTCGTCGACCACCATCCTTACAAACATTTATGTGGACTGGCCAGGGAAGGTCTGTGTGCTCAGGAACTCTGGACTGTACTGGCAGATGTAGGCAGGCACCGTCTTCCCTGACCACACCGTCACCCTCAGGGACATGCAGATGCCCATCCTCATCATCGGAGATACCACCTACCTCTTGCTCCCCTAGCTCATGAAGCCCTACACCGCAAACATGGATGTCAGCAGGTAGCTCTTCAATCGACGGCTGACCAGGTGCTGCCTGGGCATTGAGCATGCCTTTGGACGACTGAAGACACAATGGAGGGCCCTCCTGACGTGCCTACATCTGGCAGAGCACACCATCCCTGAGGTCGTCAGTGCCTGCTGTGTGCTCCACAATTTGTGTGAGCTGCGGGGGGAAAGAGTCCCCCACTTCTGGGAGGCTGAAGCCGAATGCCTCACCGTCCAGTTTGAGCAGCCCGACGATGTGCCCCAGATGCAGCGAGCCCAGAGGCGAGTGGTCCTCATACAGGACACGATCAAGGACCACTTCCTGACGGAGGAGCCCTGAGGGGTGGCCCTGCTACCAGGCACCCTCACCTCTTCCACCTGCCCATGCCTGACCTCGATGGCCTCTGCCTGGTGCTGTGTGGCCAGACTCTGCGGCTCCAGCATGACAGTCTGGCACTCCACCAGCTCCAGCAGGTGCTGGAGCATCCCCTGTCTGGCCCCGTGGTGGGCAGCAACCTCCTGCTGCCAGGCGCGCCTTGGGCTCCTCGGCGATTCATATGAGGTCCCTGAGGTGCTCATCCCGCGAGCGCGGCGTCCTCCACCTCCTCCTCGTTGCAGCTGGCAGGGTCCAGGCAGTGGCATGTGGCTACAGCGCCGGAGCTGCTGGAGAGAAGCAGAGAAGAGAGTTCCTCCCATTAGCTAGCTTGCTAGTGCAGCCTGACAGCAGCTGCTGTGCCCTGTCCATCCCCCTGCTTCCCAATCTGTGTCCTTTGGGATGGTGCTGCCTGGGGACATGCCGCCATGCTGCGCTGCCCAGGTCAGGTGCGGTGCCCACAGTGGCGAGCTGCAGGCAGCCCTGCCCTGGGGGTGTCTCCTGAGGCCACGTGCCAGCAGTGCCTGGCACATGCTGTCCGGCCTTGACGCTCCCGACTATGGTCCCCCTATCTCATCTCCTGACATGCCCCTGCCCTGCTCAGGTCTGGGCCCCCCCTTCCACATGGCCCCCGGTCCCTCTGCCCCATGGAAGGGCCTCCGTGCCCCCCCCCCCCCATCTCCGGGACCCTGCCTGTCCCTGGGCCATGTCCCCACACAGTGCCTGTCCCACAGACATGCCCAGCCCTGCCTGCAGGGAGGGAGGGAGCACTCACCAGCAGGTGCTGCAGGTACCTGGTGTGATGTCCCCTCACCCAGGTCTTCCTCCTCAGAGAGAACCTGCTCCCCCTCCTGCTCCGGGGCTGGGATGAGCTCCGGGCTGGCTCCAGGGTCTGGGGCTGGTGGGGTACTCTCCGGGTGGCTGGTGTCACCCAGCTCCAGCTCCAGCACCACATCCTCATCCATCGAGCCCTCCTCCTGGTTGTCGCCCAGGGAGGGTGGCTTGGTGGAATCCAGGGTGTGGACTGGGAGCCTGATGCTCTCCCCGCCCCTCAGGATGGCATGGAGCTCCTGGTAATAGGGGGCAGCTGGTGGTGGGAGCTGCCCCCGGGCGCAGCCTCTCCTCCCGGGCCTTGGTGTAGTGCTGGTGGAGGTCCTTGATCTTCAGTCAACCTAACAGCTGGGCTTTATTAATTTGAATTAAGGAAGCCCTTAATTGGAACTAATGGAAGCCTGGTGTGGACAAGGCTTAAATTAGGTCGAATTAAGCCTCCTTAATTCGAACTAACTTGCCAGTGTAGACATAGCCCTTGATATGATTGTTTTGAAGGCAGACAGGCCCATAGTCTCTCTGAAACAAATTAACCTGTATGTGTTTCTTTTTCCATCTATACCTTCCCAATCCTGATTCCCTCCAGTCTTTCCTCCCATTTTCATCATGGAAGACTCTTCCACTTCATGTTTACCTGCCTTTTTTCACTTTTGTTCAACCCTTTCTGTTTAGCATGCACTCGCCACCAGAGCCTCCCCTCATGGCCAGACACGGTATTGCAGGTCTTTCACTTTAGCACTCTCTCCCTGTGTCATAGCTCTGCAATTGTCTGCTGTTTCTGTTGCCTAGTCTTCCAGCCAAGTCCTCACTCAATCTGGTCTATTTCTGGGCTTAACAGAAAACAAATAAAATCTCAACTCAAAAGACTCACCTGGCCTGGGCATTAAAGTCCATAATATTAACACTTGTCCTTCATAGATATCCAAGGCCCATGTTATCAAGATTAGGCCAAAGACTGGGCCAGGTTACAAGGAGAGCTTTCCTTCCCTCTCCTGGCTTTGCCTAGCACAAGCCTCTAGCAGAAGTTGCCATTCCTTTTTAAAATGGGTCTGTTGGTTCTTGATAGAAATCTGCCTTTCCTGGCCCTTTCTAGGTGCCAGAAGACCAACTGGTTCTGCTTGCAGCTGATCATGGCAGGCTGATAAGCATCCCTGGGAGGTCTGAACTCACTGCTCTTCCCTTCCAGCAGGGCACCTTCTTAGGGCAAGGTTTGCCAAGGCCTGGTACATCACATCCCACTTTCCTTAATGTCTTGTTCTCCTATGAATCCTTCCTTTGTCATTGTCCTCATGTCCTCTCGCTCATGGACCAGTTACTCTCTTTTTATGTTTCAATTAGATTGTAAACTCAGCAAGGCAGATGATCTTTCCTGCATGTGTTTTGTAAAGTGCTGTGTAATTAACAATGCTTTATGCATAAATAATATACTACAAAAGATGTTTAGTGATGTAGAACAAGATGTTAAAGATTTCACTACTGGGTCTGAATCCTTTCTGCGCTGTCAGAGGTCACTTAGGGGAAGAACAGGAGGGAATAAAAATAAATAAAATGAGAGAACCCATTAGACCTAATAAATGGAGGTGGGAGAGCAGAAATTGTTGTAGCATAGTTAAGGAATAGTTAAGAATTTGCTACGACTAAGTATGTTCTTGCTTTGGTTTCAGTTAGTCAGTTGTGACCATTCCATTGGGTCCACACATCAGATTCATCCTTACAAACTATTTTTCTAATTCTCTCTCCCATTCATGTAGCAATGTTTGGAGATAGCCAAAAAAATCTCCTAGTAGTTTCCCATGCAACATAAACATCTGACAGGTGAAAGTAATATATATGATAAAATATTGCACTCTGCTATAAATTACTCTTGGCTCGGGTTCTTCAGGTCTAATTTAAACAGAACTCCTGCCACTTAGGCTGTGCAGGGAAGAGATTTGTACGTGGTGTTGCTTTGGAAAGAAGCCGAAGAAACCAGGTAGAACTGCTGAGAGCCATGAGGCTGGCTGGGAGAGGAGATGTGTTGCCAACTCTCACAATTTTATCATGTTTCACAATATTTCATCTGTTTCTTAAAGTCCCAGCTCCTGAAGGCATATGAATAGGTGAGAATCTCAACTTTCATTTTTTAAGAAGTAAGTTTCTAGCACTTGTGATTGCAAAGAAAAGCTTTACATTGTAACCAGTTTGCACCTAAAGACTCAAATGCCAAAAGGCGATTGATTGTAAGTGGCCTAACATTTATTATCTTGAAAATCTAATTTTGGGTTAGGGAATGGCAGATCTGATTCATGGTTATTAAATACTGTGGATTGACAGTACTCTGGGAGGGAAACTTATTTCCTTGTGTAGAGCTTGCCAATCATATCTCTGATTGCATTCGGAGTGTTGTCTCCAAGGCCAGAAGCTTTGCCTCAAACAGGAAGTGAAAGCAGGAGCTGTTCTCTCCCCAGCACAGCCTGGAGTGTAAAAAGCAGAGACTGGACTAACTGTAACACGCTTGTATCCTTAAGGCTCAGTAAAAAGGCTTTCTTTACGCAGAGCAAGGTTCTGAACTACCTCTCAGGGACCCTCAGACGATAACTTCTCTGAAAGTTGTTTACTAGAACAATAGCTAATCGCTCAAGCTTTCAGCTTCAGAAAATATACAGACAATTGCTGCTAACAATTCTTGGCTTGTCACTTTTTGTGCTCTTGTACAACAGGCATGGTTTTCATCTACCTGGCACATAGAGCTCTATACCAAGTTAGTGTCCATATATATAAGGTCCTTTGTTTCATGTTCATTTTGTTACTGTTTTTCAATGGCCTTTTCTTTCTGAATGGTTTATTTGTGCTATGGACCAGGATTCATTAAATTCTCTCTTTCCATGGCCATGCCCAGTACAACTGGTTTTTACCAACTGTGGGTAAGTAGGATTCTTAAAGGCCATTGAGAATTCAAATATTTTGATTGTTCCTTATATTACACCACAGTGTGCTTGGTATTTTGCAAACAGGTATAAAGAAAATATCCCAGCTTGGAGGAGTTTAAAATCTAAGTGGACTAGCCAATGTTGTACTTCTCTGTGAAATGATTTCATGAGCTTGAGGTATGAATGAAGTGTTACAATTCTTGATCTAAGCAAGTTCCAGAAGGGTAGCTGTGTTAGTCTAGATCTAAACAAGGCAGCCTAAATTTTGCTAAAAATTGTTAAAAATTTGTTTAAAATTTTTCTTAAAATATCATCAGTATAAAGTAATCAGTAAATCTCTGATATTGTGGCAACTAGATCTTCCTTTTGAACCTCTGTCCTTAGTGCTAAAACAGGTTCTTTGATTTTTACTGCTGAAAGATGGTCCAGTCCAGAACTGTATTAATGATATCACACTTTCTTCACCCTAAATACGGACACTCTTTTTAATTATTCTCAGATGAGAACCATACCTCCAGTGCCCTTATTGGACTCATATCTATGACCTCTTAACTGCTTGCAATCATAACCACGCTGAGGCCTACTGACAAATTTGACAATGGGATGACACCAGGAAGGATCTCCAGCACAGAACAGTGAATAGAATAGAGGTTGAAGTACTTATTCTGGATTGAGCCAAACAAGTGTATCATTCTGGTGGTTGTGCCAAGGTGAGAGTTGGTGTCAGTGGAGGCTGAGGTGAGAGATTTGCAAATATCTTAACTTCTGGAGATGGGACAGTAGATGATGAGTGGTCTGAGTTACTACAGAGAGTTCTTTCCTAGGTTTGTGTCTGTTGGGTCTTGCTCAGATGCTCATGGTCTGATCACTACAATTGGAATCAGGAAGAAATTTTCCCCCAGGTCAAATTGGCAGAGATCCTGGAGGTTTTTTGCCTTCCTCTGCATCCTGGGGCACAGGTTACTTGCTCATTTGAATAAGGCTAAATGGTAGGTTTTCTGTAACTTGAAATCTTTAAATCAATTTTTTGAGTATTTCACTAACTCAGCCAGAGGTTAGGGGCCTATTACAGGAGTGGGTGGGTGAAATTTAGTGGTCTCCGTTGTACATTGGGTCAGACTAAATGATCGTGTTGGTCCCTTCTGACCTCAAAGTCTATGAGCTGAAGTGCATAACTGGCTGAAGGAGTAAAATCTTTGGTTGAGAATCTATTTGGACAAAGCACTTACCAAGCCCAGTTTTGTAGAGTACCCTGATTTTATCAGTTTGACAAATGAAATGAAAGTGGATGTACATCACTATTAAGAAAATAAATCTCATGGTATTTTTGATCCAGATGTAACCAGGCTAATCTGTGGTTCCATATATCGCCAAGTAGTTTGTCATTTTGGTTTCTGTACGGACAGTAAAAGATACATGCCCTATGGAATATTAACACGGTGATATCAACATTTACAACAAACTTCACTTTAGAACATATATGAAGGAAAACAATCACTAGTCCATTCATCAATAGGTATAACTTGGATTTGGAATTATGAAGCATCTGCGCCTTTAAAGTAAAGCAGCATGTTGAAAGGCTGAACAGAGCACACTTTATTATTCTCTCACAATGAGCACGTTGTTAATCGTATTTAGGAAAATATTTACTAGCTAAGACTTTTTCTTTTTCTTTTTTTTTTTTTATAAAACCACAGGTGGATGGGTAAATGCAGGCTGATATTTGATAGGTGTAATTGTGGTGCTGCAAGTGGTTAGTTTGTTAGCAAACAGTGATGCAGTCTCAGTGCTGAAAAGCACAAAGTCTGAAGAGCTGAAAGTCAGTATCATTAGCAGCAAATTTCTATTTATAAAGAATTCAGTTCAACTTTAAAAGGTCTGTTCCATCCCACACTCAAAGTTGTAGTTTTACTAAGTTTACAATTACATACTTGGTGAAAAGCTCCTTATTATACTTTAGAAGTTCCCCCACCCCACCCCCCAAATAACACAGCAATATACAGATTTTCTTTAACGATAGACTTGACAAAGCCTATACAAATATGAATAATGCAGGGTTAGATTTGGATACTCATACTGAATAGCACCATATGCCTCAAATGCACTCACTGGTTTCATCAAGACAACTGGTCGCATAAGGTACTATTCCACATCTGTAAGGGTACCCGAATCTGGCCTGGAGTGAATATTTATAAAGCAGTAAGAAAGAGGAAATGGATATACTACGTTACAGCTCCAAACAAAAATAATGTGAAGGCTGCAGCTTCACAGTGTAGGGGATAATACCTTGTCCTAAGCAACTTCAGAAAGCAACTCTTTATAATATGTATTTACCTGGTACCTTTGGTTGATTTTTTAGAGGGCTCTAGAAATGATAGGCAGGTCTCACCAACTAAATGTCCTCTTGGTGGAGGACAGCAACAGTCTGACTGAGAATATAATCCCCAGCAGATGAGAAAAGAAAAATTTTGGTTAAGACAAACTACTAGTCTTACAGAATGACTTGATCTTTAATGCCTTTGCAAGAGGGCAGTCAACATCTTCAGACTGTAAGAAATTTCTCCCACTCCCGGCCACACATTGATCACATGGCATTAAGGCACATTGACCACGACAGGATTTTAGCCCATGGTTCTAGCGGGACATAGTTATTTGGTAGGAAGCTTAACCTTTGATAGTGGAGGTAAGTTTTGTCCATGTCTTTACAATCTCCATTGCTTCCACCCTCTAACAATTATAGCAGGTGGGGCTTTGGGCTGTCAGGTCTAGCAGCAGGGCTACTGGCTATCAGTGCCCCACAATGCTCCACACTGTCAGTTAAATCATCGGAAGTGCTCCTAGAGAGGACGCACACCACCAACTGCAGTGGCTGTGCATTGGACTCGGTCTAACTTAGATCTTAATTTTGTAGTGTAGACTTGCCCCACAGGTAGACTAACCAGTACTTTCCAATCCAGAGTGAAGATAAGATCATGGCTGATTAGTCAATGTTTGTACTGCCTGGTGCTTTAAAGAAGCAGAATGCTTATACAATCCTTGTCATGCGCCAAGCTGGGAGTGCTCTCACCCTACTTGGTACAGTGTGTACTCCTGCTGTGTTAAAATCCAAACTTACCAGTTTCTGTAGTTTGGTTTTCTTGGTGACCCAAATACCAGTAACTGAACTTTCATGACCTGTCAGGCTCTGCTTCAAGTTTCAGCCACATTTCTTAGTCATTTCCTGGTTAACATATACTGTAAGATTAGAGGTCATTGGATGTACCTGACCTAGCTTTAGAGTGACCCAGCACTGTGGCTCTTTCTGGAGGGTTCAAGCACTAGATATAAGTAGGACTTAGCAGAAGAGACCATGTATCCCTGTGCAGTGTCCTAGAATCTTCCACCCTTTCACATGGATTGAAATAAATGCTTTGTCCATCTCAAGGTCTTGGAGCTCATAGATTAAAAACAGTACAAGATTAATATAATAGATCTTGTCTCAATGAAACACTGATCAGAGGGTTGAAATTCATTCTAGGGTAGAATGCTCATGCAAGGCCCTATTTTACTCAAAAATATAAATGGTGTACCATGTATATGGAGGTGCCTTTCGCTTTGGCTCTGTTTAATTCCTGCAGGATAAGTTGGTCCCAGATTTGAGGGCCCTCTGTTGAGAAAACTGTGCCTCTGGCTCTTACATAGTTAAATCAAGGGACTATTAGTAAGATTTTTTTCCCCCCTGAATTTTGGTCCCCCTTCCCTCCTTTGAAATGTTAAGTGAATTCACCAAATTGTTCACTGGGGAGGGGGACCAAAATTCTGAAAAAATCCAAATTGTTTCTTTTCAACATTTTCTAAATAAAACCTTTTTATTTCTAATTTTAAAACGACTGTTTTACAAAAAAATTCCTAATTTTTTTTTAAAAAGATAAGAAATGGTTGAAATTGAAATAAAACTTTTAGCTTGTCCCCCCAACAATTTTTTTTTTCAAAATTGCCAGTGAACCAAATAATCCTTTATTCATACAATTCCGATATAGATTTCTGGGTACTGTCATAAGGAAAAGTGGAGTGAGACTGTCTCTTCACATTTCTTATCAAAGTTCTTTTCAAATAAGCTATCATGCAGATGCACTCCTGAAAAGACCCAATGTTTATTCAGAATTCAAACACACCTTGGGGAAAACGGAATCTGTTGCCTACAGAGGAGGAGACACAGCAGTCTTGCCTATTTCCCTAGCATTTGTGCTTGCAGTTAGAGGCATGTTAAAGGGCATAGGACTGCAAACGCTGTCCTAAATACCATGGTTGAAGAAAGACGCAAAAATGCTAGACAACCACTCCCAATGTGCACTGTACCTTGGATGATAATGTACATTCTTTTCAGGTTCTTTAAAGCAAACATGAGATTAAGATAACTTCTTGCCAGCGAGAGTTGCTACATTTATGAGTAACAGTTGTCTTGTGTGAAGCTCAGTGCTGCGAGAATCAAGAGTAGAACCATGTGAATTACTGATCCCCCTACCCCCATTTCGTGGCAGACCTGAAAAAGAATCAGGAGAAAAAATATTTTGGATCCAATTAAATATTTAGTTTAGCCCAACCCAAAATATTTCATTTTGAGTGATTTTTACCTTTTTAGAAATTAAAATGAAGTAAAATTCAAAACAAAAAGTCAATTTGAATGAAAATCATTCACTTGAAAATATCAATGAATTTTTTTTCAGTTTTTTGTAACTTTGTTCTTTTTCTATTGAAGCAGTTTGGCCAATCAGACATAAATTCATGAAATGTTTTGGTTGACCCCAATCTGCATTTTTGTCCAAAAATGTCACTCCACTTTAATCAGGACCTCTGGGTTCTACCCAGCTATGTGACAGACTTCCTGTATAACTTTGGGCAAGTCACTTAACCTTGCTGCATCTCACTTTTCCCCTCCTATGAAATGGGATGATCCTTTTTATCTGCATCCTTGGAATGTTATCAGACTACATTTAGTAAAATAATGTGTGTAGGGAAAGTGCTGTAGAACTGCAACACGTCTTTGTTTTATTATTAGCTTCCATATAGGGAATTAATTAACTTTTTGAATTGGTTTATGTCCCTATCTGATGACTGAAAAACTAGGCTAAAATTTTCTTTGATGAGTTGGAAAGATCTTATGCATTTGATCTTTGGCTTTTAGCCCCACAACATTTTTTTGGTTTCAGTTTATTATACGCTTTGACATTAAGATCTGTGCCTATAGAATTACAACATCAACAATGATCTTGTAGGCTGTTAAGAACAAAGGCTGTTAAGAACAAGGAAATTATGTGAACCCTGGAACTAAACAGAAAGGTGTTTGTTAGATCTAGCTTGTTAAATGTTAGTTTTATTTTCTCTTTCTATTTTGATTGGCAGCCTTTGAGAATCTTCCAAAATTAATATATTATTCTGCCAGTGGTCTCTTAGATGATACTGTGCTAGCTGCCAGCTGATAGGCAATGCGATGCTAGCATTTAAAAAAGTAGGATGAGGTTAGGCAATGCTGATTTTAGTTAAAATATTAAATGGGGGCGGGAGTGCTCAGGGGTTTGAAATGTGATACTGCCGATTCAAGCACCTGTGACAATCTATTTTCTATGCAGCATGGGAAAGGTGACTATTCCTCAATTGACATTAACTCCCATATAAGGCTTTTAGAGGCTTGTGAAAAGCCTTCGAGCAAGTGAGTAAGCATACATGCATCTAAAATCATGTCTGCTGTACAGCTCAGAGCTGTAAATGATTCTTTATTAATAGTATTCCAGTTTTGTTGACCATCAATCTGATTGGGAATTGTGGAACAATATCCTCTAATGTAACCCTCAGGCTGCTAACAACTAATCATCCTGCTATCTGTAATATAAACAGACTGGCTACTGTGTGTTGAGTAAACTTGTAAAAAAGCTTTCCAAGACTCTACAAACTTTATATAAACATTGTTTGTTTTTACCTGTTTTTCAGTGCTACATTGACTACTGTCCAGTGTTCTTATTAACCTGTGTGGCCGATGTGTCTGCAATAGGGATTTGTAGGAAATACACAATTCTGTTTAGTATCTACTGAAAATTTGAGAAATTCAGAGCTTTGTTATGAAAAGGCATTCTTCTATTTATTTCCTTAGGCAGTCATTTCATTAATCAGTATAGCTGATGTTTGGCTAAACAGGCCTTCTTGAAAACTGAGGAAGGCCAGTTTGGTGCAGTTGTCAGCTATATTGATTAATGGGATGGTTTCACTAAAGAAATAAATATGGGGAAAGCCTTTTCATAACAGACTTACAAACCCAATTGGGGCAGTCTGAAGCAGAAAATATGCAGAATAAGTGATTTTGTTTTTAAAGTTGGTTTGTTTATAGGGCTACAAGTCATCTTTGTTAGTGCCCTGTTACAAACTTTGACAGGAATAATCTTACGACAGCATTGAGTGAATGTTGAGTGAATGTCATTGAGTGAATGTCAAGACATGCAGCTGAATCTCCAATTCCTAAATAATATCTTTTTTTTATTCATTTAGCTCAAAAGACAATCTGTGAGACATAGTTACTAAGAGACAAGAATTTAAAAAAAAAAAAAAAGTGCAATATTTTAGCCAACATGTATATACCATATAACACTTTGAGTAGATATGGTTGAAATTTTATTTTTTTAACAGGATATTTCCAACCAAAAAAGAAGATATTTTAGAATTTTACATGTAATACCATGATAGTATTTTGACCTGGTCTAATTTTAAATATTCTTACAAAACCAAAAGATTTTATTCACTTTATTGAAGCTAAGAAACCTTTTCAAAGGCTCTCATGGCTCTAAATCAAAACTTTAAGATTTTAACTCACCTTGACTGTATATATGCTTGTTAACTTTTTGAAATTAACACTAAGTCTCCTGCTATGCTGTTAAGCTGTTCAAAGAATATCTGCTGTTGCTTTGGAACCCTCTCCTGGAATGCTGCCATTGGAGCAGTTCTCACCCAGGGGCAACCTTCACCTGGAAGAGTTACTGTATTGTGTGTGTTTAACATCTGTAAATGGCATGTGGGCTTGGGGTGAAAGTAAATTTACTTTGATTTATTTTTTCTGCTTTTATGAGAGGCAGTGGCTGTCCCTGGTGATAGATCTGTTACTGTTCAAAAGTTCCAGACATTTTCATCCTCATAGCAGCATTGAAAGATGTAAAACTTCTAAATGAGCTATATATTCGACCATCTGTTGCTTCTGTTACATAGATATCAATTCTTAGACAAGGCTGGGATGATGTTGAAGGGTTTTAGATGTTCATGCTTCCCATTCGCTGACACAGGGCTCACATAATTAAGGCCCTGTTTCAGGAAAACATCCCTGTTCAGAAACTCCATACAGTGATTTGCAACTTTAGGGACTCTTTTTTTTTTTTATGGTCAAGTGGCTCATTTGCTTGTCACTGGCAAAAGAAAACACTTGAATATTTAACAAATCTGTCTTAGGGACAGGGCATTATGGATAAAATGTTTGAGATCACCACAACTCAATCTCCAGTTTTTAACTTACTGAAGTTGGACGCTCTTGTGATTGCAATTGATTACAGTGCTGGGGTGCCCTCAGATTTAGTCAGCTCTATAGAGAGGCAAGAACTAAATTATACGTGATTATGGTCTCATTTTTACTATTAAATGCTGTTCTCTTACGTGTCCATCTTATGCGACATAGTGAAAGAAAAATGGTATTATCTCAAGATTTGTATCACCATCTGTTGGTGAGTAGTAATGACTATTCAGTAGTTATAACATAATAAATACCCAGAGTAACAACAATGGGGTTTTTTTTGGAAATCACATATTAATCTAATTTTGTACCATTATGTAAAACAGTTACAGATGTAGAGAGCAAGACATGGCACACCTTGTGAGATGATCATTATGCTCATTGCCTGTATACCATATCATTATGATCATTGCATTTTTGCTTCCCTAGCAGAGCTTTTTATGAATCCTATCCACCACGTATTTTTAATTTTTTTCTTGTAACTAAGCTTAACTTTTTGGTAAGTGAGGTAACTTGTACATGTCTATTTGACTCACATCTTTATTTGGCTGATAGACATACACAAAAATACAAAGAATCAGTGTAAAAGTAGTTTCAAAGAGATGATGAATAATTGTGCCTCCAGGTTTGTGTTTGGTGAGACAGATTTCTGGGGTGCATCTCTTTGAAGAAAACATTTTATTATAGTAACTGTTCCTTCAAGGTGACTGCCTGCATAGGTCCATACTGCACTGGATGCATAAATGAGGGGTGCATGAACTTGTAGCTTTTGAATAGCTAGGGCCTTTGAGCTGCAAGCTTTCCCTATGCACGTCACCATGCCCTGTATATGAGGCACATCCCCAACCTGCCACTCACCTACTTACTGCTATTCAAAAGTTCTGTGTCTGTATGTTCAGTCACACAGATCTAGAGCAGGAATTTGTCCAAGCAATATGTTGAAGAAGAATTTCTTATAGACCAGAGCAGAGCAGAACATGTTTGTTTGTTGCAGTACATATGGTGTTGGCCAGGTGAAAGCTTAATTTTGCTTCATCAGATGATCAACAGTTTTGTCATTTGTATGCTATGTGTCTGAGAGTTTCTAACTTTGTCATTTTCCAAGACTGCTGCCAAAGGTTTCCAGAGAAGAACAAAGCCTTTACTTATAATGAAAAAGATGAAATCATGTAGGAAGATATTATTACCCACTAATATAGGTGCCATTTCAACGGTGCCTATGGATGAAGTCAAGTCACCCAAACCAGATTTCCTTAGTGATATGCCACTGTATGTTTGGTATCACGGGTGTTCTTCAACTTTCAGCACATTACAATATATCTTTATGAAAGACTTCCTAATCTGAGGAAGCTATCAGTTAAAAACTAGACTGTGATGCCCTTCCTCACAATCAGTAGCACTTTCCTCTCCAAGTACTCCCACTGACTTTAAGGATATGGTGTAAGGCAAGAAGAGGAATCACAAACTGCCCTTATGTTCTGAACTCTTAACATCTCTTTAAGATATGTTGTAGAAACATGTAAAAGGCACATTCACCATAATTTTAAAAGCTTGCTATTTCTAAAACTTGGAAATTATATCTCTCTTTAAAATCATTACATACAAATTATCTCTCAAATGTTGTTGTCCGGACCATTATTTTCTGTTGTGAAACTTGTTTATGACTGACATCCTAATATCATGGCAAGCATTGCCCTTTTTTAGTTAACATAGAATGTGTTAGTTAATTAGAACAAATGTAAGGATTTTGGGTCTGCTACTCACTGTGTGATTTGGTACGTCACTAAGGGCTAGATTTTCAAATGTGCTCAGCATTCTCTGTCTCAGATATTTCCATAGAACTCAGCACTCTATGTGGGAAATCTGATTAAGTGTCACAAGGGGAGCTGTCGGGTCCTGAGCACTTCTGAGAATCCATCCCTCTTTCAGGGTTTGTCTACACTGGTATGTTGCATGAGATTATTTGTTCACTATAAGTAGAGCGTTTTAACATTATCAAACAGAAGTGCAGCCATGCCATTTTTGTAATGTTAACGTAAGATAATTTCTTGGTTAATCATTGCATCCAAACAACTTTGTGTTAGTTTGAATTAACTGCTCAGCCTTCTGGGCAGATATCCCATTGTGCAGTGCTCTGCCACTTAGCTCTTTGCGCTGTGATTTTATTCTTGTGGTGCATTGTGAGATGCCTACCAGAAGCTACAGGAATTCTGGGAGTGAGGATGGCAAACTAATAAACTCCCATGATTCCTTTCTCTGCCGCCATTAATTTTGCTCCGGCCATTTTTGAATCTATGTCAGGCAGCATGGAGGAGATGCTAAGTGCCTTGATCGTGACAAAATTTAATATGAACACTATGGTACACATCCACTGGCGGACATGCAAGCAGATGGATTTACTATACAACATGTTTATTACAGTTGTACCAAGAATGAGGTCCTATTGCGCTAGGCACCATACAAATAGAATAGTAGATAATTCCTGCTTCAGCAATATGACTATGAAGGAAGGAGGAGCAGGCGGATGAAATCAATTAATATTGCACTTATCTGTAACAGCTTAACTCGATGGAGTCCCATTTCTGGGTTTGGTCAAGTGGCAAGTGTCTGGTGGGACAGGATAGTGAAGCAGAACTGGGATGACCAGCACGGGTGGCAGAACTTCAGGAGGACAAAAGGCCATCTTTTTAGACATCTGCACAGAACTCAAACTCGAGTTGCAGGGGCAGAAGACTGACATCAGAGTTCCCATCAGTGTGGAGAAATGTGTTGCTATCAATATCTGGCAGCTTGTCACCCTAGCTGCTACTGGCCCATAGCTACCTAGTTTGGTGCTGATAGATCAGCTGTCGATGTTGTCATGGATGGTATTAAGATGGTGTTGCCATGCAGGTGTAGCCTACATGGAGGGAGATAAGACAATGTACTTATCAATTCAGTGCTGCACAGCTCTGTTTGACTTAAGATATTTAGACAGATCATGAATTCATACCCTGGTGAGGCACCATAACTAGATTTTTCTATAGGAGTCCTCTAAATACTAAACGTGAAAAGTTATAACAGGCTTCAGTCTTCTTTCTTGTTCTTCTTGGGAACCCAGTACCAGCCTCTACCATAGGACAGTTACCCACATACTATTAGCATTTTCAAATTTACTTTTAGTGAATAACACCTGAAAGACAATTGTTACAGTACAGCAGTTACAAAGCACCCCAGCTAGACCAACATTGCCGACTAGAGACTTAAAATGAAGAAAAAATTATATAATATATACAATTTAAACCTATCAAAATAAGTAAAGGGATTGGGACATCTGACAACAGGAGAGCTTATGCTTTCACATAGACTCACTCTGGGTACTGTAGATAAACCTTTAGCTGTAACACACAACCTGTTGTTTCAGCATCCATGAAACTGAGCATGCACACACAGCTTCAGATAAGAAAAACTGACCATTGCTATAGCTGTGAGGTGTATCACATTACTGAAACAGACACATTGGGCCTCCCAGGCCACAATTCCTCCTTTATGATGTTTTCACAATCTTAGTCCCATCGACTTCTGTAACATTAAATGAAATTATATTAAGATCCAACCCAGTGGTTCAGGATGGGCTCTCCTAGCAGGTCTGTCTTCTTTCTGCAGGCCTGGGCTGGACTTGACTGATGCTTAGAATGGTTGTCAGTTCTGTAACCCAGTAGACCTTCCTGTGGATTGATCAAGAATTACACCCTTAATCAGAAACTGAATGTCTGTCTGTGCAGGAATGTCTGAGACAATGAAAACTTCAACATGGCTTCAAAACAGCTATTGAGCATGGTTAACAACTTTCTGTGCTCCTTGTAGTTCACTGAATAGCCGTCGCTTGTAACCACTCAAGCCTCGATACCGCTACCCTGTTTGAGCTGGTATGGAAACATTCCCTGAGCAAGTAGAAACAAGAAGCTGCCATTAGAAAAGTTTGGTTTTTTTTAAAGGGGATTATACTGTGTCATAAAGCTTTGTAATGCCTTAGAACTTATTGATGGCTTTGCACAGATTTGGTTTTTGAACTCTCTCGACCTACTGAAAGGAACCAAGTGTCTGTCTTTGGTCTGGGTAGGGAGCAAAGAACAGAAAGGGGTATTTTGCCTGGTTGAACACAGTGGAAGATCCGATATTATTGTGGGGTTGTCTACAAAGGTCAGCGATGTCGGAATCTCTAGAAACTCAAACTTGTTTGCTGAAATGAGTAAAGGAATTTTTGCTTTCCAGCTCATTATGAACATTAATGTATTTACGATTCCTCCTCTCATTCTGGGAGACAGTTTACTATATGCTTCCATGGCTTACGAAACCTGACTCTGGACACTTGGACAAAAAAGGACCTACATAACTTTATTGCAAGTGTTTGCAGAATGTCCATGGAATGTGCAGAAGCTTTGGATGACTGAAGGTGGGGGACGGGGGCCCACGGCAAGGCTGGATGCTTCTCATCATTATGTGCCTCATGCAATAAATGCCTGCTGTATTTTGAATGAAATCTGGGCGAGACTTTCTGAATGCTCTAGGCACATGAAAAGGGTCTCTCTGCAAAATTCCCCTACTGCTGAGGAAAATAGTGTCAGATATGCACTGTGCTCTGACTTTGAAGCCAGGGGATTGTTGGGGGGAATGACTATACTTTACCCAAAGAACTGAATGAAATGTATTGATTTTGTTTGACATTACAGTGGAGGGAATGTTACGCAGTGTATGGGTTGAGTTATACCTCGGTGTAATTTTTCATGGGATGTTCAAAATAAATGCATTAAGTTAACAGAGAACATAGGGAACAATACTACTGGGTGAATAAAATCAAAACTAATTCACCAAGAATCTAATGGGAGCTTAAGATCCATTGCACTAATGCATGACCAAAATAAGGTGTGCTTATAAATCCCCATAGGTGATGCAGCAGAAGGGATTCTCTCTGGGTCTCCTGTGGGTTTGATTGTTGTCGGAAGGGCCTATAATTAGTCTGATTGAAATGATCCTGCTTCGTTGAGTTCTTTGTAATTTGCAGAATATTGATGTGCAGTGTAACTTTGTAACAAAAGGTTCTCCATCACAGCTGTGTGCCTCTACATCATGTCTCTTTCCAAGTATGTGCACTCCAGGAAACAATTCCTCCAGACTTCTGCCTTCGTGGCCTGCTGTTCAGATGCATTTGCTAGTTCCTGGAATGTATCGTCTTGTCTTTTCCCCCCATTCTCAGTCAGTCGTTCTGCCGGTGATAACTCTCTTCTTTGTGCAGGCCATGGCAATGCAAGTGCTAAGAAAAATACGTTTATCTAGTTCTTTTTTGAACTCTGTTGTAGTCTTGACCTTCACAACATCTCCTGGAAAGGAGTTCCACAGGTTGACTGTATGTTGTGTGAAGAAACACTTCCTTTTGTTCGTTTTAAACCTGCTGCCTATTAATTTCATTTGGTGACTCCTAGTTTTTGTGTTATGAGAAGGAGTAAATACAGTCGGGACCCGTTAGCACGCGGTCATCGGGAGCCATACAATTATAACCGCGTGTTAAGCGGACCGCACGTTAACGAGTCTCAACTGTATAAATGGACAATGAAATTGTTAAAAAAAATCTTCCAAATCAGAACTGAACAGCCGATATCACACTTGACAAGTCCCTCTAACTATTTTAGGCTCATCTGTCTCTGTGAAAAGCGAATATTTTCCAAAAATATACTCAGTTTAATTTTATACACCGCGTGCTAACTGAAACCGCATGTTAATTTTTTAGGTTTGGGGGACGTGATCCTACCGCATGTTAACCGAAACCGCGTGTTAACCGGCCGCATGCTAACGAGTCCCCACTGTAAGACTTTCTTATTTACTTTCTCTACACCAATCATGATTTCATAGATCTCTATCATAACCCCCTTAGTCATTTCTTTTCCAACTGAAAAGTTTCAGTCTTTTTAATCTCTCCTCATATGGAAGCTTTCTGTATGTAAATGAGGGAATGGGTTGCTATTGTGGGGAACTTTCCTGGCTCGTACACTACCCCGGTGGAGTTGGCTAGCAAAAGGAGTTGAGTCCTTGCTCCCACTCCCTTTACCCAAAGGACTGCCTGACCTCCTGTGTGGTAGAGTCCATGTAACCCCAACAAGATGCCCCAGAACTCCTGGGTGCTCAATCCTCTATCTTGTGGTCACTTAAGGCAGAGACTAGGGTGTTCCCAGCTGTGGTGCTAACTCCACACTGGATGCTTCCCTGGCCCACCAATCACTGTATGCAGTTCAAAGCACTACAATTTATTAAATACACAGCAATCAATAAATCAAATAAAGAAAAGAGGAGAAAGGTGAAAGGCAAACACCCAATGCTGGCTCCAGCATGGGGACCGCACACAGCGTCTCTGAGTGTGAGGGATGTTCACAGTCTGGTTTCCACAGGTCTCAGGCCTGGCTTTGCGACAGGAATGCAGAGAGTCAGACATGTACTCTGGCAGTGGCCACATGTCCACAGGCTCAAGGGGATAGGGCTCTTCTCCCCAGTGTCACCTCCCATGTTGGGCTCACAGTCCCCCTTTGAGACTGCCCTGTGCAGCCACTGGGCTGGTGGCGTCTCCCTGCCCAGAGTCCCCCTCTCTGTCCTCAGCTGCTCACTGCACCCAGCTCCAAATGGTTGAAGCCCCAGCTCTCTGGGATGCCCCTCAGGCCCCCCTATTTTTGCTGCTGTGGGTCTACTCTGCTCAGCTCCCTGGGCTTGGTCTCTGGCCTCTTGCATCTAGCTCCAGATGGCTCCAGCCCCAGCCTCGCTCTGCTCTGCTCAGCTCAGCTCCCTGGCCTGGCTTCTCTGGCTCCCAGCTACTGGCTGCTTTTTCCCTAACTCTGCATGATCTGCTTCCCCTGGCATGTCTGGCTGGCAGTTCCAGCTCTGGAGGTTAGGGGGCACCCTCCTGGCTCTCTCATTGGCCTGTCTGCCCTGTCAATTAGGCTGTCCTGGAGCATTGACCTCTCCCCACTGGCCCAGGGGGCTATCTGTTTTAGGGGCCTGCTTCCCCAAGAGATGGCCAATCAAAAAGATCCACTAAGTTTCAGTAAGGGGCAAACAGTCCCCTTACACATATTTCTAATCATCATTATTATTGCTCTCTTCTGTACTTTTTCCAATTCCATTATCTCTTTTTTTTTTTTAATGTGATCCTCATGTTACATCCGCGCAGCATTCATGATGTGGGCGTATCATGGAGTTATAACGAGGCAATATTTTCTGTCTTATTATCTATTCCTTTCCTAATGATTCCCAACGTTCTGTTAGCTTTTTTGACTTCCGCTGCCCATTGAATGGATGTTTTCAGAGAACTATCCACAGTTATTCAAAAATCTCTTTCTTGAGTGGTACCAACTAATTTAGATACCACCGTTAGAGAGAGAGAGAGAGAGAGAGAGAGAGAGAGAGTTGGGATTATGTTTTCCAATGTGCATTACTTTGCATTTATCAATATTGAACTGCCATTTTATTGCCAGTCACCCAGTGTTGTAAGATTCCTTTGTAACTCATTTCAGTTTACTTTGCACTTACGTTTTTGAGTAGTTTTGTATCCTCTGCAAATTTTGCCACCTCACTATTATCCTTTTTTCCAGATTATTTATGAATATGTTGAACAGTACTGGTCCCAGTACAGACCCCTGGGGGACACACCATTATTTATCTCTTTCTATTTTGAAAATTAACTGTTTATTCCTCTAGTCTCATGACCTCTTACTTTGCTTAAGAGTCTTTTGTGAAGAACCTTGTTAAAGGCTTTATGAAAATCTAAGTACATTATATCCACTGGATCACCCACATGCTAATAGATTGGCGTCTTCAGGATGGTAAGACATTTTCCAAATTATTTCTCCCTTGTATAGGACCTCCGTAACAAAGACTGTGTGGTAGGAAAACTGGTGCTTTGGGGGGGAGAAAGCGACAGGCATCAGGACAGGTTAGTGATTTGCATGTACACCACTGCGTACTCTCCTTGTGTTGGAGGATGTTGCCCTCAGTGAAAAGGGGACTTGTTCAGAAAGGCAGTGGACAAACCAGGAAGTCATCCAGCACTGCTGTTTAGCAGGATGGTGTCTCCCACTCTTCCTCTCCCTCCAGCTGGTACAGAAGTGGGAGGGGAACACTAGGTATAAGGAGAGCCCCAAGAGTTTCTTTGCCTTGCATTGTGCATGCAAAAATAGAGCACCATCTTTGCCTTAAGTTCTCTTGTATGACTCCTATAGATCAGCATAAAGTGCACCATAAAATTAATAGAAGTCCACAGTAGCTTTTCTGAAACCAAGGCATTCAGCTATCTATGAATGCCCTTATAATTTCCTAAAACCTCTGTGCCTTTTGAAATGGTTCCGTAGCCTGATTTGGGCCCTTTACCTCATAAAAATCACAATTTAGCTAAAAGCCGAGTACATTAATTTAAGTGAACCACAGGATATTTTCTATTGCCTTTTTCATAGACTCTAAGGTCAGAAGGAACCAGCATGATCATCTAGTCTGACCTCCTGCACAATGCAGGCCACAAAACCTCACCCACCCACTCCTGCAATAAGCCTCTAACCAATGACTGAGTTATTAAAGTCCTCAAATCATGATTTAAAGACTTAAAGGTATAGAGAATCCACCAGCAAGTGAGCTATTCCCAATGCTACAGAGGAAGGTGAAAAACTCCCAGAGCCTTAGCCAATCTGCCCTGGGAGAAAATTCCTTCCTGACCACAAATATGGTGATCAGTTAAACCCTGAGCATGTGGGCAAGTCTCACCAGCCAGTCACCCAAGAAAGAATTCTCTGTAATAACTCAGAACCCACCCCGTGTACTCTTCCTTCTTAGGCCACTGGCACATCCACCACCACTTCTTTTGGTATCTGCCATGCAGATTTTGATTTTTTTTTTTTTTAACCTACATGGCACTCACATGTTGAGTGGGAGTCAGGTGGGCTTCAGTGAGGGGATGAGGGTGTATAGAGTAGCTCAAGAAGCAGGGTGTGTAGGTGGCATGTGTGGCTGTTATAATGAATATGTGACTGACTGTGTGAGCTCACTACTACTTGGTATGGAAAAGGGGCAGGCTTGACTGTCTTCTGCATTTCAATGGCGAGCCGACATTCAATCAAGATGATCCCAGACCAGTAGAGGGCCCACAGGTACAAAGACCCAGGTGTGAAGCAGTACAGCATAGTGATAGTAGTCAGAAGACAGCTAGAAGCAGGGTAGTTAGGAATGCATCCATGTGACCCCTTTCCCCCTTACAGTGAACAAACTCACTGCAAAGACGAGTTGCTCTTGTTCTTGTAATTAGGATTGCTTATTGTAAACTAAGACGTCAAATAACTTAGGATTTAATAAAGGTGGTGTGTAGATGCAAGTCACTTTAAGGTTCGCAAACTAGAGTTAATCTGATGTAATATCCACATGTAGAGAAGCTCTTAGTGTCTAAATGGGAAATGAACTTATTTTTTAACATCTGGCCATAAAAATTAGCAGTATACCAACTGAAGCTCAGGCCCTTAAGCCCACCTGATCCCCTAAGTTTAAGAGCCCCCACACTGTGGTCACAATGTCCACACCGCTATTCAGTGCACTAGATTGAGCCCCGCCACTATAAGTCTGTCCATGCAAGCTGCGAGGCTCACTTCCAGCAGCATCACAGGCGTACCCATACTGCCTGTCTCAGTTTTTCCAGCTAGGAAATTATGCTGGCTTGCTTCAGGGGTGTTGTGAGGCAGAAATAATTAAATGTCTTCAAAATTCTTTGTGACTTTCTGATTGCAGATAATATTAGAAGTGCAGGATTTTAAAAACTACAGGGTACTTTGAAGCTAATGGAGTTAGTCAAGATAATCTCCACAGGAGAGGTGTAAAGTTGACTGTGACTAACTTCGTTGATGGAAAAACTACCCGTGCCTTGTCTCCATTACGGCTTATAGAAAGATAGCTATCTTAGGGTATGTCTACACTAGCAATTTAGGTCGACTTAAGGAAGCTTAAGTCGACCTAAATAAAGTCGCATCCACACCTGACTTTCATTAAGGCAACTTAAGGGCTTCCTTAAATCAACTTAATAACTTCCGGTCTTTAGGTCGACTTAACGCCCAAGTCGATTTGTTAAGTCGACCTAAAGCCAGTGTGGCCGCCCTAAGTCGACTTAATTATAAAAGTTAACCTAGGGCTGGGGACAAGGGAGACGCGGCTCCTTTGTCCCTGGAGGGAGCCTGGGCTCCCTTCTGGCTTCCTGGTAAGAAGGGAGCCACGGCTCCCTGCCAAAAAGGTGGTTGTGGCTTCCCAGGGAGAAGGGAGCCTCGCTCCCTTAGCTGCAGGACCCGTGTGGGTCCTGGCAAGAAGGGAATCGCACTCTCTTCTCCCCGGACCCGTGCAGTTCCTGGCAAGAAGAGAGCGTGGCTCCCTTCTCACTGGGACCCGCGGGACCTTTCTGCTGAGGATCGCGACTTCCTTCTCAGTGGGGAGCCACTGCTCTCCATTGTGTCTACACTTGAAAAATTAAGTCGACTTGTTAACAGAGTTAACTTAGCTTTTCAAGTGTAGACATACCCTTAGTGTAAAAAAAAAAAACAAAAAACAACCCTCCTACTTTCTTGAAGCGAAGACATGGAGGTGGCCTTTGAATGCATTGGGATTTTCAAAAGGGCTCAGCATTGGTCTAGCTCTGTAACAGTGGGAGTGAACATAGGCTAATACTGAGCCCTTTTGAAACTGGACCTGTTAGATCTAGGGACTACTTTTATTTTGAATGAGTTATCGGATAAGTCAGAAGCTCTTTCCAAACACTAAATCTCAAATGTTGGTGGAGTTTCCAAAGGTGAAGTCTGAAGATTTTGTTTCCTTTCCTAATATTGACCATTTTGTTAATTTCTATATAAGGAAATGTGACTGAATTATTCTGCGCTTTGGGACAGTAGTTCACTATATTGCTCGTATGCTCTATTGTTTTAAGGACTCTGTACTGATTCGTATGTCTAGTATTTCAGAAACCTCCAAGCTTTCAATAGCTTGGAAAGTTTATATCTGAAATCAGGGGTTCTCAACCAGGAGTACATATAACCCTGAGTGTAAGCAAAGGTCTTCCAGGGTATACATAAACTCATCCAGATAATTGCCTATTTTTACAACAGCCTGCGTAAAAAGCACTAGTGAAGTCACTATAAACTACAATTTCATACAATGACTTGTTTATATTGCTCTATATAGTATACATGGAAATCTAAGTACAGTATTTGTATTCCAATTGATTTATTTCATAATATGGTAAAATGAGAAAGTAAGCAATTGTTCAGTAATAGTGGACTGTGACACTTGTATTTTTGTGTCTGATTTTGTAAGCAAGTTGTTTTTAAGAGAGGTGGAACTTGCAAGTACGCAGGACAAATCAGACTCCTGATTTGGGTAGAGTAGTCTGAAAAGGTTGAGAGCCACTGTCTTAACGCATAATTAGTTTACATTGAGGTCATGAGTTCCTCAGATGTTTCTGATACTTTGGCAGATCATTTCAATACATTCTACCAACACTTTCTAAATATACACTCTCAAGTAGCTGCTTAACCTCAGGGGCTTTGAGCTGTGACAGAAATTCAACAATTTGTATTTCTTGATAGCATAGCCATGACAACGCAACTTTCCAAGGGACAGAACTATATGGGCTTAATCCTGGAAAGACTTATGCATCTGCTTAACTTTGTGGATGGGTAGTAGTCCCACTGAAGAAAACAGAATTATTCGCAATGTATAAAATTAAGCACACACATACATCTTTCCAGGATTGGGGCTTAAAAGAATGAAAGTGTATTTGAATCATTATATATTGACATCATGTTGTAAGGACTGGGAGATATTGAGATTATTTTATTTAAAATATCTAAATCAGGTGGATTTCTTTTTAGTCAGTTCTTAAATGATTCATTTAAATTCATCATTATTTACTTGTTTAATGTTGAAAATGTGCTCCATGCTGTCCTTTACGAAAAATTAAAGACAGCCCTTGCACATAAATTCATGGAAGTTATGGATTGAAATGTGACAGGGATACTTTGGCAGTGTCAGACACGAGATCTTTGACAACAGATCAGAATTTCATTCATTATTCAAGTTGATTAGTGTCGTACAATAATTGAATTATTTTATGTCTTTATTTTGTCTTGTATCTTTCTGTTATCAGAAATTCACTTTGTTCTTTCAACAAATACTTACTAATTTTAGTCTGAAAACCTTAATGAGATTGGAGATTACTATAGTTATAGTATATACTCTTATAGTTATAAGAGCTAAAATGGATCCCCCCGCACATCAAAGGTAGCAATAAGATGATTTGACTATATTGGGTCCTGACTACACCCCACCTGCCCCCCCTCGAATCCTCCAACAGCTGTAGTTTAATTGTGATGAAGAGTTATTTCAGCAAAAGCATGGATAATTTTGAAGGATTGTAACATCCTGGATTTAATTTGACTGCTAAACTAATCGGTCATCCTCTTCATTGGTTACTTCAGGCCCAGTTCTCCTCTCATTAGGGCCCCAATTCTGCAAAGCACTTGTGATCCTTTTAAGTCAATTAAATTCAGGCACATGCTTCAGCCACAATTCAGCAGTCAGCTTAACCATGATGTAAATACGGAGTGATTACATATAAGTTAGTGGAGTCATAGTGGTGTAGGTCTGGTTGCAGACCATGTTTGCACTTGATATTTCTTAACTCAGTATCCCATCATTGCTTTTAGCTCAAGATGGATAAAATCCTGGCAACCAGACCACCACCAATGGTCTGGCTTTTCCTATTAACTAGTGAAGATATTCTTATGGTAACAGTGGTTGCAAATTTTAAGAAAAAAACAGTGTAAAATGTAAACACAGCAACAGAGAAAGCAGAATCAGATCCATTGTTTAGTAATTATAAATAATGTATTAATAAGGAAACCTAATATAAAACTAAGAAATGTATTATCCAGATCTCAGCTGGTGTAAATTAGTGTAATACCATTGACTGCAAAGGAGACATTGGTTTACACCAACTGAGGATGTGGTACTTCTCTATAAATATTTAGTTATGCTGCTATTAGTGTTACCAGCTCTGACAGCTTTTTCACAAGTCTCGTGATATTTGATGGTTTCCTAAATCCTGTTGTTGGAACCTTGGAGTCGTGATTTTTTTCAGAATCTCAACTTTCATTTAAAAAAATAAAAGGTATATCTGGTATATTTGTAGCCTTTTGTGATTGTGGAGAAAAGTTTGAAAATATGACACTCAATGCCTCTAAAACCCTATTCCAAAGGGGTAGCCGTGTTAGTCTATTGTAGAAACTATTGTAGAAAGACAACAGAGTCCTGTGGCACTTTTAAAGACTAACAGATTTATTAATCGCATGAGCTTTCGTGGGAGAAAATCCCACTTCGTCAGAT
>ML685792.1:11973838-12005037 GCA_007922175.1 Pelusios castaneus | reverse complement strand
AAAGCATCTGACGAAGTGGGATTTTCTCCCACGAAAGCTCATGCGATTAATAAATCTGTTAGTCTTTAAAAGTGCCACAGGACTCTGTTGTCTTTCTACAATAGTTTCTAAAACCCTAGAAGTTAAATAAAAAGAACCTAACAGATTTTTAAAATCCTTTGATTTCAAAGCTGATCTCATCTTTTAGGGGGCTTGACTCAGGATTTTTGCTTGTTTCAGGTTGGCAATATTGCACTGTTATGGAGTGGCGTCAGATTTACATGTACTTATGTATTTGGCTTTCACTTAATAAAATTTAATGAACTGTAGATTTGTAATGACTGCTGATCTTGAAAATTGTCACTGTAAACATATATGCCAATATTTGTAATATAAAGCAAATAATTTATGTAGGGGAAACTTTCAAAAAAAAATTCTAGTTGGCTGGTATTTTCAAAGGCACCTAAAGGAGCTAAGTGCCTTTGAAAATACCAAACTCTTTTAGGCTTTTTTGAAAATCCCAGCTATCATTACTAATTTATGGAAAAACAATAGGTAGGGTGTTTTACAACTAACTACCATGGAGTCATTACTTTGGCACTATGATATTGTGTGTGTAGTAAACAGTTGAACTATTTTTGTTAGCTAATAAAGAACCTGATTCTAAATTGATGAGACTCTATCCATTGATTTCAATGGTCTTTAATTCAAGATCAAAATGATAGTGTATGTTTCCAATCTTCCATTATTACTGGTTGCCGATGACCACTGTGATAATGGACACAGCAAAAACTGTGATACCTGTGTTTTTCTGTATACTCCACCTTTATATTTTGAAAAATTTTGCTTTTGTGCAGAGACAGCAGCCCTTTTGCTCTAAGGCTCCTGTACTATGTACAGAGAGGACATGTGGATAGACATATGCACTGTTTTGTAATGTTACTTTTGTTCTCCCATTGTATAGAAGGCAGCCACCTTCAGCACCTCCATTGTTGTTGAGGACAGTTCAGACTTGGAAGTGATCCTGCCTATGAGACAGTTTGCTGCCATGAGCCTCAGTGAGGCAGTAATCGATGGTTGTGGAATCAGACAAGGAGGGAGGGCGTTCAGTTGACTGAGAAGGAGCTATCCCAGCAAGGGAAGTTGATCCTGATCTCTGCCCATACCAGCCTTAGCCTCCTCCTTACGTGATGAAACTATGGTGGGACTTTTCACTGTGGTCCCATTTTAAAACTTCAGGGCTCACCAACAGCTGTTCAGAGGTTTGCATCGAAACTAGGGCTCAAGTTGGACGAGCTAAAAGAACCCATGGATGACTTGTTTGGCATCCTGACAGTTGTAGCCATATCCAGGGTTGTCCTCCCTGTTCATAAAGGTGTGATGAAACTTGCAAAGACCCAGAGGTAGACCCTACCGCCATCACTTAAGTGGGCAGAAAAATACTATTTTCCCACAAAAGGTTTTAACTACCTCTTCACGCAGCCCTACCCAGGGTCGCTGGTAGTAACAGCGGCTGATGAAAGGGACAGGCAAAGGCAAGAAAGTTCCACTCCAAAAATAAATATGCAAAAAAGTTGGACCTCTTCCCGGGAAAAGTTTAGTTCCACAGCAAGCCTGCAATTGCACATATCTACTGAGCAAGTCTTGCTGCACAGCCTGGTATGATTTTAATATCTGGCAGTTGTTGGAGATATTTTCGGACTTCCTGCCACAAACCTCCAGATGGGAATTTGAGGCTATCATGGATGAAGGGAAGGTGGTAGCTAGGACTTCCCTTCATGCAGCTTCAGATTTGGCAGGTTTAGTGGCCAGAAACATGGTCTCTGTGGTGTCAGTGAGAAGGGCGTCGTGACTCCAAAGGACACGCTTCTTGTCAGAGGTCCAGCAGTCCATCCAGGACCTCCTCTTTTACAGGGCAGCCCTGTTCGCCGACCAGACGGACACCAGGCTGCACGGCCTGAAGGACATCAAGGCTACATTACAATCTCTGAGTCTGTACACTCCATCATACGCCAGAAGGGTTTTCAACTCCCAACGGCTACAGAAGTTTGGGACCAGCCTAGCGGAGACCCCTACAAGAGAAAAAAAAGAGGTTATAAAGAGTGCCAGAATCAGTCCCTGGCAGAGGTCCCTCAATCAGATTGGAGCCATTACCATTCTGGTGGCAAACAGTCCTTTTGAAGGTGTGCCAGTGGGCAACCAATAAGCCATTTCCCAGGAACCAGACTCCCTATTATTTTCACACTGCCTTGCTCCTTTCCTCCTGGCCCGGGCTACCATAACATCAGACTCTTGGGTACTCAACACAATAGCAACTAGGAATACCCTTCAATTTACCTCCTTCCCACCTTCCCAGCCATCTTTCCTGTCCCTTTTCAGGGACCCTTCTCTTGAACAGCTTCTCACCCAGAAGGTACAAATCCCTCTTGTGAGTGGGAGTCATGGAAAATGTTCCTCGAGAACTGAGGGGGAAAAGATTTTATTCTTACTGCTTTCTAGGTCCAAAGGCAAAAGGTGGCTTAAGACCCATCCTGGACTTGTGAGACCTCAACGGATATCTTTAGAAGTTGAAATTCCACGTGGTTTCTAGCCTCCGATATCCCCTCTCTGAATCTGCATCGCTCATGACATTCATCTGGAAGCCATGCATCTCCCTGGGGTCATGAATACCTTAGCAGGTGGCCTCAGCAGGACCTTTATCTGTCACTATGTGTGGTCCTTGCACTGAGAAGTGGCTAGCTTCATCTTCCAGAGGTACTTCTCCAAGTGGACCTATTCACCAGTAAGAGGAATAAGAAATGCGAGCAGTTCTCCCTGCAGGGACTAGATACCGACTTGCACACTGATGGGTGACTTCATGTATGCCTTCCCACTTATACCGCTGGTCCATAAGATCCTCATAAAAATCAAGAGATACAGGGCATGGTCATCCCCAGGATGGCATGACCATGCCAGCATTGGCTTGGGATGTTGCTCGATCTATTTGTAGCTCTCCCTTGAATACTTTTATCACGGCCAGACTTTCTCTCTCAAGGCTATGGCTGGCTGCTTCACCCAGACCTGGCCTCCAGGACCTGATGGTATGGATGCTACATGGCTAAGCCTAGAGAAGCAATCCTGCTCTGTGCAGGTCCAACCGGTGGTGTTAGGGAATCAGGAAACCTCCCACCAGAGCGTCGTCATACCTAGCGACATGGAGGCGCTTCACCTATCAGTCAGCTCTTCACAATGTTTCTGATCTAAAGTGTCTATCTAAGTTTCATGGATTACCTGCTCCATCTGAACCAAAAGGATTTGCCCTTTCTGTCAATCAAGGTAACCTGGCAGCCATATTAGTCTCTCATCCCTTTTTGCAGAACACTCTTTTCCCATGAGATGACTGCCAGATTCTCAAGGTCCTGGAACAGTTCTTTCCACTCATGTGGGACCCAATTCCCCAATGGGACCTTAATTTGGTCCTGTCCAGGCTTACTGGACCACTCTTTGAGATGATTGTGTCCTGCTGTTTCCTATACCTGATCTGGAAGGTGGCATTTTTGGTGGTGATCACGTTGGTGAAATGAGTTTTGGAGATCAGGGCTCTGACCGCTGTGCCCTCTTACACAGCCTCTTACAAGAACAAGGTCCAATTGTGGCTGCACCTAGCTTTCCTGTTGAAAGTGATATCTCAGTTTTATAGCAATCAGTCTATTTACCTACCAATCTTCTTCCTGAAGCTCCACAACTCCAATGAGGAGCAGTGACTCTAAACTTTCAATGGCCTGAGAATCCTAGTTTTCTACATTGATAGGACTAAATCTTTCTGTAGATCAACGCTGCTACAAGCATGCATGTATCACACTTCCACACTTCCACTTTTACCCACGGCTCACTCAACTAGAGTGCAGGCATCTTCAAGGGCCTTCTTGGCTCAGGTCCCGATATAGGACATTTGTAAAGCTGCTATCTGGTCTTCAGTGCATGCCTTTGCATCCCACTATACTATTATACAGCTGGTCTGGGACAACACTGGCTTTGGCAGGGTGGTGTTACAATTTTCACATCCATGAACTCCTTGGATACTGCTCTTAAGTCACCTAATTGAGAATGGAGATGGGCAAGCACTCAGAGGAAAGAACGGTTACTTTCCTTTCATAATTGTTACTTTTTGAGATGGTTTCCTCATGTCCATTTCACAACACACTCTCCTTCCCCTCAGTTGGAGTTTCTGGCAGGAAGGAACTGAGGGGGAGGTGGGCTAGCAGCACCCTATATACTGGTATATATGCATGCTAATGCAGAGGGTGCTAGAGCTGGCTCTGTGCTTATGACTAGAAGAAAAATTTCTGGCACCAGTGTATGTGGTGCATACGGGCATCTGACTGAGAATGGGTATGAGCAACACATCTTGAAGAACAACAATTATAAAAGTTAATTGATTGTTCTTTCTGGAAGAAAGTTTTGTTAACTTTTGGTTTGAGAAGTTGTCAATGGTTTTTTGGTTTCCAAGGTCCTGAAAATCATGCTGACTGACAGTATTTGACCTGCTGTAACTCCTAGGATTACTGTAACTGCTTAGCTAAAGAAGTGTTTTCCCATTGGTTCTGTTTGTAGATTTGAGACCATTTTGTATGATTTAATTGCTTTTGTTGAATAACTAGTTTGTCAGTTCCCCTGTGAGGCTGGGTGGATTTCTCACACAGCAACAAGGAAACAGAAATGTTTTTTAACAATATAGATGGATGTAAAACACCCAAATAGGCATGGTACTTTTAACTCTTGTCTGCATGGGGACATTCAGGAAAGGTAAGGTGGCTTAACTAAAAATGTGAAGTTTAAGTGCATTAAGCCCCCGTGTAGATGCTATCAGTCAGAAGTGAAGTAGTCTAAATCTGCTGTAGTTTTATCCTCCTTAAAGGTCACCAGAGACTCTCTTGAATATTTTACCCCCGATCTGTTATCACTTACAGTAGTTGAAATTCTCCTTTCTTAAAATTTTCCTATCTCATATTAATTCCACTGTTTTTATCTAATTTTATTTTTGTGACTAATATAAATAGGCTGATGAGCAATTAAATCAATTTTCTATTTGACACAGAAGGCTCCTTATTGTAAACCTATATAAACGTTTGTACATGACTTTGAAGATGAAAAAGTACTACTAAAGTGCTATATGTTTATATTACTTTATTGGGGATGTTTTACTCCTTCTATATTTGGCACTTCCTCAACTGTGTTGACATTAAACTTGTGCAGGCACAGTATCTGGCTCAGAAGGAAAAAAAAAATAGCTGAGTACTGTAACTTCTCCTTTGGACCTTGGTTTAACATTACTGCTGATAAAAGTTCTTATTTTTATTTTATTTTTCCTATTTTGTTATGATTTTATCAGACAATAATTCTAATAAGCCACTAAAGTGAAGGACAATTAGGCTTTTAAGAGAATCCATAGAGATTTTCCCATACACTGTCATTGTTAATCAGATCTTTCATCTTGAGTTAGTGATGTCTATTAATACAGAACATCTTATCCAGGCTACACAGTTCACACCCGCACAGGAAGTCCTTTTCCTTCTCTTAGCAATCAAATTCCCTTTGGTTTAATGTCATCTGCATTTTTTTATTACCACAGCAAGATGTAAACAAATGAAAAAGGTGACCTAAGCTATTAATAGTGCACAGGATATTGTGTGGATATGGTAGGTTTTGTGCATGGATATAATCCATTTTAGATCTCAGGTTTCAATGATTTGGAAATATATTTACATGTGATAATTGCTAAAACAGTGCTACACAGATGGAATTTCTGTGAGAGAGTGACAAATGATAGACTTAGTATAATAAAATGAATAGACTCTCAAATACTTTTAGGCTGAGAAATCATCCAGGCAAACCATTTATTGTATAGTTTTACAAAGATTAAAAGCTCCTTGCAGATATAGGCAGATATGGGATATTGGGAGACTTATGCTGTTTATAATTTATTTATTTATTTATTTTTGTAACATAGAAGAAAAAAATCTTTAATTTTCCAGATTTTGGTCCTCAAATCTGACAAGTTTCTCTCATCCGGAAGGAGACTGTCACATTAGATTTAAAAAACTGCTTAGCTCCTTCTAAAGACAAAGGATTCTTTCTACTTTTTTCCCCTCACTTTTGGGAAACCAACAAGTGAAAACCTCTCCCATGGTCAAACAGTCAAAGTTTTCTATCCCTGTCTCTCTCCAGAGAGAAGAAAAAGGATTAGATGCATTTCCTTTTCCTTTAGCAATCCGTGCTAGCTACCTCCTGCATTTTGCATCATGAATTTTAACCTGTAGCATAACACTTCCTTGTTATTAAAGAGGGTTTGCTTTAAAGGTTCTGTGTTTTTGTGCTTTTTAAAAAATGTGCAGAAATTGAAAAATTATTTGGAAAACATTTTGTTTGTTTTGAAATGCTATTACACCACAGCTACATGGATGTGTGCCTTAGAAATATACATGCTTGAAAAATGTACCGGTCATCTGCTAGCCAGCCGCAGATCCAACAGGTGGAGGTTGAAAGCTGGATCTGTGAAGTGACACTCTGGTGGGAATTCCAGCCCGCTACTTCCCTCGAGCAGTTAGACAGGATCCAGGTGTTTGTACAAGCTGCTATTCCAGCATCAATTCCGAGTCTCCTCTTTCTTGCCAGCCAGCACTAGTACAGGTCTTTTATTTTAACATATAATTGTTTCAGAAGAAAAAATATGTGGCCTACTGGGACTCAGGTTCCCAAGGGTTTTTGGTGCCCTAGGCAAACTGTGACTTTTGTGTCCCCGGTAGAGTGCAATATTTTGGTTTGTAAGAGATAACATATTAATATATTTTTTTAAATAGAGAAAAAAATCACTTCAATCTCATAGACTCATAGACTTTAAGGTCAGAAGGGACCAGTACGATCATCTAGTCTGACCTCCTGCAAAATGCAGGCCTCAAGACCTCACCCACCCACTCCAGCAATAGGCCCCCAACCTATGACTGAGTTATTTACCTCCTTAAATCATGATTTGAGGACTTCAAGATACAGAGAATTCACCGGTAGGTGAACCATGCCCTGTGCTACAGGGGCTCCTTAAAGCCTGACACCCTAGGCGATTGCCTAGTTCACCTACAGGGTCAGGCAGGCCCTTCTGAGACTATTTTAATGTGGCAATTTCCAGCATGGTAGATAGGCTTTGTGTACAAGATCTAATGTCACCCTGGAGTTGTTTGAAGTGGAATTAAAATTGTTAAAGTTTTTTTTTCTAAGAATAATTTTAAAAAAGCAATTAAAATATAACCCCCAGACTTTAACTTTCCCCCAATGTTACACCTTACAATAATATGGCATCATGCCAAATTATTAAATATTGTGGCATTTAAAAAAGTAAAACTACAAGATTATACTAAAATATAAAATATATATTATTAGCTCCAGGATTGGGCATGTGGGGAGAAAATGGTTAAATCTGAATTACTGTAGAATTTGATTTTTATCTGTTCATGTCTTTTTAAAATGACTTTTAACCTCTTTACTGAAACATAGAGGCAGATTCTTCTGCCCTGATCCTGCTCTCTTTGTGCAGTTCAGGTGATGCAGAGGGAGTGGCAATATCCTCTGGCACAGGGGAGTTTCCAAGAAGTGTAGAGCTAACACAGTTGGCTCTTATGCCTCCCTCCCTCTGCCCCCAGTGCAGTAAACTTCTTGGGGCGGAAGAGTGATTGGAAATGAATGTGTTACAGCTATTCCCCCACAGTAGTATGGCTCATAGTGCAAGATAGAGCAGACCCCAGCAACACAGCTTGCAAGTGGAAGAACTTGAAATAAAGGACTAGATCCTCTCCCTGTGCTCTAGTGTCTTTGAACTATTATGCCAGTGCAAAGAAACTGTAAAATAGACACCCAGAAGATCGGAGAGTCCTTGGGAGGGGTAGCGCAACTATAGCAGCTCCAATGCCACCATTCACTTACCTGGCCAGTCTTTGATGCAAAATGTATGGCAGAGGAAACCCTAAGTCATCTCTACACCCCATTCTGTTAATTCTTGGCTTCTGAAACCTCTTAGGGCTGTGAGTATCTGAGTATTAGAGTAGTATTCAGGTTGTCCTACCACCAAAGACATACTGAGCCCCTAGCTAGGTCCCAGGATCAGGGGAGTGTAAAGGAAGTGGTTGATTATTGCTTTTACTGAATCCAGGAACTATGCTAGATATCTTGAGGGCCATCTACTGTCCCTTTTTCCTCTTAACTATTTGAATATATTCAGACTAGATACCACTCTTGTAACATTCACTCCCCAGTGCCACCCCTTCTAGTCATGCATTAAAAAGCAACTTTACTGAACAAGACAGCTTAAAACTTCGAAGTCTTGACTTTCAGTCCCTTCCTCTAACCCTACATCATACTATCCCTTCAGTGGCCAGGCCTTCTGACATAGATAATCCACATAGTGTGTACCTCAGAGCAACTGCAGTGGAAAGACTCGGAGACAGAGAAGAATTGTATGATTATTAGTCATATTTCTTTCTCAAAGGTGTATGTAGGTAACATTTTGGTGCTTTTTTTTAAAGCAGTTAGGAAAATCTGCATTGTAATAGTTACAGTTATTACCTGGAAGTTTATTAATAAAGAAAGACAAACATTTGCAGATAAGTCTGTTAGAAAATATTGCTGTAATTTGAAGAAAAGGGCGGAATTTGATCTTCCTGTCTCGGTCTCAGCCATATTTTCCTCATTTCTTGTAGTGCTGCAAGAGGAAGATTGCAGTTGATATCGGTTGGTGCCTGCCAGCATCATTTGGTCATTTAATCCTGCCATAGTATTTTGGGGGTTCCGATGAGTTCATAGTACAATTTTTGTTTTTTGTATTAGCATAGCACCTGAGAAACCCACTCATGGGTAAGGACTGCATTGTGCTAGGTGATTGAACAAACACACAACAAAATGTACTGCGCATCTCAGCAGCCCCTCTGTGGAATATTTATTAGGCATGATACAGTGTCCTTGAATTTGTAATTGAAGAGAGAAAACAATTTGCCATAGCCTCTTCTTGCACCAACAAAAACAAAAACAAACAAAAACATCCAAACAAAAAAATCAAAGAATAGTAATAGTCTCTTATTAAAACTACTTCCCAAAATTAGGTTACCTAAACCATGCCTAATGTGCCAAAAAGGTATCTATAGTAGAACCCCCTAATTTTCACTTTTAAAAAAGTGTCCTATCAGGTTTTATATGTTAAAATGCTTTACTTAATTTATTTAATTTAAAAATAAAACAGAACAATAGACTAAGCTTGGCAATTTTTTAGAAGCGGGTTCCAGACAGACCTAAAAAAGATTGAATGTTTGTTTAATATTCGTATGCTAAAAGATTTTTTTAATTCAGTTGCCTTGAACTTACTTTAAAAAAAGGGTGAGAGGGGGTGACCAAAGAGCCCTGAAATAAAAAGTACTATGTCATTACTGGAAAACCAGTTTTACTGGTACCATTAGCACTGGGTTTATAGGACGCGCCTTTTCCTCTTTTTTTTTGTTCTGAAAACTAACCTTCTCTTTGTCTATTACTGTGTAAGTTCTGTTTTTGGCTTGCAGTAAGAACAAAGTGTAGGCTCTCAGCTGCATTGTGCAACTTAACATGAATCGTTTAAGCCCGTTACGATCTATCATGTTTGTTAAACCCTAGTTTTGCTTGCTGTGATAAACAGCGTAGATAGATGACACCATTTACTTTGCAACATTTTATAAACTTGCTGCTGACTCAGACTTTTTAGACCAGTGGTTTTGTCCAAGGACTACCATGATCTTGGTAATGTTAGACATGTGGCTTCTCCAAATGGGCATTGTCTTTCTGCCTCACTTCCTTTGTAAACATCATCAATGTTAGTGGTGCCTGATGCTACAGGAGAAAGTGGGCATAATTATTCATGTGCATTCTTTCCTGATGTCCCCACTTCAGCAATGTTCTTAAGCACATTCCTGATTTCTAAGAACATGATTAAGTCTCATGTGATATCAGTGGGACTTAAGCTTGTGATTAACTGCTTAGCTGGACTGGAAGGCCTATATTAGAGCTGTGGAAGATGTGAGATACACTACTTAGTTATTTCTAGCATTGGCACAGCTTGTTTTATTAGCAGAGAATGAGGCTTAAGGCAGGTTAAGTACTGAACAGGTATAGCTATGTTATACCCTGTGCACGCCTCTGTCCAGTCCATGTCACTGAGTTGCTGCCTGACTCCTCCACCCTTTCATGTTCCCTGGTATCCCCTCAATAACAGATCCTCCAGGGAACATGGACTCTCTGACTCCAGTTCCGCTGATCATGATACACGCCCTACTATCGTGTTGTTCAAGGAGAACATAATCAAATATAAGTTTGAAATTCACAGGGAGAGGAGAGAATAAGTGATCACAGCACCACTGTTGTGTGTTTGGAGCCTCAAACAGTCCAGGGGAGATCTGTATTAGGTAAAATAAACAATACTAATAAAAATGTTTTCTGTATGTCCGGTGCTACATTATGAACTCAGAGACAAACAAGAAAATTAGTGTTTGAAACCTTTCACTACATCGGCTATGCTTCCTTAGCTATTAAGCTAGGATGTATATGGTACATTTTCATCTAGCTGACCCTGAAACATTTGCTGAAGAATATGTATTTTCCTCCTTTTCCTCACTTCTTGTGACTGTCTCCCTGCTCCACTGTTGTTCCATGTTGGCTGCGCTAACAGCATAGTATATATTGGGGTGTCTCATCAGAGTGGGAGAAAAGACAGAAATAAACAGAACTTTTGGTTAACCATATTCAGAATTTCCCAATCGGCCTTGCCTACTGAAGGCACATACTGATGAAGTTTCTGGTATCTGATATTTTGCCTTTCCTGGGTCATATTTAATTTTCCATGAACATATTTTGATGTCACTATGCAACACTACTTTTTAATCATCTTGCTGCCCTATATTTCCTTTTCCCCAGGTCATTGATGGTGTCCTTACAATGTGCAAAAGCTTTTTTATTTTTAAAGGTCAGTTACTCTTCCTTCCTGAATCATCTTAATACTGGTTTGCATTTCTGCTCAAGAAATACGTTCAGCTCAGGTCTTTCCTGTAATGTCTGCAACTCTGTGGAGTGGATGATTTAGATTCATTGTGTGCTCTGTGTTTTGGTGTGTTTCTTTCAGTAACTGTTCTAATATTCCAGGAGATCTAAATAGTCTGAAATCTGGTGATACCATTGCTTATCAATTTTTGCATGTCTTATTTCAGCCGTGGAAGCAGATGATCTCTGCTGCTGGATATTCTCATTCAGATTTTTATGGACACGATCAAATCTTGCTGCATTCATGCAGTAGCTAGAAGAGTTTCTCAGCTTCCGCTAAAAATGCAGCAGATAGTTAAAAAATGTGCCATTGTTTCCTTCAGGAAGCAGAAACTGTAGTTTGCTTTATACTTGGAACAAATACGAATTAACAGGAAGCTCCATCTGCCAGTCCTAAGATAACACAAGCAGAGGGTATTCTCACTTTGTTTATCTGGTTAAGGCTTCTTGATGAAAGGGATGAAGCTGGTACAGTAATCTCTATTAGCTTGACCTCTCTTGGGCGTTTTCCTCCATACTGCCCAATGGAGAGGGAGAGCAAATTTGTGAAGAGAACTCTGGTCTGTCCCTACAGAAGGGTACCAGCTATGTAAGATGCTGCTCCATTAGTTTACAAGGCTATTTATCACTCTAATAAATATCATTTGTGGCCCCAACTACATTGGTGAAAAGGGGAGGAGTGGCATTAAATAGCATGTTTCCGCACTCCTGATTCCACCCACATATTCCCCAATAAAACGTATGGCAGATCCACAGGTAAAATCAGTGAAAGAATTAGCACTGCCTGATGCTTAAATTGTCTCCTTTTCTGTAAAGACCTATTTACTAAACATTATTTGGCTACAAGTCTTTGCAAGTGTTTGCTTTCCTCTAAGCCCTTGCTATAGTAATTCTTTGTGCTCTGCCACTTCCCCAGCACCTAGACACAAATTAAAAGGTTAAATTTTCTCAGTCTATTACTATGTAAGATCTGTTGCTTCGCAGAACTTCAGCAGCCCTTCAGGTAAATGGTTCTCTGCTGAATCTGTTAGCTGAATGGCTAAGCAGCATACTACGGTATCTGCAATTAGCTAGCACTTTCCATTCAAGGATTCAGAGCTGATGGCTTTGCTGAGCTTAATAGACATGACTAAACTAATAAAGGTCCCAGAACCAGTCCAAAGGTAGAACATAGGAGTCCTTCTCCCAGCCCTTTGTTTTCACCCCAGCCCACAATCTCTTTTAAAAAAAATTCTTTTAATAAAACAACACATTAGGGTTCTGGAGAATCTCTGACATCCATCATTTGCATAACTGAATACTCACTTACTCTCATGCACATAGACTGTATAATGTCCCACTGATCCACACTAATCACAGGATAAGTTTTCCAGTGCATGCCCCAGACCAGATAATGCATGTTGCATCACAACGTCTTAAGTGCATATTGCTATCTGGGTGGAAGTCAAGATTTTCTTAGAACCTAGAAAAATGTTTCTTTTTAACAGGGTGAATTGGGTTAAATCCTGATTTGAAATCACCAAGTGAAAAGCCTTCATTTTGATCAACTTTCCTACTTTGAAGGTTGTGTATTTTCCTAAAGAAAGGTGCATTCTCATTGACTGATATGACCATTAAAGCAAATTGATTTACAACTCCAATAAAGCCTTTACACTAGACTTGGTGCCCACTCCTACCCAGAAACACAAAAGGCAAATAACCACCCAAGGCTTCTGCTCATGTAGCCCACATTAATGGATTTCTCTTTGTTGGTATTTATACAAGGAGACAGAATAAGGCCATTTACTCAAAGTGCGCAGAACCATTTCGGCAAGGGCTGGTAGTAACTCTGTAGATCCATCTTTTTCTATGATATGGAGAGGAAGTTTCCATAGTGGGTACAGTCATAAATATTCATGATTTGAGAACTGTGCCAATCAGAACACAGGTAGGAGAGGGTGTAAAATAGGAGTGTGAGACCACCAGTTATGGTGGGCACAGTGGATGATCCTAATGAGATAGGCAGGGCTGTCCTTGCAGGGAGCGGGGGGCAGCCAGGGTGACGGTGCCAAGCCCCTCACAGTGCTGAACCCATGGGGTTGACTGGTGTGTGGTGCAGCTTCCAGTGAGGCCTGCCAGGGCCTCAGGCCCCGGAAGGCCGTGCCAGAGGCTGTACAGCGCACCAGCTGGCCCCGGCCCGGCCCAGCCCACCCCTGGGGCAGACCAGTCTGCCCAGGGACAGGGTGGGAGCGTAGAGCTTAATATATTTTATATGAAATTCAGATATTTTTAAGAGAGGTTTATTTTTTTTAAAAAGAAAGATTTATAATTTAGATAACAAAATAAAAATCCAATTTAAATTAAAAAGTGATTTTAAAAAAATAATTTCTTTTTATCTCCCAGGCTTTTAGCAAGGCAAAGTTCCTCATACACTCCACTTTTCAAAACAGTGATTTGTATTTCAGATTATTTGTACTTAATCCTATATCCCTGATACCCCACTTCAATGACGCATCAAGGAGAGCTCTATAAATAAAGGGTTGCAGAGCTCATGTCATCATTTGACATTTAGCTTACACAAACCTGTCATTCCATCAAGCCCTCTTACTCCATCAGTAACTTCTCCCAGCATGTCAGCCTCTTTAGCCCCTGCTCTGGCTTGCTACCAATCTTTCTCTGTGTTTTTGACTCCTTTTCTCTCAGTTGCTGCCACCTCCCTCCACAGAAAGTCTACCTTTTTCTCTCTTCCAGATGTTGCTGTGCATCTGAATTTTCATCTCTGGAAAATATTTAGGGAAGAAGTAGCCAAAAAGAGATTCTGATGGTCCAGGGACAGATGTTTTGATGTTTATCCAAGCTAGACTGAATCCCAGATTACACTATATACTAACAGAGTAATGAAACCAGTGTGGAAACTCAGCAAAATGTGGATGGAGTTTGAAATAACTTGTTAGGCAAACAATAGCCCATTTTTCCTGTGCACTTTGTGATGCAATGTATTTTAATTAGAGATCTACTTTTTAAAAATTACAGCTTGCTATATTTAGTATAATCCTTTTCACTGCCTGTAAAGTGAGAATACCCTTTTTATATGCCACTGTTGTTTGAAGCAAAATCTGAAAACTGTATGTTAGTGTGTGGAAACCTTAAGACATTTAAATCACAGAGATATAAGAGATTAAATGATTCTGTCATGCAATTTTAATGACCTAACATACTCTGTATATGTAAACACCGTATGAATCACAGATGTTGATGAATATGATATGAATCTGCCAGCATTTAATCTGAACAGTACAATGTACTTCCAGTTTGTGTCACCCTTTCAGAGCTACCAATGCAGTATCCTTAGTAGAGGTTAAACTTTGCTTTAACAAAATTGTTGCCTGGTAAAAAGCTGTTTAGCAAAACATAATTTATTCATCAAAAGTTGATGCTACGGCGCTAATAGTTGCATCATATAGCTGCATATTGGCCAGAATGGTGCCTCAGAAAGCTAAACAAGCATTTGCCCACCTCTGTGTTCCAAACAAACGGAATCCCAGGGGAGGGTTTTGGGGAATGGCACCTAGGGAAGAAGGTATGAGGGCCAGCAGAGATGAGTTTTTATTTCACACACACATTTTGAAGACTTTGAGAGTCTTTTTCTCCAATAGACAGAAAGCGTTAACAGATCAGACTATTGGCTTACTACCATAAGAAAGTGCATGTGAAATGTTGTGCTTGGTTAACACAGAAAGAGCTGCTGGTATGTGACAGGAGACTTCTTCAAAGCCTGACAACTCCAACTTTGTAACAGGTTAATAAGATGCTGTTGTGAAAATACAGAGCAGACCGAAAAGTAACACTAGTGCATTATCAGGTATGCTTCAGTCACAGAGAAAAACTAGTTGAGAACTGAAGCCATTTGTTTTTCATAATATTATGAATTTTGGATTTCCTTTGCCCACTGTGCTCTGTAAACTTTGACCAAAATCACATGAAAATAAGGTTTGATCCAAAGTCATTCGAGTCAATGGAAAGACTTCTACATAAGAGAATCAAATGTTCAGTGTTTCTGCGTACCCATCAACAGCACCTTCTCTAAAAATTGGTTGTCGTGTATTGACTGCGTTTTCATGATGCACATTACATTAATATGGTGAGCGGCATGTGGTTAGTGAAAGTTTGTTTAGCAACACAGATGTTATTACTATCAAATGTGTTTGCTAAGACTTGACTAGTTCTGGCGAATCTTGACATGCTTGACATTCTATTCAACATCTTCATTAATGATCTTGATGATGGAATAGACTGCGTGCTTAGTAAGTTTGCGGATGACACCAAGTTGGGGGGAATGGTAGATACTCTGGAGGGCAGGGACAGGATCCAGGGAGACTTGGACAAATTGGAACACTGGACCGAAAGAAACCTCATGAGGTTCAACAAAGACAAGTGCAAAGTCCTGCACTTAGGACGGAAAAATCCCATGCACTGCTACAGGCTGGGGACCGATTGGCTAAGTAGCAGTGCTGTAGAAAAGGACCTGGGGGTTATGGTGGACGGGAAGATGAATATGAGCCAACAGTGTGCCCTTGTTGCCAAAAAGGCCAATGGCATATTAGGCTGCATCAGTAGGAGTATTGCCAGCAGATCGAGGGATGTGATAATTCCCCTCTATTCGACACTGGTCAGGCCGCATCTGGAATACTGCATCCAGTTTTGGGCTCCCCACTACAGAAAGGATGTGGACAAATTAGAAAGAGTCCAGCGGAGGGCAACAAAAATGATTAGGGGGCTGGGGCACATGACTTATGAGGAAAAACTGAAGGAACTAGGCTTATTTAGTCTACAGAAGAGAAGACTGAGGGGAGATTTGATAGCAACCTTCAACTACTTGAAGGGTTGCTCCAAAGAGGAGGGAGCTAGGCTGTTCTCGAGGGTAACAGAGGACAGAACAAGGAGCAATGGTTTCAAATTACAGCTGGGGAGGTCAAGGTTGGATATTAGGAAAAACTTTCTCACTAGGAGGGTGGTGAAGCATTGGAATGGGCTATCTAGGGAGGTGGTAGAATCTCCATCTTTGGAGATTTTTAAGGCTCGGTTAAACAAAACCCTGGCTGGGGTGATTTAGGGGGAGAGGTCCTGCTTTTTAGCAGGGGGTTGGACTAGATGACCTCGTGAGGTCCCTTCCAACCCTATTATTCTATGATTCTATGCACTAAATACACATCAGTTCCCTGCAAACTGTTATTCCATTGAGTGTTCTGGCTATTGTGTTAAGCCACAAAAACGTACAATAATGTGTTAAGGCTCTCTGTTAAACTCACAAGAGCAAAGAAACCCTCGTAGGGTCTGATGCTGCAAGGTACTGACAGCCAACTGCAACGTATCGTCTTTCCTCAACTATCAGTGAAGCCAGTGGGAATTGAGGGCATCCAATATTTTATGAGAAGTGGTCAGCAGGATCAATCCTTAAAACGGAAAGGTATCCTGAAATGGCTAAGACCAACAAAACCTGTCTTTTATTCCTGTCCTAATGCACTGTATTCTTCACATGCATCGAACACATCAAGCATTCACTATCTGGAGGCTATATAATGCATGATATGGTGAATATATTGCTGCTGTTACTTCACAATCAGGTAATGTGTTTTTCCTGGAATATGATGACTTTAAACAGTTTTAGACAATAAGATATCCAGATTGTGTGGCTATGGAGACAGACTAGACCAAATTCTGCGATCAGTTATACTTGTTTGTCCTGGCAGGAGGTTGGAACTGGAAAGATTTGAACATTGAGACTAGGTCTGAGTATGGTGGGGAGAGACTGTGACAGGGATTTTGGGAATGGGCGAGACTAAGCCCTAGTCTACATTTGCCACACTTTTTGGTGGCAGTCGATGGGTGATGCACAAGGTACGTAAGATACCTTGTGTATATCCCGATGACTTACTGAGATCTCGCTACATCCTAGGGTAAGCCGACTGGAAATGCCTTCCAGTCGGTTTATCGATACTCCAGTTCTGGGGCTGGAGTTGCTATGGCAATTTCCGGATCGATTGAGCGCATCTACATAGACTGCTCAATCGAACCCGGAAGATTGCGCATAATCGCCGCCGTCAGTATAGACCCTAAGACTTGATGGGCAAGGAAGCTGGAATTGGAATGAGAAGCCAGAACAGTGAAGAATGGGACTGGGAGGAGGAGTCATTGGTGGGGAAGAGAACAGTTGAAGGGGATGGGGCAGAGTAGGTCAAGTTTGGGTCGAATGGGCAAAAGAGTCTATACCCGCTCAAGTACATTGACCTCCAAAGCCTAGAATGAAACTCAAGATTCCTGAGTTTCATCATTCCTTCACTGATAGCAAATACTTGAAACCCACTGAGAAAGTGTTCAATTCCCCTCTCATGCTGGCCTGCACAGAGATTGACAACCTATGACTGCTATCATGGCCTATATGTGTAGTCTGATCTAATGGTCAGAGACCAGAGCAAAGTCAGTTAGGCTCGTGGTCGGAGTCACCCCAAGGGATACAGAGTCAGAAGCCACTCCAAGAGTTAAACTGGATTCTAAGTCAGAGTCGCACCAGGGATCAAGCCAGAGTCAGAAGCCATATCTGGATCTAACTGAAGTCAGTTGCACCAGGATCAAGCCAGAATCAATAATTGGAGTTAGGATGGGGGAGCAGGTACAAGGAGTGGGAACCAGGTTAGGGAGCTGAAACTTGGTTTCATGAGTGTGATCAGCAGCAGGCCTAGTGGTTAGTCACTGAAGAAGGGGTGTGGCAGGAGCAGGAAGCTTTATGCTAAGAGGTGACAAGTCAGCTGATCCCACCAAGTCAGTAGGTGTAACCCCTGTTTGAGGGATATTAGCTGCAGTTCTCCTACCTGATCTTTAAGGGCAGTGGTGCAGAGATGAGACTGGTGCTCAGACTGTATGGGCCTGGGTTCAAGACCTATGGTGCCTGTTACATCAAGTGGCAGAACTCTGTGCTATGGATCTAAAAAGGCTAATCCTGTTGTTGATGCCTGTGAGTGTTGGTTTTTCAGTTTGCTTTATTTAAAAGAAAACTTAGGAAATTATATAGTCTCACACACACACCAATAAAATAAAATAAAATAAAATAAAATAATATTATTAAGTTTACAAAAATCAAACAATCATAAGTTAGGAAATGCCAGAGTTAAAGTTGCCTGTGCAACCTTCTGTCTGTCTCCCTTTGTGTATATATTATTGTGCAACTCTTCAATTACATGTTCACGAACTATTTTCTCCACAGGACTCCTGCCTCATTCAGTATGCAGAATGGATTTGGTCTGGGAGTGAATTAGAGGTGGGAAATGAAGGAAACTTGTCTGTAGGACCTTTGCTTCATGTGTTCAGCTGTTGGAAGATGTATAGTGAATGAGACGGGGGATTGTAGGAAAAGAAAGGATGGTCTCACGCTTAAGTCATTTGAATGCTGCCCTGGTGAACTAGATTCTATATCTGCCCTGCCACAGAATTCCTTTGCAGTTTTGAGCAAAGCACTTGAACTAAATGTGTCACTAATAATAGTATGTCCCATTTTCTGTGTACCACTTGTGATCCTGGGAACTGAATTCCAGAAGTGCTGAGCACTGAGAGCTGCAACTGAAATAATTGTGAACTGTGCTTTGAACGTATTAAGTGGTGTATAACAATAAGTACTCTGAAAAATTAGTTCCTAGTTTTCTGAAATTGGGTAGCCAAAATGAGTGGGTATTTAATTTCTCTGTGCCTCACATAGCCATCTATAAAACATAGATAATATACCTCATCTCACAAAGGTGTTGAGGAAATAAATACATAAATGTTTGTTAAACATTTAGATACTATCGTGATGAACTCCATAGAAAAGCCTATTAGGAAATTAATTATTCTGGTTTCAGAGCAGGGTTTGACTAGTGTTCAGTAAATAGGGCACGGGGCCAAACATTTACAGTGAGAAGAAAACAATATATCGAATATCACATATATCAGATCATTAACTGAAATCCATCCATTTTGTGCTGAATGGGGCAGGGTCCTGTGGAAAAAAATAGTATGTCATGTAATTAAAGACTGTATCTTAATGCATGTGCAAAAGGAAGCCGAATTACAGTTGTACAAGCAACCTTAATTCTGGCATTTCTTCACTTTTGAGTCTTTGACTTAACAGTCCTAAGTTTTTTTGTATGGAATATATGCAGATATGTGGACACTGTGTGTGGGAGAGATTAATCTATTTTACACTATCATTCATCCTTATGATGAGAATGTTCAGGTCACAGAGGGGATAAGACTCAGAACCTTTCTACACTGCAGTGGTGCCAAGCATCAATGCAGTGGCATTGATTGAGTGGGTATGTGTAGACTCAGTCGGTTGATGGGAGAACATTTTCCTGTCAACTCAATTAGATCACCTCCCCAAAAGACAGAAGGCAGCATTGATGGTAGATGCTCTTCCATCAGTGTAGTGTTGTGAAGACACAACTCTGTGGAGATGTAAGTAAGTCTACTTGAAATGCACTAGTTATGTCATTTAACACGCATATCTCATGGTGACCCAGCATGGCAGAATAGGCCAGCTCTTAGTGGGAAAATAGCCAGAAAGAAAAAAGAAGCAATGCAGAAAAGAATGGATGTCTGAGATGTTCCCCTTTTGTGCTTCAGAACCATTAACTTCATTTTTTAAACTAAATAAGCTCTGTAATTTCTAAGAATTTGTCCAAAGAATCTTCTGTCAAATTATAATTTAAATTGCTGTAAGTACTTGTCATTCGTTGCTTTGCTTTCAAGTGTCCCATCCTTAATTAATCATCAAAACATGTGAGGTTCACTATTGGCATGACAGTAGTCTTTATAGATCTCACCTAAACCCAATGAAATCTAACAGACTCATTGACGGGGCCTCGGATCAGGGCCTTGGTTTGCAGAGTTGCTAAAGCAGCCTGATTCTTTATTGAAGGTTGAAGAACATCTCAATCCTTAAGATTATGCAACAATAGTATTAAGCTTGTCAGAGGTAGGTGATATTTTCCCTTTGGCCTTGTTCTTTATTTGTAACACTTCCTTTGATATTGGTTGTATATGCAGGATTATGGCAAAGAATTTATAGAAATTAATTTGTTAATATTTTTACAGCACTTTGAACATGGAAAGTGCTATATAAAAGCTAAGTATTGTTGTTATAAAGCACCAGTCAAAGGGCTTCATCCTACAAAGAGTGCTCTGGCTCCTGCCCAGCAATGCACTTAACGACATACTTTTATTTTGGTGTGTGGGTAGTCACTTTGACTGGGAATCCCTAGTTGATACGTAGGCCTGAAGCTGTTCCAGCTGGTGCCAGAGACTATTAGCTTCCAGCAGCTTCTTATGTAAATGACATCTTTATTCCCAGCTCTCGGATCCTTTATTGAGTATGGCTTGGCCAAACCTGAAGATTGAGCCTATAAATGGGGTCTGGAGAAAAAAAATTAGTTTACCTTTCAGAACCCTGTTGAGGTTTTCCTGTGATTAGTTGTTTGAAGTTGAGTACTGGAAGTGAGTTGACTTTGAAGGGTGAAAGCATAGTCCAGATGGTTATTTTCTTTTCTGAATTTATACTTTGCTCCTGTGAAGAAAATCCTCCTTGCCTCCAAAGGAATCTGACTCTATTTTTTTCTTTCTGCCTTTAAAGGAAGTAATTTTATATTACAAAAGAAGTCATTAGCAAGGATGAAATGGCCCATGAACTAATTGGAAAGGTAGTGGTAAATTGTTACATTACAACACTACCCATTAGTATTTGGATGTCGTTCCAGGGATGCTCGTTAATAATTGGCATTTAGTACTGATTTATGAAAAAAACAAAATTAGGCATTTATTCAAATTATATTGCTGAATTGCTCAACTGGGGTGTAATCAGCAGACATAATTTATCTGGGGGTCGGGAGAACATTTGATACCTTAATTGAACCGTACATTAGATTCAGTATATGTAGGAGAGAGCTGATGCATGGGACAATGTAGTTATGCTGGTTGTTGTAGATTCTCTTTTAGATCAAAGGGTATATTTATTAGCCCTGAGCTCCATGTGAGCAGACAGATACAGCCATGCAGAGCCAGTGACTTTAGTGGAGCTTTGTGTGGGTGCAGTGGTCAATGCACTTGGAAGCTGTTATAGGGTGAAGAGAGAACACAAACTACTTGAAATTGGCATGCAAAGAGCTATGATAATATCATGAGGCCACTTTAGACCCAAAAAGAAAAAAAAATCATAACTAAGACTTTCCCTTATTTTGTGAAAACACTGCAGTCTTTCGTTACAGGATCAAATGGCCGGGTGGATATTTTATTCCCTTACCAAGTGTCACTCACTGTTTTTGCTTCCCAAGATCAGAGCAGTGCAAAATGTAGCAGGAATTTATATATGGAAATAGATGTGATTCAGGAGTATTATGTAGTTAGATCCATGGCTTTATTTTGTCTTATCTATTACCAAGTAGGGCTTTTGCCAGGAATTTGGAAAGATGTTTCCTGATTAATGAAAACAATTTTCATCGGACAAATTTGCTCTTTGTTATCAGAGAAGAAATTCAGTAAAATATTCTCAAAGCAAAAACTGATTAGCATTACAAAAATGTGTGCAAAAAGTCTCCCTTTTATGAAAAATTTAAATGGAGAATGAAGCATTAAAAAAAACCAAACATGAACACTTCAGTTTTCATTAGCACTAATGTTTCTCCATCTAGTTATGTTCTGAATGCATCTAATGCTGCCAAGTGACCTACACTCCTACCCAAGCTCTTGCAATAGGACAAAGTTGTTAATAATACTGTGTGTTCAGGAACAGAAACTAGAGTTAGAACAAACCCTTTGATGTGAATGTGTACAGAGTGTGTCCAGAAGTAAATAATCCTCAGGCTGGTGTCCAAGCTATGATTGATTATATTATTTTTCTTATTGTTTGTATCTTTTCATTAGGAACACTTTTTTGCAAACAATCTGCCGGTAGAGATACAGCCAACATTTTAGTGCCTGCAAATTTTTCTTAGGATTGTTACCTGAAAAAATTATGGCCTAGATTCTCTGTCTGGTTTTATACTGGCCACAGCTCCACTGGAGTTTAGAGCATCTTGGAGGCTTGCGGTAGTGATGGAGGAACTGGGGATTCCTCCACATCAGGGAGCTCATCAGTTCAGTAGACTTCCTTTCCTGTGTGCTCCTTGAGTGGCACATAGCAAAGAGAACATGCCAGAGAATATTGTCTTTTATTTATGACTGAACTGGTACACATTATTTTCATTTATTTGAATGCAGCTCTGTGAGTTAAAAGAATGCCCCCTGAAAATATTTTATTACACTTGTTGTGGAAATCTTTAGCAAACTTAGAAAATTGTCTGACAATCAACAGAGAGCACAGACCAAAGCTGTCATTTAAATACAGATGTTGATATTAAGCAGCATAATAGCAGTTAGTGATCTGGTGGCAAAACAGTATCTTCTGGAATGAGCCTGCCTTCATTTGAAGGGCAATAGACAAGATGGTCTAAGAGATTTCTTCAGTCTCTAATTGTTTTGCTCTGTACTAATTGCATGGTTATGTAAAGTGTTGCTGCCAGAGCTGAGTTGCTATTCTGGTTATGATCATAAGTCCCTTTTCTTATTAATGGAGCTATGTGTTATTGTTCATAGGGAGAGTTGGGGAAAAAGGTTCCCCTCAAATAAATTCCTGGATAGCATAGATGACATTCTCTAAGGTTGCACATCCCATCCTTTTATCTGACTTTGAGGAATTTGCTAGCTCAAGAGACTGGTGCTGCGTGATGTATTTGGGGGAAAGCAATATCTGATTGAAAAGATAAGAGCATCTCAAGCTCTCTAGCTGGTGGGAGATCCTGCAAAAAAAAAAGTTTATGCATGAGTAAATAACCTTTATAATAGTTAATCTCAGTCTGGGCTTTGTATAACAATAATTTACAAAAGTTCCTCTTCCAGGAAGCAGACTAAGTGCTCATTAACATTTTATTTTAACAATAAAAATCTCAAATAGCTGGAAGTGCACTGTTATCTGGGCAGGGTTTGACTGAATGTCAGAAGACTGGTAAAAGTTTTAAAGCGAATGGTGGCGGAATTGCCACTGTAGGGGTTTTCCTTCCATTGCACCAGCATTTGCTCTTGCCACTTCAAAAGCAGTTGGCATCTTCAAATGTGTCTTCCCACATCAACCTGAGGGAAATTTGTTTCCATCTCTAAGATGCGGAACTTAGGTGATGGCTAAATCTTTATTTTTAAATCTCATATGTTCCTGATGTTGAAAGAACAGTTTGTCTTTCACTGTCTTTGTAATGCTGTCAAGACTAGTGAAAACTTGAGCTTCATGTTGCTTCAGTGAGGCGGGCCTGGAACTCCTAATCGGCATCTTGTGCTTGTTGGTGCTAGTTCTGAGCATTTCTCTCCAGACTCTGAATACCAGATAATCTCCCATGTGAAGGCATCACTGCCCTGGTTATATAACTTAGACAAGAAAAATGCAGAAGCAAGGTGCTGTGGGCTTGTGGATAGAGTACTGTCCTGGAACTAGGAAAATAAGAGTTCTAATCCTGGCTCTGCTGCGGGCCTGCTTAGTAACTCAGGCAGGTCATGTTTGTTTGTGCCTCAGTTTCTCTGTCTGTAAATGGGGAACAATGGCACTGACTTCCTGTGTAAAGTGAAATCTGCTAATGGAAAACACTCTAGAAGAGCTAGGAGGTAATAATATAAAATAGTATTCAGTTGTAGAGTAAGATCTCCCAGCCTCCCTCTCTCCTCCCCCCCCCCCTGGAATTTATAGAGAATTTTTACATAGAAGAAGCCCTTTAAATGGTGTTTGGGATACTCCTCCAAAGGATTTTTAATTAATTATCGGAAGGAAACTATTCTTTATGTACCTTTATTTTAAACTTCCTTTATAAAGATATTTTTAAGCATCTGAAAAGCATTTTTAAAAAATAGAATTAATTGAAGCCACCGCTCATGAGGTAGGCTCAGAACTTGCTTGGTATTGTTGACCACCATGGTATTATAATATCCCACCATTACCACTTAATTTATGGTTGAGCAGGCACTGCCATAAGAAGCTTGTATTTTCAGGTGCTTTATCTTTCCTACCAAATTATTCTTTAATCTGCAATTTCCTAGATTGTTTCTCAGCATCATAGTGAATTTTCTTTGGGGGTGTAGGAGAAGTTGGGTAACATTTCATTTCAACATGTTTGAGCTGTCTGAATGTTAAGGAAGCCATGTGTTACACCTGCACTGAAATGAAGAGCCTTCAGGTTTGGTTTTGTTTTATTTTGGGTTTTTTTCCTGATATAACGCACAGATCTTCTTCTGCATCTTAAATCATTTCAATGGGAAATTCCCAGCCAGCTCAAATTCTTATAGGTCTGAAGAAATTTGCCTTTGCTTTCACAAAGAACTTAGTGTACAAATATTTGAAACTGTCATACTGTACAAGGTTGTGAATTTCTGTTAGCACAGTGCTCATTGTGAATCATGCCTCCAGAGTTTTCCATATAAAAATAATGTATTTGCATTTTATTTTTCATCTGTAATGCCAGAGAAATGTGAATGCATTCATTCCCATCAAAGCAATTAGTACATTCTGTATGTCCACTCAATATGCATTCTAAGCATGAGTGCCAGCCCAGTTTTTAAACACGGGTGTCTATCTAGGCTGCTCATCTCTTGTATTCAGACACAGATTGTCACACAGCCATTTTTTAAAATGCCAAATGGACTCCCCTATTTTGTTATGACCAGTTTTCTTTTCTTTTTTTCCCTCCCTTTTTTTCAAACTATCAGGGTGGGGAAGGGAAGAGTTACCATGATGATTTCATCCACTACCCTGGGTCTGTCCGTACTGCAGCTGGGTAGACAAACACACATTACCTCTGCTTGAGCTAGCACCCTAAAAATGGCAATCTACCTAGGGGTGGTACTGGCAGTGATTCAGGCTAGCTGCCCAAGTGTGTACTCAGGAAGTCCAGATGAATCTCTACTCAGGTGGCTAGTCCAAGCCACTGCCCGTGGTATCCCCAGCTACACTCCTGTTTTTAGCACACTAGCTGGAGCAGAGCTAGCGCATGACTATTTTTTTGTCAGAGCTAGGAAGCATACTCCCAGGTGCAGTGTAGAAGTACAGCCCCAAATCCTTGACTTTTAGGCACTGGAAAACTTTAACTTCATTGATTAATATATCATTAGTGCATTTCATTCAATATGAATGAACAGAAAGTTGATCAGTCTTCTGTGTGCTGATGCCCTAAGCATGGTAAGAATGATATGCTTCTTCAGTACTGCTGGTCCCTCCCCAGCAGTAACCCCCTCAGTCTTCTGTTGGTATCATTTGCTGACCCAAAAAGGTTTGTGCTCAGTTCTGTGCCATGACAAAGGAAGACTACAGCAGCAAAAATTCTTCAGGAAGCAAATAGAGATTCAGGACTGCCATGGTGGGGACTGACCACATCATTCCCCTGGGATGCCTCCCTGAATGCAGAATCCTAAACCCTGATACAGTGCTCATTAAAGTCAAACAGAAGACTCCAGAGGGCACTGAACTCCCTTGAGCAGCCTAGTCCTTAGCCTATGTCTAAAGCTGACCTTGCAGAGAAGCTGATGCATCAGGTAAATGCAGAAAAAGTGCTCCTCTGCTGTGCAAATCACTGAGGTAATGACCCACAGGGAGTATTAGTTCTCATTCATATTTGCATAAAGCCTGGTGTCTTCTGCTTTGCACCAGTATGAAGCAACATCTATTTTCTAGCATTTCTTGCCAGGATGTGCTCAGCCACAATCCAAAATTAACTCCTGGCTGACAAGCAGAGACATTGTATGGAATAATTTCTCATTGAATAGGAGTTCTTTCTTTTTAGTGACTGCATGCAGTAAACACTGATTTATACCATTTTACTGATTAGATTTTGCTTGTGTTTAGTGCTGATTAGGAAAAAATCAAAGGGCTTTTTCTGGAAGAGGGAAGTGTTTGACTTGCTGCCATCTGGTGGAAAAATTTTATTGACCCTGTAAATTTTGTAATGGGCACATCAACAGTGATTGTCATTTTTGTTGCTCAGTTATGGATGCCAGCAGACTATATGCCATATGTTAAACTGCAGACAGCTTAGTTTCCCTGAAGATTATGCTTTAGCATTTGTCAGGCTTTTTTTGATATCTTTATATCTTTATGTCTGTCTGCATTCTCTTTTATTAGCTAGTGATTGTGCTATTTCTCATGGCAAGTCTGTGAAACAATGGAGAATGCATATGGGGTAGACAGCTGCTTAGATAATGTGTGTACAGATTTCAAATGATTCATTACGTCCTGGCACTAACCTACCTTCTCTGTGCATTTGTTACTTTTAGTTAGGAGGGACAAAACATACAGCTTTTGCGAAGAATACCTTTTTGATAGGCAAGTAAAATATCATTAGACTTTTATTATTATCCATTGTTATGACAAGAAATGGATGCACAAATTTTGTGTCTGAACTGGTAAATTTTCATCATTTCTGTGAGAAATCCTTGTTTAAAATACTGACAGCAGGTGACTTAACTTTTTTGCCAGTATAACTCTCCCCACCCTGAAACTGTGTGTCTCTCTTTTTCAATATAGAGTGACAGAACTGTATGGAAAAGGTTTTATGATTCTTTATTCCATTTCGCTTGAGCCAAATCCTTACAGCTCGAGCTTTAAATCTTTCGTTTTTAATACTACAAATATCATTTGCAAGTTCAAACAAACAAAAAAAAACCAAGCAGTGGTTTGGAGGAAATGAATAAATATGTTCTGCCAAAGGTATTGTGGTGCTAGTGAGAATGTAAATAGCAGCAAGGCGAAAAAAACCCTCAAAGGAGACAGGTTGAGCAAGCAATAGTGCAGCATTTATAGATAGCTTTCCTCAAAGAGCCTAGATGAACTTGCATTTATATTTCATTTATTACCTCATGTCTCCCATTACTACAAATCTGGCATGTATCTTAAAACATAAACATGAAACTGGGAATATATAGTGATTATGATTATGAAATGTAAATTGTGCTTTCTGCGTTCATCCGAATTGTGATTTTTAAACATAAGTTCTACTTATTAGCCTAACCCATGAGAAACAAGAAATAAAAGTCTAAACACAAACATCCCTCCCCATGTTATTAGAAGAATTTCATAACAGGATCCAGAGACATGCATTATGTAACATTATAGAGGGGTTAATTTAAATACCAAATAATGCCAAGGAATGTATGTGCAACTCCCAATTAAATAGTTGAAGGCAAAATTTAGACTGCAGGGCTCAATTCTGCAAACACTTGCTACTAAGAATAGTGCTTACTCCCTCAGTAGTCTCTATGGCTGCGTCTACACTGGTAAATTAAGTCGACTTAAGCAAGCTGCTTAAGTCAACTTAAGCAAAGTGTAGTGTAGTCGCAGGGCAAATTAAGTCGACTTAAGCAGCTTGCTTAAGTCGACTTAAGGAAAATAAAGTCAACTTAATGAAAACTAAGTCGACTTTATTAAACCACCTTTCTACTCGACCTAAGGCTTAATTAGACTTTTTAAAGTCAAATTAAGCCAGTGTAGCCCTGGGGTAGCCCTAAGTCGACTTAGGGCTACCCCAGAACTACACCAATGCCCTCCCTGCCAGGGGGTGGCACAGGGGGAGCCTGGCATGCCCCCCAAAGGGCAAGGCAGAGCCCTGTGTGATGCTGTCTGGATTTAGGGAAGCATTTATAATATTATTTTCAATGGATATCTCATAAATGCTATAATCATAGGAGCTATGTCATGTTTGGTATCAATAGAAAGGTAGTAATTTGCTGGGAATGATTATATAGTTTATGTCTAGGAATTCTATTTCAATTAGAAGTTAGGAATATGGTGTTCTATCTATACTTTAACTTATGTTATTTTATTGAAATGGCTGAGAGAGGTGGGTGTGTCAAACCATTGTGTCCTTAATGTTTAGGAATTTTCCAGCTACAATGGTCCCAGGGAGTGACCTGATGAGCCATTAAGGACATAAGGAATACAAGCGTTGTGTCCTTAATGGCTCATCAGTTTACTCCCTGGGACCATTCTACCTGGAAAATTCCTAAACATTAAGGAGACAATGGTTGGTGACATCCTGTCTGGGGCATTCCCATAAAATCACACAAGCTAAAGTATAAATAGAACACCAAATTCCTAACTTCTAATCGAAATAGAATTCCTAGACATAAACTGTATAATCATTCCCAGCAAATTACTACCTTTCTATTGATACCAAACATGACATAGTTCCTATGGATTATAGCATTTATGAGATATCCATTGAAAATAATATCATAAATGCTTCCCTAAATCCAGACAGTGTCACACCCTGCTCACATGCCCTACCAGGGTCCTTGTCCCCCTTTCCCCCATTGCACACAAGGGGTGCCCCCCTTGTCACCGTGGACCTGCCCAAGGTCCCCGTAGCCCCACAAAGTCGACCTAGAGCATCCAGTGTGGACGCTGTAGGTCGACTTTGTAAGTTCCCCTTTAAGTCGACTTTAATTTTAAGTGTAGACACACTAAGTCGACTTAAAGTCGACTTAGTTAACGCCGACTTAAAAGTGCAAGTGTAGACATAGCCTATGTGTTTTCAGGATCAGGTGTATTGCTTGTAACAATTTAATCAAAAACATCATCTTTAGCAAAGGAGTTGCCTAAAAAATGAATTGGATTCAATCTAGGCAACTGACCCTAGTTTTGGCTGAGTGAAATCTGAGATCTGGTGGTGTGAGGCAAGACTTTTGTGTGTCTCAGGAGGAATCTTATGTTGTTTAACTTATGTCCAGGTATGATTAAGATACTTTTGGAAGTGAGGGTGGTGTGAAGATTAGGCCTTTAACCCTCGGTCTCATGAAACCTTTCTTGCTTTTCCACCAACTGCCTGTAGGACCTTGGGCAAATCACTCAGGGTAGGATTCCCAAAGCTATTTTGGTGCCCAAGTCCCGGTTTCAGACTCCCCTGTGATCCACAGAACTTGTGTCGAACCTGTAGGCTCCTAAACTTGCTCAGACCTTATTTTTCAGGATAAAAGTACACTAGGCCTCTGTTCTGCTGCTGAGAATGTAAGTTGCTGCCTCCCTCTAGACATCTGGATGCCTTATCTCTCGTCTAAGCCCAAGAGTGGGGGAAGACAGGTGTTCGCCCACCCACCTTGCCTCCGGTGCCCAGTCTAGTTTGTATGTGTGACATCCTCCGGACTGAAACTTGAACTGTGGAACCACTGTGCCACCTTTAGCTCTCCTGCCCAGATTAATTCCTACACTACTATGCCAGTTAATAGCAAACCCCTCCAGTTCACTCAGCCATCACTGTGTAGAGGCTCCGACAGCCACTCTTAAACTGTATAGAAAGAGACATCAACAAATTCTTCCTCCCGCCCCCAAGCCTTAGCCTTGCACCCTTGAAGTGTTCCTCTGACACTGCTCAAGATCCCCTTGATCAGCGTAAGCTTATTAATTAGTTCACCCATACCATCCAACGGTACGAATATGCACCAGCTTTTATGCCTGAGGAGATTCCACAAATGTCAATCAAGCATACTAGTTTAGATTAAATATGAAACAGATTTATTAACAATAGAGAGAGAGAGATTTTAAGTGATTAAGAGGTATTGGCATATCTTAGAAGATCAGAGTTGGTAACAGAAGGAAACAAAATGGCAAAAATGCAATCTAAATCCTAAATTAGTGTGCTCTAACCTCTGAGATATGGGAAATTCTCATATGGGTTTCCCTCAGTCATTCCTGCTGCAGCTGTTCCTCTGTGGATAAATACTTAAGTCATGGAGTCAGAGAGCGAAGTGGTAGCCTGGTGGTTAAGGTACCTGAAATGTGGGAGATGCCTGGTCCAGTTCTTCTGCTCCAGTGATTCTTTTATTATATATCCAAAGTGGAACAGTTTCCGTAGAAGAGAATTAGAGAGCCCGACATCAGAATACCCCATAGTTCAGTGGGTAGAGCACTCTCCTGAGAGGTGTCAGACACCTGTTTAAATCATTTCTCTCCTCAGGCAGAGGGGGGAATTGAATCCCGGTCTTGCACATCCCAGGTGAGTGCTCTAACCATAGACTAAAAGTTAAAGATGGGTATCACTAACATCTCTTCTTCCTCCTTCACGCACTGCTATTTTCTGTGGAGTGAGGCAGATGCCTAGTTCTCTCCCAAATACTGACTTAGGTGCCTTAGCAGCCTGACTCCAGATTATCTCTGCTAGTGACTCATGAATGGGAGAAACTTCCTGACAGCCCTGATGTAGCTCCCCTCCCACATGGAGATAGGGTGCCTAGGACACACCCACTCATTGGCATCTCCCATTGGCTAGCTAAGGTGATTCCTTACCTAGGGTGATGGCTTTTGAGGAGTGCTTTTTAAGGCTCCTGTCTTTCCCACTGATTGTATCTGGAGCTGAAGTGTCTAACTCAGGCTTTGTGGATCATACTGTTGCATTTGATTTTTCTAGGGCACCTGAAAATTAGGTGTTGCAACACTCAGTGTCCCCACTACTAAGTCCATTTCTGGATATGGGCCGTAGGCTCTCTGTCTTGGTTTCTTATCTTTAAAAATGTAATGGCACTACCTTACGTCCTGGGGGTGTCAATTAGGGTTGAAGAGACTGACCTACCACCTGGAATTTTCTGGTTTTTTTCCTGATAATTTTTTTTTTCAAACATTAGTTTTTCTTAACCAATGTAATTCTTGCAAGAAGAAACTTCCAAAGATAAGTTTCAATTAAACAAACCAAATGAACGCTGTGTTTGAAAACTAATTGTTCCACAAAAAGCAAAATGACTTCCAAATTATGTCAGAGTTGTGTTTAAAATAAATAATTTCTGTATGTAAAAAATTAAAGAAATGATGGAATTAACATTTAGTTTATTTTATCTATCCTTCCTCCCTCCCCATTTTTTTAACTAAAATATATTACAAGATACTTAGTAATCTTTACTATTTTTTTTCCAGTTTCCTTATAGTGCTGATCTGCCTTATATTCAGTGTGCTTTCCACAATTGAACAGTATGCAACTCTGGCTACAGGGACGTTATTTTGGATGGTACGTACAAGGATGTTCATTGGATTAATCTCTCTCTCTCTCTCTCTCTCTCTCTCTCTCTCTCTCTCTCTCTCT
>ML685792.1:11957494-11973828 GCA_007922175.1 Pelusios castaneus | reverse complement strand
TCTCTCTCTCTCTCTCTCTCTCTCTCTCTCTCTCTCTCTCTCTCTCTCTCTCTGTGCTTTCCTCTTTTTTTCTGAATTCTCATTTGTTGAATCCGTAGTAAGTTGTATCTATGAGTTGTTAAAAATCTGTCTTGTTGCTGGGAGTTTAAAACAGTAAATTCCTGTATATGCTCACTCATTATATACGTGTTTCTTCTCTCCCTTATTTCTTCTTTCCCCAGTGCACATCCAGAATAAATCCATAAAAACAAATATAGTTACACTGGTGCAAAATCAGAATGAGAGGGTAGTCAGACCTTGTATTCTAAATACCCAGAATTTCTGTTGCAGCATGTATGACCCATTTGAGATTGTTTAAAATAAGGCCAGGTACATACTACAGGAATAATCGTGCAATAAGCCCGTTGTGCTTTAAAAGTCACGTGGTTTTTGTTGCGTGAGATCGTGTACACGCTACGCTGCCTGTGACAGAACAGACCCCCCCCCCCCCCCCGCAATTCCACAAGAAACCCAATTGAATTGTGGGAACCTATCCCACAGTTCCCTCCATCCCGAATTTTCACTAAGACTCCTGGGAAGAAGAAGAGTAGCGCTGTGCACCATGGGTAAAGTCTTGCTTTCCCATGGTGCATTCTGTTCCCCTCGCGTCACGACAGTTGCTACCAGCAACTCGCGCCCATTTTCAACTTTAGCGCATTTCTTCCCGGAAGTCCATTTGCAGCAACATGGATCCAGCTCTGATCTCGACTGTCGCCTTCAGCATAATGAATACATCTCGGCTAGTGGCACAGTATGCATTCAGCTCCGAATCAGACCAGGATTCGGATGACTCCGGGCTGGTGACTGCCATGCAGGACAACAGCACCGCATTGCTGAGCTCCTTCACAGAGCATCTGCACATGGTGCACCGCCGGTTCTGGTCATGAGAGACGAGCACAGAGTGGTGGGACCGCATCGTTTTGTAGGTGTGGGATGATGACCAGTGGCTACAGAACTTTCGAATGTGGAAAGCCACATTCATGGAACTGTGTGAGGAGCTAGCCCCTGCCCTGCGACGCAAGGACACCAAAATGAGAGCAGCCCTCACCGTGGAGAAGCGTGTCGCGATCGCGCTGTGGAAAATGGTGACTCCAGACTGCTACCGCTTGGTCGCGAATCAGCTCGGACTCGGCAGGTCGACCGTCGGGTTAGCACTTTCTCAAGTGTGCAGAGCCATTAATCGTGTTCTGCTCAGGAGGACAGTGACATTGGGAAACATGCGGGAGATCGTCAATGGATTTGTGGACATGGGATTCCCGAACTGTGGGGGGGCAATAGACGGCACTCACATCCCTATTCTCACACCGGAGCATCTGGCGACTGAGTATATTAATAGGAAGGGATACTTTTCCATGGTGCTCCAGGCACTCGTGGATAACGGGGCGTTTCACTGACATAAATGCGGGGTGGTCGGGTAAGGTGCATGATGCTCGCATTTTCAGGAACGTGGGACTGTACCGTAAGTTGCAAGCAGGGACCTTCTTCCTGGATGATAAAATTACTGTTGGGGATGTTGAGATGCCCATAGTCATCCTAGGGGACCCAGCCTACCCACTGATGCCTTGGCTTATGAAGCCTTATACCAGAAATTTGGATCGCAGCAAGGAGTGCTTCAATTACCGGTTAAGCTGGTGCCGAATGACCGTTGAGTGCGCCTTTGGGCGTTTAAAAGGGCGCTGGCGATGTTTGTACGGGAGGCTAGACTTAAATGAGGACAACATTCCTGCCGTCATTGCGGCGTGCTGTGTCCTGCATAATGTTTGTGAAAATCGGGGGGAGAAATTTCCCCCTTCCTGGGATGTGGAGGCTGAGCGGCTAGAGTTTGCCTTCCAGCAGCCAGCCACTAGGAGTATCAGGGGGGCACAGCTGAGAGCTGTGTGCATAAGGGAGGCACTGAAGGAGCATTTTAGTCATGGGGACTTATAGGATGCATTATATTGTTGGGCAATAGTGTACCCGCGTAGTAATGGGTGCTTATCATTGGGGGGGAGAGGGTTGTGTACTTTACTATGCTCGACTGAATGAATACCAAACATGCATCAACAAATCTTATTGTGTATCAATAAACAGACTGTGCAATGTTCAAGCATTTCAGTTTTATTATTATGGAACATTAAATATTAGCAGTGCATGAAGAAGGGGCTATAGGTGCGTGTAGGTGCGTGTCTCAATGCCCTAGCTTGGTGCAGGAGTGGAGATAACATTATACCAGGAGTGTCCCTGGGCTTCAAAGAACTGCTTGGGGGGCAAATGGGGCATGGGGGACATAAACTGTTGCTGTGGCTGCAGGGGGGAACGAGCCTGGAGCAGACCAACCATGGTCTTCATCAGCTGGGTCTGCTCCTGGAGGATGTTTATGAGGGCATCCTTCTGCTTCTGCCTTTTCCCATTGTTTTCTTTGTGCTCCTGCCGGCACTCCCGCCTCCACTGTCTAGTCTCCCTTGCGGATGCCTCGTTGGACTGCATCAGCTCCTGGAAGATATCCTCCTTGCTCCTGCGAGGCCTCCTCCTTATCTGTCTGAGCCAGTCAGCTGGCGCAGACCACCGACCTGCGAAGGTCGTTTCTACGGAAAAATGAAACATTACGAGTAGTGCTATTGTTCTCACTTTGGTTAGGGAGACGGTAAGATGCTCTCCCGCCACATTCCGCTGTGCCCACGGGACGGGGCATTGCCAGGGACTGAAAGGGCTTTTGAAAAGGGAGGGCAGGGTTGCAGAGACAAGACACACAGCTCCGTGAACTATTTGCAGTGCTTGGGGCGATTATTTCACATAGGGCACTGCCATGGAAGCCGATATCTCGCTGCTTAGAGTGCCATTGCAAGCCAGAATGCATATCCTGCATGTAACTGCTTTTCAGCCGGGACCGTACGCTGCTGGCTTGTGCACAGCCATGGTTCCCGTGGCCGTGCTTTGCAACTGGCGAGGGAGAGTTTCCCTCTATGGGGAGGGGAAACGGTCACTCTACCATTGAATTTAACTAGGAGGCTGTGGAAGTACATTGAGGACACCTTCAGTGATCTCAATGGAGATGATTTCTTGGCAATTACTGCATGCATTGATGCACTGCTCATGTAATGCGGGGTAAATCCCCCCATCCAAAAAAGAAAAGAAAGGATGAAACTAAAAACGCCTATTTCCTGCCCACTCTTCATTTACCCGCAAAGCTTATACTGGTAGCATAGAAGCCACTGCTGATGAAACTTACCAGAGCTCCCCTCTACTGCCTCTGAAGACAGTATGGAGAAGGAATCTGGGCAGCACATGTCAGGCGGCATGGAGAACAGCTCCTGGCTCCCTAGGTTGGGTGCACCGCTATCACCGTCCATGTCATCTTCCTCCTCCGCGTCCTCGTCGATGAATAGCTCGTCACCGTCTGCTCTGGTGTCCTTTTCAGGAGCTATTGCCGACGTGTCTATGGTAGCTTTTGGGGTGGTTGTGGGATCGCCGCTCAGGATTGCTTCCAGCTCCTTGTAAAATCGGCATGTAGCCGTCACTGAGCCGGAGAGCCGGTTTGCCTCTCTGGCTTTGTGGTACGTAATCCGCAACTCCTTCACCTTCGACCGGCACTGCAGAGTGTCTCTCTCGTACCCCTTCTCTGTCATTTCCTGAGATATCTGGCCAAAAATGTCAAAATTCCGCCGGCTGCCACGTAACTGTGCCTGCACGGCGGACTCTCCCCAGATGCCTATCAGATCAAGCACCTCTGCTGTTGTCCAGACTGGAGCACATTTGCTGCGATGAGCCGCCATTGATCTTGGAGCACACAGCTGCAGCAGCACTCCACAGCAAGCGAACAGGAAGAGTGAAGAATTCAAAAATTCCTGGGACTGATGGGAGGGCGGGTAAGGTGACATCACAGCCACAGAGTACAGAAGGAAGTGCAGAAGGGATGGAATTGGAATTGTGGGCCATTTCCGGAGGTTTCACATTGCGCGGTAACCGTACACACACAGACTATCGCGCAATAGCTGTTCCGCGTTAGCCGCTACCACCCTCGTTTTGGTGGGTTACATGTTGCGCGGTAAGAGGGCTGTTAACGTGCAACAACAGTGATTTGTGTGTGTATGCTGTGCCTCTTAACGCGCAATAAAGGGCGTTATCGCGCAATAACTTCTTAGTGTGTACAAGGCCTAAGATTGTGTCACTTTTCTCTTCCTGGAATTAATCATTTCGTTAGCATTTCTTAGGACCTAAAAACCAAAGCCCTCTGAACACAGTGGAAGGACTCCCATTGTCTTAAAAGGGAAATGAATTCAGCTTTGAGGCCCCACTTTCCAGGAGAAAGACCTTTGGTGGTTTAAGTTGTCATAGCTGAGGATCTGCCAAGAGACCTTCATTTCAGAAGATACTGCTTTCTCCAGAGCTTATCAAAGCTGCTACTTATGGTTGCCAAGGGGCTGGCTAAAGGCAAATGCAATGATCAGGGCAAAATCTCTGCCACACTCTAAGTACCTTCTGGCTTGAACATGTGGATCCAAAGTGAAGGCCTTAATTTTAACTCCCAGGGAGATAATTAATTTTTGCCACAGTACTGCCAAGCTTCTCCAAAAATAAGTGTAGGCATGCTGTCTTGGGGTGACTGGTCCCTTTCAATGGGAACAGGTCCAGTTCACCTATGCCTAATGAGCCTAATTCCCCCAAAGAGTTCCAGAACAGTGTCCCAGAGCGTTTCCAGCAGGACAAGAGCACTGATAAGAAGCCAGGCAGCAATTAAGAGAAGGAGAGAGAAGAGGCAAGAAGCAGCAAGAGGAGGGAAGGCAAAGGAGGCGCAGGGAGCTGGTGAAGTATCTTGAAGTGAGCTGCATGAGTCTTCTCAGAGAACAGGAGTGGGGAGCTGCTGTGGAGAAGAGCTGGTGCAGAGGAAGAACAACAAAACAGTGGTTTTCAAACTTAGGGTCTGAACCCACTACTGGGTTGCAGACTCTCAGACTCTGGGTTGCAGCACTCCCTGCAGGTGCTGCCAAAAGACTGGAATGCATTGCTCAAAGATGTAACTTGGGTTGTGGGCACAAATGATTTTTTCAACTGGCTCCTGAGGGAGAAGGTTTAAAAACCAGTGAAGTAGAGGCTTGGTGGGACAGGACTGGCTGGAGCTGGGGAATCCTACCAGATGGAAGACACATATGGCAGTCCGTAGGTAAAGGAAAAGATCCACCTCATCCAGGGCACGCTGAATCCAAGAGAAGAGGATGATTCTGCGGGCACTCAGTGGTGGTAGACATGGGGAGTTGAAGGCTGTGGGGGCCCACTTAGAGAGGCCCAGAGGTGAGGATTATGGCAGAAGGGTTGCAGTAAACTTTAAGAAGGCCACTGAGGTGGGCACTTTGGAATAGGAACACAGGAATCATGGAGCAGGGATTGTCATCTCTTAGGTACATGACCTGGGGATGGGGATCCCAAGGGATAGGGATGGCAGTAGTGGTGAATTGTTGTCCTGTTTTACTTAGGGGTTTGTGAAATGTTTCAGTGGATGGGACCTACAAATGGCTGTACTTACAGTAATAAATGATTCATGAAAATTGGGATTTTATTAAACTTTGAGAGGGACAACATGCCTTTCCTGGGCAGAAAAGGATGGCTGCTGGTCTGGGCTGTGATGGAAAGGATGGATAATTTGGTCCACTGAAGAAAAGGAAACTGAGGCCTTGTACACACGATCAGTTTATCGCGCATTAAAGCTCATTACCGCGCGATAGCAACAACGGCGTACACACGTGCAACAGGGCTCTTGCGCGTTAACTGCCTTGTTGTCACGCAATCCAACAACCACTCCAACGAGAGTGGTAACAGCTGTCGCGGATCATCTGTTGCGCGTTTGAGCTCGTGTGTACGCTTACCACGCATTGACTGGCCTCCGGAAGTGTCCCAGCATTCCCAAGTCGTCCTCTCTGGTCTTCCCCCCACCCGCTCTGTGGCCGTGACGAAACTGTCCCCGCCCTGCCCCAAACTTATTCCCGGGATTTTCAAATTTCTAGTCTGTTTCACTTCCTGCTCCCTTCCTCGTGGAGTGTGTTTGGGCTCCAATCATCAGTAGCAATGGTGGCCCGCCGTGGAAGACGCGCACCCCTTTGGAGCATGGCAGAGGTGCTGGACCTGATCAGCATCTGGGGAGAGTCCGCTGTGCAGGAGCAGCTACGCGGCAGCAGGAGGAATTATGACACATTTGGCATAATTTCTCGGGCCATGTCAGAGAGAGGGCATGATAGAGACACTGTGCAGTGCAGATCAAAGGTGAAGGAGCTCAGAATAACCTATCACCGAGCGAAGGAGGGAAACCGCCGTTCCGGATCAGCGCCTGCTACATGCAGGTACTATAAGGAGATAGAAGCCATCCTCAGTGGGGACCCCACAACCACTGCCAAAAGTCCCGTGGACACTTCAGCCCCCCCTCATCTGGTGATTGCCAGAGCCGAGCAGGATGAGGACGTTGTTGAGGAGGAGGAGGAGGAGGAGGAGATGGAGGATGACACGGAGGAAAGCGCAACCGCCTGTAGCCAGGAGCTCTTCAGCAGCCCCGCTGAGACTTCCACCCAAGGCTTGAACTGCAGCGTGTTCTCTGAGGCGGCAGAGGGGGGTTCAGGTAAGTTTCTCCTTCATTCAGCTCTGCTCCTGCTAAAATATCATTGTCTGGGGTGGGGGTGCTTCCGGGTCCCCGCTGTGCATGCTATTTACTCTGCATTCATTAGAAGGGCATCAATACAAGCAGTGATTGTAAAATAATCATCTGCATTTAGGTCAGTAAAGGTTTCCTCGATGTACCTCCAGAGCCTAACACTCAGGTTAGATGGGAGAGCGTTTGTGTCTACGCTCCCAAAGACGGATACTCTGCCTCGCCAGCTGCAAAGCACAGCCCTGGGAACCATGGCAGCACATAGTGCAGCAGCATACGGTCCTGGCCTGCTACCGGCGGCATGTAGGAGATGTATTCTAGATGGCAGGGGCACTCTGAGGAGAGCGATATTGGGTTCCATCTGTGTGCCCTCTTCCGATTATTAGCCCCCGGTAAGCCGTCTATTAGAACGTACCTTGTCTGCTTCAGCGAAGCGTAGTGTGTTGACTGCCCTGTACCTTCCTGTGGAATGTGCAACTGGAAGGTTACATTGGCTATCTATGCTATGTGTTAACAATGTCTTTATTGTTATTTGTGTATTAGAATTGAGCTTCACAAGGCTGGTGTCTACCCCAGCTGACCGAATGAGAAACATTCGGCGGCGTGCTCGAAGAAACAGGGAGGATATGTTTCACGAGCTGCTGAAAGCAACACAGGAATCCTCAAGGGAGAATAGAGCCTGGAGAGAGGAATCCCAGCAGAGGAGGCAGAAACACAGGGACGAACTGATAAGCGTGATGAAGGAGCAAACAGACGTGCTCAAGAGCATGATTGCTTTGCAGTCCCAGGCGATAAATGTCCGGGCTCCACTCCAGACAGTTCAGCCGTGTCTGCTTCCCACACACCGCAGTCCCTCAAAGCATTTCTTTGAAGGCCACCCTTCCCCCCGGTACAGGACAACATCCAGTCCCCCCCCCCAGCTACTTTTATGAGACCCGGAGCTACACCAACCTGTAACCCCACCCCCACCTTTTAGGTTTTAATAAAAACAGTAACAAATACTGTGAAGAATGCATTTATTTATACACATTATTGAAATGATCCTAAGGTGCACCTGATGCGTCATGGAACTTAACTAGGGGAGGGCATCATTGAAATGCTCCCTGAGTGCCTCCCTTATGCGAGCAGCTTCTCCTTGTGCCACCCTAATACTCCTAGCGGCTGGCTGCTCGTATGCTTCCTCGAGGCGCTGTGCCTCCGTAGCCCACGTAGGGGAAAACTTTTCTCCCCTACTTTCACAAATGTTATGGAGGACACAACATGACGCAATCACGGCAGGGATCTGGTCCTCCGCCAAGTCCAGCCTCCCATACAAACAGCGCCAGCGCCCTTTTAAACGGCCGAAGGCACACTCCACAGTCATTCTGCAGCGGCTCAATCGGTAATTGAACCGCTCCTTGCTGCGATCAAGGTTCCCAGTGTAGGGTTTCATGAGCCATGGCATCAGTGGGTATGCTGGGTCTCCGAGGATGACTATGGGCATCTCCACCTCCCCAACTGTTATTTTTTGATCAGGGAAAAAGGTACCCCCTTGCAGCTTCCGGTACAGACCAGTGTTCCTGAAAATGCGGGCATCATGCACCTTTCCCGACCACCCAGCATTGATGTCCGTGAAACGACCCTTGTGATCCACGAGTGCTTGCAGCACCATGGAGAAGTAGCCCTTCCTGTTTATGTAGTCCGTCGTGAGATGGTCTGGAGCCAAAATAGGGATGTGTGTGCCGTCTATGGCTCCCCCGCAGTTAGGGAATCCCATGGCAGCAAAGCCGTCCACAATCTCTCAAACATTGCCCAATGTCACTGTCCTCCGTAGCAGGATGCGATTGATGGCTTGGCACACTTGTGAGAGGGCTAATCCGACGGTGGTCCTCCCGACTCCAAACTGGTTTGCAACGGACCGATAGCAGTCGGGAGTCGCCATCTTCCATACAGCAATCACAACACGCTTCTCCACGGTTAGGGCTGACCTCATGTTGGTGTCTTTTCGTCGCAGGGCAGGGGCCAACTCTGAGCACAGTTCCAGAAAGGTTGCTTTCCGCATTCGAAAGTTCTGTACCCACTGCTCGTCATCCCACAGCTGCATAACAATGCGATCCCACCACTCAGTGCTCGTCTCTCGCGACCAGAAACGGCGTTGCACCGTGTGCAGATGATTGGTGAAGGAGCTGAGCAACGCGGTGCTGTTGCTCTGCATGGCATCGATCAGCCCCTGCTCCTCGGTGTCCTCGTCTGACTCGGAGCTCATTGCGTACTGAGCAACAAGCCGAGATGTATTCAGAATGTTGAAGGCGACAGTGGAGATCAGAGCAGGATCCATGCTGTCGCTGTTGTGATTGATTGCAAGTGGTGCGTTGCGTCACTGCAATGTTGAAAATAGGCGCGAGTTGCTATTGGAAACGACGAAGACGCTAGGGGAACACAAAGCACCATGGGAAACTGACACTTTACCCATGGCGCTTTGCGTTCCTTTCCTTCATCCCATGATTCATAGCGCCGAGTTAGGGGAAAATGGAACGATGGGATAGGTGCCCAGAAGTCATTGCGCTCAACCGCGATAATGCATGTAATTTTGTTGCGTTGCAGGGAGCAATGTGTGTACGCGTTGTCCCGCAATAAAGGTCACGTGAGTTTTATAGCGCGATTGCCTTGTTGCGCTTTAATCTGATCATGTGTACATAGCCTGAGGCAGGATGTACCTGTTGCTTGGTGGTTGGCTGCTTGAGGAAATGCTGGCAGAGGAGGCCCTGTGATAGAAGAAGATAAATTGTGATTTTTTAACCCCCTTTTGAGAAGTAACTAGTTTAAAGCATTGCATTCAAGACATTGTCTCCTTAATGTTAAGGAAGCTCCCAGGTACAATGGGCCCGGGGAAAAAACTGATGAGCCATTAAGGAGACAATGGTAGACATCCTGTCTGGGGTGTTTCCCCAGAATCACACAAGTTAAAGTATAGATATAACACCAAATTCCTAACTTCTAATACAAATACAATTCCTATACATAAACTATATAATCATTCCCAGCAAATTACTGTCTTTCTATTGATACCAAACATGACATAGTTCCTATAGCATTTATGAGATATTAATAGAAAATAATACCATAAATGGTTCCCTATATCCGGACAGCATCACACAGGGCTCTGCCCTGCCCTTTGGGGGGGGCATGCCAGGCTCTCCCTGTGCCCCCCCCCAGCAGGGAGGGCATTGGTGTAGTCCTGGGGTAGCCCTAAGTCGACTTAGGGCTACCCCACATCTACACTGGCTTAATTTGATTTTAAAAAGTTGAATTAAGCCTTAAGTCAAAGTAATTCTAGGTTTAATAAAGTCGACTTAATTTTCATTAAGTCAACTTTATTTTCCTTAAATCGACTTAAGCAAGCTGCTTAAGTCGACTTAAGAAAACTGTAGTGTAGACGCAGGGTAAATTAAGTCGACTTAGCAAGCTTAAGTCGACTTAATTTACAAGTGTAGATGCAGCCAGAGATCTCAATGGAGTTATTTCTGAGTTCACTGTGCATTGATATGTGTGAGAAAATTGGGCCCTATGTCATAATCTCCAGTTCTTCTGTATTTTTCAACTAGTATAGTGTTGTTGGGCTCAGAACCAGACATCATTTATTATATCATGAGAATATTGTACTTCATATTTATAAAGAAGTGTAATAAGACAAATTGTGGTTTTTGCCTTTCATCCAAAAATCTCAAAGCATTTTACAAAGGTCATATGGGCACATGGTGTTATCCCCACCCATACGTGGAGAAAATCAGAGATGGAAACCTTACTTGGCCAATGCTGAGCCAGAGTCCAGAATGAATGTGGTCTCCTGACATCCAAGCAGCTCCTTTCACCATACAGCCTACTTGCTATATTGCTTCCTTGCATGTATCAGGATATATAAATAAAAGTATTAACCTGTCCTACAAGTTCATGTTTATTTTTTGTTAGATAAGTGAAGATTCCCTTGATAGGGTATTTTAGGGCATGCTGTTATCACGTAAACCTCATTTTTTGTTAAGCTTCCAAATACTCTTGCTTTAAGGATGTTACATTAATTTCAGTCTATCACCATTATGTTACAGCCAAGTTCCAGAGTGGTAGCTATGTTAATCTAGTTCAGCAAAACAAACAAGGAGTCTTGTGGCACTTTAATAAATTTGTTAGTCTTTAAAAGTGCAGTAAGACTCCTTCTTTGCTATGTTACCTACAGTTTCCCTTCCTATAGGCTGCAAAAAGAGTTCCGCTCTTCTACTCACAGGTTTGTGCCCTGGAGTAATGTAGGATGTCTCATACAGTACACCTTTCGATGCTGTTTCTAATCTGGAATGTGGTTTAAACCACTAGCAGACAGTGAACTTGATTCTTCTTTTAATATTATTGGCCAACATATAGATATAGATATAGATATATCACCTCTCTCCCTCTCTCTCTCTCTCTCTCTCTCTCTCTCTCTCTCTAAATCCCATTACTAAATCTAATTCCCGATGAAGCATTTTCAGGATCTTTGCCAGAAACCTCTGTCTTCAAACTGTAGCAAGAAATTTTTTTTCAAAGACTTCTTCTAATTGTTGAATCATAAAAAATAAATTAAAATTTAAATAGCCCATTTGACTCATAAACTAAAGTTTCTGAATTTGCTGTGTGTTTCTGTACATCTTATTTCACTGTCTGCAGTGCAGAAAACTGTTGCCAAGAGGTAATCTAGATTTTTCAGAACTGGTTTTCCCAGAAGCTGTATATTGACTATTGATAGCAGCTGTTGGGAGATTTGTGTGGGTTATACTCTTCTGCTAGTGCATACTATAGTACCTCCGTAGACTTATGCGTCATCCAATAGAGCAGTCAAGTGCAATCTCAATGTGATTTTTTTTAAATGGGAAATTAAAAGTTCGTTTTCTCAGTGGGTAAAAATTTTATGTGTAGTGACTTCAAAATTAACATTAAAAAACCCTTCAATGGTATACTGTAATTTACCAGACTTTTAAAAACAATAGTGCTATATATACAGTGATCACTTAAAAAGTAAAAAAATGGCCATTAGTTAGTACAAGTGGTATCTGAGAGATCAGTTTGTCATGTACCAAGACTAATGTGGTATCATAGTAATGAGCATATCATATATGCCTAAAATAGTTTTTAATGGCAACTGCAAAGTGTATGTGTGGTACATATTTTTTAAATTAACCACCTAGTGTAGGAACACCATTTAAAAACCCAATTTCTTGCTTAGTAGTCAGCTTTCAATGCATATACAATCCTCCTTTTCCTCATTAGTAATAGACATTTCTGCTTACCTATATAATATTCACATTTTATAGCATCTCCTTCAAAATTATAGTACACATAATATGACCAGTCCATTACAAGTAGTCAGTAAGTGTATTATTTCATATTGGATTCAGTGTATCAAATTCAGTGGAACACCTAACGTCATTATAACCCATTTATTTTGGTGCTTTTGTTTCATGCTGTCATGGAAAATACCACTGACCATCGCTGGTGTTGGATTACCTTATTTACTAACCTGCTAGAATAAGTCAGCATTTTTGTTGTATCTGATGACAAAAGCTATGGTTAATTTATAAGCAATTAATCCCGCATTGGGAATTCCCCCTACTATATGCATCAGTATTTAGCAATGGCAAATCTTGACTTCCTTTTCCCAAATGGTTAATTTTGGAAGTTCATATGCATAAAATAGGGTCAAGTGCCTCTTTAAAATGAAAGGCTGTGCACTTGCATTTCAATAAAGAAATGTATTTTGCTTTCATCCAAGTTGTTTGCACAGAAACTTTTATATAGAGGTTTAGGTGCACCCAAGCATGTGATGCAAAAGCAAATATTAGGCTGAGTTTATATTTCAGTATGTGGGGAGGGGCTGATTCAGTTGCAAGATGTTGAATGAAATCTCTAAAGTAAATTGGTGAGAAATTGTTCCTTACATGTGTGTTTTATATGGGAGACTGTTCTTGAGAGCATCATCATCAATGACTGTCAATAAGGCATGATTTTACATTAAATGATCAAATGAGTATCACCATAGGCTATGATTAAGGAGTGGTTAGTGAACAGACCCCTCCACCTTCTGTGACTTGTATTGACCCTAGAGTGTTTTCTGATTTAGTGGAACAATTCAGGGAGTTAAAGTACCAGTGAAAATTCATAACTAAGGGCATCAAAATGTGGCTTATATTAGTATCTGCCTAGCAAAGCATAGTATGCTGATCTTTTTATGGTATTTTAATATCATATGTTATTAAAATCTATTTTTGATCATGGGAATTGGATTTGGGATGCTCTTAGAAGGGTAGCTGTAGAAGAGCTCCTCAGGGATAAACTGCAATGTGACCTCAAGGATGAAAGAAATAGAAAGGGGTAACTAAGTTCAAAGGTCAAGGAAAAATAAGAGTGCGAGTCCCTGGCCTAAACAAAGATGAAAGAAGGCTGGTAAGGGTCAGGCAGGCATGGGAAGAACTCCAACAGACTTGTTTGAGTGTTTATTAAACACATATTTTAAATGTAACCTGCTGTCATACTTCTTTGGGTCAGGGGATGTCTTTTTGTTCTGTGTCTTGTTGTAGGTCTAGAACTTGTAGGTGTACTGCAATACAAATAAATAATAATATGGATTTAGAGAAAAACAATGAATACAGGTGATGTTGCTGCTTGCCACCATGTGCCTATCATAGCTGAAGAAAAGAAACTAGGCACATCATAAGATGGGCAGAGAAGTTAACTTAGAAACTAGTAAAATTAGACCTGAATGAATCTTGTGGAGCCTGAGGGTCATGAGGCATCTCATTGTTGTATGAAAAGTTAGGTTTCACAGGATGTGTGTGTTTTGTGAGGCCAAAATTAAAAAAGAAAAGCTTCTCGTTCTCATGTGAACTCTGTAAAAATGGGCCCCATATCTATTTATTTTTCCCAAGGGGACAGGTACCAATGCCTTGCCCAAGGCAGGCTTTCCCTGGACGATGGACAGCGTGGTCAGAACATAAGACTGACTGGGTCAGACCAATGGTCCATCTAGCCCAGGATCCTGTCCTCCAACAGTGGCCAATGCCAGGTGCTTAAGAGGGAATGAATAGAACAGGTAATCATCAAGTGATCCATACCATCAGTTCCTTCAGCTAGGGTAGAGTTCTTCCTAAATCCAGTCTACTATGGGGTGCATTGGAAGGCAGAGACCACTTCTCAACCTGTACTCAAGTAAATATAAGAATTTCACCTGAAGGGTCGATCAACAGAACCTTTTGCAAAATTGAGTTGTATGTAGCAATGCTCGGATTCCCAAAGTGCTTTATATAGAAGCAGTGACAGCTAACTGAAACAGAGCTACATACTGCCTACCAACCTCTTGTGTCAGAAGTGTGGATGGAAGACGCAAGAATCTTCCTTCCACCTTGCATGGCTTATACAAGGGCCACATAGAATTGCAGTTTCTATGTTCAGAGAGCACTGAGACTCTACTCCTCTGTAGCCAGTGCCACTCAAAGGGAATGGGGAATCAGGCCCCTCCCCCAGCTACCAAGCCTGCAGAGTGGGACCAAGGCACAAAGAGAATATAGTGCATCATCCAATCCTTGCACTGTCTGTTCCACTATCCCCACCTCTGCCAGAAGTGGCATAGATCTGTGTTGTCCCTTACTTCTGGGCTGCTCTTAACATGGATGATCCATCCATCCGTCGAGGTTTTGTTAAGATCACCAAGCAACATGTGTCTGAGCACCTTCTACAAGAAGTAAATACAAGAAACTCTCTTTTCTTGCTTTGTTGGCAGGAACATGCTTGATGTTTTCTTAAGTGTATATAGTTTGAAAATGTTGTTGTGTTAGTGTTGTTTACTGAGGGAAAGCTAACGATTTGGTCCATTAAGAGTGTGTAACGCTTAGAAGTGATTGAAAATGTTTTCATCCAGACTTTTGTTTTCAAGAAAATGGTTGACTTTTCAATTGAAACAAAAATTGATATTTTGATCTAAATTTTCAGGTTTTCTTGACTTAAAAACCCAGTCATGATGAGGACTCTTCCCAGAGTATCTTACAATCTGAGGACTTGTCTGCATGAAAGTTGCCTGGCATAGCTGTTCCACAATAATAATCATTCTTCAATAGCTCCCAGTTCAGCCAATCTATTCCAAAATAAAAGCAACTTTATTCTGGAATAATTAGGGCTTGTCTACGCTTGAAAATTAACCCAGTTTAAGACAGGGTGTGCATTTATTTCACAAAAACTGTTTGTGAATAACTTTATCTGTGAACTCTTAGTCTACATACATTGTTGTCCCAGAATACCTATTCCAGAGTAGCTCCATTTGTAAACAAGCCCTTACTCTGCTCACAAAATGGAGGAATTATTCTGAAATGAAATCTATTTTATTCTAGATCAGAGTGTCTACATGGGGGAGTCATACCAGCACAGCTGTTCAGGGAATAATATAGCCTCTGCAAACTAGGGAAGAGAGGATTCTTTCATCAGAGATGATAACCTAGCAACCAGTGTTTACAAATTTTAATAATTTCCTAAACAAAAACTACCTTTAAATTACACAAATAAATGAAGGAGAAACTATTCCACATGAAACATAAACATATCCCTGAAGTGTTTTCCAACTTGCAACATTAATAAAGAAAACTGTCATTAACTGCTGGGTCCTTTCCCACTACATCTGGATATGAAGAGGGCTGAGGAAAGCCATATCTAAGGATACCTCTGCACAGCACTAGGTGTGCATGGACTAGCCTATGTGACTCCAGGATAGCTTGAATCCAGCTAACGTGGGTCACAGTAGTAGTGAAGACAGCACAGAAAGGGCTTCAGAGCAGATTAGCAAGCCAAATTCATAACCAGAATCCAGGCCAGGTGTGAACTACCCCTGAAGCCCATGCATGCTGCGCTGTCTTCACTGTTGTTTCCTGTACTAGCTGTATTCTAGCTAGCCCAAGCACAGCCGTTGCTGTATATACATGCATTGAGCATATGAGCAATTAGGAGAAAAGTGGTCTTTTGTCAATTTTAAGTTACAATTTTCAGTCTGCTATTTTCCCTTTGCATCACTAGATGGTGCTGTTGTAGGGTTTGGACTCAGGCCCTGGTTCCACGTTGGCAATTTGCTAATATGAGCTCAGGTCAGAGCCAAGCCTGGGACAGGAGCATCATTTTGAAGGCTACATGTATAGATGGCCCGTTTAAGGTACTGGTGTGGGAGATTTTTGCCATGACTCATGAAGAGAATCTGGTGTATTTGTGTAAAAACTGATTTTGAGAGTACAACATTTAAACTGTGGAAAGAAGTAATTCAGAGATGTATGTTCCCAGAGAGACCATATTTTTCTTTTATTTTCATAAGCAAGGATTTTATGGTGCCAGAACACAGCAAAATGCTGTTATCTCAGCATGATCTAAGAAAATCCAAGTGCCTGATCCAAGAGAATTAAACAGTCTGCTGAACTGAAAGTTATGCAGTGTGTCTGAAAAAGCTATTTTCTTAGCGGAATCTCACTTCAGTGTTGCTTCCACCTTAGAATATTTTTTACAGCACCTTTTAATGGTCAGCATATGATGTTGTTTTCAACTTTGTGTTCTGTGTTCACTTTCTTCTTAAATATTGCTCAGTCAAGAGGATTAAATAGTTGTGTGTGTGTGTGTGTGTGTGTGTGTGTGTGTGTGTGTGTGTGTGTGT
>ML685792.1:11866091-11946609 GCA_007922175.1 Pelusios castaneus | reverse complement strand
TCTGTAGTGCTTTGCAGACATGAATGTGTTTATCCTTCCAACACACTTGATTTGCCCAGTGTCACACAGCAGGATAGTGGGGCAATATCAGCTTTCAAGAAAACTTAGATTCTTAGTTTTTACCACATGAAATTTCAACTGGCCGATTTTCTCTTCAGTATGATTTACAAGTACAGCTGCCTGCTTACCTTACTGAGGTAGGGTATTAATGTTACTATTTACATTACAGTCAGGCCCAACCATGAGACTGGGCTAGATTGTGTTAGGTACTGTAAAGATGTGTAGTAAGCAACAGCCCCCGCATTGAAGAGCTTACAATCTAAATGATTAAGAAGGACAAAGGTTGGGAGAAAAGAGGTATTAGCATTCCCATTTTACAGAGGGGGAATAGAGAGAGAGTAGATGACTTACCAAAGGTCCAATGTTGTCAATCCCAAGCATTCAAATACCATAAGAACATAAGAATGGCCATACTGAGTCAGACTACTGGTCCATTCAGCCCAAGAGCCAATGCCAGGTACTTCAACAAGCATGAATAGAACAGGCAATCATCAAGTGATCCATCCTGTCGCCCATTCCCAGTTTTTGGCAAATAGGAGTCCCTGCCTAATCTGACTAATAGCCATTGATATATCTATCCTCCATGAATTTATCTAGTTCTTTTCTGGACACTGTTATAATCTTGGTCTTTGTAACATCTTCTGGCAAGGAGTTCCATCAGTTAACTGTGCATTGTGTGAAGACATGCTTCTTTTTATTCATTTTAAACCTGCTGCCTATTAATTTCATTTTGACTCCCTAGTTCTCGTGTTATGAGGAGTAAATAACACTTCCTTATTTACTTTCTTTACACCAATCATGATTTTATAAATCTCTATCATATCCCCTATTGTTCATTTTTTTGGGAGTTTTTCAGTTTAGAAGTCTTATTAATTTCTCCTTGTATGGGAGCTATTCCATACCCCTGGTCATATTTGTTGCCTTTTTACGTACCTTTTCTAATTCCAGTATGTCTTTTTTTGAGAAAGGGTGACGATCTGTACGCTGGATTCAAGATGTGGGTGTACCATGGATTTATAAAGAGGCAATATGATATTTTCTGTCTATCTCATCTTCTATCCCTTTCCTAATGGAATCTAACCATAAGTCAGGTTCCCTAAAATTATAAATGTTTAATTCTTTTTACTTAACTTCTGAATGTCCCTTAAAGCTTAAAAAACTAGATCATGCTCTCAAGCTGTTTTCTGCAGAAGTGAAGGCAAGAGGGTTTTTTTTTGTTTTTGTTTTTTTAATGAAAGCTGAGAATCTCATGTAATCACTTGACTCCAAAAGCTGGTGCTTTAAATACCACGTATCCTGAGAGCTGGCAATGCTACCATAGTGGGAATTAGACCCACAACTCCAGAGTCCCAGTCCAGAGCCTTAACCACACAACCATCTTTCCTCTCTCAAATACCTGCCACAAATTCCATGTGTTAGAACTTGAGAAGTAATCATCATACCATGAAGAGGGAAGACAGCACATCCAGTGCAACCTGTGAAGAAGGGCATGCGTCCCCCAGTGCTAGGCATATAGGGTGCGTCTACCCTGGCAACTTAGGTCGACTTGAGGATGCTTAAGTCCACCTACACAAAGCCGCGTCCACACTGGGCTTTTATTAAGTCGACTTATTAACAGCTTAAGTCAACATAATAACACCACCTCTGAAGGTCGACTTCAGCCTTAAGTAGATTTCGTAAGTCGACTTAAAGCCAGCGTGGAGGGGGAATAGCGCTAAGTCGACCTAAAGCCAGTGTGGACGGCTATGTCTACTGTTCAGTCGACTTAACAAGGTCGACTTAAGTCAACTTAAAGTGTAGCCACTCTGTTAAGTCAACTTAAAGTCGACCTTGTTAAGTTGACTTAACAGAGTCGACTTAACTTTCTGCCAAGTATTGTGCACCTTCTGTGGTGGAGGAAAAGCTCCTGAGGGTTCAACAGCAATTAATTACTCCACAGACTTCTGTGTAGATCTCCAAATGGCTTGGAGTGGCTAGTCTTTAGCTCTGCTACCTCCCATCTATGCAGTGACCTCCACTCTACTCTCCAACTTTGGAGCACCAGATGCGGATGATCTGTATGGAGGGGTGTCTGTGGTCTCTTGAGGGAGGAGGAAAGCATGTCACTAAGACGCATCTTGCTGTCTTTTGCCTATTTCACTGGTTTCCATCTCCTTTTTTGCATCTGCACCACCTACCACATGGCCCATAATGTACTGCTTCAGTAGAAAAAATCTACAGGCCATGATGATCCTTCAGGAGGTGTACATCAGAATAGTTCCACTGACGTGTAAGTTGATTATGCTGATTCACATTGGCTGAAGGATCTGGCACACAGTATCATATTTGGCAACTAGAAGATTTTAAATGAAATAAGTAAGGAATAAAAGAACAGCTTCTGCAAATGTGGTTGAATGCTAGTCCAACTGCATGTTTTTCATGGCATCTTCTCTCATTGGGTACTCCAGGAAATAAACTTCTGAATTAATAGGAACCCTAATCTAGACAAGACTTCTTCAGCTTCTGGTGACTTTACCACCATGTCACTTAAACCTGCTGCTACGTTTTTAATCAAAGCCTTGTCTATACACAAAAGTTACATTGCTTTAATTAAACCACATACTTAAGTTTTTAAGACCGTGCTTTTTTATTTTTATTTTTAAGGCATGCTTAAATCTGTTTACCCGTGACATATTGATTTAGCTTAAATCTGATTTGGTAGCATTTTACACTATTTTCCAAGGGGCAACAGAGAGTGAGCCCCATAATCTCTTAAATTTACATTGCAATTATTTTCACACTGGAAGTCCTGCACACTTTTACTGTATTAAGCTTGCACAGGCACTCAAGGCTTGTGTAAACATACAAGTTGTACTGTTTAATTATAGTGGTATAAATGCCATCAATATAGGTTATTCCTGTGCAAGAATAGATTAATTATTACTGGCATAAATCACTTTCAAACCAGTATAACTGCATCCATACTAGGGGTTATAATACTATAAATATTTTGGTTTAAAAAAAAAAAGTGCACCCCAAGCGGGTGTTGTTACACCAATACCAAAAACTATGTGTAGACCAGGTCTTGGATACCAATTTGCCTTATAAATGGAGATGCAGATGTAAGAGGCTGCCTGTACAAGAGTATGGTTTCTGATTTTACCATGTGTCACAGGTGCTCCTGAATTTTAGGATCCAAGATATCAGTAAAAAATTTAAACAGTGTGAGCCACGTATTCCCCTTTTTCAGGAGATAAAGGGTGGAATGATCAGGAAAAGGAATTTTTAATAAACAATAACTACAAACCAGAAGTAAGTTGCTGTGTAGCATGCTGTGTAGTCCATGGGGAAAACATGGGGTCCTATTCTGGCTCTATTGAAGTCAATGGCAAAACTCCCCTTAACTTCAGTGGAGCCAGGATTTCATCCATGGATTACATGAAAAAAATGCATTGTAAAACGCTAACTCCCACAGAAAGCAGTCTCAAGAATTAGCAGCATACAGCACTTGCATGGTAGACACAGCAAGTATTCTTAAACCCTTTGCCTTCTGAAATGAAAACACACATGCATGCTTTCAGATCCCACCCGTGCTTTTGGAAGTTCACTAACAAGATGTAAGCCCTTAAAACTAATACATGCTCTGTTAAGGATACTGTACATATAATATGGGCATACGTAGCTGCCCCATGTATACCACTAGTATGTTAGGCCCGAATACTCCCACTGAGTGCTACACTTTAGATTTGCTCCAGTGCTGCTGAGTCTAGCAGTATTTTCCATTTTAAATGTAGGGAGTAGATCCTGAAACCTGTATCTCTTGCATCAGAATGAAATGAAGTACACCTAAGTGCAAGGCTGAGTAATAAGCATTTTAAGATTTGTGCCATTGGTTTGCACTTTGCTAGCAAGTTGTACAAAATTATCAATAAGACTTGTAATACTAAAGAAAAGTGATTTCTTGGGTGCTATCAGTAATGTGGCAAAATCACATTTTATGAACATTTCTTTTTTAGTTGAAAAAATGTGCCCATTGTTGTATAACAGGTTAGGTGGCTAATATCAGCTAAAAATGAGAAACATTTAATACACATCCAGGTATATGCCAAAAGGCACCATGCTGACACTCTCTCAAAGGAAAAAAGCCTGAACTAATAGGTAGGCTTTGCCAGTTAACTGGCTTTTACCGTTTCTGGAGGTCAGCACATTTCAGTCCTGAAGTGGCTTTCGAACCAGTAGGGAAAAGCAATTTCCAGAGCTAATAACCCTTCGCTGAAAGCAATCAACCTCTGGCTGGCCTATGTTTAAATTAAAGGAACCATTAGCTTGAGCAGCCCAGCTGATCTCATCTGATGTGACAGCTCATGGGGGGAAAGACTTCCAAATATATAGGAAACAAACCAGCCTTTCTATTGACATTTACCAAACTTCATGATTAATATCAATACATTGAGCTGACTCCTCATAATTCCACATATAGTATGTGTTGTTAGTGCCTATTTGAGAACAAGAGAGAGTGGTTGGTAAATGATCAGTGCTGTCTGATCTATTGCTCTCTGCCCCTGGTTTAGTGCTGTGTTATTCTAGCGTATGCCAAAGTACAGGTATATAAGCATAAAACCCCTTCACCTAGCTGCGAATTGAAAAAGTTGCTGTTTGTTTGCTGTAAAGGAGGTGTAGACTAGGGTGTCTCCCTCATAGTGCTTGCACCTCCGTCTATGTTGTCTCATGCTCTCCTAATGGCTTCCCAGACACATGGAATATGAGGGAGAGGACTAAGTCAGCGGGAAACTCTTAAGGCAGTGGCTCTCAACCTTTACAGATGACTGTATCTCTTTCAGGAGTCTGATTTGTCTTGCGTTCCCCCAGGTTTCACCTCACCTCTTTACACCCAGCTTATAAAATCAGACAAAAATAAGAAGTGTCACAGCACTCTTACTGAAAAGTTGCTTTATCATGTAATTATAAAATAAATTGATTATAACTATTATATTTACATTTCAGTGTCTAGTATATAGAGCAGAATAAACAAGGCCTTGTCTGTACAAAAACAAGGCCTTGTCTGTATGAAATTTTAGTTTGTATTGAGTTTGCTAGTGCTTTTTACATAGCTGGTTGTAAAACTAAGCGAATATCTAGATGAGTTGATGTACACCCTGGAAGATCTCTGTGTACTGCAGGGGTATACATACCCCTGGTTGAGAACCATTGCTTTGGGGGAGGCTTTGGAGTGGGAGAAATAGTTGCTTATAATCCCTTTCTGGCCTAGAATAGAGAAGCAGGATCTGAGCCATTTGAGGGCATTTGCCTTTCACTCCTGTGGTTTCTTGGAGCAATGATTTCTTTAGCACTGGTCAGGTTGTTGCATGTTCCATAAAGAGTGATAGATTCCACTCATCAAAAGAGGTGTGGGCAGTCTCTGTTAGTACTTGTCTTGGGTGTTCTCCAGTTGCTCTTTCCACTCAGGGAGGGCAGGAGTTAGTCATACTGTAGGTTCTTCCATGAGTAGTAGTTCTGTGAATGGGCAAAATTCTTAATGGAACTTCTTCTAACTGATTGTTCTTGGTGGCCTATGAGAACCATCCAGATGTGGATGATCTCTGTGAAACACGACAATTCCTTGCAGGTGGAAGTGCATTGGCCTGGGGTAGAGTGTGGAGTGGAGACATTTTGGATATATGAAGCAATTAATGATCTGAGGGGTGGTATAATCTAACAGTGCTGAACTCCCTAGTGCTATATTAAATTGTCAGTGCTGGAGTACAAGAAACTGAACTTGCACAGCAATCCTGCTTATATGCTAAATTGTTACTAACTGAGCCATGCACTGTATTTTTCCTAGTAAACAAAGGACCATTCCAATTTATTGTTAGCTGAGACCTTCAGTAAACAATGATTTAAGCTCATGTAACTAAAAGTTACCACTGGAATAAGTTGCCTAGGCAGGTTGTGGAATCTACATCATGGGAAGTGTTTAAGAGCAGGTTAGACAAATACCTGTAAGGGATAGTTTAAGAGGGTATTTGGTCCTGCCATGAGTGCAGGGGACTGAACTCAATGACCTCTCATGGTCCCTTCCAGTTTCTATGGCTATGTCTACAATATAAAAAGTTAAGTTGACGTTGTTAAGTCGCCTTAATAAGGTCGACTTTAAGTCGACCTAAAGTCGACCTTATTAGGTCGACTTAACAACGTGCTTTCCCTTAACTGGGACTTATGAATTCAGCCTAACTTCCCTTAGGTCGACCTAAGAAAGTGGACTTATGCGTCCACACTGGGCTTAGGTCGACCTAAAGGAGGATTAGGTCGACCTAATGAGTGGTCCTTACTAAGTCGACCTAAGCTTTCATTAGGTCGACTTAAGGATTTTCTTAAGTCAACCTAATGAAAACCTAGTGTGGACAGGGCTTAAATTAGGTCATCTTAAGCCTCCTTAAGTCGATCTAACTTTCCAGTATAGACATAACCTATGATTCTATGATCTGTTTTGAGACTCTGTCCCTGATCAGTCATTGCAAGTCTGTGCATGGCTCACATTGCTGGCATGGGGGTTGTGTTCATCTGCCTCAGTGACTCTTTTCTGCTTGCCTGGCATCTACATATGAAGCTGTGGCCTGATAGGGACGGGTAGGATTATCATGTGTGTGGTGCTAGGGAACTCACTGAAATGGGAAGCTCCAGGAGCAGCTGCTTGGGCATGGTGGCATGGTTTCACAGGAGCCTTGCTGTTAGGCACCTTTGGTATTAGGAGATCCTGGAGCCGGTCCAGACGGAGACAGCCTTGGGCCTCCAGTAGAACCCTGGTTACAGGTAAATATTGTTGTTTAAAATTAGAACAGACCCTGAATGAAGCAACGTGGAAGATGCAATTAATGGTACGTGGCACCTTTTTGGAGTTAGAAATGTATTTTTAATTATTTTAGTTTTAGTTCCTTGGTGCAATCAGCACCCTTTACCCCAAAAAACAACTTGAACATTTGAAGAATGCAAATACAAATTATTTATTTTAGCCTGATGTGGAAGAACCTTTGAAAAATTATTTCATTTTACTTGATTTTTTTTTTTTTTGGTACCTGAATTTGGTGGTGAAAACAAATAATAAAAATCAGGAAAATACTCTTGTGTTGCTGCTTCCATTTGCTTTATTTCCCAGCAAGATAATGTTTGCATGTTGTGGGACTAGAAAGAACAATGGCATTAGAATGATTAACACAACAGAAGTGTTATACACAACCAAGAGGGCTTTTTGCCTGTAATCTTTAATTTGTTTCCTCTTCAGTTCATAACCACAAGAAATAAATAATTTGTTCTTGCTTTGGTAAAAGTATTATTAGGTCTAAATCAGACAGTCCTTTATCAAATGAACCTATTGTAATGTTGCTGGTAGTAGGGCTAAAATTTCAAAGGAGGGCTTTTAATTTGATTTATTTATTGTCAGTGGCTTGCCAAGCTTTTGTTTGAATTAAGATCCACTGCAGACAGCCAGAAGTTGAACTTTACATGATATAATCTATCTGTCACTTAGTATCAGTTCTTGAACAATGATGCTACCACATTCAAACTGTAGCATCTGGACCCTGGACTTCTATTTTCAGGCACTAGGTAAACTCTAATGTGTCAGTGTGTCCAAATAGTTCCTTCCCAGCTATTTCCCATCTGTGTAGTGACTGTCCCACTGCCCTAGGGGTCAGTCACCAACGCTGCTTATGTCATTAGACAGGCCTTTTCCCAGGAGAAAATTTCTTTTACTGTATCACTTATAAACTGTAATCAACCACTGTATGCATTTACCACTCTCTTCCATGCCAAAAATAAGACAAAAAGTAGTAAAGCAGAAAGACTAAAGGACAGTATGGGTATATATCTTTGGCTATGTCTACATTTGCTAAAATTAGTTCGAATTAGTTAGTTCGAACTAACTAATTCGAACTAATTTTAGTTAGCTCAAATTAGCTTAATTTGAACTAGGAAAACTTAGTTCGAATTAGCGATCCCCATTCATTTCAATGGCTGGTTAATTCAAACTAAGAAATTAGTTTGAATTAACATGGCCACATTGTTTAATTCGAACTAGTTAGTTCGAATTAATCTTTAGTTCGAATACCCTATTCGAACTTATTAGTTCGAATTAAGGAAGCCCTTAATTCAAACTAACTAAAGCCTAGTGTAGCCAGGGCTTTAGTTAGTTCGAATTAAGCCTCCTTAATTTTAACTAACTTGCCAGTGTAGACATAGCCTTTGAGATTAAGCGGTAGCCTTGTGTTTAATAATATTGTAAAAATTTGTCCGCAAATTCTCCATTAAAAAAAATAAGACAAGTCTTCTATAAGAATCTGACTAAAGAGCATATTCAGTATAGGGCCAGATTTTTCAAGAGCTCACAATTGGAGTCTGTTTTTCAAAAGAGCACAGCAAAAGACATGCAGAGCACTTTTGAAAACCTGGCATCCTGTTTTGGTGCCTAAATGGGAGCTGACCAACATCTGTTGGTAAGAGGGACGCTCTATCAAGGTTACACAGAGCTTTGTCTCTCACCAGTAGAAATTGGTTCAATAAAATATATTACCTGCCCCACCTTGTGTCTCTGATATCCTGGGACCAACATAGATACAACAACATTGAATACAAAAGGCAGACGTGGGACCATTCACACTGGCTTGTGAAGCTGGCCAAGTTCATGAGGGAATAGGTTAAAGGCTGGGAATCTGGGGTAGAACTTGTTCTTCCTATCTGTCTTGCCAGTTACCAACATTAATGAGGTCCGGAGTGTGCAGGCCTACTTCTTAGCAATGGTCTTTATCCATTCAAAATGCAACAAGATCTCAAAATCTGTCAGGCTTCCAATCCATCTGTATGCTTGTTAGTGATCTCTGATGAAATGTAGCTGCTGTTTGTGCCAAGCCATGAACAGAAGACCATACTACACCTACCCAGCTTTGGGAGCAGGCCTCCCTCTCTCTGCCTTGGTTCTCCTATCTCGCAGAGGTGTTGGGAAGATAAATACATCAAAGACAATGAAGTGGTCAGGTACTATTGTATTATTATTTTATTTGTATTACTGTAGTGCCTAGGAGTGTCAGTCACTCTTTTGTGCTAGACATTGTACAAAAGGTAATGGGAGGTTATACAAGTGCCTAAGGCTAGAAGCATTAAATGGAATAACCAGTTTTTCAGTGAGCAAAAGCAAATATTTCCGTAGTGTATTTTTATGTGTAATAACATTCTGATCAGACCCTATCATGTGCCTTCAAATATCCAAACTAATGAAATTTCTTTGTTCTTGTGTCCCCCTCTTTCTTCAGTGAATTGGAGCTTTGTATCTCCGATGTTTATACATACATGGGAGACCTCATCTTGGAGTTGGTGTGGGTAAAACTCAGATCTGTGCTCCTCTTTAGTTACTTGAGCACGTAGGGGGGGTGGCGAGACTTCCCTTGAAACATCTGGCTGTGCCAGTGGGTATTCAGCCCAGGGGAAGTTGATTGATTCCTGGGGTGGGGTCAAATGAAGAGAAAGAGGGAGCGAAGGGGAACCTGCGGTCAAAAAGAATGCTGAAAAGTGAAAATATAGGTATTGCATATAAACCAGCAGTCTAGCCCCTGTTTGTAAAATAAATTTTATGAAAGATGCACTTATTTATATTAGTCTGCAATGTGTAGGTCTAGACCAACCAGTGTATTTATAAAAAGCCCACTTGGACACACTCTTTGCTTCAAGGTAATTCAGTCTACAAATCTTTGATGTAAAAATAAACATTGTATTTTAAGTAGCTGAAGGAATTTACTATGTTTGCAAAGGCCTTTGGTCTTTGCACGATGATATGAGGGGACATTTTTTGGTCTGGATGAAAAAATAAAAATATTTGCTACCCTGAATTTAACTCTTTAGTGGCCAACGGAATCCCTCTGTTCTCCAGAGAAGACACAGAAGGGTTCTGTGTTACAAGGCATTATGTTAATTTGAGTGCTAAGCAGAGATGTCCCCCATTGAAAGGATCTGCTAGAACAGCAAAAACAAATCCTTGTTTCAAACATCCCCGTTGTGATGATTTTCCTGCAATTTCTGTTTCCAGGAATGATGGATCAGATTTGTGGTGGGGTGATTTCCTTCCTTCCAGTGCCACCGTTGAGAATGGCCCTAATGATGTTCACACTGTTCAGAGAGTTTGGCACTCAGCATTGAACAATCCCTACTGCAGGTCTCTAACTATCCCTTAAACTCACCTGTTTTAGGGTTCTATTATGAACCTGAAATTTAGGCCAGGTTGCTGAGGCTCCAGATGGAATTTAGGTGAACCTGGGATTCATTTTGCGTTTAAAGAAGCTAAGGAACAGGTTGTGAATTTGGGTGAAATCATGTAAAATATTCCAAATTTTGCATAATTTTAATCTTGTAGTTAGGTAAAACTTGGCAGTTTCAGATGGGTTTTGTTTTGGCTTTTTTTTTTTTTAATTATTTTTAGTCTTACCTAAAATGTAGTAAACCCACATGAACTATAACTGAAGAGCATGTTTGCATGAATGTCTTGCAAACCTAAATAGCCAGGTTTCTTATCTCTCGAGTATTAAGTTTTATTGACTATCTTCTTGGGTGTTTGGTTTACAAATAAACAAGAAGTCCTGTGGCACTTTTAAAGACTAACAAATGTATTTATCGCATGAGCTTTCGTGGGATTTCCCTTGTTTGTTTTGCTGACCTAGAGTAACACAGCTGCCCCTTTGGAACTGGTATAGAAATAGTTACGCATTTCATTGGAAGGCTCTTGTCAGAGCCCATGTGCTAGGTGTGAGCAGACTAAACTGTTGCTTAGGGGAGGGGTCCTGCTTTTAGCAGGGGGTTGGACTAGATGACCTCATGAGGTCCCTTCCAGCCCTACTATTCTATGATTCTATGAAACAGCTCAAAGCACCTGTTTGCTTTTTATTATAAGAGCTAGCCTGTTTTAGAATTGGAGGGGGTAAAATATTCCTGCTGAGGGCCACCAATGGGCTATCATTGGCACTGGCTCTGGAACACATGTATAAAACACTAGTCAGAAAATCGTATTACTTATCACGCCACTTTCATATTCCCATGAATTATGGGTGATCCATAACAATTTTTAATTTTTTTTGGTTCATGGGGTCTGAATATTTATCATGGTTGCTACAGCACCATTTTTCCTTCTTGAAGTGTTGTCTTAATGTTGAATGTACTGTTTTCAGCAGAAGTAGATGCAGAATCACCTGCCCGATTTATTTGTTTCGAAGAGTACACCACGAGAAAATCCTCATTGTCACCTGGACTGGAAATAATTAATAAAATCATCTCTTATTCACTTGTTTTATGATGGATGTGGATAGCTTTTTTCCTTGATTCCATCTTCTGGCAATGACATGTATGGGCCTTGATTTTGAATATTTCCAAGCCTTTACATTTGGTGGTGTTTGAGTTAGTTATTTAGCTGCTTATATGGCACCTGGCTTGGCATCAGACATTTCCCATTCAGTTTGAAATGGGAAAATGAAATGAAAAAAGGCTAATACAGCCAAGTGGGTAGGGAATTGGTCTTCATTTAACTTTCTTTTTCTTAGAGGAGAGCCCATGCAACACAGTACTTTTTAATTCCATTCCTTTTTTTGCATGCATTCAAGGAAGAGAGTGACTGAACAAATGCTGTGGGAGATAAACAGGACAGAAGAAAAGCACAGAGTAGAATGAAAGAGCAAAACTGAAAAGAAAAGTAAGTTGAGAGAGAGAATGAGGAGACTGTAGCAATTTACCCAGTTACTGTAATATAATCCTCTGAAACCTTTTGTTTTTGTGAAGAGTATGAATACTGGGTGTATATCCTACTCCCAAATAAGGCCCCTGTCTTGCACATGCTTATGTATGTGTTTACACTGGAATAGTCAGAGTTCTTAAAGTTAAGAACATGTGTAAAGTGTCAGTTGGATCAGGGTCTGAAATTGTCAAATGCAGTCATTTAAATGTGAGTCAGAGAGATGTACACCTTTTTTCTAGAAAGTTTTAAATCTGAAATTGATATTTCCCTTTTACATTTTTTGAGAAGCTGAGTTCAAGTTACAGTTTCATGTGTCTTCAGTGTTTATGTCTTCAAAGATCTCACCATAGCCCTTCTCCAAAGAGGAATATTTGTGGTAATTCAAACATAAAGAAACAAATAGAAAAACTCTTCAAAAGAAATTGAGCCCATCTTTGTGGACAGTAAAGCTGTAAACAATTTTTTTCTTATTGCCTCTTAATTTAGGATTAATAGTCTTGACACTTACTCTTCCTTTCAGTACACAAGCACAAAAAGTTTTGCCTACACACTTCCCTGTACGGTGTATGATTTTTCACTGTGCTCTTTCTCATAACTCAACCTATTCTTATTTCCAAAAAGCTGGCATAGGAGCAATTGAAAAGATTGGTTGTAATGAAATGTGTTGACACTGACCATCAGTTAAAATTCACTATTAATCAGTGACCATTAATCATGGTACTTGTTTATTGATATAGCTGACTACTTAACTTACCATGTTACCTCCTATAATCACAGTGTCGGAGCCTTATGCTAACCTCAAACCATTTGTCCTGAGTGCAGCTTCCAGAAAATCATTAAGAAGACTCAGTCTCAAGAAAACAGTGCCGCAGAAGTCAGTGAAAATAATTTCCACCTTTGTGAAACTTTCTTTCTATAAATGTCAGACTTAAACTTTTCTAAAGTTGTCCACGTAACCCTTAAAATAGAAAAATTAGTGAAAATTTCCTTCAGGCCCTCTTTAAACGTTTGAGACAATATGTTTCAGTTCGTAGTTCTGCATTTTAATTCTTTAAATGAGAGAATAAGATTAAGTTTCTCAAAGAATAAACAGGACACCTCTCCTAGCCTTTTAGAAAAATAGGGAGTTTCCTCTTTTAAGTGATTTCTGGCTGACTTAAACAGGTTGGGCTGTCAAAATTTTTTAACCTTGGCTAAAAATAAGCAGCTTTTAAACAAATAAAGTCCAAGTGCAAAACCTTTTCACAACTTTGCTGGTTGAGTAAAGGTGTTGATCTCTTCCCTTCTGAACAGGTTTTGTTGTAGTTTTGGGGTAACCTTATAAATTGTTATATTGTATTTCTATGGTGTCGCAGTATATAAACTGAAACCAACTTCATACCCTCCAACACTTAATGGACAAAACCAATCAGACTTTGATGTATGTTGCTCTCTCCAGTAAGTGGTATTAATAATGATATGATTGGCTGGGTTTTCAATTGAAAATAGCAAAATGCCACATTTCTTTTGGTAAATATTGAAGAACAAAACTCTCAACATTTGTGGTATGCATATCTTAAAATGAATTCAAAATTCATAGCAAAAGATGTTGCTGTTAGCCATTTGCCTCAATTACTGATATCACTTATAAAAATACAACTTTTCCTTTTATGTTTATATTTGTGACAGTTTAAATATTGTTACTAAAGACCAGTATAACCAATCAATTAATTTAAGGGATGGGATAAGAGTTGTTATTGTTATGTGATCACAGTCATAAGTTTCAGAAATAATATCTGTACTAAAATGTTGTATAAAACTTCTCATTTTGCCTAATACACATTCTAAAAATGGGCCCAAGCCAGGTATTGAGATATGGATCAGACTGTTAAGTTCTTTGCAGGGTGTTAAGAATTAGATCTATTTTGGACACGTGTTGATTTTAACTGAATGAAGCTAAGCATGTGAACATAAGGATGATCATGTTTGTGACTTGGTTTTTTTTTTTTTTACATAATGCATGTAACTAGCTCTCAGTCGGTTCATCATCTCTCTTTCCCAATCAGGATATATGGTAGTTGCAATTTCAGACTGTGTTTGTTTCTGGTAGAGGAAAGGTAGCCTCTGATACTGAGCAGCCTTTATCATTCTACAAACATTTCTAAATGGTTTTCAGAAACCAAAAATTATAATAATAATTTGCTGGATAAAGTTGCTCTGTATTTTGGCACAACGTATGATAAACCTACAACACTACTAAATTTAAATGTGCATCACATAGTAAAATACAATATCTGAAAAACATAACCCCCAAACCACCTAGGCCTTTTAGCCTTCCTAAGTATGAACTGTATATTGTTGAGCTGTAAGAATTGATTGGCATATTTAGGGGCTACAGTCATTCTAATACTGTTCCTGCTACTCAACGCGCAGGCACTGACTGATGTTGGTAGCCTGTGATAAACAGGAGGTCAGACCGGGTGATCAAGTGGTCCCTTCCGGCCATAAATGCTGACTCTATGCTGTAAGTAGACGTTCTTTTGGAGTTTGACATGCTATCTGTGCGTGTCCCATTTATCTGTGCACATTCTAACCTGCCATGGGATTAGAATTGTTCCTGAGCTCAGTCCTTCAAATCTGTTGGGTTGTAACACATGTCAGATGAGAGGCAATCACTGTTTGATGCAACCATTTGGTTTTAGGACTTGTTTACATGGCACGTTAGTGCAGCATGGCAAACCAGGGTGTGAATCTATATTGCACTGACTTGCTGCATGCTAACTATTTGTGTGGATCTTCTTACCATGCACTAACCATTTTGTAGTATGCTTTGATTTATTCCTGGAAGTAAATCTAAGTGCACTAACTTTTAGTGCACTGGAGCAGGGTCTAAACTGCCAGTTAGTTTGTGGCAAGATGGCACACTATAAATTCACACCCTGGTTTGCTGCATGCTAACTCAGGTGTAGACAAGCCCAAAGTTCCATTTTTAAAAGAGACATGGGTACCTAGACTCTCAGTGAGATTTGGACACTCACGACTGTGTTTTCGTAAAGTGTTTTGTATTCAGCTGGTGGCTGGCATTAAGAGTGATCTTTTGTCAAGGGACTCCCACAAAAATGTTCTGCCTTAAACTGTGATAACCCACCTGTATTGCAGGATTGTACATGCTTTCAGAGAGAGAGGGACTGAAGAATCTTTTCATTTGTTTCCTATTTAAACAAAACACTTCTTTATAATCCTAGCCAAGGCGTGGGAGGCATTTGGCAAACAAGCTTAATATCTGAGTACGTTTTGCTGGAAATGTTTATACTTTGTGCTTGAAAAATATAGTGAGTCTGTTGCTGGCATAGCACAATGTCCAGGTTGTATAATTTGAAACAGGTGGTGGTGATGATGGTGAGTTAGGAGGATGGCAAGGTGAAAGATTTTTAGGATCTTGTGTGGTTTGTTGATCTTTTTCCACGATTTTTTAAAAAAATGTACCTTGGAATAATCTGCTCTTCCCAAAGGCAGAAATCTTACTCTTCATTAGTGTTTTTATTAGCCCCAAGGCTATCATTGCTGAAAGAGATAGCTGAGCATTCTCTGGAGAAGAGGGTGAACTCCATCAAAAACAGGAAACCACCCACCCTCCCTTCAGTTTGGTGGCAAAATTTATCATGGCACCCATCCCCGCAAGCCTTCTCCAGCATGCTGCTGGACTGACACGTACAATAATCTATATTTTGGAGTGGGGTTTTTTTTGGTTTTCTCAGCATCCGATAAAAACAGTGATCTGTAGACCTGAGCCTCCACAAGCCTTTGCCATGGAAAAGGTGCAGTTGTAAGGAACTGAAACTGTAAAACAGAGCTAAGCTAATAACTGATTTTTTGCTTTGGTGACCAAACTGAGTGGGAGAATTCTCTCCCACCCTCCAAATAACTATTTTGGGTTGAACCAGAACTGAACTTTTTCCATTTTTCAAACTGAAATGTTACACTAAAAAAATTTCATTTTGGATCCAACTCAAAGCCATTTTTTTCTATCTTATTTTGCTATGTTTTTTGGTAGTTTTTACACTTTACATTTTTAATAAATCTTTTAATAAATCAATTTAAACAAAAGTCAAAATGAAAAGTCAAAATATTTGCTTCGAAAATGTCAGTGAATAATAAACTTTTCCCCTAAAGTAAATAATTAAATAATTTTGTGTTTGTCCAAAACTATTCACTGAATTCAACATCAATTTGCTAATAGCCTCATTTGCCTGAAAAAGGCATTTTTCTGCAAATAAACTATTTGGATAAAAAATTGCCCAGCTCTAGTCAGAAGCAAAGACATCATGAGTTAAAATTATGTAATGTTAAGATTAAAGTCTAGGGAAGTAATAAAGTTATGATTTAACATAAAACAATAAGGAGTAACCTCCCAGATGACTTTATAAGAAGTTATTCAAGGAAAGAGAACCAATTTTCGCAAATGAAGCTCAGTAATTAATTAGCATTATTTGTCTGACTATTAGATATGTCCTCTCAGTCACAATGGGCTGTTGCATGCCATTTTCCAGTACCAGGAAAGCAAAGACAAAAATCAGTGTTTTGTGGCTAGCTTCGCTTTGTTTTCTAACAAATGTTTCATATAAAAAATCCTCTTTGCTTACAATTTCTTTGATATAAGCTGATTTTTTTTTTACCAGCTTTAAAATCGATGTCAACTGATTGGTCCGGTCTGCAAATTGTTCCACATATGGCACAAATTTTAAATTGGACAGTGAAACTGTCTTTGGTCTTGTTGATTTGGATGGAAGCCTTGATCACTCGGTATTCTCATGCTAGCAGAGCGTGCATGAGGAACGTACAGCATAACAAACTTCACAATATATTCTGCATTTTGAGCCAGATTTTGAGATTCTTACTTGAGCAGAACTCCCATTAAACTCAGGATGTTGGGCTCAGGGCCAGCTGGCTAGGATGAAGGTGGATTTTTAAGGAATTTTGAACATTAATTTCATAGTTTCTACTGCTGAATACTCTTCTTTAGCAGAGCTAGAGAAGCAATGGGCATAGCATGTTAGTGGATTTACTTTAGTCTGGTACTTTAACTCTACAAGTCACCTCTTGTGAAAATCCTCAATTACATCAAAATCCAGTCCAACTGACTCAGGCTGATAAATGAAACCAGGCCACTATCTGCCTTTCGTTGTTCATGCAGAATTACAGTTGAAGGCAATGGGAGTTGTGCTGGCTAAGCCAAAGGAAGAGGATGATCCAGTAGTTACAGCTTTGCTATTCACAAACACATTGGGCTAAATGTGGGGGAGGGGATGGGTTCTGTTGTACATAATTAATCAGTGCTGAAATTCAATTTTTTCAATGCTGTGCACCACTCACATACTTTGTAAAATGTTTCAGAAATACGATTTTTCTGCTTTACAGCTGAGATTCACAGAGAAAGAAACCTGAAGTTTAATTCAGTTGACTTACTTACTGGGAAAGAAACAGCTACTTTAACTGAGGATAAAATACAGGCCTGTGCTGCAATGATGTGCAAGGCAAGGGTAAAAAGGTAGATGGATTTCGTGCAAACAGCAAGATTTCTCTGTAACATCCAAGAGAGTGTCACACAGGAGGAACCACCTGCTGATGTCAGTCCATTCATAGCCCCAGGTCCCTGGTTCAAGAGCCATCTGCATCCCTGTTTCTACCCATTTCCCATTCAGTGGTCTAGCTTCTGTCTACTCCTCAGCAGCAAATGCCACCTGGGGATGCACAATCCTGTGCAGAATGCATCCCTTTGAATCTGAAACAGGAGGGGAGCATGTCCTTTCACATTTAGTGCACCGGCTAGGGCAGGACTGGATCTTAAATATTATAATTTCTGGTCAATGTAGAAAATTTAAAACGTGCAAACTAGAGATGTGCTGGAGCTGCAAAGTTGAGATTTGGCTCCATAACCAAACAGGTTTGGGGATGTTTATATCTGGAGAGTCGATCTGAATCTTTTTCCAGTGCAAGTTTCAGTTCACTTTTGAGGAAGTCACAACTAATTAAAAAAAATAAGTAAAATTGAGGGATCCATAACTTTGAAATGACACATGCCTTTAGAAGGCACAGCACACAAGGCAGTTTGTTTATTTGATAAACCTCAGTACTGATGCAGCAACCCTATGGCCTATAGTAAGGAGGAAATCTGTAAGAGGCCACATGTTAGATCAACGAAGTAAACTGGTCAAAACATGTCTGTCAGTGTGTGCATTTGCAGCTCTCGCAGATGTCATTTGCTGATGCAGCTGAAGGTACAATTCAACCCATATGATGATGACAGAAGAAAGTTCACTTTCACCATATCTGAGATATGAGTGAATGTGGTCATTCAGAACTATATGGATACACGTCCCATTTAGAACCTGTACCTCACATCGAAAATTATAGGCAAACTGCCTATTACGTACAGCTTGTCACCACATTTAAACTTATTTGCAGCCACTTAAAGATTACAAGTAGGCGTAGCTGAGTAGGTGAAGGGCATTGAATTAAACATGCTTGAATTAATAGGGTAATGATCTGCCCTGTTCGGAGCTATACAATAAACATTTGTTAGAGATTTGTGCTATGCAATAACCAGACAGAGCCATGGGGTCTATGAAAGTAGTATTCTGAAATGACTTGACTTTGTTGTTAGCTAAAAGAGACAATCTTAAGAAAGCTCTCTGTAGGCTCCCTGCAAAGTTAATATTATAAACCCCCTTTGGCTTGTTATTCTGACTTCACAGATACTCTAAAGCCTTTGTTAAATTGATCATTAACTCTGGAAAGTTATAATTAGACATTTGAACTTGGCTGCATTCAAAAGGAAAAAGCAAGAATGAAAATTCAACCCTATGTTGTTTGCTGTGGCTCATCGTCATGCCCAGAGAGGGATTAATGTTTTGTAGAGGTTAAAAAGCAATGGGAATCCAAGGCATTAACTGGCCTGGCAGGAAGGATAAGGAGTCATTAATTCACATAGTTTTTGTTTGACAGTGCAGAGTGAGAATAATGTCAAGAACCTGAAATCGATTAGTATCAGAGACTTGGAATTAAGTTTATAAAACCATTTAGATTGGAATGCTGGGGCAGAATCCTTTGTCAGGAAAACCTGAGCTAGGAGCATGTGGTACCCAGCAGTTGTCTGCTGATGCTGGTTAATAATGGATCTGTGAAAACAGTGCAGGGAAAACATCCAAAGACAGCTTTAAACAAAAGCAGTGAGCCAAAGTGTTGATTAAGTAGATAGGAGGTTGGAAACTGTGGTTTATGGGTCTAAGGCTGGGAGAAACTCAGTCCCAGGTCTCCCACTTTTGCCTCAGTCTCTCCGGATGGACTGTGAGACTAGACAACAGCTGGTAGCTACTATAAGCAGGGCTGCATAGTGGATGGGAAAACCCATCTCCATGGTAACCGTGGAGGCATTGCATGTGCCTCTCCCTGCTCATTCTGGGGAATAGCTGGCTAAAGACATCTGGTCAGTGTAGCTAATTCTCAAGGGAAATTAGCTTGTTTCATCTGATAGTAACCACAGAAACTTTTGACTGAGTTTAATACTGTGATAGTGAACATGAGAAATAACTGACTCATTTAGCAGTTTGAAAAGTCAGAGATTATCTAATTACTTTTAAACAAAACTTTTTTTTAAACAATAGACTATTGTTTTTAATCTATTTTCCTCTAACATATGCTTTTTCTCCCCATAATCTTTGATGGATTTTAGGAATTTAAAGCTGATTGTTCTGTTCTAAAAATATTTTTTTTATTTTTGTGATTTTTTTAAAAAAATTAGCTCATTTGGAACTTTTTTTAAATCTTTGAATCCCTTGAAGGTTAAAGGTACTGAGGGGGGCTGTATGTATCTTTGTGAACCTGCAACTGCTTGTTCTCTGTGTAGAAAGGACCAGTGATAAATATGAAGTCAGTGACATTTCCAAATTCAATTTCAGCAAGAAATTTCCCTAAACAGTTCATAAGAGTACATTTTCATTTCAAATATAAAATATATGGTATATGGAATTCTTTAATATTATTCAGATCTATTAACATTAAAATTGTAGGTGCAAGGAACATAGTGGACTGATTTCTATCTCAAAGCTTCTTGTTGCAGGTGGATAATAGGGCAGGAGGAAAATATACACCATGAATGGTAGCTGGTGGTTTTGCTGCTATTTCTGTTACTTTAATTTTTCCACAAGATCTGTGAGCTCAGGATATGATATTTGATTGTACAATACCACTTGAAATGTTGGGGGGGGGGGGTGTTAAACTGGCTCCTTTTCAGTTTTCTAGCAAAACTAGTGGTTTGTTTACACATGGTTTTTAGTCAGCACATGAGGAAATCGTTAAAATTTTTTGGGTGTCAGTAAATGTGGTGCGTAATAGGAATGTACGGTGCATAATTATAATGTATGAAGGCAAGCAAGTGTCCTTCTAGGGCCCCAGATCAACATGTTGAATGTGTGGGGTGTAGATAAATGTATCGTTCGTTTTTCTCACAGCTACAGCCAGCCATTGATTGTAAATAATTCAACTCAATGGGTTGTTGTGACCAAGATGAACCAGAAAATAAAAATGCCTGGTCAAGCAAAAGTCCAAACCATATGTCTCTCCCTTTAAGGTTGATCAACTGAGTTGTCAGCCTTTGCGAAACCCTCCCCATGAGTTCTTTTCATTCATACTTAGTTGAATCAGAAATCTGATTTCATCAGGATGGGACGTCTTTGATAAATGTATATGTGGAGAGGAAGGGACCCCTTGCTTCATGATACTTAGGAGAGGACACTACCAAGACTTGGAGAACTGAGACTCTATTACTACATGTATTTGAAACTTATCCCTGGGTCATGCTTCAACTGTGTGAGTTTTCTGCAATAAACTGAAGAAACTGCAGAATTTCCAGGACCCAAAATGAGGAAATCAAATGGCACTGTAGAGAGACTCCCGTAAATCAAACCAGATCTGAAATTTGGAAAGGAAAGAAATGCAATTGATCTGAAATGATGTGAGAAGAGAAGGGATGAATCCACCATGAGAATGTTTAGAAGGTTTGTTTCATTTTATCCTCCTGAGGTGGATATGTGGTATTATGCCTGTAGGATCTGTTACACATAGGTCATATAGGCAAAGCACCTCAATGTGGTGTTATGTAGGACCTGCTACACATTTTTTGATGGCCACTTTATATCCATTTGTTCTTTTGTCCACATTAGCACTGAACTTAAATAATTCCTCTCCCTCCCTGGTATTTATCCATCTGATGTATTTATAGAGAGCAATCATATCTCCCCTCAGCCTTCTTTTGGTTAGGCTTAAACAAGCCAAGCTCTTTAAGTCTCCTTTCATAAGTCAGGTTTTCCATTCCACAGATCATTCTTGTAGCCCTTCTCTGCACCTATTCCAGTTTGAATTCATCTTTCTTAAATATGGGGGACCACAGTTACACACAGTATTGCAAATGAGGTCTCACCAGCACCTTGTATAACAGTACTAACACCTCCCTATGTCTGCTGGAAATACCTCATCTCATGCATCCCAGGCTGATCATCTAGTTTAGAATCTGCATCAATTTGCATATAAACATGGAAAAGCAAACTGCTGGCCTTGTTTTACAGTTCTTGTAAGTGCACCATGACCTCCACATGCAGAGCTCCTGTAGGTTGCCTTGAAACTGAATAGAAGACTCTTGGTTCCACAGTTGCAAACATGTAGATTTGGGTTAACAGAGAGCTGATGCTTGTTTGTTTCTTTTATGAAGACAGGAGTGAGGAACACAGACCCTAAAGGGCAAAATCCTATTGGGTCACCTAATTCATCCTCCTGCCAGTGCAAAATAGCTCCCTGTATATATTCTTTAGCATTTTGGCTAGTTTCAGTTTAAACATTAACCGGCGGGGGAGGGGGGGAGAGGAATTATCCCATCCAACAAATCTCGCTTTCAGAGCACACTACTCCAAAGTAATAATACCTTCTATTACAACTGTCATCACTTCCTCCACTCCAGATGTTTACAGTACTCAAGTATGTGTAGTTTTTGTATTTCGTATTTGGTCGCTATCCATCATATTCTTTTTGTCCACACAACATGAATGAAATATAGTACAAGTGCTGTGAGAATTTTTAACATTTTATTCAGTATTTGGAATAGTCTCTAATCCTTTGTAGGTCAGAAGTAATGGATAGACATAAGGATACAAACTCATTAAAAAATTCAGCCCTAGTGCTAAATATTAAGTAGTATGCTGTCCATCTATTTTTGAGATTTACCTGGAGTATACTTATTCATGACTGTTAATACCTGACTTAAAGGGTATTTCCATTGACCTCAGGGGACTATTCATGGAATAAGATGACATTTGGTGTGAATAAGGAGGTCAGAATTCAGCTTGTTGGGTTAAGGCAGAATAGAACACAGAGTGTTACAGTTCCAAAGCCAAATTCTAGCTCTGTGACTCAGATAAAACAAAATGCCCGAAATATTTTTCCTGCCAGAATTGTGAGCAAATTCAGCTGAATAGTCCTGTGTAGAGCCCTGCGCGGATACAAAAATGTAGAGCCGGAACCAGACCACAACCGCCCAATGTCAGTCTTTATCCGATCCACAATCTCCATGCCATGTCTTATGTGGATCTGGAACCACATCCGCAACTGAGCTTGGGCTCACAGTCAGCATTTCAGAATTTGATTGGCTCATTCACCACATGGGTCCCACCCATTTTTTCCTTGTTTGTGTTTTGCATGCTGTGCTGTCAATCAGATTTCCTTGGCCACCAATGAAATTTCTGATTGACAGCATGGCGTATGAACCGCAAACAAGAAAATGAAGAAGTAGGCAGGGAAGGCATGGGGAATGAGCCAATCAAAGGCCAGCAGGCTAACTGACTGAGTGGTGTCTCTCCAAGCCACAGCCTGTTGTGACTGAGACTCTGATTGGCTGGCAGACCACCAATCAGAGCTCAACTGAGATTGGCTGGAGCGCTTCCTTGTTCTCCTGTGTGCTACTGACAAACCAGATCATAGCAGTAGCTGACGGGATCATTCATAAAAATAGAATATGCAGCCAATCCACAACAATGGGGCTGCGGATATCCACACCCGCGGATGCGGTTACCTGCGGATCTGCAGGGCTCTAGTCCTGTGATTATATTGTGTGTGATCCAGTAATACACAATGAACTGAACAGAAGTAAAATGTAATAATCTGAAAGGTACAAATTGACACCTTGAAACAGATTAAACTTGCAAACCTTTCCTTATTTTTTCTCTTTGTCATGATGCTCTCTTAGACCAGCACATAAAACTACTGTATGTTTTAAAGAGAGCCCAAGAAAAGCACATCATTGCTCAAAATAAAGAGAAATCTGCCCAGATTTTGACTGGTTTATCTATTTAATTTTATTAACAGTAAAATGAGTTGCAGGTAAAGAGAAGTCAGCATGCTTTTATTGTTTTAATTAATAAAACTAAAGTCACAGAGCATGAATAAAAGTTGAAAGGCACTCCTGGATGTTTTTGAAGAATCCAGAAATAGTCTTTAATTGCTGCCAAAGCTAATGCAGCCAAAATTTCCATGGACAACATCAGAACAGAGCTGTGTGAGCCAACGAGAGTGTAGAAAATACCTCCAGTTTTGTAATGGCTCTTTCTTTCTTTCTTTCTTGTTTTCCCTCCCTCTTTTCAATATGAAATTAAATAAGATCCCTCCTTCTGTCTTACCTTTTAGCACAGTGCTTACAGTTTAGTCAGCAACATGTAACTCTTGGTCCTAACAACAGGAGTCCCATAGCATTAACGCCTTCACATTGCACTGAAAACTGACTATTTAGGATACAACTGCCATTCTTTTCTAGCTCCTAGACTAAAGAGTATCATACAAACTTATTGAGTATCTCATTCTAACAGCCTGCAACTCAAGCATAAATTGTGTTTAAAATTAGGGCTTTTGCGGCTTTCTTTATGGTAAATGACGCAACACCAGATAGGAAACAATTTTGTTTCTTCCTGGCCTAAAGTATATGTTACTAGTACTAACAAACTACAAACCCTGAGACAGTATTATCCTGTCCTTTTAGTACTTTCTGAGTACTGAAAAAAAATTATTTAAAGAGATGCATTAGTGCTAGCTTTAGGAATTTGTCAATAGGGACAAAAATGTAATGTCATGACACTGGAGTGTTATGGTAATTTAATATATGGAGCAATGCCAGTTTATACCATCTGAGGATCTGTCCCCATGTGCTCTCCAGGGATAGGGGATAAAAGCATGTACTTTTGCAAGGACATGCAACAATGCTTCAAAAACATGCGCCAGGCTTTTTGACTATATACCTTAAACATCAGGACAATTAAATTATTTGCTGCTCCACCTCTGCTGTAGTTGGTCATGATGACTCAGGCAAATAAAAACTTGGATTGTCCTATGAAATCAAGGTGAGTAGTTAGCAATTTCTGTTAGATAAATATTTAGGCCAACATTTACTACAAATTGTAGCAATGTTAGTCCACTAGAAGTCTGAATCATATGAAGGGAAAGCAGTTTTCACTTCTAACCCAGTTGTGTGGCATAAAACTGATAGATTGGAACGGAGATAAGACGCTATAGTCCTGATTCTCATTTAGTTTCCTTAAAATAGGTATAAATGTAACTTATGCCAACTCTGAGGCCGCTCTACATTGTCAGAGCATGAGAGCAGTGCAAATGAGCCTTAATGTAAATTAGCCCTCTGATTGCATACATGAAGCCCTTTCAGTATGAAATGTGAATGAAAGCCTGTAGGTTGAACAGGGTGATGTTTCTATTCCCTTTTCATTTAAGGAAATAATAGACTGCCTGCTCTGAATTGTTCTCTGTAGGAATTCAGATTTTAATAGGACATTGCTTTACTATCCCCTCATGCCTAGAGTATTTCCACTGATTAGATTTTGCATTGGCCCATGGAACTTCTGCATCCAGCTGACAAGGAAACACCTAGTAGTACACACGAAAGCTCATGCGATAAATAAATCTGTTAGTCTTTAAAAGTGCCACAGGACTCTGTTGTCTTTCTACAATAGACTAACACGGCTACCCCTTTGGAATTTAATTCCATTAGATAGCTTCAACCCCTGTTTAGATTGGCAAGCTGTTTGGGGCAAGGGCCATCTTTTTGTTCTCTGTTTGTTCAGCTCTTAGCACAGTAGTGTCCTGCTTCATGACTGGGGTTCCTGGATGTTACCATAATACAAATAGTAAATTATGGGAACAGTGACTATATTGAGTAAGGGAAAGTTGTGAATCTAATGTAAAGAAAGAAAAGCAAAAAATAATAAACATACTTAATTAGAAAATAGCATTTTCAAATATATAATCCAAAGGAGCTGGTAATGAGTTTTAACTGGACATAGAGTTTGAAGGCTAATGAGCCACCCAGTTGATTGCAAAAGAGATTTGAAAAAAGGTCAGATATTGGAAGTTCCTTATAGGTCCCACTTTTCTGAGATTTAACTCCTAAACTAAGGAACCAATTTAGTTGAAAATTCCAAGAGGATTCTGCTATTCCCTACAGAATATATGCTATAAACTTGGGAAGATACTCTTTAAAACTAAGACATGAATCTCTGTTTTAAGTGAAAAACAGAACCCAAACTTAATAATAATGTAGTAATATAGAGGTGCTTCTGCAGTGATATAATTTAACTGTCACAACAGATTAATATATTTAGATAGCATCACAGATATTTCTGCTGTCCTGGTAGCAGCAGTGATTTTGAGACCCTAATGCAAACGTCTGAATCTGAATCATTCCAATGTCTTTGAATGTCGTTGGGCCGCTCTTTGTATGTCGTCTGCTAAGTCCCATAAGTTTTCCATCTCCAGAATAATTTTTGGCAGAGGGATTCTTTCGATCGGCCCCTCTTATGTTTCCTTCAGCTGCCCAATGGCATGCCCGCCATAGCAGATGCTCTGGCTTCATTCTTAACACATTTTCCAGATATTTCCATCATATTTTCTGGATAACTTTGTTGATAAGGGGTTGTTGAACTTTCTGATGAATCTTGGCATTTGTTATAAATTAATTCCATTTAATACCTAGTATTTTCCTGAGGCATTTGTTACCTTGGAAATCGGTCCAACTGTCATTGAGAGAGGCCAAAAGATTTTCAGGGAACTTTTTTTTTCAGAAATGAATGGTGCATTTGTCCTTTGTTTGGAAGGGGAAAAATGTGATTGTGCATTAAGGGAGTTCCGCAAAACTAGCATACTTGTTCCGTAACCTCTGAATTCTGCAAAAAGCTGCCTCTGTTGCACCATTTATTTATGTTGGACCTGAAACTGATAGGAACATGAATCTGACTAAAAATATAAGTCTTTGCACGTAACGGTAGTTTAGTTAATGGGGTATGTAACTTCAGAGAGATCTGTCTTAAATCTTCATTTTGGAAATAGAAGTGTAGTTTGGTCTGTTTGGAACATTATCAAAGCTCCTGGGGGAATTTGTATTGGGTTAGTCGTGTGCTTTGCTTGGTATAAATTAACGTCCCATCTTGGTATGCCTGTAATACTGATGCGCTGAATGATAGCCACAATCATTTCACACTTACTGACTGGAACTCATCCAAGAAATCAGAGAGAAAAGGAAGCTATTTGCCTTCAGTATGTGAAGCTTATTTGCCACTTTGTTACCTTCAGTGAAGTTTATTTGTATGTCAAATAATTCTCCTCTCCTCCTTCACAAACTTTAGAGACAACATTAAAGTGTTCACTGAATGGGCTCTGCACATATGGCATTTGAGAGGGGGTTTTTTATTAGCTTAAACTAGCACATGTGTTTTCCTGTGAGGTGCATTAAGTGCCTGGACTACAGGTTTAGTGTATGACTGTTGTTGCAGCTGGGTGGAAGAGTATGATGTATATTCCCTGGAGCCAGACCTGGGAGAGAATTCAAGTATGTTGAGGCACAAGCAAGTTGTGTTTATGGAAACGTCAAACAGAAATATGGTGCATGAACTCTTATCATCAGGGAGTGTGATACCAATAACTGACCAGTTATTTCTCACATGTGTAAAAGGAATGCCTGACTTCTGATCACATCACCTTTTTGTTTAAATCTCGATAGCTTTCTCCCACATCACCATCTGCTAATTCTGCAAAAGAACCTATTCAAAATTTACTTTCTTCTTTAGTTGGCAAAAATGGTGATGGTTGACATCATAATCAACCCATTTGAAATTTAATAATAGCTAAATTTTTATTGAAGAGTACTGTCATTACTTCAGATCAAAGCCCAACTCTGGCTTATATGATCATCCTGTTTAAATCACATTCTCGACCTCTTTGTTGGCATCATCTCATTTTCAAAATGTATCTTGCCTCAAAATATCTAACTTCACACAGTACAGGATGTCAAGAAAGAAGATCCAGCTCAAGTTTAAAAATCTGAATGGCCAGCCAGAGTTTGCTGATATGTAATATTTCTTTCAAAAAATAAAACTCTTTGCCCAGTAATGGCTCAAATTTCTGTCTGATTAAAAGTGGAAGATAGAAAATCATATCCTTTCCTGATGAAAAGGACCTGGTAGGTGATCTGTTTTATCTCTTGCCAGTGTAGGATTTTTTTCAAACAGCACATTTATTAGTGTTATCTCTGATCTAGTTTTTAAAGTCACAAATGATGGCGCTTCGCTGCTTCCACCACTTCCTTGGGAGACCATTACACAGGCTAATAATATTATTTTTCCTTAGCGCATGCTAAGTAAATCCTCTCCTTCCTTGGGGTACCACCTTCAGTAGTATCTAGACTGTTATGATGTCTGTCCACCTTAATCGTCTCTTTCACATTAATAGGTCCATGTAGACCCTGCTGTTGCCAGCTAAAAGTTCCCTATTGCATTGTAACATAGTACTGTTTCAAACAGCACCACAAGCCTTTATGTGAATGATGCATGTTTAGTCATTTCATCTTTCTTTATATGTCTGCCCCTCTGTTCATTTTAATTGCATATCTTTGAACTCCCCCCCCCGCAATCTGTCAATGCCTTTGTGGTAATTTGGTGCTCAGAACTGAGTACACACAGTATCTTGGGTTTTTGCACCAGAGCCTTCTGTTAGTGGTGCTAAAACTTCTTGTCACGAGAGATGTCTTCCCACATCTTGCATAGAATTTAAGCAGGCAAATCCTATTCAGTAACTGAAACAAAGATGGATTTCCCCCACTGTTCCGCATCAACTTGCAGGGATCTGCTGCAGAAACAGAAGTGCTGCTTGGTGGGTTTTTTTAATGCCAAGAGTAGCAGATGCACATTGCTTTGGGTGACGGCTTCTGAGCAGCCTAAAAGATTACTGAATAATTTTCAGGGGAAAGGATCAGTTATTTGCATGGATTTTGAGGAGGATGGAGCATTCTTTCTGTCTATCCAATCATCTTTATTTATTTATTTATTTAAATATCAGCCATATCTGGTGCAATCAGTTTCATTCCAAATGGCGGAGAGAAACTTTTGCAGGGAACTGTGTGTACGTCTACGCTGCAATGGAAGCTCTGATCACCTCATATATCTGTGTCAGCTTCAATCTCACTACCACGAGTACGGATAACAGTGAAGCCATGGCAGCATAGACTTTAGCACAGGCTGAATGAGCCTGCGGCCAGGTCCTTGGGTAATTACTGAAACTCCATGGCTACTTTAGTTCTTATTTCCCCTTTCCCATTGCTGCCCTTCTTCTCTTTGCTGTATCCTTTTCTCTTTTACACAGTTTTTTTAATCAGTGTTTCATTTATGCCAGGACTTTCCAGGGCCAGCATCTCTAGTTTGCAGTTCATGACCGCCACTCTGGGCTTGCCACCACAGCTATGAAAGTAAAAAAAATTGCATGAGCCCTGGCACCTCTTTCATTATGACTTAAATGCTGGTGGCAGTGCTTCTCATTCCTTATGTGCTAGTTCTCCCCTTCCCACTCAGTGTTGCGTTCTCTTCTTTTGCACCCCAAAGTGCTTAGCACCCTCTGCTCCCACTGAAGTCAGTAGGAATTGAGTGCTTGCAGCACCTCTCGGGTCAAGTCTGAAGTTGTTTAATTATTTGTATTATGTTTGCACCTAGAGACCCTGTTTGAAATTGTGGCCCCATTGTGCAAGATGAAGTATACACAGTTCCTTCCTCGCCCTTTCAATCTGTCCTTTTCTCTGTCTCTCTTCAGCCTCATTTCCCAACCCCCTAAATTTTTTTCCACCATTAATCCCCCAAATCCTCTAGTACTAACTATTCATTCCCCTCCAGTCATCAGTCTCCCATGCCCTCCCTCACACTGTTACATCATTCTTCGCCAGCAGCTCCAGGCCTGCTGCCCCCACCCGTCCCTCATTTAGAGAAGGAAGCGTGGTGGGTACTAGAAGCTATATTGACTCAGTTCTTCCTGTCACCTTGCGAAGAGGTGCAGAAGCAGACCTGGGGCTCAACCCAGATCCCCTCAGCACAAGGAACCAGGAGGCATGTTTATGGTCTTCAAGGGCCACATTGGGCCTGCAAATGTGACGCTGAAAGGCACTATGTGCCTCCTGGAATGTCCTAACAAACCCTGTGGAGCTTATGGCCATGGTCTGCACTCCTGCCCTACACTGTAGAAAGGGACTTTACCTCCATATCCTCTGGCCAGATGCCTATATGCAAGAAGCCAAAATTGCATCAGCCTTTTCGCTGCTTTATAGTTCTGCAAACTGAGACCTAATGTTGTATCCTTTGAGATACTGAGAGCTAATTTTGTATCCTTTGGTTTCTTCCAATGCTGCTGCTTCCTCCTGCTGAATAGCTGTCTGCAGTTACTTTTCCTTTGACATATTAGTCTGCGTTTATCTAGTTTGAATCTATTTTCTCCTCATTTATTTAACCACTTTTGCTCTTTTTTTGTTTTTGCTCTTATATTTCAGTCTTCATTGATGCTGGCAAGTCTTCTCAATTTAGTAACATCTGTAGATTTAGTCAAGTTTCAACATCATCATTATGGATGTAAAATGATATGCTAGAAGGCATGCCTCCAGCTCAATATTTGACTCCTTTTTTAACACCTCCAGCAAAGTTTCCTACTATTTGCTATTCTTCAAATTCACACACTGTTGAATTAATTTTGAGGGGCGTTGAAGACAGAGTATCAGCTGATTAACTAAAATGTACATATAAACACATAAGATGCTTTAAGTTCAATACTCAATGCCACCTTAAAAAGCACATCCATAATTACCCCTGCTACTTATCATTATAGTACCATAAATTTAATCAAACAAAAGATGAATGTTGAAATGACAAATCAGTTAATCTGCTGCAAGAGGAAAATGTGGACTGAACCATTTCCTTTTGAAATTAAGAAATGTATGATCTGATTTTGCCCCACTTTGGTGACTATGCAAGAGTGTAAGGCAGCCTCTTTCCCCGATTGCAGGGAGGAGCTCAGCGTCTGCTACATATCTTCCTTCTATCCCAATGCATTGACTGGCATATCTAAACCAAGGTGCTAGGGACAGTACATTGCGTCAGGCACATGCCTTGTGAGTAGAGGGAAGCTGAGAGGTAGAGCCCCTGTGTTGTAACAAAGCGATGAGTGAGCCCCAAAAAGTGAACTTAATGACAATTAATTGTAATGAATTCTAGGATAAATGTTGATTTTCGTTGCTGTTTGGGGTGAAATTAACACTATAATTCCAAGCACAGCTGTTACATAGTGTCTGCCTTATATTTTGATGTCTTTGACTTTTCTTAATTTGAGTAATAATCAGTTCCGTCTATCTTAGATATAGATGAAATTGTTTAACAGGGTTTTTGTTCTCAGGACCAAGCAAGAGGACAACTCTCCAGATCCATCTATAACCTAGTTTTATCCCTTGGTTATCTGAGAAAAGCATCCTGATCCTCACCAAGTAGGGAAATTGTGCTAGCACTTTCCTAGGAGGAACCACTCTTAAACATAAGCATTGTTACCCCAACTTTTTAACTGTAGCATGGACAGTAGTTCTGTGGGGCTAATTTGCTCAGCATACTGAGCAAGTATTTATGGGCCACTTGGTATCTCCTACATCAGTGTTTCTCAACGTTTAGTGGACCAGGGAGCTCCTAAAGGTATTAATTACTTCATGTGGAACACCTGATGGAAGACTTTCTTGAAAAAGCTGGTATACACCGGCTGTAATGTTCGTAATATCTTTGTATTACGCATTACTGCGAAAATGATCTGGAAACCAAATTAAATACAATTTTACAAATATAACATGCATTTATTTCTAAAAAACAGATACATAATGATTATGCATATAATTTAAAACTGAAAATGATATTACTCATGTAATAATGGGAATTTGGGGCCTGCATATTTGAATAAAGTTAATCTATTCTTGGAGTAAGGCTCCTCAAGAAAAGTCTTACCATGGAAGTTATGTCTGAGCTATTTTGATGCCAGCAGTAACAGCACTAGGAAATTTAAAATGCCCCAGCTGCAGCAAAGGAGCAAAGCAGCAGCAGATGCCAACACGTGCCTGGAAGCTTTGCTGTGGCTGGGGCATTTTAAATCTCCCAGGCACACCTTCCCTCGCCATGCTGCTCCTTACCCCATCCCCATTCAACCCCACATCCACCCGATGGGGAGGGATCGTGGTCGGTCACTGAACACCTTCGCTATGTCTGCAGAGTACCAGTTGAGAAACACTGCTCTACGTCCATCCATGCAGCATGGTAATTATGGCCTTCATTACAGTGATATCTGAGCATCTCAAAATACTTCCTTCAGGTAGGGAGGTGCTGTTACCCATCTTTTACAGATGGCGATCTGAGGCTCAGAGACACAAAGTGATTTGCCCAAAGCCATGCGGGATGTGTGTAGTGAAGCAGGGAATTGAACACTAGTTTCTTAGGTACCAGGCTAGCACCTTAACCATGCTCATTTACATGTCAAGGATCTCCTAAAATGCTAAAGGGTGGGGTTCAACTAGCATCTTTTTCTTGGGCTCAGTGGAGGGTGCACTGAAGTCTGAAGATCTGCATAGGCCGGAGTGAGCAGACTTGGAGTAAGGCTAAGGCAATGGATGTGGGAAATACACATTCCACTTCCTGCTCCCGAGCTAACATGAAAATGTACGATATCCTGTGGCTCAGTGCCAGATTTAGGCACAAGCCAAGTAAGCCGTGGCTTAGGGCTTCACATTATGAGAGACCTCTAAATATGTTGGAGATAACTAAGAAGTTTTATCATAATTGAAATTGCTTTGCTTAAATCACCTTTCATATAAAATCCACCGGCAAAATTCTTCCCATCCCAATCTGCATCCAGTCCCATCAACTTGCCTTCCAGGACCACTGGAATACGTGCATCATCCACAGGTTGCTCAACCTCACCTCAGACTTCAAGAGGAGACAATGGGAGCTAGTCTACCAACACATTCTAAAGTCTTGATCCACACCAGGAATCATCTCCACTAATCCCCTCCTCGCCACTTTCCCATCCCACCCCTCTTTATACAGCCAACATTTAGTTCTTCATTATCCTTTCTGTTATAATGTAATACACTTTTTTCTCTTTATTTTTTATGGTATAGGGCCTCTGAATCTTGACATAGGTTAGGGCCTCACCATTACTGTGGCTATAATATGTTTCCATGCTCCTCCTTCCAAGCAGGTTTCCCTTTTTAAATGGGAGAAGGATCCTGAGGACACCTGAGGTTTGGGGGCATTCCTGGCAGCACCACTCCATTCAAGTAGACTTATAGAACGTAGGACCCAAGCTACAGAGATCAGGTCTGCTGCAGAGCCATAGAGCTTCTGTGTGGCAGTCTCAGGTCCTCCAACAGCTCATTTAAAAAGAGGAGGGACGGGACCAACCCTGCCTCTTTGAAGGAATAACCAGGGAGATACCAATTCAGGTGAAATGAACTTCATGGAGATTGCCTCCTTTATATGGCCCTATCCTGCAAGTTTTCCACAGAAGGGGCAATCCAGCCCTAAATTTTCTAAATGCCACATTCAAAATATCCCCCTGAATACTTCAAATCTGCAGGTGATTCAACAGTCATGTACAAAATGTACCACAAATCCCTAGCAATTATTTAAAATTAGAACTGTTCAAAATTTGTAAAAATAAAAAATTCTTCTGTTGAAAAACAGCCTTTTAAAAAAATTGAAATTTTCCATTGTTTTAATGAAAACTGAAAATGGGAAATATTCACGATTTCAAGTTTTTCCTCCCTCCTCATTTTCCTCTGTATTTCCTATTTTCTTTGCTCTCTTTCAGTCATGAACTGGAAAAAGGGAAAAAAGGCAAAGATGAAAGCTAACAGTTTCTGAAAAAATATTCACATGAACAAAAAGTTGATTCTTTTTTAAACCCATGGGTGGAAACATATTTTTAAATTTTTCGTAAGAGATATTTATAGTTTTTCAACCAGCCCTGTTTAAAATGAAGCCTGCACTGAATTCTATTTACCAAAACCTTTCTTTAAACTCAAAAGCCCCACATTAATTAGTATATTTGAAATGACCATTTTCCAATGTTTTTTGGCCCTTTTTTGCCAGATTATGCTTATAGTTGTATGTGGGGGGAGGGACAGAATTTGACCTTTAGACCTTAAAATACCAGTTATCTTCATATTTCACTTCAAGTGCATAAAATGAAGCTCTTGAAGGGTAAGTTATAATACTTAGGGTGATAATGGATGGATCCTTCCTTATAAATGGTGCTGCTGCAGTTTGGATAAGAAGATAATGGATTATTTTTCTCCGGACTGAAAGAAATGGCACATTTAATAAATTTTATGTCTGATGTGAAAGTGGGGGAAGATTTATGAAGTGTGCAATGCAGGATGAGGAGGAGGTGAATCAGCTTTTTGTGAAAATGAATGAGGAAGGTTATTGAATAAATACCAGAAGATAAGACAGCAGACAGGGCAAAAACAATCAGTTATGGAAAAACGTTTAGCCTATGTGTAAACTGTGTTGTTGATGCAGTTTCCTATAGGACAAAAATATAGATTGCAGGGCTTATACTGACTCATTAATGCAGTGGTTTTCAAACTTTTTTTTCTCAGGACCCAGTTGAAAAAAATCTGTTCTGCCCAAGACCCAACAATTACATCTTTCAGCAATGCATTCCATCTTTCGGTGACAGCAGCAGGCGTCGCCATGACCCAATACCTGAGGGTCTGTGCCCTGGTACTGGGTCCCGACCCGTAGTTTGAAAACCACTGCATTAATGGGTTCTGACTGACTATTTCTTTCCACTCTTGATCTGCATCAAGGGAGATTATGTTCAATATTGAGGAACACTTCCTAACTATAAGAATAGTTAAATTCTGAAATAGGTTTCCAGAGGAGAATATGGAATCCCCATCGTTGGAGGTTTTTAATACCAGGTTAGACAAACACCCATCAGCGGTGACTTCCTGAGGTCTCTTCCAGCCTTATGTTTGTATGATTCTATAGCAATATATTGTTGATACTAAGAAAGGGGTGGGTGGGTAGATGTGAATGGTGGGGAAGGGTAAATTAAACACACATACACGCTCTGTGATTGAAATCCTGCCCAATAGAAGTCAATGGGAGCTCTGCCATTGATTTCAGTGAGGTCAGGATTTCACCCTGCGTTTTTTAAATACCGTGAACTTGATCCTGCAAGGTGCTGAGCACACTGTGGCATTGATCCAGCAAGAGCAGTTAAGCATGTGCTTAAAGTTACCTGTGTGAGACGTGCTGCTGAATTCAAGAGGACTTAAAGTTAAGCATGTGCGTAGGATTGGAGCCATAATGCTCCACCTCTTCAGGATAAAGCCCTGTATGAATTTCCTCTAGGGACTTTATGAAGCCTTCAAGTACACATTCCTGAAATATACAGAATGGAGTTGCTTACAATTTTGGCAAACATCAGGATGTTGAAACTTTCTCTTGCTTGCCAAATACTCCAGTTTTAAAGACAAATAAATAGAACACTCTGAGGAGAGGTGGGGGGAAGATGTCACTGTATGAATATGAGTAACTCCAAACTAAAATAAGTTCCAGAAACTAAATGGGAAGGCTCGGTGTCATTTATGTGTGCAAACTCCTGCTGAATCTCATCTGCGCCAAAATCCAAAAGTTAAAGAATATACTGTGTTATGAGTAGAGGCTTGCCAGAGGTGACTGTGAAAACTTCAGTTAGAAACACAGATATTTAGAGAGTGTGCTTTAACATGCAAATTTATGCCTCAGAACTGACACCTGGGGCCTGATCCAATGACTTTTGAAGACAATGAAGAAACTCTTATCGCCTTCACTGAATCAAGCTAGTGAGAAGAAAGCTAAGGACATTAAGGCTCAGGTTTTCAAAAGGGCCTAACGGACTTAGCTGTTCAATTCCTACTGAAATTAAATGAGATGCGATTTTCCATCTCTTTTTGAAAATCCCAGTCTAAAAATACATACCTTCAAGATCTTCATGGGCCCCAGAATTATTGTACTGTGCTCTTAGCTCTGATTAAGGGAAAAAGAGGGAGGCAAAACACCCAGCTTTTCCAACTCTCTTTCATCATAAGCGTCATTTATTCAAAACATGAATAGGTTTGGGTAAATATTATTTCATTCTAATTAAAAACATTCATAAAAGGCTTTATTGTTGTCCAGTAACTTCTTAGGACTAATTTATGGAACTCTGAAGGTAGATGCCTGATGCCATTGCCCGGTTCTTAATGTTTTCCATTGCCTATTTGTTTAACTCACATTAGTCAGTGCCAAACATGCTAGATAAGGAATTTTGGCAAAGAACACTCAGCTTTCTAAAGTGAAGATAAAGACTTGTGTTTTTTTGTCCCTCAAAGGATTGTTTTTAACATACAAAAATTGAATGTAATGTATTAGAAAAACACAAGATTTAAATAAAATTAAAATCTCAACAGATATAGCAGTTTTGGAACCTTTATTTGCTCAGTATGCATTCGGAGCATGAGAAGAACTTTTTCTTTCTTTCTTTCTTTCTTTCTTTCTTTCTTTCTTTCTTTCTTTCCGTCTACAGTCAGGTCAGGACTTTTACCTTGTTGACTTTGTCTCGAAGTCTGCATGTCTGCCTATTTGCCTAGGCTATCTGATCTTGCTGCATTCTATATATTTCAGCTAGCATAGTGCAACTTCAAGGGAAAATCTTGCATTCCTTAAGAGAACAATGAGGGGATTATCCACACTAGGTGAAAAAGTTACATGAACAGTTATCTGTAGCGTCTTGAAGTTGCAGGGACTGCACAATTCTATGCACCAACATACACACAGATTCTGTCAGTCATTTTGCTAGTATTGCATGTGTCACTTTATTGGTACATCTGTAATGAGATCAATAGCTCACGTCAGGCTGATATGCTGTAATCTACAATGGTTTCCCCTCCATGTGGAAAGAAAGCCACAAGAATCACAACTGCACTGATTCTGCATGTCCTCCCAACTCCATTTCATAAGGCAGTGCTTTGTGTTTGCAGTAAAAAGTCTCTTCTTCCAAATCAACTGTTTTTTTTAATCTTCCTTCTTGTACACATTAACTCTTATCCTTGCATTTTTCCTTTTCTTTTTTTCATTTTCTTTCACTCAGTTGGGTTTTTTTTGTTTTTGTTTTTAGATCTTCTTGTATTCTTGTTCTATTATTGCTGCTCCATGGGCCACAAGCTGAAGCCCATTGGTCTTTTCTAGGCAATGCATTCAGTGGACATGTGCAAAGCAAGCAGCCAGAAAAAGGATTTTCAGTAAATAATGGGCTAAATACATTCCTAGTGTAACTCACATTTATTTTTATTTATTAAAAGTCTCAGGTGAGAGAGGTGATCTAGGGGCCTGCTTCATACAAGTGTAATCCTTCATTTTGTTGGTTTTATTCCTGATGGACACTGGTATGAGATGTGAATTGAGCCCCAACTATTATTTTAGTTGGCTTTTATACAATAGTGTATATTATTTTGGGAAATTACCATAAAAATCACCAAAAGGATTGTGAAGGGAATATTCCAGTAGTTCATGAGTTTTTCTTTGTAATAACTGTCCTGAGTTATTTTAAATATAACTATCTTTCCTCACCCTGTCTGCAACTTATCTGGCAGCTAGTATATAAATATAGTGACACAAATTCATTGGTGTCCACCTCCCCCACTACATTACTTATTAGGCTGATATGAGGCAAGATATTAAAAAACACTTTTGTCTGTCACATAGCCACGGGTAGAAGAGGGGGAATTTGCCAGTTGCTAATGGATACCTGGAGTTTTTGTGTATGACCATGAAGAACAGCTTGTGCACTTTAACCCCTGATGTTCGTTGAATAACTTGGGTCTCATTTAGGTCAATAAGCCTTTATCAAACCGTCAGGAGTGAAAAATGTGTCTTGGTGTAAGCCGACTGGTCATTCCCTCCAGTCACAGGAGTCTATAGAACAATCAATGTTCTCTAAGCTTGTCTGCATGTCATGCAAAGAACTAGATGACAGTAACCATTGACTACATGTCTGTTTCATTGTCTTTGGGACAGCCCACATTTGCATACTTGCCAGTGTTCCTGTTATCCAATGAAGCATGGAGGGTCTTTTAAAAAAAAAAAAAAAAACAAAAAAAAAACGCAACTCTAATGCAAATTTCACACACAAAAAACACACATTAAAAAACCCCCAAAACAATGCACAGCCTAGGCTTTGGTTTCTCTCCTTCTTATTATAATAATGAAACTATAATCTTGATAATCCTACAGTTTTTGATCAAGAAATAGCATTTGTTATCATGTGCAAAATTTAACTTTCCCATTTTTCTTTAACAGCCCTCCCAACCCCAAATTGCTTTTATTTTTTTTCTTTTCTTCTTGTTTTGTTATTCCCCATTTTGGGCAAACTGAATACTGTTGTCTGCACAGCACATATGAGCTGAGACCATAGGTTTGTTGCTCAAATAACTTCTGCTGAATGAAAGAAACAGCTACTCTCTGCCTAATGATTTGTCATTGTCTTGCATTGAGAGAGTTTCCTTCATATAAATGATGAAAGAAGCTATATTAGCCTTCTACAATAAGAAACATCCTAGTATATTACAGCTTGTTTATTATATCTTATAAATCAGTACATCATAAACAAAGCATTCCAGTCTTTTAGTACTGAATCACTATTTTAATAGCTGGGATAGTGTTCTCATCTGCATTTCAAGTGTAGGTTTAAAATGTCTATAATTTAAGCTAATCAGAAGGAGATTCCTATTGCCTGTGAAGTTACTATGTTAGACACAGTATATTGTATTGTTTTATATTGTATTACAAATGGAGGCCCATCAAGTTTTCAAAAATGATGTATCAAATGTTTCTCAATAAAATAATATTCCCCTAAATGAAATTCCCCTAAGGCTTCCTGTTTGTTCCCTTCACACATTAGAATAGACTATGGATCAGATCTTCAAGTGATGTAATTTGGCCATTTTTATAACAGCCAAGGACCTGGCCAGTGTCATATAATTTTGCTTGAACCTGGAAACCTCTTAGAAATCCAATAACTTTGTAGACAATTGTGATAACTATCCTGCTGCACCTGGCAACAACTTGTGGAAAGCCTGGGGCATTACAGCCTGTCACATTAAGAGAAGGAATATTGGCCAATGTCTTCCTTCCTTTTGAAAAATGTCATAGCGTCTTTAACTTGCACCTGCACAATTTAGCAACCAGAGATGAGTCATTTAATGCAACATTGGAATGCTGGAATTTTAGAGCCCAGTCCAACTCCCATTGCTGTCAATGGACCGGGCCCATGATAAATAAGAATCATCGCTCTCTTTTTTCCTGTCTCGGCCGTCCTATTGCTCTTTTAAACTCCTATTGACATCCATGGGACCAGGATTTCGCTAAAGTGTTTTAATGAATTAAATATACACTTACGTGAGTAATCTAAAAGTGTAAGCACTTGCTTCGGCGACTCTCTTCGCACATCATCATTATCCAGTGGTGCAACATCTTGACATACAGGCATGGGTGGCACAGACTTGTAACGTTATTTAATCCAACAGGACAGATGTTGGTTAGTGGCATGCCCTCTTTCTTCTCTTCAGCAGCAACTGGGTTCCTCAGTTACCGTGGAACTACTCGGCTTTTGGAATTCTGGTTTAGTTGGGCATCAAACTGCTCCCACAAACCACTGGTGGATGCACCATTATTGTAGCCATGTCAGTCCCTGGATATAGAGAGGCAAGGTGGGTGAGACAGTAGTTTTTATTGGACCAACTTCTGTTAGTGAGAAAGACAATCTTTCAAGTTACACACAGCGTGAAAGCTTCTCTCTGTCATTAACAGAAATTAAATATTACCTCACCCATTTTGTCTCGCCACCCAACCAAGCCGTTTGTTCTATTGCCTTTTAATTACCCTTTAGGACTGCTCTATTTCATGACCATTTTAATGTATTATGTGCCACTTCCTGGGTCTTTTCATTTAGAAACCACAGCTTCTATTAAAGGTAGTTATTTCCCCTTTTTGCTCTAAATAGGGGGTGGTTTCTAAGCTCGACTATTCACCGAGGCCAGATACTAATTGAATATGGCTGTAAATAAAAGAAGTAAGGTGTTGCAACTCTGTTAGTTTGAAAAAATATTGTGAAAATGCCTTCACCTACTAATTGACAAAAGGCTACTGAGTGGGGGGTTAAAGCTGAGGTAAAGTGCATTGAAAATCACACTGAGTAAGTTCCAGTATTTATAGTTATTTTCCCTTAACAGAGGCAGAGGAATGCTTATACCAGGGCTATTTTTGTGATGGTACTTAGGGTACTGAGTATCAGCATCTTTTTTTTCACAGTGATGTGGCCCCAGCTCTGCCGGGCTTCAGGTCCCTGACCGAGTACCAGCACTTTTTTTTAAAAAAAACAAAAAAAACACTGGTTTAAACTCTTCCATCACAACCACTGTATGCTTCGGAAAGTCCGGGGTCAGTCCTCTGAAATGTTTAACTGTTCGGTCTGGCAGTGTTTCTGCACCGGAACTATGTTTTAACCAGATACCCCGAACCGTTTTCTTGTGCAGTCTCACAAAAGCTCAGAACTTTAGCCCAGTTTGGGACCCTTCAATTAAGACTGAACCATAGGTGAACTCCTGACCCTTTTGAAGACTCCTGTTGATTTTAGGGACTGAAGGAAGGATTTACCCCATGTTTTAAACCTGCCTGGAAACTATCAAGCTCTAACTGGGTGCTAGACATGTTTCTTTTAAAAGTGTGGGTTACACTTAGGCTATAAAAGGGTAGGTAAATGGCTGGTTAGTGGCTCATGGGGTGTACGGTTTATGTTTTTCCGGAAATGAGATATACTAGCAAAATGTTTGTCTTGTGAATGCAGAGTCTGCTTGTTTTCTTTGGCTTCGACAGGCAACTTTCTGCTTGAATTATTGAAGCCAAGTAAATTATGCAGAATGGTTTCAGTTTTAGCACATGTAGAAGATCCAAACAGAATGCCATTCTGGCACTTAAACTTATCCTTTATCATACATTTCCCATTGCTTAGAATTTCCTGATGTTTTATAGTTTGGATCTTTTTGGCATATTGTGTATTTTTCCTATATCCAAGTTTTACACTTCATTTTCTGTGTTCCCTAATGTCATTTGAAAGAAGAAGAAGAATATGTAAACTAAAAAATTGATCTTGTTCCCTATCTGTTTTCCTAGGAAATTGTATTAGTGGTGTTTTTTGGAACGGAGTATGTGGTTCGCTTATGGTCAGCAGGATGCCGTAGTAAATATGTTGGATTATGGGGACGGCTTCGTTTTGCTAGGAAGCCTATTTCTATCATTGGTAAGTATACATGGTTTAAACAGTTGTCATAAGTACTAAGAAAAAGCCACATTTCTATAACCTTTGAACATTAAAAAGAAATGGAGTTTCCATAGTGTTTCCAGCCAAGTTAGAACAAGAGCATTTGTCACGAGTATCTGCACTGAAATGAACTTTCTGAGGAATCTGTGGCATTGTTAGTTCCTTCTTAAAAATACCAAAACAAAACAAAAAACCCTTGATTGTTTCCCAGAAAAGAGATACTTTCCTTTTGCAGTTAAACTGAAGTTTTGCCAGAAATAACAGACTCGCATACAATCTTCTCTCCCTAAGTGGTTTCTATAACTTAAGAATTGCACACATCTTGTAGCAGCTGCAACTGTTTATTTTTAAACGACACCAAACGACCTTGTGGGTTAGTACTGTTTGCATTGACTTATGACTGAGCTACGTAGATAGAGCACATGGATGTCTGGTTAGTGCCATATAATTGTAGAATATTATTATTATTTTTATGCTGTTATTAAGAGGCTTTTTCCAGGAAAAATTCTGTCAATACCAGCATAATAATAATAATAATTAATAAATAAAAAAATAAGGCACATATGGGAGTTAGGCATCTGGCTTCCTTTGACTTTTAGTGGAAGTTGGGTGTCTAACTGGCTCTTTGAGGCCTTTAAAATCTCCTCCTTAACAACTGCAGGGAAAATATGCTGAAAAACTTCACCGGCCAGGTAATTCAAGAAATTGTTTTTGTTATTAGTTGTCATATTTCTTATGGTGATGCCCAAAAGTCCAAAAGCACGGTCCCATTGTGCTCTCTGAAGAATTTTCAATCTAAATAGACAAGATAGATAAAGGAGTTTAGTTGTACCATTGGGGATCCATATCTACCTAGGGATAACTGCAACATTTCTAGAGGCAAAGGACAAAAATGGTGCACTCTAGTAATTTGTAAGAGCACAAAGTTGTTCATTCACTCATGCTGGCTTAGCCTCTCTCTATAACATAACTATATTCCATATGTAATTTAAGCATCATGCACCTTTGACTGCTTCCTCAGTGCTCTGTCCCTTAATCAATCTCTCCTGAAACTACAACTAACATTCCAAATCCCTTAGTAGCTTCAAACAGTGGCTGTTTTAAAAAAATAAACCATACAGTTGTTTCCTTCTTTTTCCAAATGTGTATTCCCCCTTTCCCCCTCCCCTCCACAAATTACCTTGGCCTGAGACTAAACTTTATGGTGTTGCGTCCTAGAGCAATGGCTGTTTTAAGGTACTTAAAAGATAAGTCACAAACCATGAGGATTTTATATGCCACTTGTCACAATCCAGGGCAACTGAATCCATATTCCTTCCCTCTTCCTCCAGTGGGGTCCACCAAGGGCACTCACTCTAGATTTCTTGCTCCTGTCTTGGGTAGAGAGCCTCATCTCCCTCCTGACCTGGGATTTTCCAGGCTGCACAGTTCTCTGTCTATGCTGTGATATCCCCAGCAAACCAGACTGCCTAAACAGGCCAGTGCCTGCACTTTGCTTTCTCTCCAAAGGCTGCGAACAGTGTAATTCCCAGCTATTTACCCCAAAGTTAATTTACTCACAGTTCTTTCCGAGGAAGCACCTTTATTCTTAAGCTAAAAGCTTACAGAAAAAAACAGTCAAAGAACCAACACACATGCTAGAAATCTTAGTTGAGGTCACACTAACTCAAACCTTGGGCTCTGGTTGGTGTCAGTCCTTCCAGCTTCCCCCAGGCAGAGATGACCGCCCCCATGAACAGAAAGATTCTGGCTGTTTGCTGGATCAGAAATAAGTCAGTGTGAACTCAGGCTGTTTATCCAAAAATCCTTTCTTTGTGTTGGTCTCTGGGAAATCCTGTTTCAACTACTATATATGAGTGTTTCCAGGTGGTAGTACCTCACTGGAAGCATTACAACCTGAGTGAATTTGCTTGATCACATCCTTCAGTTCTTAATTCCCAGAGGAGCTGTGGTCACCCTCCTCCATGGAACTGCATACAATCCCCGAACCACAATGCTACATACACTTAATGCAGTAAGATTTCCCCAAAATATTGTAAGTCATTGCCATACTTGCCACACCAACCAGAGATTTCTGCTATTAGAAGAGGGCGATTCCCAGCTTTCCACTGGTATGCAGGATTTGTTTTTATCTCTGGTAGGCTTCAAGATATCAGACTTTACAACCTGACACTATTCTGTATAGTAAGGCTATTTTAGTTAATTTTTAGATGTTTGTAAAATCTATTAGTTATAATTTTTCACTCTCTTCCAGGTCTCAACAGTTGGATTTGTGTTTCTAAGCCACCTAGTTGTATAGATGGGAGAAATGAAAAATTGTGCCAGTACATTTTTAAAATAACTATTAGAAAATACTGTAAGATAGGTAGGGTCTACAGAACATAAAGCAGGGGTTTTTTTACACATTATTGGAATGATCTGTGTCACATCTACTTTTGCCTCTAATTTAAAATGCAGCCATGCCATACTCATGGCAATAAAACCATTTATACCACACTATTGTATATTCTTTCAATATGTTAAAATAGAGATGTTGAGATATATCATCCTCAGATTTTATTTGGATTATAGTGTAAAAATGTCACCCCTCTAACAGTTAAAAGAATATCAGCTTGGATTTAAATCACAATCTTATCAAAGCATTCCATTAAGTTTCTAACTCATTATCTTCACTTGTTTTTATTTTCCAGATTTAATTGTAGTTGTTGCCTCAATGATAGTTCTTTGTGTGGGCTCCAAAGGTCAAGTCTTTGCAACCTCAGCTATCAGGTAATAATGTCTCAATAACTGAAGATAATAGTGTCTGTTTGACAAAGGTTTATTATTCCTCTTTCTCCTCTCCCTGTAACAGTTTTTAAATTCAAGAAGCGTTCACCCTCTGGCACTTGTGTTGACACAACGAACCAGATTCTGATCTCAGCTATCATATCCTGGTGTAAATTAGAGTAATGCCCATATATCTTCCCTGTTGTAATAATGAAATTGTTTATTATGAAGCTAGAGCTCCTCCAAAATTTCATCTACAAAGTAGAAGTGATACACTCAAATTTTGTTCCTATTTGTGAGCTAGTTGGTTTTTACCGGGTTTTTGCTTTTTGGGTATCTATTGACTTTTTAGGCTGCTTCTTCATAGTATATATGGAGTTAGAGCTTGACTGCTGGAAAAGATATTGAGAGAATTCTGATGATATTTCTATGTGCCCCACAATGATCGAACATATCTCATGTTAATCTGACTGGTTTCTCTGAACGATGGATTGAATTTTAATTTTGCAATGATGTTCTGTAGTTCTAATACAAAGAGTATCCTGTAGTTGCTTAGATAGAATATTATTCCATTGCTCAACTGTGTAAAAGTTTCTGGAAACACAAACTGTTGCCTAGCTCAGTGGATAAAAACACCACTGAAGAAAAGAAGGTCAAATATCTAGCTATGAAAAACCATCTGTTCTTACATACTCTGCTTCTTCTTTGAAACTCTTAAAAGATAGCACCGGCAGATTCAAAGATCAGCCAGGGAACATTCTCTATAACATTCAAAATTTGTTTCTGGAATTCCTGAATCATAGGGCATTCTTGCTGGTCATAGAAGCGAAAGTCTTTCCTCCTTACCCATAGCTGTTCATATTGGTCTGTCTAAGGCTGAGGTGGATAAAAGATGGGGAAAGGGAGGAACAGGTAAGTCTGATGGTGAACCTTTCTGTGATGTAATCAATGTCTCTTTGAATTTATCATTTCAAAAAAACCTCTTTGTGCCTTCTCTTGGCATGCATTCTCTTCTCTAACCCTAACCCTCTGTAGCTTCTCCTATTTAAAATTTGTATTCCAGGGGCATCCGCTTTCTGCAGATCCTACGAATGCTGCATGTCGACCGTCAGGGAGGCACATGGAGACTGTTGGGATCAGTAGTCTTCATACACAGACAAGTAAGTTAGGAGTTATGCCTGGGAACACAATAAGAAAACAATTTTTTCTCTGTTACCAGTAAACCCCCGATTTTCTAAAGAATCGCAAATTGAAGAATGGTAATCACTTAGTGTTTACTCCAAACTTTTCAGGGATGAGAAATGATGGAGGGTGGAGTGTCCTGAGTTTCTGCACTCATAAGTAAGAAAAACATTGGAGTTCAAAGGGTAAAATTATGCAAATTAAAAACCACAGAATCATGAAATGGTGAATTGAAAAGATTTAATCAAAAATTTCCTTATAGCCGCTGGGCGGGAATTCGTGTAAGAGCCGCTGGGTGGGGGGGAGGGCAGCCGTGTGCGCGAGCTATCTAATCCACAGGCTTATGCACGGCATGGACGTGGATTCAGCTGCTGCGCGCGCACAGCTGTGTCAGTTATATACGCGCGCAGGAGCTGCGTCCATGTCCCGCCGTGCATATATACAACTGTGGTTTAGTTATATAGATAACCATTTTTCTGTGTCACACTGACCTACCTGAATTTGGTCATTATATGGCTACAGCATAGACAGATATTATTCATATTCAAATACATATTGCAAGTTTGCAAAACAGGGCTCTGTGGTTTGCCAGGAGCATTTGATATTAAGCTAAATTAATGGAGGGTTTGAGCTGCTGACTTTTATTTAACTAAAATTTTCTTTTGATATGAATCTAAAGAGAAAACCTCTGATGCTTGATGGATCACAAATTACTCCGGATCCTCTTCTCTTTTAATTCCTTCATCAATATCAAATGTGTGCCCAATTGCTGTGCAGGAGAATTATATTATAATTCCCAAGTAATTAATGAGGCATGTTTTCAAACAACTTATTTTTTTCAAATAGTATCCTATCATGTAAACAATAGGATATAAAAGCACGGAATGTAGGTAGGTAATCTTCTTGTTCTTATGTATATGAACTTAGAGATATGTGGTGATTGTTTAATTCCTCCAAATGCTGTTGCTTTACTGTGTTTAAAAGACAAAAGATAAATTTCACAAGCATAAAATTGTCACCTAAATCCCATTTTCAGAAATGACTCGGGCACTTAAGAGCCCAACTCTCAATGAAGACTGAAGCATCTAACGTCCATGTCTCCCTCATAAATTTTACCTAACAGCTGATTTTCAATTGCAACCCCACCACCCATCAAATTATTTGTAAAAATCATGAACTGTTAGTTATGCTGTGAAATCTGAGGTCTGCGATTGAAGCCTACATATATTTCTATAAAATACGGGGCCAAATGCTCAGCTGATCTTTACTGAGCACCATGGATTTATATTGATTTGTAGCAGATGAGAGTCTGATGATCTATTTGAATAAACTGCTGAAATTAACCCCCCTCCCTTTTAAAACCATTTTAATTATTTTGCACAAAAACTCTAGTGTCACAAAACTCAAAGATCTGTAACTGCATTTTTATTTGTTTTTATTCTGCTTTCAGGAATTGATAACTACTTTGTACATTGGATTTCTGGGCTTGATCTTTTCCTCTTATTTTGTATATCTGGCTGAAAAGGATGCTGTGAATGATTCAGGACAAACAGAATTTGGCAGCTATGCAGATGCCCTGTGGTGGGGAGTAGTAAGTATAGTATATTTTGCAATATAAAATAACAGTTAACATCCTACGTTGCGCAATAATATAAAAGAGTTCCAGTATGTGTGATAGAACAGTAATCAAATTAAATTGCTTTGTTGGGAGAATATACTGTAGCATTTGCTTGGTATCATGTGAGGCCAAGAGATAATGGCACAGAAACAGTAGATTGTGAATCATAGGGTTGGAAGGGACCTCATTAGGTCATCTAGTCCAAACCCCTGCTAAAAGCAGGACCATTCCCACTAAATCATCCCAGCCAGGTTATTGTCTAACCGGGCCTTAAATATCTCCAAAGACGGAGATTCCACCACCTCCCTAAGTAACCCATTCCAGTGCTTTATTTTATTGGTAAAGGGGGAAACCATTAAAGTGAGTTGGAACAATCAAACCATGTGCACAACTAAGCTGTATGGGTTTTCTCCTTACTTTTACCTTGTCCTCCCTTCTGGCACCCTCCTGTTGTTTGTTACTTTAATTTGTGGTGACTTTTCTTAACATAGGGTTTGTTCCTGACTGATGTTGAGCATCCTAGCTCTGATACAGTGAAACACTTAAGCTCTTGTGTAGCTTTAAGCACATGGACAATCCTGTTGAACTCAGTAAGGCTACTCACAGGCTGAAAATTAAGCCTGTGTATTGGGGACAGTGCTCAGCATCTAGCAGGATCAATGCATTGTCAGCATTTTGGAGCAGGGAACTCTCTCTTCCTTTGGTTTTAAACAGTGCCTAGCACAACGATACCAATCTTGACTACCTCCTGTCCTCTTGCATGTCTAATGTTTGATATTTATAAGGTGCTTCTTGTGGTAATATCTAGACAGCATTACATAACAGTACTATTTAGGTGCTGGATAATTGGTATGAACATTTTAGAACACTCATAAATATTTTATATTCTGTATCTCTTGTGTTCTATAACACCAGTCATTAAGCTGTGAATGATGGGAAACTCTGTTCTTTTCAGCCACCTTAATGATACGATTGAGGGAATGAATCCATGGCACCTCTCAAATAAGGCAGGAGGCAGAATGTAGGCCTATTGACTCCAGAGTTGCCCTTTATTTGTTCCAACAAATGCACTCATTTTTTTTGCATCTACTGATGACAATCATTTTCTCTTTTGATTGTCTTTTGACATGCATATATTAAATTGTATATCAGCCATGTTCTGAGAATCCTGTTCTATACTTCCATTTTCCTTTCGCTCTCTGAATTGAAAGAATGTAGCTAGTAGGCTAACTATGTGTCAAAAATAAACAAACCTTTTTTACCTGGCTGTACTTATCCAAAGGCTATAAAAGTGATGGCTGGAAATAATCTTTTAGATCATCCATGCCTCCTCTCATTATTTCCTGGATGGGTCTTTGCTATTGCTGTATGACTGTTTCATAGTAAACAGAATCATCCTCATTAAGCATTCCAAATCCTTAAAAGGAATAAACTGATGGACATCACCAGTGATTCAGCATATTTATTTGCATAATGCACTTTATTTTTGAAGTCTTACCTTTTGAAATTTTAAATTGCATGGCCGATTTTGATTTTTAACAATAGTGAGACTAAGGCCTTGTCAACACTGATGGCAGCAAACTCGCCACCATCAGTTTGCTCTTCCAGGTTTGATTGAGCGGTCAGTCAAGACGTGCTCAATTGATCTGGAATTTGACTTAGTCCCACCAGCCTCGTAAGAAGAGTAACACCAAGTCATATGGATGGCATTTCCATTCAACTTAGCACAGTGTGGACAGGGAGGTACGTGGGAGTTACTAAATTGAAGGGAGATACACAAGATATTTTATGTGCCGCCAGTATAGACTAGACCTAAGAACAAGGTTACAGGAAGAAAGTGTGTAACACTATATTTGTTTGCCCTGCAATCTTTGACCAGGAGGACATGTGTTCTTTCTTGAGATATATTTTTTTAAATATTTCTTGTGTTTTGTCTCTTAAATTTCTACAAATGGTACCACTTGTTTTTCTGGCACTAAGCCATTTATTGATGAGCACATCAACTTCAGGTCTTCTGCTGCTGAAGTGTATAAATTTCTCTATCATGAATCTACCAATTTTTTATGATACTTTATAGCTTTTTCACTTCCTGTTCACCAAGACTAATACAGCCACTTCTAGGATCAGAAAACTTGCCATTCAGCATGAGAAAGTGGCAATTTGGCAAGTAGTTTTTTCAGGACTTTGACACTAAAGCTTGTTTCTCTACTTCTTCAGTACACGGTTCACATGACACTTAAATTAACAGTGGCAGATGCAGCCACATCTAAAAGGTACATTGACCTTGATTTTAGCAAAGAAAGTTGTACTTCTGCCAGGCATGACTGGTTCCTAAAATTATAGTAAAGTTTTTTTTAAATGGAATGAGACCAATTAGCTTATAAAAATGTAGGCAGACCTTGCTTCAGGAAAGTAGATGATCAGTTGTGAGAGTAATACACAGGTCTCTCCACCACCATGATTTTGACCAAGTTAGTTATTTGTTACATTTACTAATGGGGAGATTCTTGTGCTGAAGCCCCATTATAGTGCAGGGCGTTGCTGGAGACATGGCTCTGGATTCCTCAGTTCAAATATTTTAATTTAAAATGGAAGTTATAATACCCTAGTTAATCTCTAGGTGGCGAATGCTGCAGTAATCTAGATAATTTATGGAGAGAAATAAGGATGACAGTCAAGAGGTCTTAATCAAAGAGAAAAGTTGCGACTGCTTGGCCAGCCGTATATGAAAAATACATCATAGACCACTGCTGCTGCCTAGCATCAAGCCACTAGTCTGTTGGCCAATGTGGCAAAGAAAAGTACAGGCATGGTCCTTGCATATTTGGTAACAAAAATTCCCTTTCCTCTATTTCTTTTGATGCTGCCATGTACTAGTATGATGCATACATTTGCAACAGTGATTCACAGTCTTTCGTTCAGGTCCCAGTCCCACTGAGGCAAGGAGCTGGAAAAAGAATAAAATTATAGAGTCTGGGTTTGATGAGCAGCACAGGCAGAGGAGATGAGTTACATCACCATAGGGATGGCTACAGCCCAGTGGAAGGATGATCCAGTGGAGAGAAAGTAGAAAATTGTCTGAGTTATTAGCATAGGGCTTGGGGAACTTGGTTTCACAGTCTTCCTGTGTGATCTTGGGCAAATCACTTTGCTTCCCTGTGCCTTACTCACCTGTAAAATGGGGATAATACTTCTCTACCTCACAGGGCTATTCTGAGGATAAAAACATTAAAGATGGGGGGCATTCAGATACTACGTGTGAGATAGCAGGGCCTGAGGGAAGCAGGAGGATCTTAGAAGGGAGATATATACCCCAGAATGATCCAGGCCTTGTTCCCTGCAGACTGAGCAGGGTTTACTTAAGGATAATTAGAAGCACTTGTGACCCATTAAGTCCCAGCTAGAGTCCTGCTAAAAACCCTTTCTCTAGCCAGAGGGGGCTGGAGAGTAAGGAGAGCTAATAGCAGTGTGTAGGAGTGTTGGAGACAAGCCCAGGAATCAGACCAGAGCCACAAGAAAGCTAAAAGAGAGGAAAATAGCCCTGGGAAAAGAAGCAGTTATTAGCAGTGCATATCTGTTACTCATAGGGCCTGTGGGCTGGGACTTGGAGTAGAGGGTGAGCCCGGGCCCCTTCCTTCTCCTGCCTCAATGGAGGCACCAACTGCCTAGAGACAGGGGCAACAGGGCTTTCCCTCACTCCTACAGGAGACCAAAGCATGGGACCCACCACAACAGAGTGGTCAATTTGCCACATACCATAGAATTGTAGGACTGGATGGGACCTCAAGCCATCTTCTAGTCAAATCTCCTGCACTCAAGGCAGGATTAAGTATTATTTTGACCATTCCTGACAGGTCTTTGTCTAACCTGCTTTTAAAAATCTCCAATGACAGAGATTCCACAGCCTCCCTAGGCAGTGTATTCCAGTGCTTAAGCACCTTGACAGTTAGGAAATTTTTCCTCATGTCCAATCTAAACCACTGTTCCTGCAATTTAAGCCCATTGCTTCTTGTCCTATCCTCAGAGGTTAATGAGAACATTTTTTTCTCCTTCCTCCTTAGAGCACCCTTTTGTGTACTTGGAAAATGTTACCACATCCCCATTCGGTCATTTCTTCTCCAGACTAAGCAAACCCAGTTTTTTTTAGTCTTCCCTCATAGGTCATGTTTTCATCATTTTTTATGCTCTTCTCCAATTTGTCCAACTCTCTCCTGAAATGTGATGCTCAGAATTGGACACAATACTCCAGCTGAGCATAAACAGCATGTAGTAGAATGAAAGAATTACTTTTTGTGTCTTGCTTACAAGACTCCTGCTAATACATCTCAGATTGTTTGCCTTTTTTTTTTTAAGTGTTACATTGTTGACTCATATTTAGCTTGTGATCTACTATGACCCCAGATCCCTTTCTCCTTCCTAAGCAGTCATTTCCCATTATGTATGTGTGCTGCCTTCCTGAGTGGAGTTCTTTGCATTTGGCCTTACTTAATTTCATTCAGTTTACTTCACATCGTTTTCCCAGTTTGTCCAGATCATTTTGAATTTTAATCCTGTTCTTCAAAGCACTTGCAAGCCCTCCCAGCTTGGTATCATCTGCAAACTTTATGATCCATGTTTTCAGTGGACCAGTAGTCTTTGGCTTGGCTAGCCATCAAAGATCTAAGTCATCTCAGAGGTGGTTGTCATTTCTCTGAACACACCCAAACACAACCAGATGCAGTCGAGAAGACTCTTCTGGATGAGTGCTTGATAAGAGGTGGTCTGATTTTTCACAGCAAGGATTTTTTTTTCCTTTTTACAAAAATAAGGAAGGAATGCTAAATTCTATTATCCTAGGCTGAATACTTTTCATTAGACCTTCTATTGCAAAACCTTCTTCTTCTTAATATACTTAATTTTAATTTACTTAAGAATTTCATATTGTACGTGTAAAGTCTGTGGCCTCCCTAAAGCAGGGTGAAGGTAGCTTGTAGCACTGTATAAATTGTTTTCTGTGTCAGTTCAGTATTTGAGACAAACAGATGCAGTTTAATTTACGTTCTGCTAATTAATATATGTTCTGCTAGAAAAGTAATGTTACTTAGTATTGCCAATTATTTATTATCTACAGATAAAACACAAATACTATGATCTAAAACAAAGAGAAAAATATGGAAAGAAGGGGAAATCTAAACTATTGCATCTAAATTATTGTTCCTACACAAATTTTTAATCTTAAAGATTTAATATATGGCTTCAAGAAAATGCAGAAAAACGTATTCTCACCAATCTTGTTGAGGAACATCACATTCAGGAAACACTTTATTCTTCCTGGGCTATTAAACTGAACCCAGCTTGGGACAGTTTTAGAGAACTTGGCTTTTGGTATTTGTTCCATGCTCCAGTATTTCCATTCTCCACATCTGAGCAAACATCCTTCAGAAAAACCATGATGTAGGTTGCCGTGGCTACTGTTTCTGATCATGAACACCATTTGCCATGATCTATTATTGAACATACTTCTGCATGGGTAACACAGTGCACAGGTTCCTTTGAACTGCAGTTGTCTGCCAAGTGCCTCATTTAGTTGAAAGAGGTCACTCTCCTCTTTTTTTTTTTAATTCTTAGATAACTGTCTGCCTACTGTGTATCTTCTCACTGAGGGCCCTGTTCAGCATAACCATGTAATTAATACCATCTCTATTTAGCCACTCACATAAACACTTGCTTAAATTCCATTGAAAGTCAATGGGGCTTAAGTGCTTTGCAGAACTAGGATGGGAATTCTATGCAGACTTAACTTTAGGCATGTGCTTAAAAGGTTTGCTGAATTGGGGCATAAAGTCTTAATGGATCAAATTGGTTTAATCCACCTTAGTCATTTAATAGAAGCTGCATTCTGATTTTCAAACATTGCCTCACAAAAGGGAGTCTACATCATTTGGGAGCCTTCTTAAATACAGTCTAAAATCTAGTATAGACTGTAATTTGAGTTCAGTTTTGGACATACAAAGAAAAACAATTTTGTTTGTTCTTTGCAGACTGTACTAACCAAGGAAACCAAACTCACTTCCACCCCCTGCTATTTTTCTCTAGGTGTTGTAGGCTTTATGAGTGTGAATTCAGATTTCAAAATGCTGTTTGTTTGGGATCTAGGCATCTTGTCTCTGAACCTTGACTCTATGGGCAGTTCAAATGGTTATTAATTTACACTTTGTAAAGATCTGTGAGATGCCAATGGAGAAAACCATTCAAAATTCTTGTTTGCTAAGTACTGATGCAGGCACTTTTGTATATAATGTATGCTTATATCATACCGTTCTTCGAAGATCTTTGCAATTCTTTTGAAAGATACCAAAGAGCTAGAGCAGAATTCTGGCTAGTATCTTTCAAATAGTTTTTAGAAACTGATCTTCCATTTCCGTAAAACAATAAAGAGAGGTGAAAACAAGCTTTATATTTAGAAATTGATTACTTTGTAGGCCAGATCCAAAGTTGTCACAATTTCATTGACTTCAACTGAGCCAAGACAATGTATATGAGTTGATCTGGCTGTATTTGTTTAGCTTTTCCTCTTGAATGAACTGTTTTGACAAGGTAGCTTATATAGTATAAAGATGTTTGTACTAGCTTGTAATTAACCACATTGCAGTTTTCAATGGGACTTAGCTAAAATTCTCCTAACAGGGATGCTCTGAAATATTTCACAAACAGATCCCTGAATTCTAGGCACGGCTCCCCTCCTGTTCTGTAAGACATTGAACTTGGTGCCACTCCATAGTTTGATAAAAAACTAGAATGATATGAAATTAAGAGATTGAGAAAAGCTACACAGAGAGATGAAATTTCAGGGAGAGTGTGTTGGAGAGCGCAGCTCCATGGCAGATGACTGCAATGGGAAACAGCTCAGGGAACCAGTGACAGATCATGAGAAATAGACCCTAGCTGCTTATCAGACAAGTCATGGGGCTGAAACCTGTAAGAGGGGGCAGGACTGGATTCCCTTAACATACCAACACAAGAGGCGCTAAAGGGGCAAGAACTGAGCTAGTGAGTCTTGCCCATATGCTCAGGATTTCACTCATTGCCATATTTGAGGTAGGGAAGGAATTTTCCATAGGGCAGATTGGCAAAGTCCCTGGGTTTTTGCACCTTCCTCTGTAGCATGGGCATGGCTTACTTTCTGGTGGATTATCTGTGCCTTAAAGCCTTTAAACCAGGATCTGAGGACTTTAATAACTCAGACATAGGTTAGAGGCTTTTTGCAGGAGTGGGAGGGTGAGGTTCTGTGTCCTGCATTGTGCAGGAGGTCAGACAAGATGATCATATTGGTCCCTTCTGATCTTAGAGCCTGTGAGCCTTGATCAGGGCTAAAGACCTGGTACACAGTCACTAAGAGTTCAGGTTTTCATTTGCACTTTTTGTTACCCCAGAAGGAGAAAGGTTCCAAGCATTGCAAATGGAGAATTGAGCTGCAAAAAAAGCAGATTACTGAGTAGGTGCTGGCAGAGGGTGACAGAGACAGAAGGGCTATTATGTTATGCCTGCCATGAGGGGGCCCACCAGCTGGTGACTGAACCATCTATGTACATTTTTTAAAGTTTTTTTTTTTTAATTTTTCCAAATAAAATTAAAGGAAATTTTGAAAAAAATTCATTGCAAAGTGAAAAATTGAAACATTTCATTTTGAAAATCTTGATACAATGTTTTGAATTTTTAAAATTATTTTTAGGCTTTTGGGTTTTTTTCCAAAATGAACAATTTGGTCAAATCAATATGAATTCTTGGTCATCAAGTCTGCACTTTTTTTCCCCTGAAAAAATGTGTTTGAAAGGTTTTGTCCAGTTCTAGTCTCTAGTACATGGGTGGGGGGCATGGCCTGTGCACATTTGTTTTTGATGAAAGTGCTCAGTGAAGGTTTAATGTTGGAGAAGCACTGATATATCTTAAAGGAGCTGTTGGAAGGCACGCAGATGATGATGTTAGATTGATTTGGGGCTTATCTAGTTTTGGCTTTTGGGGTTTTTGGTGCTTTGCAGTTATAGTATTGGGAAAACCACCACCGTTGCAAGCTTGTGGAAGAGTCATTCTTCTCTTCTAGCAAAGCTCAGTTAAAGTTGTCCTTGTACTGACAAAGAGAGTAGAAGAAATATTGAAGAGAACTTACAAACTGTTACTTACAGTACTAAGTACTTTAACATTAATGCTTCATGCACTATCCTTTGATAGAGATAAATGACTTTGACTTTTCAGTTTCAAGGTAGATAATGCTCAGTACTGAGTAAAGCTTCATACTGTAGACAGAGCGTTCTAGTAAACAAAAAGCAGATCTTTCACGGTAGGATTTTCAAAGTGCTATACCAATTTTAATTAATCATGTTTCTGTGGATAATGAAGAACAATTACCACCATTTTGCAAAATGGGAAACTGAGGCACAAGGTAATTAAAGTACTTGCTGTAGGTCACAGGAGATCCATGGCAGCAATGAAAATTAAGTGTAGTCCCTTGGTTTTTATCCTTCCTTCAAAAATTGGAAATAGTATCCCAAAAATTTATTTGCTTTCAATATTAAATTTTTCAGTTCCAATGTGCATGTACTCATTGATAAATGAAATACTTTAAGGGTGCTGGAACAATGTTTATAGTGGCTGTGCTAGGAGCCATCGAACCAAACTAAATTCTGTATATAATGGAAACCATTTCAAGCTGGGGTGGGGAAGTATGCTGCAGCACCCCCAAAACCCCTAGCTGTAGCATCTATACCTTTTGTCTACAGTGATGACTACTCAATTTGTGGTAACCTGTGAGGAATTAGCCCCCCAAATTAGTATTAAGATGAAGAAAAATCTTTTTACTCTGTGAAAATGTTGTTTTAATAGCTATTTTTATTGTTTTATTCAGATCAATGAAAAAGGAAGTTAAGCCATTGCTTGAAAAGAGATCTTTGCTTATTTGCTTGCCTGCAGATTAGAGTTGGAATCCATTTGCTGGGAAATGTAAGATGGGATGTTTGAATTTCTGTGCTTATAAATAAGCCATAGAATTCCTCAATTCCACATCGACATCTAAAAATATTTATTTATTTTAGAATTTTTAAGGGATTTTTAACTTAGGACTTTATAAAACAGTCAGTGTTTTTATTGCTCAACTTTCTGTCCAGCTCATGATCAGAAGATCACATGATCATCTTAATTAAAGCGACAATTTATCTAGACTGTTTGGTATTTTGGAACAGCTACAAAGAGAGCTAACAGTTCAATTATAGATCTGCTGAGTCAGTTGGATTTTTTACTTCATGTCATCTGCTAAATTGGGATAAAACCACTGATTTTCATAAGAGATTATCTAATCAAGCCCAATTAGATGAAAGGCCTGCAACGCTGGTGGGAAGTACTGTATTCATGGAACTTCACTTGTGGAGGAGCATGGCCAGGAAAAGAGGCAGCAGGCAGCGACTCAGTGTCCTTGGCTGCACCAGAGCAGGTCTAGCAGCCTTGTTTGCATTGTAAGATTACCCTTCCCCATGAATGTTAGCTTCATATTGGCTCTGAGTCCTACATTGTTTTCCAAAGGGTGTTGATGGCAGACTGATTTGTGTTCTCGAGACTCTAGAAAAACATCAAGCTGTTTTTTTTGGTTTTTTGCACCTATTAAATTTACTTTGATTAATTTTTTCTGGAGGATTTTTCTCACCGAGATTGCAAATGTGCTTGAAAACATCTTTTATTAAAGAGAAGTATTATGTTGTTAGTTTATATATCCTTGCCCAGAGAGAAACACTTTAGTCAATCTTTTAAAATTGATCAGCTCCTCTGGTTAGCATATGTCCTCAATACTGGCTTTAACCAGTTGGCTATTAGGAACTTCCTACTTCTGTCATCTGTCTTCTGATATATTTAACCTAAGTCAGACTTTCTGTGAAGTGATGTAATTATGTCTGAGATAATGCCAGACCCACAGACTCTACGTTAGTAGCAGAGCTGGTTTCATTGTTCTACCAATAATAGTGCCGTAAAACTCACAAACTGATCAATGTTTTCCAAATTTTGCCTTCTCTTGTGGTGTCCTGTTATAATACCAATTTGAGCTAACAAAGTATAATTCAGACACTATAAGGAGGTGGATATAAATATTTTCTGCAATTTAAAAATGTAATTTGTATTTTTCCTATGAGTTTTTAAAAACAAAGAGATAAACACTTGAAATATTTGCAAGAATATACTTTGCATTATATGCAACCCAAACCTGATTTTCATCGTTGATTTCAGCAGAACTTTTGAGTGCTCAGCAAGAGGAGTTAGAGTTCTTAGAGTTTTTAAAAAATTTAGCAGCTTATGCTTGGTTTCATTTTCATTCTACCATTTTTATATATTAATACAGTACAATATAATAACTATGCAGATACAACCCTGAATTTTGTTTAACTGTGTAATGTTGGACAGTTATAGGGTCTTGCCAACACGTTTAACAACAGCACCTGACCTGCTTAGGCCCTTCTGAAAATCATTCTGAGGGCTTATCTGCATCATTAAGGAACTAAATACATTGAAAATCTGGCCCAGGTCCCTTAACCATCTTTGATGTTACTCCCCTTACGAGGCAAGAGTAACTTGATGGATGCATAACAGCAATCTCATTAATGCAAAATCAGGTTCCTCTGAGTTCTGTCCAGCCTACCACCTTTTACCTTGCTTTTATTCATATAACTTGCATTGTACAGGGACCAGCTCCTAATGCACAGGGACCCCCGGGTGGAGCTGGGGCCAACAGCCCCAGGGACTACAGCATGGGGCTGCTGCGGTCAGCCCTGGGGTTTCCCTGGCATGGGGCCACTGCTTCTGTGGCTGGCCCCAGGGATCCCCTGGCATGGGGCTGCGGCTGCTGCCGCTGGCTCCAGGGACACCCTGTCCGGGGCTGGAATGGGGCCAGTGGCGCCTCTCTACCCCTCTCCACCTTCCCCTGATGCCCCTATCAGTCTCCCAACCCCAATGCCCCGCCCAACCTATTTACCCCCCTTCCCCAGCCCATACTTACCTGCAACCAACAGGAGCAAACTCTGCTGCAGGCGTTTTCCCCCTGCACAGCCCAAGCGGCTGGGCTGGCAGGGTGGGAGATTTAAATGAGCCCAGCTCCCGGAGATTCTCGTGGCACATTTTAGGTGTTACCGCAGCACACCAGTGTGCCGCAGCACATGGGTTGGGAACCACTGCTTTAGGGATTGTGTAGCTGTGGCCTGCAGTGAATTTGCAGCAAAAATAAGTGAGCTGCTAAATGCTTATTTATGTAGTGCAACTTTTACATAGATCATAAACATTCATATTCTGCATTCTCAGACATTTCATAGTTCAGTTAATAATTAAATACCCTTGGGAAGGGAGCATGTATAATCGTTAGCTCAGAGTACAATCAATAGATGAGAACTACTAACACAAAAATGTAGCACATTTCCATTTAGAGTTTATCATCATTATTATCATTATTTGTATTAAGACGACAAGACAGACAAAGGGTGGGAGGGGAAGCAAGGTACAGGGAAGGGAGGTGATGTGCTCATGGTCATTGCCCAAGTTAGAGGTAGAGCTTGGATTTAAAAAACTGGCAGTGGTTTGTGACCTGTGAGAATTTTAATTGCTCTTGGTGACTGAATGTATGCCTACTGTGTTGTTGTAGCTGCTGTTGTATTACGTTCCATTATTTCTGCAGCACACAGGAGAAAACGTTGACTTCCTATAAATGACTGATTGCAGTCTTAATAAGCCTTGCTATGCTATTTTAGTATTGTGGTAAAATCTTCATATCAATGCCATGAAAACCTAACTTCCAGGTGTTTCCTCTGTGTTGCGTGTTTTTAGTGAATGGACTATGTGAATTAGGCTCCATTTTAGGAATTTGTTGCTGTACAGAAATTAGTCAAGTTCTGCCTTGCTGTTTATATCAATACTATGTGCTAATCTATCTCACAATTACCCTATGTGGTACTGGAGAAGTTCACTATATGTGTCCTTGGCTATGTCTACACTTGAAAAGTTGAGTTGACTTAAAGTCGACTTAAGTCGACTTAATAAAGTCCGCTTTAACAGAAGTGGACTTAACTTTTCAAGTGTAGATGTGGCCCCTTTTCAACTTTATTTAGTCGATTTAACATTTTAAGTCGACTTAAAAAGGTCCACCTAGGCACTACTCCCCCATCTCCACTGGCTTAAGTCGACTTAATAAAGTCGACTTAAGCGCTAGTTTGAATTAAAATGAGATGTTATTAATTCAAACTAACTTTTCCTTAATTCAACTTAAGGAGCAGCTTAAGTCGAATTCAGGAAAGCCCATTGTAGATGCGGAGTAAATTAAGTCAACTTAAGCCTCCATAAATCGACTTAATTTGTAAGTGTAGATGCACCCCTTTAGAGGTAAGTGCCATGAAGTAGTCTTAGCAAATACCACCTGCATGTAAATAAAATTAGCAGTTGAATCTTGAGCTGAATTGCGCTGGCAGTATTTCCAGAAGTCAGAATGGGCAACTAACCCTATGGCCCAGCAATTTCACGTGCTGCAAAATTTTTCAAGTCATGAAGATGTAAAGTAATGTTTGCACTTTGCAACCTGTTGTAATCTGTTGTACACTGTACAACTTTTCATTCATTCATTTCCTGTACACTTTTCATTCTTCTCTGAATGAGGAAACAGGCACAGAAAGGTGAATTGACTTCTCTAAGATCACACAGATAGTCAGTGAAAGGATGGGAGTAGGACCAATGTCTGATGACTTCCAGTCATGTGCTTGGCCCCAAATAAGGGGTGTTCCTGTCTAAAAATATATAGTAAATAGCATTGTCATTTTATGAAAGTTGGAACAGCCTTCCTTGGAGATTAAGAAACATAAGCATCTGAAATCTCAGTTTCTCAGCCAGATTGATATCTTAACCACCATAGACATAAGTTGGAGTGACCATCTGAATCTTTCAGGGCACTCCACCATTTCTCTACACAGCACTGTTAGTATATATTAAAATAAGAACACATGAGCTTTGAATGTCTGGAGGATACGTTTATTGAGAGATCCTGTTATAAAGCCCAATTAAAATCTGAAAAGCAGCTTAGAACCTAATCCTTCATAGAATAGAATCATAGAATAATAGGGTTGGAAGGGACCTCACAAGGTCATCTAGTCCAACCCCCTGCTAAAAAGCAGGACCACTCCCCCTAAATCACCCCAGCCAGGGTTTTGTCTAACCGAGCCTTAAAAATCTCCAAAGATGGAGATTCTACCACCTCCCTAGATAGCCCATTCCAATGCTTCACCACCCTCCTAGTGAGAAAGTTTTTCCTAATATCCAACCTTGACCTCCCCAGCTGTAATTTGAAACCATTGCTCCTTGTTCTGTCCTCTGTTACCCTCGAGAACAGCCTAGCTCCCTCCTCTTTGGAGCAACCCTTCAAGTAGTTGAAGGTTGCTATCAAATCTCCCCTCAGTCTTCTCTTCTGTAGACTAAATAAGCCTAGTTCCTTCAGTCTCTCCTCATAAGTCATGTGTCTCAGCCCCCTAATCATTTTTGTTGCCCTCCGCTGGACTCTTTCTAATTTGTCCACATCCTTTCTGTAGTGGGGAGCCCAAAACTGGACACAGTACTCCAGATGCGGCCTGACCAGTGTCGAATAGAGGGGAATTATCACATCCCTCGGTCTGCTGGCAATACTCCTACTGATGCAGCCTAATATGCCATTGGCCTTTTTGGCAACAAGGGCACACTGTTAGCTCATATTCATCTTCCCGTCCACCATAACCCCCAGGTCCTTTTCTACAGCGCTGCTACTTAGCCAATCGGTCCCCAGCCTGTAGCAGTGCATGGGATTTTTCCGTCCTAAGTGCAGGACTTTGCACTTGTCTTTGTTGAACCTCATGAGGTTTCTTTCGGCCCAGTGTTCCAATTTGTCCAAGTCTCCCTGGATCCTGTCCCTGCCCTCCAGAGTATCTACCATTCCCCTCAACTTGGTGTCATCCGCAAACTTACTAAGCACGCAGTCTATTCCATCATCAAGGTCATTATTGAAGATGTTGAATAGAACCGGCCCCAGGACTGACCTCTGGGGCACTCCACTCGTTACCAGTTGCCAACCAGACATCGAGCCATTGATTCCTACCCGCTGAGCCCATTGATCTAACCAGTTTTCGATCCACCTTACGGTCCACTCGTCCAACCCATGCTTCCTTAACTTGCCGACGAGAATGCTGTGGGAAACCGTATCAAAAGCCTTGCTAGAGTGAAGGTATACCACGTCAACGGCTCTTCCCGCATCCACAAATCCAGTCATCTCATCATAGAAGGCAATCAGGTTGGTCAGGCACGATTTGCCCTTGGTGAATCCATGTTGACTGTTCCTGATCACTCTATTTTCCTCCAAGTGTTTCAGGATGGATTCCTTGAGGACCTGCTCCATGATTTTCCCAGGGATTGAGGTGAGGCTGACCGGTCTATAGTTCCCCGGATCCTCCTTTTTCCCTTTCTTAAAGATAGGTACTATATTTGCCTTTTTCCAATCCTCCGGGACCACCCCCGTTCGCCACGAGTTCTCAAAGATAATGGCCAGCAGCTCTGCAATCACTTCCCCCAACTCCCTCAGCACCCTCGGATGCAGTTCATCCGGCCCCATGGACTTGTGCACATCCAATTTCATTAAGTGTTCCCTAACCTGACTTTCCATCACCGAGAGCCGCTCTTCTCTCCATTCTGCGTTACCCCGTGTAGTAGCCTGGGAGCTGGCCCTCCCTGTGAAGACTGAAGTAAAAAAAGCATTGAGTACTTCAGCCTTTTCCGCATCATCCTCCATGAGGATGCCTGCCCCATTCAGTAAGGGACCTACACCACCTCTGATCCTTTTCTTGTTGCTGATATACTTATAGAACCCCTTTCTGTTATCCTTCACATCCCTTGCTAGCTGCAACTCCAATTGTCCTTTGGCCTTTCTGATTTTATCCCTGCAGTCCTGAGCAATATCTTTATACGCCTCCCTTGTCATCTGTCCAAGCTTCCACTTCTTGTAAGCTTCCCTTTTATGTTTCAGCTCCCTGCAGAGTTCCCTGCTAAGCCTCGCTGGTCGCCGTCCACATTTGCTGTTCTTTCTGCACATCGGAATGTTATCTTCCTGTGCCTTTAACAGGGTTTCTTTAAAATACAGCCAACTGTCTTGGACACCTTTCCCCTTCAGATCAGCCTCCCATGGGACCCTGCCCATCAGCTTCATCTTGTTGCATGGGGGTGGACAGCTGCACCTGCATAAAGCCCCCTTGCTTTCAATGAGCTTTGCCTATTGTGTGTGGCAAGTTGCAGGATCACAATGAGATTTAATTTAAGATTACTAAATATTTGTTTTCAGTGCATTATTTAGAGAACTGAAAAATTCGCTAGACAGCTTTGGTGTTAACACTTTAGACAAAGATTTAGTACACCTGGAACAAGTGGGAACAAAGGCCATTGTACGTTAGACAGTGTTGGACATGTTTCTATTCCATTGACTGTCAAAGCTTATTGGGCTTTTGCATTCAAAATTTTATTTGGCATTATCTTTATAGACTTTTTCCCCTCCAATACTAATAATTTTCAAAAATGAAAAGTTTCAATTCTGAAAAAACCTACCACGTGGTTAAATTAACCAATTAAATATGGCAATGCAACTTCTCTTCAATCCCTCCTCCCAACAACAAAAAAGCCTTGAAAATGGAAACTGAAAACAACCCCTTAAATACATCAAGCACACGCCAAGAAATAGTATGAAGAAAGAAAGAGAAAAACTGAAGACTAGGCTAAATAATCATCAAAAGTTTCTATCCTCTTTTGTAAATGAAATATTTCAAATGAAACCAAAATGGTTTCTCAGAAATTTTCATTTTTTAAGAAAAAACAATAATCCTGGGACACCTCAAAAACTGACAGATTTCTTCTGGCATAAGCTTTCGTGGGCTCTAATCCACTTTGTCAGATGCATCTCTGGTTGTTTTTTGCTGTACACAGACTAACATGACTACCCCTCTGGAATTTTTTTAAAAGTGTACTTTCTTACATTTGTTCATATGGAAAACCTTTTGACCAGCATTAGAACATAATGGCAACATTGTTATAACTCTTAATATAAATAAAAGCTTCTGGTGAAAAATAGACTTGAGCAAATTTTACATCTCTGATTGTAACAAATTAAATACGCATATCAAAAAATGAATGAAAGCTATGCTCATGATTTCTTATAATGCAGTATGTGTTTCTCTTTACAGGTGACTGTTACAACTATTGGTTATGGAGATAAGGTACCTCAGACATGGATAGGAAAGACTATTGCATCTTGTTTTTCGGTGTTTGCAATCTCATTTTTTGCCCTTCCTGCGGTAGGTTCTCTTATGGATTTTTCTGGTAATTTGTTCTTAAATGAATTAATGAACCATTGCATCTTTTATGAATAATATTTTCAACTTGCCAAAAGATTTTTAAAAATATCTGAAGTAGCTGAAACACTCTTGTGTTCCCTTTTTAGTTTTATATAGTGTTATGTATGGTACAGACTACATTAGCTACAGTTCTCTTTCAAACATAAGTGTTAGCCTGAAAATGAAAGTTAAAATAAGAATACCTTTCTCTTCAGGTTTTAGAAGTGTACAGTGAATTAAATTCACAGGTTAATTATTTTTGTGAGTGTACTTACACTAATATTTTCATTTTTTAAAGGCCTAATACCTCAAAGGCACTTTAACATGTGCTTAATTGTCATTGATGTCGATGTCAAAAAGTATTTATTCTGCTAGGGGTGAATTTAAGCATATGTTTATGTGCTTTGCTGAATCAGGAGACTTAAACCTTTTTAGAATATGCACAGAAGTATCTTCACAGCTATAAACTTTCATTGTTTTTGTCTGTTCCAATTTTGCTGTTATAGATGCATCCAAAGAGGCTTGCTTATGATTTAATGATAAATGGTACACTAATACTTGATTTCTCATCTTATTGAAGGGTTAGGCAAACCAGGGTGAAGACATCCTTTCAGATCCAACTCTTCAGCTGCACAAGCATTTATGTGGCTTTCAAACTATGAAATACTATCTACATTTATTCTCTAGGGGGTTGATACAAAGCCAGAAGATTCCCATTGTCTTTTATGGGGTTTGGATCATGCCACAAAAGCACTAACATTTTAAGTTCCAAGAAGTAATACTAACCAGACTGAAAACTACTGCATATTAAATCATTTCCCCAGAATAATTAGTTAAGCTGTTTATGATGCTGAAAAACAGTTTTATTAATAAAATGATGAATTTGGCGAGATTGTTGAAATAATTTTTTTCTAAAAACTAGATTGTTCTTTTCTTAGGGAATTCTTGGTTCAGGCTTTGCCCTGAAGGTACAACAGAAACAAAGGCAGAAACACTTTAACCGTCAAATCCCAGCTGCTGCTTCTCTCATTCAGGTACCTGGACTGCTATATTTTAAATGCTTTTATTTTCCCCTATTTATTTCAGGCTGAGTGTTTTTCAAAGGTGCATGAAGGATATGGGCATCAAATTCCCATTAAAAATTAATTAGGAATTGGGAATCCAGATGTTCTATGTGGTTCTAAAAATCTCACTCTTAAAAGGGCAAATCATGACCAGAGCAACTGGAAATATTCTCTGCAAAAGATAGTGCAGGTGGTTCAGATCAGCTGTTTTAAATTTCTTGTAGAAGAATATACTGTGGTCATTGGTTGTTTGATACAAGATTGTTCCATCTTGGAACAACTACAGATCAGAGCTATGCAGAAACCAGAATGTCCATCCTACAGAAAATGTTGCATTTTCAATTTAAAAGAAAAAAAATGTACAAATCCAAACAAAAGGACAGAAGCGCAAAATTTTCCATGGGATGATTAGGAGTTCTTTGCCAAGTGGCTTCTAGAGTCAGGTACTAAAGGAATTAGTTTCCTAGGAGGTTGGGCAGCCCAGGAAGTTCCATTTTACAGATAGGTACCTGAAGTGCTATGCCCAACCAAGGTCATGGAGGGAGTTCATGCAGCACAGGGAATTCAGCGCAGGTTCTCAATTCTCAGTCCAGACAGCTTCTGACCAGACTATTCTCCTCTTCATGTTGTCCTGACTCTACTTATGCAAATAAAAGATGTGGTTAAATAAGGAACATTTCTCCCCCACTTTGTTTATCAAACAACTTAAAATGTGATGGAATGAATTTACTAAATGAGGATTTTACACCATGCCAAATGATAAATTACTCTGCATTTCTTCAAGAATCTGAACAGGTCAATCATTCCTACTAGCCTCTTTAATTCTCAGGTAAATCAGGTAAATTTTAGTAGCACTAACAATTAATCTATTATAATAATTGTCTTGCTAACAATTATTTTAGACTGCATGGAGGTGCTATGCAGCAGAAAACCCAGATTCTTCTACGTGGAAAATATACATAAGAAAACCTGCCAGAAATTATCATTTGATGTCACCTAGCCCAAAACCGAAGAAATCAGCAATGGTATCAGTAAGTAGCCCTGGTTTCCTTTCCCATTTTGATAATTCAGTGAATACATTTGTTTTGTAAATTAGATGGAATTTCCTCATTCTCCAGAGGCTATCAATTTTGTTTGTTTGTGCTTGATCTTAATGTTTTGATTTTTAAGTGAACATTGGAATTTTCCAAATAGAAACATTTATATCCTTAGCTTACTTTGCTACAATTCACTCATTTGATTTTGATGGACAAGAGAATTTTTACGGACACAGCAGTGATATCGCTCATTTCTGTCAACCAGTAACTGAATGCAGGACATTGTGTAATAATGAGCAATGGGAAGGTAAAATGAGCATTTGCCCTTGCAATGCTAAAATACTGTGCTGCTCATAAATATTATTCTCTAATAATATGTACTACATACAAAAAATTAAAGTATTTAAGGTTGCAAAATCAAACATTCAAAAACTCAGGAAATGTTAGAATTAAAATTGCTCATGCAGTTTTAATTCTTCATCCCTTTGAATGTGCATTATTATATGATCACACAACCATATATCCGTTCCATGTACCCCAGCCTGATTCCATGTACTGGATGATGTTCAGTGAATGCAGCAGGGTTGTGTTTGAATGAATAAGACTAAGAAGTGCAGCGTAGAGTATGATGATTGACTCAACAAATGAGAGTTGTAAGGGCATTGAATTAACAACACCAATTAGTAAAAGAGATGTCTACTACTCATCTTTTTTGCCTTCTAGCCCAGTGCACCTTCCCATAGATTAAGGGGAATTTTGTTGGGACAAAGCAATGAGAAAATTAATTTTGTCTGTATCCTATCTGTGTTCCATTCTTTGTGGGATGCTGAAGAGAGACCCTGGAGAGCATGTTCCGTGTGAGGCCAAGTTTGGATGATTTTAACATGCCCTGGCAAACTCTACTGATCAAAATAGACTGCAGGTGGCAGTATTCAATCTCTTAGAACTCTGACAAATTTGAATAGATTTTTGTGCGCACATCAAAAGGCACCTACTTGACCAGAGGACTGTCCCGTTCCTAAATTTCAAAGCATCAGAGTTCAATAAAAACTTTTCCTAACTTAAAAAAAAAAAGGGCAGCACAAGGGAGAAGTTAGGTATCTCTCATATGTATATAAACATCTCACTGAGCTGAATTCAGCCATTTCTGAAGTGAAATGTGATCACTGTTTTAACAATGGAAAGTAACACAAATGTTGAGGCGCGTGAATCCAGGTCCACCGTGGTGTGACATGGCACTGCAGTCAACCTCCCACAGTTTCCATTTGGAGTTTTCAGTGACTTTCTTAGCCATCAGCAATGTCCCTTTGCTCAGGTGCACTAGCCCTCCACATAAGTCAATCCCTTCTGGGTATTCAGAGTCTAAAGTAAAACACTAATCCGTTGTGGACCTGTGGTGGGTTCACAGTAGTCTCTAACCCTTCTTTTCCCAAGCTCAACTTCCAGTGCCCCTGTACTCGGGTTAGTCCCTTCTTCCTTCTCTTAACAAAGGGCACATTGCACATTCTACTAGGGTGGTAGCATAGAGGCAATCCGTACTCACCTTTTACAATAGGTTCCAGACCTTGGGAGCCCTAAATAAAGGATCCTTCTGCCTCCTGTAGTCACAAGCTGTTCAACCTTTGCTCCTAAGACAGGGTGACCACCGCCCTCCTTTCTGGGCCTGTGCTGTGCTGCTTGTCAACTTTCCTGGTTTAGTCACATGGGGATTCAGGTTCTGCTTCAGGGAGCCTCCCACCAACTCTGGACTCTAGATTCACAGGTGCTATTCCTCACCCCTTCAAATGACCTGTGACTGTGCTCCATGCAGTTGTTCTGTTAGCTGAGTGTTATAGTCGTCTGACTAATACATCTGGCCTCCATTCCCAGCTTGATTGCTGATCTTCCTTTTACACTTTTCCATAAAGCACCAGGCCTTAGACTTGGGTTTTGCTGATCCTGGCCCTGCTGCCTTTAAAGGTGACGGACCACTTTGTTACAGACAGGAAATCAAAGATAATACTGTAATCCAACTGGAACTGGGAGGAGAATTCAGGCGAGCACACTGCATTTATTCATCTTAGAATTTGGCTAGGACATCAGGGTTAATATCCTACTCTTATGAAAATTGTCATGGGAGTTTTTAAGAAAACAAGTAGCCAAACTCCCTTCTATGAGGGTAATCTAATCAAGTAAATGCATTTATTGAGGAGCCAATCTTATGTATGCTCTTACAGGAGATCTAATTTGCATTCACATTTTTAGGTAAAGAAGAAGAAGTTTAAGACTGAGAAGGACAATGGACCGTCTTCTCCAGATAAAATGTTAACTGTTCCACACATCACTTATGACCACGTGATGGATGATAGAAAGTCTGACTTTAATATTGATGCATATGAAAATTCTGGTAAGAAAGTCCTTTGTAACATACACATTACAATACTGGGCTCTGGATTAATTACACAAAGGACCCTAGTTATGGTGGATAAAAGCATATATGTGGAGGAGAGAGGATCATGGTACTACCTGTTCCCTCCCCCTTTGTTAGGTAGTCCAAACAAGGATTATTTTCTATTTGGCTTTGGCCACTGGCTGGTTTTGATGAGGTCCAACACCTCTCCTAGTGAAAAAGCGGAAGCTGGGACCAGGGGAAGCAGGCATACCACAGGCTGAGAAACTATGCTGTACTGTGTAGGCCAACATTGAAGTTTACTCTGCTAGGAGGACTACTTTCTCTGCAACCGATGCCATGACTGCTCTTGAAATCTACTTTGTTTCTGCTAACCATGTGTGCCCTCTTTCCCTCCTGGGTTTGGTTTTGGAGGTAGAAAGCTATTGTTTCAAGTATATATAATCTAGTCTTATAACAATATCATCAAGCTGTTATATAGAGTGCTTTAGCTTAAAGCAGCTCTTCTGCATAATTCATTAATGTAGGTTTCTTTTGTGAGGAGGAGCCATACAGAAGGAGAAAAGAACCTGTTTTTGTAATTAAGAACCTTCTTGCTTTTGATATTCATATGTAAAATTACTGATGAATTTGCAATGTATTTCTTATTAAAGTTATTAGCATATTGTATTAAAAGCTGTTAACTTCTATGCTTATTTCTGGCAAAAATGAATGTTAATTGAAGCAAATGGGGGTATAATTTTAAAGGTACATTTTACAGATGATATAGCTTTTTAAGCTCTTGAATTTTTCTTCAGAAATTTGGCTGATTTTGTTTAAATTTAATGGCCATTAAAATGAGAAGATAATTGCAGCATTTATTGAAACCAGGCACTGTTGTAACAAACACTATCATGGTTTGTAGATGAACAAGCATGAAGTTGACTCTGTGGATCAATTACTGAGAAATATCTTCCTGCAAAACAGCACAATTTATGAACTTTATAAGTGCCTACATTTACCAAGTCCCGTCTTTGAGATTTTGAGTCCCTAAATATACTGAGGGGCCATATGATTTGCTCGCAAATAGTAGTGTCTCTTTAGAATTGACTCTTCAGCTGTCAATAAGAAGTTTTCCTCTTATTTCTTCTGACACTTATTTTCTCTTCTTTTTATTCATGTTCTGTCCTCTCAAAACTCTTACAAGTATACAGGACAAACAGGGATGTTAAAATTGCTTGGTAAGTCGAGGAAAATAATTTTATCTACTGCATGCGAGACTGACAATGTTAACATAGTTTGCAGTGCTCTTTTCTGTGTCTAATGACAAGTAGCTTGCTATAATCCCTTCACTACTAAAAAGAGTGTACTCGGCAAAAATGTGCATTCTGACACATCTGGTCACAATCACAGTTTAATTAAAAAGCAGAATATCAGGATGCTCTTTAATAAAATATTTATCTATCAATTCTTTTGCATCATTTATGCAAGTTAAATACAAGTTAATTCTTTTGTAAAGGTGGATTAAACAATCAGTGATTGAGCCCATGCCATTTCCTAAATAAATAATGGTGCACCAGCAAAATTTCCAGACACAACATCCTGTGTTGTATATGCAAACACTTACGCATGCTTTTTTGTACTTGTAAAAATAGACGTAGGCATTTGTGAAGATGGATGGGTACCTGAAAATTAAATACTACACTTTCTCTTTTTACAGAAAATAGCTATAGTCTGAATTATTTGTCCCTTTAAGCCATTATGTCCATGAGTCTGTTTCTAAGTATGCTCATGGTGGAGCTTTCCTACATATTTTTAGGGTTCGAGCAAGGGCCATGCAAAACCATAAAGACTTTAATAACAGTACTTACAGCGGGGGCTGTCTCTGCAACCACTGAAGACAATGGCAAATTCCCATTGACTTAAGTGGTAGAGAATTGAGTCCAAGTACTCCAGAACTTGGATTATGTTGTCCAAAAACATACAGAGTTCTCCAATGGGCCCACAAAGAACTCAGGCACCGTGGAGATGGGGGAATGGCCTGGAGCTAAATGTACCTCCCTTATTCTGTTCTGTCCTGCAACTTAACATTCTGGGGGGAACAGAAATGTAGCTTTCATTTGCACCAATGAAGAATCAGCATAATGGAGCCTCTTTCCCATATCTTCCGTACCACTCTTTCCCTTCCTTAACTCCAACATTACAGTTCTGGTGCTTGGTTGACTAGACACAGGAGGAGAGAAGTAGGAATAGCATAGCTACCTCTACTTGCTTTAGGTTAGCAAAATATTCCCCAACTCAGGTGGACTCTTCAGAGAGGGCTCCCCACTCAGTATAAAATAATTTTGTTTCCCATACAGGCACAAAGTGAACTCGATAAGCTTGAGAATCTGGCCCACAGTGTCCTCCAAATACTGTTAAGGTAGAAAGGGAGAAAGAGAAGAGAAGTGTATATTTTGTACCTGAATCTAGCAAGGATATAATTATACACAAAAAACCTACATTACAGTAACACTAAGGTTGGAAAGTGAAGCACTCTAAAGGTAGGAAATGTCAGAATTAAGGGTGCCAGTGCAACCTCAAGCCGGTTCCCTTGTGTGTATGCATTATGATGCAGTCCTTCATTACATGATCATATACCATTTTTCCACAGCCCAACCAGTTTCAGTTCCCAGTTCTGGGCTCCTTATTCAAGTCCTAATTTTCACCCCACCCTGACTCACAGTTGTAATCTTCCTGCCACTCTCTCTGCCCAATCTCTTTGCCCATCCTGAGTCTTCTCCCCACTCTTTCCCTTCCTGGGCTCCTCATGCAGTTGTCATTCTTCCCCATCTGGCTCCCAGTATCTTTGCATAACCACTCCCAGACTGCCCCCTCCCCTCCAACTCCCACTGTGTTTGAGTCATGTTGCTTCCTTCCCCGCATGGCCAAGTGCCAGTGGGGGGAGCTTTAAGAACATGGGAGTGACAGTGCCAATTCCGATGCCCCACATTCACAGAAGACCTTGGCAGTTACAAGGAGCTACTGCAGGGGTAGTCTTGCTCAATATCTGCAGTTCCAGGCTGGCACATGCTGAGTAGTTCCGTGTGATGGTGCATGTACAGTCCAGTCAGCACATAGGAGTGGTAAGGGAAAGGAACACGCTCCGGGCAGATGGAATCTTTGGAGAATTTAGCTTTCAAACTCTGGTATATCTCTACTGAGCATCCGAGACTTTGGTGGAGTCTCATGAATTGAGCAGTTTTTCTAGGGAACAGCAAAAGATACATCTCTAACACCAGGAGGACACCTCTAACAAAGCATGGTGGCGATACAGCTTCTCCTAGTGAGAAAGTTTTTCCTAATATCCAACCTCAACCTCCCCAGCTGCAGCTTGAAACCATTGCTCCTTGTTCTGTTCTCTGTTACTACCGAGAACAGCCTAGCTCCCTCCTCTTTGGAGCAACCCTTCAAGTAGTTGAAGGTTGCTATCAAATCTCCCCTCAGTCTTCTCTTCTGCAGACTAAATAAGCCTACTTCCTTCAGTCTCTCCTCATAAGTCATGTGCCCCAGGCCCCTAATCATTTTCATTGCCTTCCGCTGGACTCTTTCTAATTTGTCCACATCCTTTCTATAGTGGGGAGCCTGGCTCTTGTATGGATTGTGGAAATATCAGGCTGAAATACCTTCCCCATGCTCAGAGGAATAGAGGGGCTTCTCCATCTCTATTCCCTACAAGCACATGGCTCCGCAAAGGGGACAGGGAAAATGCAGAGCTAAGGCCACGTGATGCTGCAGATCAGGTTAGGTGCATGAGGGGGTATTAAGCTATAGAATATAAGGGTTTAGCAGCAGACCCATTTCCACTGTGCAGAGGGGTACAGGGTGGGGACTTAGTTTCAAATCATACTTAAAAAAGATAGAAAAGTACTCATCAACCCATTTTGTTTATATTTAATCAATAGTAAATTAGAAAAGTTGCATTAAAGCTCCTTTCCTCACTATTTTTCCTTTTTAATTATAAAGATGACAGATGCAACACAGACTTTGCATTAAAGAAAAACATGTTGCCATCTCTCCAGCTGTCTCTTTTGTTTTTCTTCCACTTTCTTTCTGTCTCTTATTTGCATCTTTCCTGTGACTCAGACCGTCAGCAATCCTGGGCATCCTTTTCTGCAGAGCAACCGTCCTCCAGTGCTCCTCCTTCTCCAGGTAAAGCTCCCATTTCAATGATCCATCTCCTTTGCAAGTAGCAGTAATCCTATCTCTGTATTATGATATTGGGACTTTACCCATTCTCAGGCAAAGTAGATTTTTTGCGCTCTCCCCCTCACCTTCCCATTCAAAAATTGAGGGTTTTTTCCCAGTAGAAATTTTAATACTGAAAATTTTCAACTGAAATACAAAATATTATTTTCAGACTTTTTTTGACCAAAAAAAAAAGAAATCAAAATGTTCCACAGAAAGTAGATATTTTTCAGTTAGGTGAAAAACAGTTTAAATGGAAAAATTTCAAACGGTCCCCTAAAAGAGTAAGCCTCTTTATCTGTTGAAAGATGATGGTAAAACTGTGAAACCCAAAGTTGGTTTCTTTATATATACTCTATCAGTAATCTATTTTAAAACATTTTTACTAACTACTTAGGGATCCCTATGCAAATATCAGATTGTGGGGAAAATTACAGTATAAATCTAGTGCTTGTTCCTCCAATCATTCGGACATTTAGGGTGGTAGAAACTTGTAAATTTTCCAATTCTAATAGTTATAATGTTTTTCTATAATTTTGACTAAATGTTCCTTGCTGCATCTATTGTCTATTAATACGTGCTATTATTAATTCCCGAACGTCATACTTTTTTAACAAAAATCCTTTTTTAAAATATCTGTAGACAGTTATAGCTCATTCCTGAGAGGAAGCATAGTCCACTGGTTACGGAACCAGCCTAGAATTTGAGAGATCTGGGTTGAAGTCCTTGCTCCTTTATTGATTTCCTAGGTGACCTGAGCAAATCACTTAGTCTTCCTGGATTTCTCTTCTTCATTTGTAACATAGGGATAACGTCTATTTCACAGGGGTCTTGTGAGAATAAGTACATTAAACATTGTGAGGTCAGAAATTGCCATATAATTACCTCGTACAAGAAGACATATAGACAATCACTAAAAGCCAATCATTTACTGAGTTTATTTTTGTGCATCTCTCACATTAGGCTTATATGTAGCCATACCATGGGAAGTTTGATTATGGGAGACAGTAATCCATGGTATTGGTACAGATTTTTCCCCCCAAGTTTTTGGATTTATCTGACCTTCTTCATAATTCTGTGGTCTGGAATTCAGGATGAGTTTTTCACTAGATCAGGTTTGCTTTTCCCTGCTCAGAGGAAGCATTAGTATGGTGCACTGGTGCTAGGGAGCAAAACTGGGTGCTGGCCAGGATCTTGGCCCTAAGGAGTTTCCATAAAATTCTGAGGGGAAAAAAGCAGGCAATAGCTTAACTTGTAGGCAAATATGGTGTCACTCCCCCTCGTGTTATTCTCAGAAGAGAATATATCTTTATATTTTTCAAATCAGTGGAGGTCCCTCCTTAAATTCTTGTTTCCTTTTTCATCTGTCATTTCTGCCCTTCCCATCTTAAACAGAAAAACAAGAATTGTAAGAATCCAACAAGAGCAAACCCTCTTGTGGGTACAGTATAAGGAGTGGTTGGCAAGCACTTCATGTGGCTTTACGTTTAATAGTAGCGTTGCTAGTAATCAGAATGTGTGTAGAGGCTTTCAGAATCCTCCTTAGGAAACAGCAGTGTTTCATCTGTACCTGGCAGGACACTGAATGTTCAGTATTTATTTAGTAACAGCCAAAGTCATCTATTTAACAAAATTATGTAAGGTCCTATAAAGTTATACATTTTCAGCTGGAATTCTTCTGCTGTTTGTTTCTATGTGGCTGTGTTAATCCAATGGATATTACCCAGAAAAGAAAAAAAGCTGATGCTGTAGTTTGCTATTATTTGCTATAGAATTCTCATTGCCTTAGTGCTAAAATTGACTCTAGAGCAGTATTGTGGTTAAGTAACCTTGCTTTTAGATATCTAGTACTGGAGTAAACCCTTGCTATATTTTTTAATTTTTCCAGATGTTTCCAGTCTTGCTCCTATTGAAGTCAATGAAAGCAAACTCCCCATTGAGTTTATTGAGAGCAGGATCATGCAGTTGGTCTGCTCCTTACAAATAAAATGGCCCCGAATTGTGACTTGATCCATCCTATACCTCCTGATTTGTCCTAAAAGCACAATAGTGAATGTTGTGCAGTCATCAAAGTATATTTAAATTGACAAAATACATTTATTTCAGGGTTATAAATCTTCCAAGGCCTGAGTATATAGGGGGCCTGTGCCCTTAGTTAATGCTCTGCATAACTACATTTGTGTTTAGTTATGTATTTTTGTTGTGTTCATTTTACTTTGTATTTTATCTTATTTCTGAATGCTGCTGTTTACTGTCAGACAATAAAGTGCCTTGATAACTATGAGACAAGCTCTGTAAATGAATGAATAAATGGTTCATAGAATGATATAGCTAGTTTCCCAGCATACGGTTGCTATAAAGTGACCATCACAAACATCAACATTTATTCGGTTATTTAAAGATGTAGTATGGTATTATTTCCTGTTATTTGTTTGTATAACATCAGGCACATTTATGGTGCTGTGACAATTCAATAATAATAATAATAATTAATAAATATGAAGTATAAAGAAATGATATGGTTTATCTGGTATCACTGAGTGTTAGACATGAGTAAATATTAATTTTTTAATGTCTGTCATTGTAACTACACTCTAGTAAGTTGTTTTAAGCTAGAAATGTGAGGTAGAAATTACTTTAAAAGAGAGAATTAAATTCTGACATTGTTTACACTCATGTATTGTTGCCTGAGCATAAATAAGATTAGAAAATGATCCATAATGTGTCAGATTCTTATCGTCCAATACTTCTTAGTATTACATCTAAGTGTCCATCACTGAAGCATCTGGGTGTTCTTTATTTAAATGCTTAGGTCTGAGGAATACCCACAAAGGGGAAGTAGCTCTCTACTTCTCTCCTTCCCAGAACAATGATCATTTTAACACAAATAAGCCTGAGTGCCATGAACTGACAATTCTGTGTTAGTCACTGAGACTGGAGGTTCTTGCATAGCAGCTTCTCCTTTGCTATAGGGTTTGGCTTTGGTCTATCACATGACCAGATACTGAAATTATTGCGCAAGACGAGAATTCTAAGTCTCAATTTCCTTTCAGTGAACCCTGGTCCTCTTTACAGCTATATGCTATGCTTATTTTGTGTTTAAGTCTGTCATTTATATCTTTTTAACTAGCTTTTGACATATTATAATTTATCCTCTCAAACACAAAACCTGTTATTCATCCTTTTTAAAAACAGCCACATGCTATTGCTCTAACTCTTATATATTTATTTCCTCACAGTGAAAAAGAGTCCTGCTTTTCTAGATGTGAACATGGTACCCTTCATCAGGACCAACAGCTTTGCAGATGAGCTTGACCTGGAGGGTGAGACATTGCTGACCCCAATAACTCACATTTCACAGTAAGTCACTAACTATTGAATTATGCAGTCATTGATTTTAGACAAGAGCTGCTAGTGCATTTGGAGAAGCTGAAATATGGCTCTGAAAGGGTCATTTCAGATATTTGTGTCAAACTGTTTTACCTTGAAATTGGTATATTTTGTCCTGTGTGCCAATACATTTTAATGTTGACCTAAAGGAAAGTTCATTCTTCTGTGACCATGAGGCTCTGGTTTTTAGCTAATGTCTATGGACAGCTGCTGGTTGACAGCCTCAAGATTTTTGTAGAAAGGAACTTTGTGGAGCACTCTATTAAGAATTATGTTAACTCTCACCACCATTCCCCAGTGAAATGACCCCAAAACTTGTGTCTTGAAATATTTCTTTCCTGAAACACGTGCCTTTCATTCCACTGTAGTCCTGTAAAAGTGTGCCTTTCAAGGTGACCTATGGTAGAGAAAAATATCACTTATGCCCTTTGCTGCTGCTCTGTGATGTATAAAGGGGCCAGAAATAGGATTTTACTTTTTGTTGTTGTTGTTTCTTTTTAAGGGCTCTCTGTTTGTCTGCTATGTTAGAAATATTAAGCCCTCCATGCTGGAGGATTTCTCAGAAGAGTGAAGATCCAGTGGGATTATGACATCACAAGAGAAAATGGATCAAAACCTGAGCAGTTTGAGAGGCGAAGCGGGTTTTAGTCAGACTGTTTAAAACTCTTCATGGTTTTGGTTTGCTTTTGGTTTATTTTTTGGTTTGCTTTTGTTAGCATCTATTTAACTCAGATTCTTGACAGATGCTTGGGAGAAGCCTTTCTATTCATCCCTGCAGTAGAGGACTGAGAGAAATTCTCCCACTTCAGTTCACAGAGAACTGAGGATTGCTCCAGCAAAACCAGGAAAGAAAATAGACTAGTTCTTTGACTGCTGGTCTCTGTGGATTTATGTGTGTGCTCCAGGAGCCCCAGATCAGAGAATTCTTGAAAGCAGAATCTATTGGTCTGCACATGTGCCCTCGTTCTCTTGTTCCACCAGCTGAGGTGGTAAAGAGCAAAGTGGGCTCACCTCCTCTTCAGTTCATTCTTAACCATTGCATAGTCCGGGTTGGAACCTCAAGTGTCTGTGGCTGTGTCTTCCTCTCTTTATTTTTCAATCTGTAGATATATAGAGATAGGTAAAGATAGAGAGCGAGTGTGTGATTAGAACTTTAACTCTATATTTTTTTTAGCTAAGTTTTATAAGTAGAGAACTAGATAGATGCCCCATCTATCTCCTGGGCAATGAGGTTTGACTTATAAGAGAGGGAATCCACTCTCATAGATTCCCGCCATTGGGGTCTATCAGAAAGGCAGGGTATGTTCTGATAAAGCATGAGAACAGATCCTTCACTAGGTTGACTTCAGAGAAGTCAGATCCAACCAAGCCTAAGTTGAACAAGTCTTCCTGTTCAGCCCATGAGAAATTAAGATGTCTTAAGTCTGAGAGTTCTGATTCCACCAGAAGATGCAAATTATGGGGGGAGTCTGTCCTCATTTAAAATCTTAAGGTTAGAAGGGACCTCATGAGGTCACCTAATTCAACCCCCTGCTAAAAGCAAGACCACTCCCACTAAATCATCCCAGCCAGGATTTTGTCTAACTGGGCCTTAATTGTTTCCAAACATGGAGATTCCACCAGCCTCCCTAGATAACCCATTTCAATGCTTTACCACCCACCTACTGAGAGTGTTTTTCCTAATATCCAACCTCGACCTCCCCAGCTACAACTTGAAACCATTGCTCCTTGTTCTGTTCTCTGTTACTACTGAGAACAGCCTAGCTCCCTTCTCTTTGGAGGACCCCTTCAAGTAGTTGAAGGTTGCTGTCAAATCCCCCCCTCAGTCTTCTCTTCTACAGACTAAATAAGCCTATTTCCTTCAGTCTCTGTTTGTAAGTCATGTGTCCCAGCCCCCTAATCATTTTCGTTGCCCTCCGCTGAACTCTTTCTAATTTGTCCACATCCTTTCTGTAGTGGGGAGCCCAAAACTGGACACAGTATTCCAGATGTGGCCTCACTGAATAGAGGGGAATAATCACATCCATCGATTTGCTGGCAACATTCCTACTGATGCAGCCCAATATGCCCTTGGTCTTTTTGGCAACAAGGGCACACTGTTGACTTATATCCAGCCTCCCATCCACCATAACCCTAGGTCCTTTTCTACAGTGCTTCTACTTAGCCAATCGGTCCCCAGCCTGTAGCAGTACATGGGATTTTTCCGTCTTAAGTGCAGGACTTTGCACTTGTTGAACCTCATGAGATTTCTTTTGGCCCAATGCTCCAATTCGTCTAGATCTCCCTGAATGCTGTCCCTGCCCTCCAGCATGTCTATCATTCCCCCCAGCTTGGTGTCATCCCCGAATTTACTGAGCATGCAATCTATGCCTTCATCCAGACCGTTAATGAAGATGTTGAACAGAACCGGCCCCAGGACCAACCCCTGGGGTACTCCACTCATTACTGGTTGCCAACTAGACATAGAGCCATTGATTCCTACCCACTGAACCCGATGATCTAGCCATTTTTCTATCCACCTTATGGTCCATTCATCCAACCCATGATTCCTTAACTTGCCGATAAGAATGGTGTGGGAAACTGTATCAAAAGCTTTGCTAACATCAAGGTATATTCTGTCTTCAGCCCATGGCTTTCCTCCAGTGAAGGTGCCAGTACCCTAGATAGATCCAGAATCAGCTTTTTCTGTCTCAGGAGGCTCTGAACCACTTGAGGAACTGATATCTCATTCTCCAAGACATACCTCCCTACATAGGGGACCCAGACCTATCTGGAACCAACACCCACTTCAGCAGGTGTCTCAGAACCAATGGTACCCCATGCTATGGGGACTTCTACAACCACCCTTTGACCCTTATTCCTGGCCATACTGAGAATCATGGGACCTATATCTCTACTTTGCACCACTGACACAATCTGTTAGGAAGGGAGTCAGTTCCCCCATCCCCTTATAGAGGACAACCAGAGCTTCCTTCTTATCTCATGAAATAGGAGGATTATGAGCCAGATCCAACAGTTCTTTTGGCATTGATGAGACTATCTTCATCACCTGTCTAATATCCCCATCCACTCCAGATGACCATAAGCAGTACCAGGATCTCCCTAGAGCAGTGGTCCCCAACCAGTAGATCACAATCTACTTCTGAAGGGCAGTTGACATTGAAGCCTATGAGCGTTGCACCATCTACTGGCGAAAGGTTGGAGACCACTGCCCTAGAGGAAGTCCAGGATGCACAGCATAAACTCCTGCTCATTTTACAAACTTCCTAATCCAGCTGAATATCATTTCCTGTTAATAAAGCCTTACGGGAACCAGATAGAGCAGTCTGACATTGCACCCCTACTTTCTTAGGCTGGGAAGCCTACATAGACAGCCACAGTGTGCAAGACACTTGGAAAGGCAAGGATGCATATCAATATTCTGAAATTACAGGCAGTCTGAGAGGCTTGCAAAGTCTTCCATTCATCCAATGTCACCATATCCTCATAATGTCAGACAACACGTCAACCATCTTCCACATCAACGAACAGGGACAAGTGAGAGCTATTCCTCTGTGCAGAAGTCATCACCCTATGGAACTGGTGCATCAGGAACTGAATCACACTTTCAGCAGTTTATCTTCCAGGTAATAAATATGTGTCGGCAGATCACCCTCAACAGACACTTTGCTATCGACCACAAGTGGGAATTACGTGACTTAGTAGTGAACAGTATTTTTGTTGTATGGGGAACCCCCATGAAGGAACTGGTTGCCCATCAAATGAACAGAAAGTGCAGCATTTAGTACTCCAGAAGAGCTGCCCTCCTTCTGTGGTCAGATTATCTGAATTATGCCTTTCCTTCTTTGCCTCTTCTATCTTGGGCCTTACGGAAAATTTGTCAGGGTATGGTCTGAGTTATCCTCATTGTCTCTAGCTGGCCCCCCAAAATTTGGATTCTGAGTCTCTTACACATGTCATCTTGGTCATCGATCAAAATTTAGGCTTCTTCCAATCTCCTGACCCAAAAGAAGGGCAGAATAAACCATCCTAACTCCAAGCACTCTATCTCAAAGCTTGGGTTTTGGATGGGTGTCAGAACTCGAATTTATATGCAAATTCAACTCAGTTGCCTTGGGGTTAAACAGGGATTTTGGATTTTTCTCTCATTACAACAGGTGATTTGACCTCACCTTCCTCTATGTGCTGTTCCCCAGTGTTTGATTCCTAACATCTATTTTGATTTGCTGTTACAGCCTGACCTGATCCTATGTCATACACTCCCTTGCATTTAATTTCCTCCCTTTCTGTAAGTTTCCCATCTTCAAAATGTCTGACGAAGTGGGATTTTCTCCCACAAAAGCTCATACAACAAATAAATCTGTTATTCTTTAAAAGTGCCACAGGACTCTGTTGTTTTTCTGCGATAGACTAACATGGCTACCCCTTTTGAAGTTTGGAATACTCATACTCCAAAGCTGTAAAAAGCCTCCTTACCAATACCAGAAAGGATTCTACCAGGAAATGCCAAACAGAAACATTTCTCCACTTGGATGCAACAAAAATTTGTGTTCCAGCAATCACTGGATATTCCCCTTATTTCGGACTATCTTCTCTCCTCAAAACAGGTCGTCTCTCCATCATTTCTTTATGGGTCCACCTACCAGCAATCAGTGCATTCCATATAACTGCATATGGATACTCAGTTTTTGCTCACCCATTGACTAGCAAATTCTGGAAATGCCTAATCAAAACCTTTCCACCAGTAAGATATCCAACTCCTCAATGGGATTTAAATCTTCTTCTCTGGGCGTTCACTAAGCCTCTCTTCAAACCGTTAACTAAATGTACCATGTCTCTCCTATGAAAATCGCATTTCTTGTGGCCATCACTTCAGCCAAAAGGGTAGGTGAGCTTGAATCTGCCTTATACCATATTCCAAATTGACAAAGTCTTATTTAGTTTATGTCCTAAATTCAAAGAAATTTCACCTGAACCAACCAGTCCAATTACCTGCATTTATTTTTTTCTCGCGAACCCACATACATGTGAAGCAAAGAGGAGGCATTTCCTTGATGTGTGATAAGACTTAGCTTTTACCTGCAAAGGACAAAGCCAATCAGAAAATCATCCTGGCCGTTTGTCATAGTAGCAGAATGAGTCCAAGGTCAAACTACATTTCTAAACATCTCTAAATGGACCTTGGGATCTATCTTACTTTGCTGGCACATCCTCCTCTGCCTCATAGAATGAGGACTCATTCTGCAAAAGCACAAGCAATGTCAATAGCATCTTTTCAAGAAGTACCTTTGCTGGACATTTGCAAAGCAGCTACATTAAATTCCATCTATAGGCATTGTGCTCTAGTAAGGATTCCTCCACTGATGCATCCTTTGGGTACAAACTCATAAATGTTCCTCTCCATGGAAATCTTTAGGGGACATGAGCCTCCCAATGGCTCTGCTGCCTGCATCCTCTCACCTTCCTCCTACTTGAGTACTGCTTGTCTGTCACCAACAGTGGAATGCACAAAGGGCCAGCACTCGAAGAAGAGTAAGTTATTTACCTTATAGTCACTGGATATTCTTTGTGATGTGTGGTCTCTCTCTGTACTCTACTACCTGCCATTCTTCCCCTGTCCTTGGATTGAATGGTAGAGAAAGAACTGGAAGGGCAGGCGCTGTGCTCCACCCTTTATCTCCTCAGCTGGTGGCTTGGGAAGAGAAAAAGTGAATGTGCAGACCAATGGACTGTGCTTGCAAGTATTATCTGACTCTGGGCATATGGAGTGCATGCATACACCCACAGTGGACTGGAGATATGGACCCCACATCATGAAGAACCTCCATTTATGGTACAGTAAGTAACCAGGCCTCTGTGTGTGTGTGTGTGTGTGTGTGTGTGTGTGTGTGTGTGTGTGTGT
>ML685792.1:11823705-11866081 GCA_007922175.1 Pelusios castaneus | reverse complement strand
TGTGTGTGTGTGTGTGTGTGTGTGTGTGTGTGTGTGTGTGTGTGTGTGTAAAAATAAAACAAAGAAGACAGGGTGCAAATACTGTCCCCCTCCCTCACTAAGTAGGCCTCTTTTGTGAGAAGAGTAGAACATGACGGATAACGAAAGGTGTACATTGTCAGCTGAATTGTTTAAACACTCATGTACTTGTGGGAGGAGAAATGGGAGAATCTCGGGCTGAAAGATTTCTTATTGGCTCAATCAGAAGGAGGAAATAATAACTTTTCATAGGCCTTCAGGCAGGAATAACCAAGGAGCAAAACCAGATCTGACATTTTCCTTTGCATATTTTGTTTTAATTCACCACACAAGTCATGGACTTCTTTCTTTTAAAATAACCTGTGGTGACAAGATCTTCTGAATATCCTCCTCAGATGTGGGGAAACTCAGCAATAAAATGCTACATTATTGTTAGATCACTTAACTGGTGTTACCTTTCAAAAATATATATACTTTTTTACTTTATAAAACTTGAAGCAAAATTCCTTTGCACATTCATACATTCATGAGCTGAACATCCTCTTATTACATTGGCAACCAGGTAGTAGCATGCTTGTTTCTCATTTTTACTTCCTAATTCCTCAATTAGAATCTGTGGCTTAATCCTGCCATTGCTGTAGTTTTGAATGTTGAAGTGCTGCGGAACATACCCCTTTCTGTAGATTATGATAGTGAGCTTCTCTAATGTTGACAATGAAAAACAGTTGCTACAGAGAGAAGCAAATGGGTAGGTCTAATTTATTCTGTAAAAAATCTTGTTTCAACGTACCATGTACCTAATAGCCTTAGAGAATGTACATTATCAGATTTGTAAAGGTTTATTTCACTTAAACAAAGTGCTTATCATTTATGATCTTATGCACATATGTCCTAAAAAACATAAAGTAGTCCTAAAAATGAGAGAGCATCAAACAAGGAGGTTGATTTGTACATTGAAAGCTTATAGGCTATGTCTACACTAGAAAAGTTAAGTCGACTTTAATAAGGTCGACTCGACCTTATTAAAGTCAACTTAACAAAGTGGACTAAGTTGACTTAGCTTTAAATTGACTTAGTCCACTTTGTTAAGTCGACCTAACCACCCTTAAGTTGACTTAATGAGTGGTAGTAACAAAGTCGACTTAAGCTTTCCTAAGTCGACTTAAGGAAAGACTAGTGTGGACGTGGCTTAATTTAAGTTGACTTAAGCCTCCTTAAGTTGACTTAAACTGCCAGTGTAGACATACCCTTAGTGTTTTGTACTGTATTGTGTATGTCAAGTAATGGATTTTATTGAACATTTTTGAGGAGGAGTGGGGGCAAAATATTTATTCTTGGCTTTGCTAATGAAATAAGTGGTGTGCTTATGTGGATTATTGAAAAACAAGCTGCTGCACTGCATTTCAGTATGTACGTGATACTATAATCCTAAGGCAAGTTAAGATACTACTAAACTTTTGATTGTACTTTTCCATGTATTATTTAGACACATACTTCTTTTTCACTCTTCTCTTCAATGACTTTAAGGAGCAAATGTATATAAAATTGTTACATGTTATCCATTCCATGAGGAGGTATGGGGATATAACAGTAGATATGAAATTTAGGACAGAGTAATATACGTATTCAGTGGTTTCCAACCTGTGACCCGGGAGCCAAATGTGGCCCATGGGGTCTTTTAAAGTGGTCCACGGCTTCCCTCCTGGCTGCAGAAGGAAGCTGCTGCCTAAGGACTCAGGCGGAGTGTAATGTTGCGAGGCTCCTTGCTACAGCAAAGAGGACGCGAGATCAGTACTCTCCCTGGCTGTTGCAGAGAGCACAGCAAAGTGCTCCTCCTAGGTCTATAGGTGCTGGGGTCCCTGCTGGAGCCCGAGAGAGAGAAAATCAGCGTTCCCCTCCCCTGCCTCCAGCAAGAGAGCAAAGTGCTCTGCCTGGTTCCTTACATGCTGGGATCCCAGATGGAGCCAGAGGGAGGTGCGCATTGATTTCCCATTCCCCTGGCTACAGAAGGGAGTCATTGTCTAGGGACCCAGTTGCAGCACACACAGCTCAGGATGCATGTAGTTTCCCTGTTGCAGCCAGGGAAATCAGCAAGGAAGATAGCTTCCTCTCTGAACTCCTTCTGTCTGGCTGCAGTGGAAGGGGGCAGGGAGCACTGCTCGTGGACCAGCCGGGGCCTACCATGCTTGAGGAGGGGCAAGACTCAAAAAAATCATTGCCTTACAATTTGGCCTACAGTTAGCAGGCCACCCATGAGACTTAGCTGCCAGGTGATGTGCATCAGGGTGTAGTCACAGTCACTCATCTGTACTAGCACTTTGTCTGTAAGTGTGTGACATACTGTTAGTAATTTGTAGTTGTAACATAGTGAATGTAAAAATGAGGACAGTAGTATCAAAATGTGTACTTTAAATATGTAATGATTGGTAGTCCTTAAGAGTACATACGTCAATACATTTTTATGAGTTTTTAAACTGGGTTGTAAAAGCAATATTTGTGGCCCTCGAGCCAAAATGTTTGGGAACCACTGGTTTAACAAGTGCCCACTCCACTCCCATTATACAATTTGCAGTATAATAAAAACAAAAGTGGTTTGTGGTTACAGGTCTTTGTCATGTGTATGTTTTAAATTGACAGACTTGAAAATTATGATTTATTTCCAGAGAGAGTCCATAAATGTGCTTTTTTATGTATTTGTGACTGTGATTGCGAACATGTCATTTACTTCCTTGAAGTCTATTTTGTTTATAGATATAAGGTAGGGTTTCATATTTATCACTCTGTACTGATGTAGCAACCATCATGCTGGTATTTCAGAGTCTATAACAAAAATATCTAACTAGCTATGAAAACTAATTAGTGTGGAAAAGTCAGATCACATGAAAAAGCAGTCCATATTCTATAGTAGAAACAACAGTGTGAAGGCCATTTCAGAGCCCAGGTGCTCTTGATTCACAGAGGCGTGGATTTTGGAATTAGTAAGAATACGTGCTGTTGAATTATAGACCCCTCAGAACACATAAGTTAGTTTCTCCAGAAGATTCTGGAAATAAGCCCCAGGATAGATTCTGATGCCATAAGCCACAAAAGCATGAGTAAGACTTGCCCTGTTAATTGGAGACATATGATTGGCAACATACCTGGAAATTGATTTTACCTCAGAGTATAAAAATACTTCCTTTTGACAGGCAATGTAAATCCTGTGGCAAAAAAAGTTGGTTACCTACTGTACCATGAGTAGAAATACTTGGCAACAGTCCAGTTAAAAAGAATGTGGCTTAATTTCTATTTGTCTCACTTACTTTGGGTGGATAGAAAAAATCTATAATCTTTTATACCACAGAATCTCTAGTATTGCATTTTTTAGGTTGCTACATATATCCTTAAAAATTCCTTTACAATTCATAAATATCGAAGGTCCTGGCCCAGCAGAGATTTATGGACTGAGTTAACTTTAAGCAAGTGAGCAGTCCCATTGAACTTAATAGGACTATTCATGTGCATAAAGTTAGTTGTGTGTAAATCTTTGTGGGACTGAGGCCTAAATATATATTATAAAAGCAGGTCCCTTGAGATGAATAAACTAATTGCTGATGCTCCATCCTATATTTTTTCCGTGGGAGTATTGCACATGGGAGGACTGCTGTGTCAAGATTATTATTTAGAAAACTCTAATTGAGAATTTCATAAATACTTGAGGAAAGGGAGATACAAGGTTTGAACCTCAGCCTTCAACCAAGAACATGGTTAACAATCTGCAAATACAGACCTATAACTAAACGCAGAATGTAGAAATAAGATGGCAAGGGACAGTGATACTGTTGCTTGTCTCCTTTTCATACTTCGAGAACATGAAAGTCTTCATAAGTAGGAATATCCAGACAAGATGCCATCGTCCTTGTGTGGAATTGTAAAATCCCACCTGTAAACTGAACCTCAGTGAGCAGCATAGCAATCTGTAAAATAGAATATTGGACAAAATAAGACTAATTAGGCCTCTATCGGCTATTTTGACTGTTCATGTAACTTTGTGGGCAGTAGCTGTTCTAGTAAAAAGAAACACATGTAAATCTCAGCTGTAATGCCACCATAGCTCTTCTTTGGACCTGTCCTTTGCTTCTCCTCTCTAATAGGCATGATTCCTTATCCTCTTCTACTCCTCTTTGAACCTGTTATTTGTTTTGTTCTAATTGTATTTTTAAAATGAGGGAAACAACAACAAAAACAGTGTTACTTATAGACTTGAACCTCTCTCATGAAGGGATTAGTTCTTGTCATGTTAATTTCAGATGTAAATGTCATTTTAGTACTTTTTTAATTTCACAAATGACATTACTTGAAACTGGAAAAATATATTTACAAAATTAAGTATACATAGAAAAATAACCAAAAAGAGTGAAATAGATGGGATGCAGGGAGATTAGTTGTTTGGGGTGTTCCCCTTCAAACTCCATCTACATCCTGATGGAGTTATTGTTCGTGACCTTATTTAGAGTTAAAACAAACAACAGTGGTGTTCTGAATTATCTCTGAAGTGTTTTTCAGCTCCAAATGATCTGAAAAATAGGATAATTTCCCTCAAGTATTTCTTCAGTCCTCTGTTTGTTCTAGCCTGCATCCCCTCCACTCCGCCCCATTCAACAGCTAATCAGCTAATAGACCATGTTTAACCAGTTCTCTGTGTGTAAATAGCCAATACTTTTCCAGTTAATTATAACTCACAACAAGTCATCAGTCTTTTTATTGAGGAGCCTGTATTAATGGGGAAAGGGGATGATTTAAATACTCTTTAGTATACAAGCAAATACAGGTGAGATTGGATGACTTCTTAGAACTAGCAGAGAGTTGTGAAGAATGTCAACTGATTTTAAGAGGAAACATAAATATTACTTGGATGCTAGTAAGTGTAAAGGGCTACTTCTGTAGTCAGCATGTAATATATTGGCTAATAAAGTGGGGTGTGTTGGAAAGTAGATAAAAATGTGTAGAAAATTTCATCTTTTTTTACTGAAATTTAGTACTGGATTGCATCTCCTTTTTGAAATTGGTCGGTACATGGCTGAGACACTGCCGTGACCATCTCTTTTACACCAAATAAAGGAGGAGGAGATTTTCCAAGTTAAATATCCTGAGTTCTTTCCCTGATGCTGTATGTGCCTGGGTTAGCTGATGACCAATGTGTCTGCATGCATATAGAACATATTGCTAGCTTTGAAATTCTGAAACCTCAGATGGTTGGGATGAGGTATGTATAACTCTCTCTTTCCACGATCATATTACTTCTGGGAGCTGCTCCACAGATTATACAGAATCCTGGAGATCTCCTTTAGGTCTCAAGTGGTTGATGACTGTTAGTTGGATATGGAAGTCTAGTGTTCTACCTTCAATAATACATGTGAGCACATGACCACTATATAAGTGCCTGCAGCCAGGGGTCAATTACCGGACTGGCCTACAGGGTCCATGCCGAGGGGCCCACACAATATGGGAGCCTTCTGGGGGAAGAGAGTGGGGCTACCCTAGGCCAGAGGCTGGACTCCACTTTCCCGCCATACCCCTGGGCCAGCTGGTCCACCGCGGGGGCAGGGCGGGCCAGTCCAGAGGCCAGGCTCTGCTCTCCCATCCTGTCTGCTTCCATCAGTGGGGGAGGCCCAAGGGCCCTGAGGCCCCTAATCCACTTCTGCCTGCAGCACATGGATTCAATACAAGTGGAGTTCTCATTGCTACACTCATTCAAACATCCTTGAATGTCGGTTTCCGAGCTAGTACCAGGCGATATTTAAGAGTAATTGTTGTTAATGAAAACATCTTGTGTCTAAATGTGAAGTAAAATCTAGTGTTAACATTTTATGTAGGGTATATAGTGTCTATCAGTGACCAGAAAACAGACTTCCCATCCCATGAAAATATTTGAGATAAAGAAAAATGTGTTCCTGTCCCAAACTGGGACGAAAAGTCCAAAACCTCAAAAAAAACCAGTCATCAAATAAGAATGAAATAATAAAAATTGAATGGTGAATAATCCAAATGCATTTTCATTAAGTGAAATATATTTGTCAAAAATCTGGGGTGGACATTTCAAAATCTAATTAAAATCAAAGTTAAAAGGAAGTGTTTATAGTGTCTGATGGTGGCAGTTACCATTGTTCTGATGTTATATTATTTTTATTTTGATACTTGCATCTTTGCCATTTTTTATTATTACGGAGCTCTGTTTTTACTGCCAATGTTTTGTGTCAGCTCCTTAGTTTGAGAAGTAAGTGCACAATGTTCAGAACAAACACTGCTGAACCTAGTCTTATATCCATCTCTTTTCTGTAGGTTTATCAGTGAGTGGAAATGCTATTTGCATTGATTCGATAGCTCATATTGTAAAAAGATTCCTGCTTTTATCATCCTCTTTTATTTCCAAATGTCCTTGTGAAGTCTGAGCAAATATTGCTTTTTCACTTTCAAGTGGTCAGAGCTAATGGCAGACTTTTGCTGTCCCAGGAATTCTGTTTGAAATGCAGCTAACAATATTTAAACCAGGATTTGCCCAGGGCCTGTTTTATCATTAATTGCAGTGTGTTCTGAAGAACAGCAACCATAGCAATTCCACAGAATAGACTGTTTTAGAAGTAAGAGCAGGGCTTTGTTTTTTTTCTTGTAAGCATGGGTGGCAATTATCCTTTCCATTTATGGCTCCCCCTATTTTATTTCCTTTCTAAAGACATATCTTGTGAACTTATACATATGTGTTGGCCCATTTTCTTTTTTTTTTCAGCTGTTTGATAAAAAGAATCACTTTTTATCACAATTTCAAACTTTGCACCAGATACTGCTAACAACTTCTGTTTCTTTATTAATCTCCCACGAAGGGTGAGACGTGTTTCATTTAAGATACTCTATCTTCATGGCAAAGAATCTGGACAGCTAGTGCTTTAGTTAAAAATTATCAGGAACATCTCACTTATGTAAGACTCCAGCCAGACTAGGGACATGATCATCTGGTCTGTTCCAACTGCTTTGTGTAACTCCAGGCTATGATAAAGCCCGAAAGCTGGCTCAAGCCATTTGAGAATTTCTCTTGACTGGGGAATCCCTAAGTGGAGTAGCACCACCATAATAATTCCTATACCACCATTTCTTCCTGGCCCTTAGTGCAGGGGGTGGGATGGAGGAAAAAGGATGGGGAAAGTACTGCAAATACCTTAGTGACCTCTGGCTGCCAGATCAGAACAGCCTCCCTGAGGTGTCTCTAATTTAACCTGGAGACTGTTGGTTGTCTTCCCCTAATCTGCGGGCTTTCTGGCCATAGTGGCTTAAAGCCACTTTGCAGTCCTCCTCCAGCAGCTTGTCTGCAGGTCAAGACCTCAGCCAAAAGCTTGGAATAATGAAATGTGTATTTGTGAATAATTGTGCAATGAAAATGTGTCAACATTTGCAACATGTTGGCACTTATTTGCTCCTCAGGTTGGTTTGTTTGTCAGTATCAGAAATACCCCTCTGGAAATGTAGTTAAGTATCAAGGTAAAAATCCTGGCCCCTCTTAAGGTAAGTGGGAGTTTTGTCATGGATTTCCGTGGGGCCAGGGTGTCACCCCATGAAAACCTTTTTCAGGAAAATGGGGTGGGTTGGTTGAAGAGATCTACCAACTCTTGCAGTTTGAACTGCAAAATTATATTTGAATCCTGCTACCTGTTGCATAGCTATATTAGAGTTTTAATTCTGGCTTACCCAGAGTTCACTACTAATGCTTTCACTTATATGAACTCTGCCATCTAAAGTCCTTTACAGATTTTATTAAACTTTGTTTAATTAAGACTTTTTGAAGGTATAGTTATGATTATCCCCAATTTACAGATGGGTAAACTGAGTCACAAAGATGTCAGCATTTCTGTGCCATTTTCCACAAATTTTTATACCACCCTCAGCATTGTTTTATCGGAGGCCCTTACAGTAAAGCAAGCAGAAACACGAATAACGTGTTACCTGAGGGTTGTTCTTTCTCTCATCCTCTACCACTGGAGTAAATTGTGTGTGTAATGTGGTGGTTGGTTTGTTCATACATACATTGTGCTATATATTAATAGATTTATTTTATTTCTTTAAATAAAAGGCCATTAGATAACTTAGTCTGACCTAGTGTATAAACCAAGACACAGAATTTTATTGAGTTACTCCTGTATCGAGCCCACTGCATTTATATTAGTTAAGGCAGGATGAAAGAAATATGCCTTGCTCTGAGCCAGCGCAAGTTAGAAAATTTTACAAGGGAAAGAGCTAGGACAAAAATTCAGCATACACAACTTCCAGCCACTTGCTCTAAACACTAAACATAATGTTTTCCATTGTGTGCAATGGAGGTCATTTTGTTTAGGTTCCTTGCTATTACTTACTGAAGCGCAGTAAAACAATGACTCTTTATATTCCTGTCTTCTACAATCCAAGCTATTGTGAAATCAAAACTTTGTGAGGAAAAAATGCTAGAAATTTGCCACGTATAAATTAAAGAACAGCACAAGAAAATATTAGCTTCCCTTGCATTGCTCATCTAGTAAAATATACACTTTTTCCTAGTGGACAAACCATCTAGGCAGATAGTGTAGCTATTTCTTTTGTGTTGCAGCTGAATGTTACATTCCCTGGTCTCCCGGTGCTAGTATACATCTTGATTGATGTTAAGTAATTAAACCAGACTCCAGCTGCTTAGTGATTCAGAAGCACAGGTCTCCTGTGATGTAATAACAATGAGCAGTTCCCCACTTAGTAACTTTTATCATTGTTTGTTTTGCGCACCATGCAGAGTAATAAGTGCAGAAACTTTTTCTGGAGAGTTAGTAAAAGTGTTCCATTTTTATTTAGTCTTTTAGTCAGTTAAATTTATGACTATCTTGATCTACATCCAAAATTAAAAGCATAAATAAAGAAGCTTTTCACTTTAGATATTAGGACAAATTTATTTGTCCTTTAGATGTGATGGGTACAACAAACAAAATTTAAAATACTGCATGGTTAATTGCTCTTATATCTGTTGGATGCTAAACACTTTTGGAGGGGGGAAAAACATGTTTGCTGTGTTCATAAAAAATTATTTCAAATAAACTGAGCAGATTTTAAAATGCTTTTTGTAACATTTAATTATACAACCAATAGCAGCTTACCAAGCTTGTGACTATAAAATATACATTTTGTAATTACAAAATATAACAAGTAATTGAATTATGCTAATGGTCGTGTTGAATTGTGAGAATTGGTGTATACCACACCATATGCTATATACACCAAATTAAAATAAGGTAGCAAAGACACATGGACAGGCTGTTAAGGCTCTGAAATAGGAATATCTCTTGGATAGCCATACAAGATGTTGGAATCCAAATCAATGTCAAAATCAGAATATAAATCAAAAGAAATACTTGACCCAGCAGCACTTTAGTCTACTATGAGATAGGGAACTAGTTAGCAAGAAAAATTGTTGAGCAGAGTTCTCTTCCGTTTAATCTGGTTGAATAAAAAGCACATGATGTTGATTGGCGAGTAAAGTTTTGCCCCTTGTACTGAACAAACAATTATTAACATTTTAAAATGTATCTTCTCAGAAAACAAAGATGAGGAATATAGATGTCAGTGTAAATTTATGTTTGTGACATAGCTGGAGACCGAAGCATAACATGTTACCATACAGAGAGAATAGTATATTTAACATATTATTGTTCTAACCATCTACTTCAGTGACCAAATCGTGGCTTGAAACTGAGTGATATTACACAGCGGTAGCATGAGTGGTCCAAGAGATCTTTACATTTCATTTCCAAAGTATTCTACCAGAGAGCATCATTTGTAGCAGAGTACAGTATATTGAAAGGATGGAAATGAACAGCTGGTTTAAATATTACCGAATAGTATAATGAATAGAGCAGAAATGTTGAAGAAAAATAACACAGTATTGATCCACCGGGAAACACTTTGGAAATGTGTAAATGATGTAATTTACCTATTGTAATACTAATGTAGGTAAATGTAATATAAACAACAGCATAATCTTCCAAGAAATTGTCACCTGTAAAATCTGCATGGAACAGGTTTAGAACTGGCTATAATATCTTATATGTAAGTTGTTGTAACTTTTCTACACTGTATACCACAATTTTTACAGAGATAAATAATATCCTTACAATTGTTTTCATTCTTCTAAAAATATTTTTAAGAGGTATTGGCAAGAGAGAAGAAATATAAACACAAGTTGATACTTACAACTTCATCTAGAAAAAAATCCCTTTAAAAAAATAAATCTACTTCCTGGATCAACGCAGTCTCATAACAGGCTACTTCCTAGTGCATGAGCATTACACGAAAACAAAGCCAAATAACATAGGCCTCTCTGAAGCAGAAGTAAAATAATATTAGCCAAACCTGAAAACAATATTTCAGTTTCCTTAATGTAACAGCTTCAAACTTTTGTTTCCTTTATTGAATCAGGCATTACATATTGCCCAAATATCATCCAGGCATTATCTGATTGCTGCATTGGACAACCACAAAATGCCATCTTTTTCAGATACTGCTCCCAGTAGGATGGAGCCATAATGCTGAATCTATGAAATAAATAAAGGGACACGTGAACACCTCCTTTTGCTCTGCTCATCCAGAAATCCCCTTGTCACAGTCTCTGGAACAGTTTGTGGTGAAGAGTGCCAACATCACAGCAGACCATCAAAAGCAGGGTAAACATCCCAAACTGGGAGTCTGTCCTACAATTAGATTTCACCAACCCAATAATAAATGCAAACTCCTAGATCACTGTGATGGTCTCTTACCAGTTGATCTTGTCAGACAGGCAAGCTGGATTTAGTGATAAATGTTCAGTTACTCCCAAAATCACAACATATTCAGGTTGCTTCCAGTCCCAAAGGACCAGTCATTAACTCCAGATCAATGGATACCTTTGATCTCTCAAAAAAGTGAACGCCTGTGACCAATCCTATAGTAAACTAACCAAAGATTTATTAGCTAGGAAAAAGAAATAAGAAAGTTCTATAAAAGTTAAAGCATATATGCACAAATGGTTCTAGAAGGTGACAGAGATGTGATAATCTGTCACCATTGAATGTCTTTTCAGGGCTTAACACAGGTCAACCCACTGGATCCCTACTTTTTTGTTTCTTAGCTCTTGCCTTTGCAAGAGTCCAAACAACAAAGAGATGAAAAATCTTCATGTCAACTATTTTTATTAACCTCTTCCAGCACTAAGCAGATGGGACGAGGTTTTCTGCATCTATTTCTCCATAGGTGGACAGGGTGGTCAACAAAGCTTTCATCCTATGATGGCCCACTTAATTTTTGATAGTCCTGCTAGATGGGCAGGAAGAGTCACTCTGCCTGTCTGAATTCAGAAGTTCAGAGCAGGTGTTTTTACAATTATAAAATGAACTCATATTTTACCTTATATCATGGAATACAGATATTGCAAGTGAGATTAATGCCTGCAGCAATTTACAAGAATTTCATAGAGTCTAAACACTAAATATATTCTTACAAGACTAATATCTCTTTTGACCAAAACTAAGATACAGGTGAACTGGTTTGGTTTCCAGCTATGAATTTGTCAGTTTTTGCTAATGCCTACAGTCTTGGCCTGAACTGGTATTTAGTTTACCAGCATCACTCCACTCATAATACTGACATTTTTCAGTGTCCTTTTTCAGCAGTTCTTTGTAGTGTTGAAATCTTCAATATCCTGAGTTTTAAAAGCATCATAATTGCTAATCCATTCTACTGTGCTCTGTGAGAGGCCCTAGAGCATGCCTGTGAGCAAGTGTTCCTCTGTCCGGAAGAGGCTCTTTGATGTCAGGTTCTGTCCCCTTCTGCTGTCACAAGTTCTAATCAAGAACTTATAGACACTATTTGGATTGCAGTGGTATTAGTGTGCTGGTGATATTGAAGCCTCTTTGGCATCACACCCAGCTAGTATGGTATTGTTTTCTCTCTTTTCATAAGGCTTGACTAAAATGACATCTTGGAGAACGATTGGGTTGAAATTCAGTCCAGACATGATCAAACTGATGCTGATTGTATTTGGAAATTTTATAGAAGATGAGGTAGAGCTAGTATTCCACTTCTTATTGAGGTGATATGCCCCTTTCTTGCCAATGAGTTCTGAAAATTGGGAGAATTTCTGAACCCTTACATACTTCTAGGTTCACAGGTAGTGCTGGTAGATGATAAGAAAACGACATCAGCTCTCCAGTATAGAGTTTGTCAGAGTTTACCATCTCCCAGTTAGGCTACTGTAATGTATTTTTGGAGGCAACTTAGAAGATCAGCTTGTGCAGAGCATAGTTACCTGATCTATTAGCAGTGTTAATAATATCTAACATATTACACCTATTGCCTAAACTGTGTGCTTGTTTTCAAATCACTTCCACATGCAATTCAGGTTGTTGATTTTTTTTTTATCTCTAAAGCCCTCTGTAATTTGGTTCCTCATTACCTGAGACAACAGCTTCGTCTCAATGTACTATAAGGGCAACTAAAATAATCTTTTGAGCATCTTCACTATTTAGTATCTAGTTCTGAACTAAGGAAGAAGGAGGAAAAATAGGAGGGCCCTTGATTTTGCTTCCCCCCTCCCTTGTTGGTCCAGTAAAACCTAATAGGATCATAAAAATGTATCGCAAGAAGAGATATTGATAAGTCAACAAATCCAGGCCCTGTGCTGAGATGAGATCAAATAAATCTAGTCCGACCTAGACCATCTCTCAAAGGTGTTTATCCAACACATTTTTTAAAACCTCCAATAACAGGGATTCCACAATCTGCCTTGGAAGCCTATTCCTGAGTTTAACTACCCTTGTAGTAAGAAATCTTTTCTAATATCTACTCACAGTGAAATTATTTCTTATCCTATCTACAGTGGATGTGGAGAAAATTGTTCATTGTCCTCCATGTAACAGTCCTTACCATCAACTACCCCTTTAGTCATCTTTTCTAAAGACTAAACATGCGCAGTTTTTTATCTTTTATCAGGTAATCTTTTCTAAACATTTAATCATTTTGTGTTGCTCTCCTCTGGTCTCTCCCATTGGAGCACATGTTTTCTAAAGTGTGGCACTCAGAATTGGACAAAGTTATCCAGCTGAGGTCTCACCAGCGCAGTACAATTACCTCCTGTGTCTTATATATGACACTCCTGTTAATACACCCCAAAAAGTTCTTCACCTTTTTCACAACTGCATCATATTTTTGGCTAATGGGTGATCTACTGTAACCCCCAGATCCTTTTCAGCAATGCTATCACCTCGCCAATTATTCTCCATTTCATGGTTATGTATTTAATTTTTCTTTGCTAAGTGAGGTCATTTGTGCTTGTTTTCATTTAATCTAATCTGGTTGATTTCAGACCAATTCTTCAGTTTGTCAAGTTCGTTTTGAATTCTTATCCTGTTCTCTTCTCGGCTTGGTGTCATCCACAAATTTTATAAACATACTCTTCACTCCATTATCCAACTGATTGATGAAAATGTAGAAGAGTACAGGACCAAGGATTGATGCTTGCTGGATCCCACTAGATATACCCTCTCTGTGTGATGACAAACCACGGATAACATTCTTGTAGCCTTTCAAACAGTTATGCACCCTACTTATCAGCACTCCATTTATAGCACAGTTTCCTAGTATGCTTATGGGAATGTCACGTGAGACTGTGTCAAAAGCCTTATGAAATCAAGATGTATCATATCTACTGCTTTCCCTCCATCTAACAGGCCAGCAGCCCTGGCCTTCAGGTACAGCATAGAGCACACTTTTAATCTGAGGAGCTTAATAGAAAAATACACTGAGGTGGCATTAAACAAGTTCATGTTAGTTGACCACATTATTTTATATTGTATTTGTCCAGAGACTTAGTTATGAGTGCATTTTAATTGTTTCTTAGAAGGAGACTGTATTTGAACCACAAAGTGGTGAGGTTTATTTAATCATCCCAGCTCTTGTTTGAGTGACTTCTGCAGTCTCAGGCATGCTACAAAAAAGCTCCGTTGCCGTACAAAAAAGTTTAATCTTTAATGTAGATATTTCATTGTTCCTTAGGAATGGTGCTGTTGGGGAGTAGTTGGGGCCCTGGAAGGGAAGATCATCTTTTAGGAATCTCAAGTCCAGGCCAGTGAGAGCCTTGAAAATAAAGACTGAGGGTGTGTCTGCACTGCAGGGCCAATTGAATGGACAGTGGAGACACGCTCAATTGATCCCGGAAGTAGTCTCCGGTCAACACCATAAATCCACCTCTACGAAAAGCATAAGGTTATATCAACCAGAGTGCATTTCTGGTTGGCACAGTGCAGTGGAAATGCCACAGTAAGTGAAAATTAATAAGTTGATGGGAGATACGCAAGCTATACTACACACAGCCACCAACAGTGTAGCTTGGACCTGAGATATTTAATTTGATCCAGTGTTTTTCGGGGAGCCAGTGAAGTGAGCTGACACTTGCTTTGAGCAATGTGTGTTGCTGAGGAGGTACGATACTGCATTCTGCATCGGTTGCAGTTTTTTCCTTAGAGCTGAGATGTCCAAGTAGGCTGCATTACAATGATCCATATGAAGGCATATATGAGTGTGTGAGGTTCCGCACAGCCATTCTTCAATATTCTATCTGGATTCTAGTCTCAAATTCACTAAATTAGATTAAATCACTTGCAGTTTGAAACAAAAAAAAAATCTTAAAATCACCATACAGAGAGTAAGTATGAATTATTAGACCTCACGCTGTGCTGACCAGTGAACTATTTGACTGGAGAGAGGATACTAGTAGAGTTCCTCAAGGGTTGCTCTTAGGACCAATCTCCTCTCTGTGTTTTTATTAATGATCTTGGGACAAAAAGCAGAAGTGTGCTAATAAAATTTGATGATACTAAATTGGGAGGCCTCATCAATACAGAGGAGGATCACAATATTACCCAGGATGATCTGGATGACCTTAAAGGCTGGAGAGGCAGAAATGGGATGAAATTCAACAGTACAAAATGCAAGGTCATGAACTGAGGATCTACAGTAAGAATTTTCTGCTACATGCGAGGGGCTCGTGAGTAGGAAGCAGTAGAGGAGGAGAGAAATCTGGATGTGTGGGTTGTTTGCAGGATGATTGCACCCTGCCCGTGTGATGAAAAAGACAAATGTGATCCTAGGGTTTATCAGGGAGGCACCAGTGTCAATCTACAAGGCGCTGATAAGAACTCATTTGGAATACTGTGTCCAGTTCTGCTCACTCATTCAAGAAAGATGAATTCAGACTGTCACAGGTGCAAAAAAGTGTTGCTGGGATGATCAGGGGAATGGAGGGCCTATGCTACAAGGGGAGACTGGAAGGCTTGGCTTGTTTAGTCCAGGAAAAGAAGACTGGTCTATATAAGTACATGAAGGGGGTAAATACCAGTGTGAGGGTGAAGGCTATTAAAGCTAAAAGGCAATGTTGTCATAAGAACAAAGGGGTATAAACTGGCCATGAACAAATTCAGCCTGGAATTTAAAAGAAGATTTTTAATTCTGGAACAACTTTCCAAGAACAGTTGTGGGGATAAGGACTTAATGAGCTCTAAGAGAGCTTGACAAACTTTTGAGTGGGATTGCTTGTGAGAATGGAGCCAGAGCTCAACAGCCCTGAGGTTTACTAGTGATTTATGTCTTCACGTTCCTAAAAAGCTCAAGCTTCTTGGCTTCAGCTAGCCAAGTGCAGGAGTCAGGAAGAGGCTTCCCAACCCAATTGTGTTCTGATGGGAGTCATGGGGTTGTCTCCTTCCAGTCTGAAGCATCAGAGGTAAGGGGCAAAATACCATGGCTAAGGTGGGATTTTGGGCAGGGAGAGACAGTGTTTTGAGGTGGCACTGAGCATTTTCTCTCTCAGGTGTCATCTGGCCTCTTCTTTCTTATATGCTCAGGGTCTAACTGATCACCATATGTGAGATGGAGAAGGAATTTCTTCCAGGTGAAATTGACAGTGACCTTGGAGGAATTCACCTTATTTTGCAGCATATGGGGATGGGTCACTTACCAAGATTATCTGGTTATATTGCAATAATTTCCCAGCCATTGCTGGGGCCTTGAGCACTGATGCACCTCAGTCCCTCCTATTCTTTCCCTATGGCATATAATAATGTTGTCTCCAGTCAGCTAAAACACTTTGATCATGGAAGATACTGCTGCTCTGCTCCACTTGGGCTGATAGTCAAGACTCCCTCCCTCTCTTCCCTATTCAGTGCTCTGCTCTCCTGCCCAAACTTCCAGCTCCTCTGCGTGGCTATGTTTACACTCTGAGCTAGGGGTGTGATTCCCAGCTTGCATGCATGTAGTCACGCTAGCTCCATGAGAACTAGTGCGAATATAAATAGTAGAATACGAGCAGTAGCAGTGGTGGCATGTCTTAGCCATGTTGAGTACATACACATAGGATTCAGGCAAATTAACTCATCATGGTTAAGCTGTGCACCTGTCCAAGTTACTGTGGCTGTACTATTTACATTCTCATCAGTTGAGCTAGTGTAAGGATGTGTATGCGAGCTAGGAATCACACCCCTAGCTAGCAGTGTAGCTGTAGCTTGTGTGTTATTGGCAGAGGAAAGGAGCTCAGGGCAAGCAGTGTGGTGATTGGCTGGCACAAGTAGGATGGGGAGAGAGTTCTTGGCAAAGAAGCTGGAGGAGAAACTGGAGCTCGGACCAGAAAGCAGGACCCTTTGCTGAAAAGCAGAGAGTAGGCCTGTCTGCACTCTGCATAATGGTACAAAGAGAATATTTTTCTGGATATTGTCTATTATTGCTGAGTAAACTTCAGGATTCCCATCCTGTGGGAAATTTTGACATTTCAAAGATTTGTTTTCATCCTAAATCAGGCTGTGCAGATGAAATTTGGAAATCTTTCACAGAATGGAAATTTTAAAAAATAATTAGATTCAGAAGTGTTGAAATGTTTTATTTCAAACCCTTTGATCTAAACAAAACATTTAAACACTTGGATCAGAAACTCTTTCTTTTAAGGCAGTACGATGCTGCATTTTCTAATTGTGGAACATTGCCTCATGGGAGCTGTGGTTTGGGAGGATGATGCTCCTGTTCTTCCCTATAGGCCAGGCTTCCTGGCTGTACTACATCTCCCATGATGCACCCAGACTTATGTGACCCAGGAGGTGTCATTCACATAGCATCATGGGAGATGCCTTCCAAGAAGCCTGGCCCATAAGAAGAATGGGGGCCCAAAGTACAACTCCCATAGAGCAATGCACTGATAAAGAAATGCAATTTAATGTTTTGTTGAAATGAAACATTTTGGGTCACTTCCACAAAACAAAATATTCTAATACAGGTGAAACTGACCCCAAACAAAATATTTCATTTTGGCAAAATCAAAATTTTCCCCTTGGAGAACTTTAATTGTGTGCAAGGGCACTGTCCATTGGAAAATCCTTGACCTGCTCTGCTTCCTGTGCCAGTCTTCCACTAGCCCTACACATGGACTAGAAAAACAGTTCGGGGAAAATTGGAGGCATGTTTAATTTCATGCATGTGTTCACACAGGATCCTTGCATTTTGGGAGGTTTTGATGTGTCAGCATTTCCAACATTTTATTGTATTATGTCCCTTGTCTGCAGGGTTCCTTCCCACCTGCATTTCCACCATTGTGAAACATGAACATGGGGGCTGGTGGCTCCCTGGATTCTCAGTGACAAACCTCCTGAGCGAAGCCCATTCACCTGCTGCAGCCTTCCATTTTAACCTTGCCAACAGAGAAAATCCACCTTTATTCCCCTAATGACATTTCCCTCCTGCCTGGCCAGATACTAGACCCTTCTTTCACCCTTCAAATGTGCTGCAGGGGTTAGTTAGCCTGGATCCTGTTAAGACAGGACCCACAGTGCCTGAAGCCAGATCTCAGTATTCCATAACCCATTTAAAAGCTTATAAAAATGCATATTCCAAAAATTCAGACTTGCAAATCTCAGATACTTAACAAATTATTTGTTTTGCTCGTCCAATATCACATGCATAATTTAGGGATAAATTTGAAAAGCGTATTGATGCCCTATGCAATTTAGTCCTTTTTTTAACGTTATGTATCTAGAATCTAGACACACATTTTCACACCTAAACCTGCTAAGTAGACGTACATTAAATTAGAATTCTAATCTGCTCAAGGAGCGTATAGTCAGTTATATCATTGATTTATCAAGGATTATCTTAAGCAAAGCAGCAAAGAAAATGCAGTGCTCAGTGATAAAAGCTACTATAGGAGAGGCTGTATCATTTCTGTTGTTATTCTTAGTGAAAACTACTTGTGTTTTAGTTTTGTGATCTTGTCATTTTGAATAGAGTTGGCATTTGCTAAAGTGAACTTTTTTTAAAACATCCAAACCAACTTTTTTGTTTGTAACAGTGTTGGACTCTACACATTTCTTGCATTCCGTGCAGGATTTATTTTTAATGTAGGAAAAAAGTAAATGGGTTTTTAGTTATAGTGGTTAGTACACCAATTGGTCTATGTACTAAATTTTTCTATAAAGATCTCGTCAAGAATTCAGTTGATGCAAAGGATGCAGTTTAACACAAGAGGGCAGTCATGTTATATATGAGACTGCAAACTGCCTTTCATTATATTGACCAAGGGTTAATAGGCAAGTGGATGACAAAATTAATCTAGGGTACTGTATTTTATAAGTATGTTAATTGATGCTGGGTGTAGAGAGGAGCCAAATAAGCTGGGAAAAGCATGGTTGCGTCCATGCTAAAGGAGATTTGTATACCTGAAGGCAATATAGGTTATTTAAGGAAAACATTATTGAAAATATCGGATAGTTCCGACTACAATACGTTCCATACTATTCACCCTAAAAAATCTCATTGAAATGTCAGTAGCTCTTTATGGCAGGGAGATGACAGGAAATTTGCACATAAATCATCCTTGATGCAGTTTTAATGCTGAAGAGAAAAGATTTTAGTTGGAAAGCTAACTCGATTTAATGATTGTTGATTTTTGTGAAAGGCTTCTCAAAGGGCTGAGCAGGAGCTCTCTCTGCATTTATTTTGGATGGGAATGTATGATAGCACTAGGGAAGGCTCATTTCAGTTTCCTTCCTCAGTGTTTGGCAGCACAGCACATTATGTCCTTGGGAAGGACAATTGGGTAGTAATGTGCAGTATGATACTTGTGGGAGGAGCATAATGCTTGGTGGGAAAGAATAGAATTCTAATGTGGCTATGTGAATTTCAGCACTATGTCCAAGGTGTAATTATATTTTACCTAGATTCACATACCTCTCATATTCTTATTTCAAGGAATCATCTACACTAAGTATAGCAATGTGTTTAAAAACTGTATTAAAACGCAGCTCGTATACAACTGCCACAGAATCATTTTTTTCATTTGGTTTATCCGTTAGGAGAGGCTAGAGCCAAAGGGCTTGAGAACAGTGTTCCAAGATTATGATCTAAGGGAGGGGATTTGGTGCCAGCCGAACCACTTTATAGAATGGTACAACAGGAGTGGTTCACCCCTCATTTAGTGGGGTTTTGCAAATATAGCTGGTAAGAATAGATCAGCTAGCAAACGAGGGAAAAAGTAGTGTACTCAATATCTGCTCATAATTCCATGTGCCGCTAACAGTCCCCATATAGTAGGAAGGTCTTTCAGAGATAATCAGCAGTGAATGAGCATTTTGGCATTTTTACCGTAATTTACACCAGAGTTAATATTGCAACAAATTGGGCAGAACATATCTCTGAGAGCTAGCAGCCCCCATTCTCAGTTGCTTTGCTACACTGCTGCCAAGAGCGAGAATGGAAAATAGGCACCTCTAGTATAGACTGAAACTGTCCAGGGATCTGTCTGGCTAAAGAAGCCTCTGGGCTGCCATATGGTCAAACAGCTTGAAGCCCCCTAGGGGCTCTGTGTCATCAAGAAGCATGTACCAGGCTGGTCTTCCAACACCTCTCCAGGCCTTGGGCTAGGAAGAGGGCTAACAGGGTGCTTCTACACTTGTAAATTAAGTCGACTTAATTTACTCTGCGTCTACACTACACTTTCCTTAAGTCGACTTAAGCAAGCTGCTTAAGCTGACTTAAGGAAAATTAAGTCGACTTTATTAAACCTCATTTTAAGTCGGCTTTTGGCTTAAGTCGACTTTCTAAACAAACAAACAAACAAACAAACAAACAAACAAACAAACAAACAGTCTTCACCAGAGGCACTACAGAGATGCAGCTGTGCTGATGTACATTTGTAGTATTGATGTGCCCTCACTGTCAGCCGTACTCAAACTTCAGACCCTTTTTCCCCCAATTTTCTCCACCCATAGGGCCAAGTAGCTCTGAGTTTAAAGAACCTAGAAATTGGTGTGTGCATGCGCATAGACGTCAGGCCAGGGCAACAATTGATGTCTACCTCAAGCTAACACTTCAGTAAATACAAGCTGATCATTTAAGGGCAGTGTGCATGTTAGTTGGGTCCTGTTACAGTCTGGGTGAGGCCAGGACATTTATACAGAGTCACACCATTTAAAACATTGTTTAACATTGCAGGAGAAAAGAATCTTTATAAACAGTCTGTGTGTATAAAGTTTGTGTGTATGTATATTAATGGGTCAGGGGAAGAAATCAATTACATGAATATAAGAAGCATTAGGAAAAGGAAAGGCTTATCTGGAAATGTATTTTAAGCCAAACTAAACTGAAAACCAGGGTTAATTGTTTATTTTGGTCAAATTGATTACATGCAGTTGTACTGGGCAATTTGATCTCATTTCAGTGTCTAGTTAGGTGTCAGATCAACAAAATACTTAAGTACGTGCCTAACTTTAAAGGTGTTTAAGGACCATTAGGAGTACTATAAACTTCATTGGGGCTACTCACATGCTCACAATTAGGCACATGCTCATGCTCCTGGCTGAATCAGGGCCTGAATCAGGGTTCTGTATGTACTAACAGACTTTTAGCATATGGATTAAGAAAATTAAAAAGAATAGAGTCTTTATTATCTTTCGTTTGTGCAGCAGCGTTGTACCAGAGCTGGCAAAGTAGTGTGTAATTCTAGAGCTGTGTTTCTCAGCCTTTTTGATACCAGGGGCCGGCTTCCTATACTGTGTCAGGGAGATCTCAGGGGTCAGGGCTGGTCCATGGACCATTCGCTGAGAGACACTGTTCTAGAGGACAAGAGGATGACTCTGGCTACTGTCTCTTCTGTTTCATTAGATGGAAAAGTGTATAATTTCATAGTCCATCTTATGGTTACATATGATTAGGGAAATGTCATTTTATCTTGTAGGGCTTTTTTCCTGGATAAAAGTTGTCAGGGATATAATTCATAGTGCTAGAATGTATGTTTTCAGAAGTTTGGTTTTAATGTTGGGCATGTGCTCATTAATAATCCTCATTGGACAAAGCATTTGTTCTGTTCGACAGATGAATAAGGGGAAAAGACATTTTGAAAAATGCGTTCCTGTCTTCTCTCTCTCTCTCTCTACATCTTTCACTGCATCTGTGCAGAGAAGAATCCCTCAGGGTATCTTGGGTTGTAGTTCCACTAAGAAAAGAATACCTGACTAGACTAGCATTTACTAGTACTACTCTTTGTGATCATTGTGTCATCAATTAGCTGATATAACTCAAAAGTAAGCTTGCCAGTCATTTTAAGACTTTGGATAATGAAACTCAAGAAGTTTGTTTCTATGGCAAATTTCTTCTGCCTTTGTTTAAAATACTATAAAATAACTTTCTTGAATTGTATAAATATATTGTTGGCAAAAGAGAAGGGCAACTCTAACTCCTTAAACACTGGAAAAACACAAGTCCATCATACTTGACAGGTTAAAACTGGTTTCCCATTTCTTTCAATAGCAGATGTATAGCTACAATACAGTAATTAAAGCTTAATCCATATAGTCATAAGCTATTATAAGTAGTTACAACTATTGAAGCTTATGGATTTTAGCACTTTGTTTTTCTTATCTTTCAAACATCCCCCTCCAACCTACTAAGCAAAACCCTCAATGTTTTAGACAGGCCTTTTTAAAGTTCTTATAGGACAGCTCAGCTGTTAGTTATGTAAGCAGCTGTCTGCAGAAATTCATTAAATGTCTGATTGTGCATCACCATGTCTGACCCTTGGTGTTTATGCTGCGTTTTCCCCCTGCGGGCTACCTTCTTGTCTCCAGATGACATAATAGATGTTCATTACAGAGGTGCAGACTTTACTGATCCACATCCCAGGAAAGCATGAATTCATCACTTGGAACTTCAGTTTTGTGTGGAAAGATAAAAATACCGAGAGGGGTTCCGTCTGGCCCAGCATTTTAGGAAAAGCCAGTGTGGCACGTGCTCTGTTGATTTCCATTTTCTCATCTCAGAGGAGGTCCTTCAAAGTGCCCATGGATCTTGTAGCTTTCTCATATTTATCTCATATAATGTAATGTCCTCAAAATAATTTGCTTTAAAGTTGACTTAAATCCCTAGAGATTTTCTTTTTGAAAGAGAACAGCACAGCTGTACACTAGCACTATATCTACACTTGCAAGTTAGTTCGAATTAAGGAAACCTTACATTTGTACAAAGCCATTGCTATGTTTCAGTCTACATTTTTACTTTCTTCATTGAATTATATTAGAATTTATAAAAGGGGCATCACAAGCCATACATATTCTAGCTATGCTAACCTATTGATTTACTTAGTTTACGGTCAAACATGAACAGGAATATTCAGTTCTGTGAGAAGGCCCTACTGTTTACTTGTGTTTTTTTGTCTTTTATATTGAACCTTAAAAGGTGGTAGTGATGAACTCTACCAGTGTCGTAGCCATAAGTAACAGTGCCAAAGGTTACAAGAGTGGATAAAATAGCCACAATTATCTGCTATGACTGAAGATGTTAGGAGACCACTTATCATTGACAGTTATCAATATGGCTGAAATAAATAGATGCTCATTAGTATCGTTATGACTATACATTTCAGTCATCCTATCTTACATAGGTTCTACTGTCAACATGGGGCTACCACACACTCTAGCTTCTTACATATACTGTGCATGCATAATTGATAATAGGATTGTTAGCTGTTAAAGCCAAATATAATAACATAATACAACAAAGCTACAATAATCTTTCACATTGACCATTTGAACAAAAATTGCACCCCTACAAAACACCACACCTAAAAAATGAACTAATTCAGTAATGGAGAAGAGGTCAAATAATGAACACTTGAGTTGTAGAAGTAACTTTCTCATTCCACATAGGCCCTAATTCAGCAAAGTGCTTAACCATGTGCTTAGTTTTAAATTCCTACTGAGTCCCAATAGTCAACCATCATGGGGCTTAAATTTGTGCTCCATATTAAGCATGTGCATAAGTGCTGTGCTGACTTCGTGGCCAAAGCGGCTATGTAGAAGAGCAGGGACTAGAGCATGGATCCTTTCATTCACACCTTTGGACTATATATGTTTACTATGGACCAGATTGAATAATCACAGTGTTGCCAATCCTGTGTGTTAAAAAATCATGAGTCATTATTCCAAAATCATGAGATTTAAATGAATAAATGTTGTGTTCTTTTTTACCTTTTGGTTATTGAACTTTTCGTGGTGCACTTAAGTCACATTTTTCAAGCATTTCTTCACAACAATGAAGGCTAGAAACAATTTTAAATGAAATCTGAGATTGTTGTGTAAATCACATGACACCAAGACCTGGGGCTTTTAGAAAAAAGACAAGATAACACGAGCAGGACCGGATTAAGGCACCTAAGGCCCCCAGGCTGCCCGATTTCATGGGATCCCCACTCCAGGTCACAGGGACCTCACTCTACCTTTGGCCTGGGCTGGAGTTTTTTGGGCAGCAGGGCTCCTTTTTGGCCTGGGGTCCAGGGCTACAGCCCCGAAAGCCCCTACATTAATCTAGCCCTGAACATGAAACAACAGTGAGAACTGACAACGGCTGAGTGCTCTGTGGTATCATCAGGGACGGGAGATGAGAAAGGAATCTCCCTGACACCCAGACTCTGTAACTACAGTCATTTCTCTTGTTTTTTCTACTCTGCAGGAGGAAATAGCCATTGGTCTCTCAAAGTTTCTCCCTGACTGGTTTAACCAGTTCACTTGTTCTGCACAGGTCTGTCTAGACACAAAATAATTGTAGTACACAGGTGCACACAGGGATACTTTATTCTGCCTGAAAACATTATATAGTATTGGGAAAGTAATCACATGCTACCAGGCCTTTCGTTCAAGAAATGATACATACAGGAAGCTGACATACTGATGAGGTAAATGCTACCTAACTGCCCAGCAGATGAGAAAGCAATAACTTTATACAGTTATGTCTATACAATATATGTGCTGCCAGCGTCACCTGGGGATTGAATTACATTGGGGCTCATTAGCTATGTCTACACTTAAAGTTAGTTCGAATCAGTTAATTTGAACTAACTAATTCGAACTAATTTTAGTTAGTTGGAATTAACTTAATTTGAACTAGCATGGCCCCACTAGAATTTTAGTTTGAACTAAGCAAGTGCCATGCATGGCACTTGCTTAGTTCGAATTAATCAGTTGCATTAAGCTTAATGTGCCAGTTAGTTCGAATTAAGCAGTTAGTTCGAACTAACATGGCCACATTGACTTAATTCAAACTAACTAGTTCGAATTAAGGGTTAGTTCAAAGGGTATAATCGAATTTATTAGTTCGAATTAAGGAAGCCCTTAATTCGAACTAATGAAAGCCTAGTGTGGCCAAGGCTTAAGTTAGTTCGAATTAAGCTTCCTTAATTCGAACTTACTTGCCAGTGTAGACATAGCCATTAAGTAGTGCTGCACACTCATTCCAAAGAGGGTCTATTAATGGCAGAATACCCAACTCGCCACATTTCACCTTTTTGAGTTTCTGTTTCCTGAAATTCATTCTGTTCTCTACTCTCTATGGGTGTGTCCACACTTGCTTAAGTCAACTTAATTTACTCTGCATCTACACTACACTTTCCTTAAGTCGACTTAAGCAAGCTGCTTAAGTCACCTTAAGGAAAATTAAGTTGACTTTGTTAAACCTCGTTTAAACTTTAAAGTTAAAGTTGTCTAAAGTCAACTTAAGCCAGTGTGGACGCAGAGTAGCCCTAAGTCGACTCTAAGTTGACTTAGGGTTCTCCAGGACTCCCCCACTGCCCTCCCTGCCAGAGGGGGTGGCACAGGGGGAGCCTGGCATGCCCCCCCAAAGGGCAGGGCAGAGCCCTGCTCACCCTGCCCCTATGCCCTGCCAGGGTCCCTGAGCCCCCTGGCACTTGCCAAGGGGTGCCCCCCTCCCGCCACCATGGACCTCTCCCAGGTCCACCTAGCTCCTAGAAGTCGACCTAGGCGTCGAGTGTGGACGCTCTAGGTCGACTTTGTAAAGTCCCCCCTAAGTCAACTTAAAATTTAGGTGTGGACATGATTTGTTAAGTCGACTTAGCTAAAGTTGACCTAAATTAACAAGTGTAGACATAGCCTATGTTCCTCTTGATGTATGTCCCTGTTTCCTCCCCAATTCCCAGTGAGTCTTCTTGAACATGATGGATTTTATAAAGTTTTCACAAATCTGAATCTTAATTTGTTTCTTATCGAATGAACATCAGTCCTCCCATAAGGCACATTCTTAATTATTAATGTATTTTTCAGTCCTTACTACCCTGCAAACAGTATTTGAGCCTCTTAATCTGTTTCTCTTCTTAAATGAAGTTACTACTGCTCCATACCCTCATTTTATTACCCACACTTTATAACGATTTTTTGTTTGTTTTTTAAATATTCAGACAGTGGAAGGAAGGGTAGTCTTTGAAGAGTCTTATCGATAGAAAAAGTTTGCGTGTTTATTATTGAATTTTCTCTTTGACTGATGTCACTAGATCCACTTCAACTCCAATTGCGCTCCTTAAACTGCTGCTTGTGGTCTCTCAGATAATACCTGTACGTGTTTCCTAGTTATCTCCTACACATTCACAAGGTGTTCCAGATGTAAAAACCTGGAAACCTGCAACAAGAACAAATTGTGGCAGTATTAGAGTGTTCAAGATAGTCATATAAGAAAATTTTACACACATCTTGAAAATGAAAAACAGCATGGGTAAAATCAGAAAACTTTGTGTGGGTGCCTAAATATGTTTGTGTCCATACATATATTTACATAGTCAAAGGGTGGTTCTTTTTTCCACACCATTACTGAGCTTTCCTTTTAAGTTGATTTGTGCTCTTTAATTGCTGTTATACTTTTGGCAGTTCAGACACTCTTTGTGTAAGAAAACCTGACTCACTTCTCTATCTCTAATTTGTGGCTTCTTGTTTTAGAGTTTGTCGATATTACGAACAGCTTCTTAGCAGCAATCCATTCCTTCCCTTCCAAGATTTTACATCTCTGACAGATTTCTGCCCACGCCCTTCCTTTCTTTTTATCTAAACCACAGCAAATGATTTAATCACATCTGGCCTAATAACTACCTCTTGCCTCTACACCCAGGTCCCGTTATGTAAAGTGTAGATTAAATATAAAAGAGTTATATTGTCATAAAGCTCTTTTCAGTTCTTCAATAGTCCACTGACAATCTATTCCTACTGCTTAAAACCCACACACACTTTTGTAGCTTCAGGTAAAAGAGCCATCACTGAAGACTGAAACAAAAGTGTTCGTGCGTTTAAGCTGAAGGTATACAGTGTACAGCTCACTTCCCGCCAAAACTCTGAGGTTTGCTCAGCATTCCGTTGCTGTTCCATATATTTGTCATCGGAGTGCAGACACATGTTCAGTCTAGCAGCTCCTCTTTCAGCCAGTGTTTGAGCAGCGGTTAAAAGAAGATGCACTCATGTGGAAAATCCTGGCAGCAGGCACCGTGGATTGTATTACAGCAGCTGTCCTCGACAGGAAAACACTGATGTTTACAGTGTGTATTTTTCCATGGGATTTTAGGAATATATGTTTAATACAGAGTATTCTTTTGGATGCGTATGATTTTTTTTATAAAATATTGTATTTAGCAATAGTCGAAATATAGCAAAAGTTATATACTTTAGTTCATATATAATTTTAGCATGAATGTAAGGTGCAGGTTCACAGTCATGTTAGATATTTAGTCAATAAGGGAATGCAGTTAGTTAGCCTTCATGGTCTTAAATAACTCCATACATTTTGAAAAATCAGTTACAGTAGTGCATGTGTACGCGCGTGTGCGCACAAGAGAGACACTACGACCGACATCAGTTTCACTGACAAAAGCACTGGTGTGAATGGCGCTATATCGACAGGAGATGCTCTCCCATCGACATAGCTACTGCGGCTTGTTGGGGGTACTTCAATTATGCTGGTGGGACAGCTCTCTCCCATTGACAGAGAGAAGCTACGTGGGAAACCTTAGAGTGGTACAGCTGTGCCTCTATAAGGCTACGCCTCTATAAGGTCTGTAGTGCAGACATAGCCTAAAAGCTATATGTTTATGAACTCCTTTCTCTATCAGGTCATATTTCTGTTAATTATTGTAGAGGGAAAGATACCATGGAGAAAGAAAAAAATGTAGCTAGCCATTTTATATTCTCCTTTACTGAAGGAGGGTCTACACAAAAAGGTATGTCTTCCATCGTTCACCAAGGCTCTGATTCAACAACATACATGATTAACTTCAAGAATGACTATAATCTCATCCCTATTCAACAAGGCATTTAAGCACATATTCAATTCATAGCATGTGTTTGAGACCCATAGGCTTCAATATCACTTAAACATGTTTAAGTATTTTGCTAAATATGGATCAACTTAAGTATATTCTTATAAATAGGACATGGGTTCATCCAACAGAGTTTCATAGTTGTGTGGTTCCTTCAGACTTTTTCTCTGGGCCTTACCAATCGTATTGTTCCTGTTGATCATAGTATTCTTGGACGTGCAGAAAGAGTTGGTCTTGGGAGGCAACCAGATCCTAACTCACTGAGTGCTCCTGGAGAGAGTGAATGCAAAATTGGATGGGAATCACCAGTATAAGATGCTCTTATTGATTGATTTCTCCCACTGAACAGATTACTTATTTTTTTCATGTTGAGCAAGCTGGTAATTTAGCACAACCTTCGCATATAGGAATAGGTGGACTGCATGTATGGTAATCTAGGTATCCTGGGATAATTGTATGCACTGCAAATACAGTGGAACAAATTTTGTATCTGAACATGTATCCACAGTCTTGGATGTGCAAGTTTTTGTGACCTTCAAAACTTGAGTTTTCCACAAACAGCATTTGTGTATGTCAATCTGGTAGTCCTCTTAATACGCAGTAGATTTTAAAAAAAATAAAAAAAAATTATGGGCTGACGGTTACAGACAAGTTCAATGGTTAATGAGCTTTGACTAAAGAAAACTAGAATGGGCTATGTAACGTGAAAAAGACTGTTTTACTCAATTAGAAAATCAGGGCAGTGGAGGTTCTTTTTTACTTGTATTGCAGTAGTGCCATGGAGCCTAGTCATTGAGCAGGACCTGTACAAACACATTCAGAGGTAGTTCATATCACAAAACATTCAGAATCTCAAGCTTCTTTATCTCCCTCTACCTTTTGATTGTATGCTCCAAATGCTTCAGTTTAGGAGTCTTCTCAACTGAAGCTATAAAGTAAATTCTGAGCGGCAGTATATGAGGGGCATTATCAGACACATGCACCGGTAAGAGGCCTTTACAATTGCAAGAAAGTCCAGTGCACCATGAAAAGTGGAAGGATAAGCCTGCAGTTTAGACAACCCCAGCCTTTTTCCTAAAACAGCAAAAGGAGCTCTGACTTTTTTTTTCTTTTCTCTCTCTCTCTCTCTTTTTTTTTTTTTTTTACACAAGTACCTCACACAGTCAGGCAGTCCTAGCTAGTTCCAGCCAATTCTTCTTTTTCTTTGATCTATATGCTGTCTGCCATTATAAGATACTGAATTATCACCAGTCCCCCTCAGGCTGTCTCATAAGTGTACAGATGCAAACCTTCAAATCAAACAGTGTAGATATTCGGCTGGCTTCTTTCTTCTCCTTCACTCCATTCCCCATTGCTGCAAACCAGCCAAAGCAAACAAAAAACAGTAGAGCACATTATTTGATTAATTAAAAATCACCCGATTTTTAAAATAACAACAAAAATTCCAGGTATTCATGTACATTTACTCTTTAACATCAGTAATGAGAGCAAAGAGCCTCAGTGACATAAATAAAGAACTTCATTTCAGGCGCGACGCTTCTATATTTTCATCACTAACATTAACTGGTGATTGGTTGATAATTTGGTGATATTTTGTGTTTGTGTTTGCACTGAGCTCTTCTTGAATCATCAGCTTTTGCCTTAGCGCTAACACAGCAATAGATTAACTGTGAAATCAGACCTTGAAGGATTTATGTACCAGCATTTGCACCAGATAACTCTGTAAAGAAGTTGTAACCTCCTAGCAGCCCACATTACAAAGTGCAAGTCTGCCCTACTGTGTCAGACTGTAGTGCTTTTCTTTGGTGGGCCTTGAAAGGAGGTTTATTATAAATATTAAACTTTCAGTTTTGGAGTTTAGTAACAAAATAAGTCTTTTAAATTTCAAAGGGAAAAGTTGACCTGCATTTCCTTCCACAGTCTGAGATTCAAAGTAAACTATAATGATAATTGAGATTTTAAAAAAAAGTCCCAGAGTATCTATGTGCATAATTACAAATGACACTTCTAAGCCTGTTTGCTAAACCTTCTAATCTTGAGTGTTTTGTGAGTTTATACAACTACCTGAAAAAACACTGTATAATTCCGTGATGAGGTCATGCCTGATATATTGCCATTATTTATTATACAATTATTTCGGAAGCTGCTCTGGACAGTAACCCCTGATGTTAAGCACTGGTGGTAAATCAGTGGTCTCATCCAAGGAGTAGGATAATTGTCACTACACGACAGTGCGGAATCTGTCATAGAAATACACAAGTGTTACATTTATTACAAAATGTTTTGTCATGTAACTTAAAAAGCTTATTACACAACCTATTGCTTCATTCTGAAAAGAAACTTGAAAATAAAACATTTTTGTGGATCCATTTTTGGACTTTCCCATTTGGCAAATATTTTTCTCCATATTTCCCTTCCCCCCCCACATTTGTTTCTGTTCCATTAAACTAATTTAATTAAACAGATGCTCAGGAAAGCATGAGACTCTCTGCACATGTTGCAAGCGCAGGCTGCATAAGCCTCCCACACATAGCTCCACTAATGTGCCTCAGTAGCAACCTGTGTATTCCAGGCCTTGACCTCTTCCGAACAGACAGAGTCAATTGTGCCAAACGGTGACAACCTGTGCTGTGGTTTTGTGAAGATGACAAATGACAGCTGGAGACTAGACATGACCAACCACATTTATTTTCACTTGTAACATAATCCAGGTTTCTTTCCTCAAGGAGGGCGAGGGACAAGAGAGGGGTAGAGGGAATGAGGCTTGGCTGCCATTTGTTTACCATGTTTTTTTGCAGTGCTGTTGTAGCCTGTTGGTATATTAGAGAAATAAGATGGGTGTGATAATATCTTTTATTGGACCAACTTCTGTTGGTGAAAGAGACAAGCTTTCCTGCTTACACAGAACTTTTCTTCAGGAGCTGCAATAAAAGATATTAACCTGCCTTCTCTCTAAATTTGCTTACCGTGACTTCTGAGAAAAGCATCATCAAGTTCAATAAGAATATTTTGCTAAAGGTTTGCTTTAGTGCACCACATGAAAATGGCAGTTGCTGTGTTTTGGTGGTGGTTTATCTTCCCCTCCTTTCACTGTTTAACAAAATCATTTACAGCATTTTCTTAAATGGGGGCTAAGAGGAGATGAGTGAAATCTTGCCCTCCCAAAGTCAATGGGAGTTTTGTCATTGACTTCAGGGGGATCACTACATTGTTTCGTTAGTAGACTTTGTCCTAGACTATGAACTCTCTGGAGCAGGGATTGTCTTTACATTGTTTGTTTGAGCAGTGCCTAGTACAAATAGGGCCTTATCCGTGTTTGGGGTTTTCAGGTTTTACTGCATTTGTAATGATTATGGCAATGATCTAAACAAAAACTGTACTTGTATTGGTATGGCATTGTGAATGAGCCAAGAGGAGCACTGCACATTTTAGGACTGGAACTTCAACTCAAATCTTATTCCCAGGACCCTAATTTACAAACCTTCGTTAAGAAATTGAACACACCAGAAACAAGTCTAACAGCTGTTGTGAAATAACGAAGAGTGCTGGCTGCTAGAAGACAGTTGTGATTAGCTGGGAAGGAGTGCAGGTAACTGATGGAAGGAGTAAGCCAGGCTGGAAAAAGCTAGATGTAAAGATACCAGTCCAAAAGAAAAAAAAAACTTCACATACACACCTTAGAATTTTAAAAACTACAGTAGATTTGTGTTGCTTACTCAGTACTTGGCACATTGTCGTGTGCTAGGATAGACGCATATGCTGAAGGATGTGTAAACAACAAAATAGGAGAGTTCAAAAGGGTTAGTTCCTGATTCAGCAAAACACTACAGCCCATGCTTCTGTGCCTCACTGAATCAAGCCTCAGAAAGGTGAAATAAGAACAGAAATATACTTCAGTATTTTTACAAGATTTATTTGTGGTACGTCTGCGGAAAAATTTGACAACATAGCTTTCCCACATCTAGATCACCCTAATTTTGCTTATTTTGATGACAACTGTGATATGAACTTTACCTTACACCTGAGATTTATGTTTGGTTTTGTTAAACGTATAAAATAATTGTTGAGAGACACATATTTTAAAATTTCACTTTCAATCTTGCATTTTTGTAATTAAATATCCCCTATACGTACAGTTTTCTTTCTGCACTCTGGATATAGCAAAGGTTTGCTTCTCTCTGGAAGTCAACACACAAAATTGACTCTGATCAGACCAGTCTAGTTTCATTAACCGCATTGAACATAGTGCAAAAATGTAAACAGCATAAATGGTGAAAATTAATCATTTTTTTAAAAAATAACATAATTTCAGATATAAATTAATTTAAAAACCATGATTATGTTTAAAAATGGAGTGACCCTTTAATAGAAATTTGAGTTAAAACAATGATGAAAGACTTGGGGTGCGGAATTAAGTCTGTAGCCCGTGGTGATTTAAGTTTAAGAAGAATGTCCTTTTTAAAAAATTATTTTTATGTTTTGATGATAAAAAATGTTGCAAAATCATCAAAAGATCCTAAACTCTTAGAAAGAGCTGTTGACAAAGGCAAAAACTCTCCAGGGTTATTTTACAGTATGCATTGACGAAAACTGTTTGATGTTTACCATTTGTTATGCAATAGAATCAGGTTTTATACCGGCAGGCAGAGAACTGTACCTGAACTACTTTTTATTCCCACATGGTAAGAAATATAAGTCAAGTGTGATTGACTGTGGTTTTATCACTTTTTATAAAGCTGTTCTTATGAGCAAATCAATTTGCCTCATATAAATAAACTAAAAATAATCTTCTGATCTATTCTGGAAAGATTTCCCTGTGTGTAGTCAAACATCAATCGCTTTTGAATATGTGCTTGTCATTATTCGTTACTATATTTTTGTGGAGACTTATTTCATGGTATCTGTAAGTAGATTTTGCTAAGATTCAGAACCTGTGTACCCTGGATGGTCAATTGCTGAAGTGGCAAACATTTTACTCTAAATAACAATATTAGTCAGAGACGACCCATAGCTGCTGAAAATGGGGGGGGAGGGTGCATGAGAGCAGTGACTTCAGTAAATGTAACTGAACATGCTCAATACAAGCCAAATAGCAGCTCTTGGGGAGCATGTGACCCCATGCATCACTTCTGTGGCATCAGTACAGATTTGTGTGACTCAGGCCCTCATTCTGCAGACCATTCAAGCCTGTAACCAATCTCGAGTCAGCAAATTCACACGCATTCTTAAATCACACTGAAGTCAATGGGATTGCTCATGTGCTTAATTTTAAGAACAAGCTTAAGTGCCTTGCCGAACTGCGGCCTTATTCTTTAGCATTCATTCTTTCAATAAATTCTGCAAGCAGCTTTAAGTGAAAGGTTTCCTAGTGTATATAGTAGAAACAATAGTACTACCTGGTTTAGCAAAGATTTAGAAGGTTTCTTTAATTCAGTAGAGAAAACATTTCTGTTGTGTTATTTTTCATCATTGAGACAAAATCAAGATTCAGGACTAAATTAAATAGCTTCTTTAAAATCCTACAAAAATCTCTATCTACACCTTGACAAATCATTATCTTTTAAAATGATTGTTCTGAACTATTATCGTGCTGGTTTTTGGTCTTCACAGTTCAGAAATCGTTGACTGAATGCTGGATAGGAGACAGGCAAAGCTGCTTTTCCTGTCACACGTACTTGTGTTAATCCTAGTACAAGAGTCCAAACAGAGGCAGAGTTGGAGTCATGACTTGTTGAAAAGTTCAAAGTTTTCACACTCTGTAGGGTGCAGTGTATGCAGGGGGCACAGACTTTGAAAGGGGCGATACTAGCCCTATCAAAAAAGCTTCCACGCTTGCTGAATCCCTTCAATTGCACTATTAAGTGTGGGAGGGAGAAAATTGGGGGAATCTTAAAAAGGAGGAATTGCTAGCCACTGTTTGTGGGAGGTCCAGACCATTTTATTTTAATGTGCTATCCTACAATCAGATGAAAACACATTTCATAGAAAGTGAAGAAAGAAAAGACCTTTTTAGATTATCTTGTCTAAACTCTTGCCAGTGCAGGATTGTACCCTCCAGTATTTTCTCCACTGCTTTTTACTGTCCAGTTTTATCTGACTCAAGTGATAATGAATCTCCTGAGAGACTGTTCCACAGCCTAATAGATTTTGCTGTCAGGAAATTTTCTGTTGCTATTTAGTCTCAATTTTGCTTTGCTTAATTTCGAACCATTATTCCTAGATCGAACTCCATAAACCATGTTAAATAATTCCCCCCCCCACCTGCTGTTTATTTACATCATTGAATTACCTGTAGGTCTAATGACTGTACAGTTAAATATACACCATCAATGCCTGCAAATCTTTTGATTTTCAAAAAGAAAATCAAAATCTCAACCTACGGTTTTTTGACTTGGTCTTTTTGCATTGAGTCAGCACAGAAGTCAAAGAATTATGATGAAATTCAACATAATGCTTCCCATGACAGTCATCGCTCATGCTATTTGTATTAAAGCAATACAGTAAAAAACAAAAAAATACCGAGTATGCTATGTTTGTTTTTAGAACCATGTATTTGAATTTCCTTACTTTGGCCCAAATCTTCAACCTCACTCCAGCCCCTTCACATCAGATAGGTGACACAGAAAGGCTTTGAAGATAAGTTAACTAGCTACCTGCAGATTTCCAATGGTGGAACAGTAAATCCAACATTGGATTTACACTGGTTCTTGGAGTCCTCTGACCCCTTGCTGAGGGGAAAAAAGGGACACAACCAGAATGCCCTTCTTGGAGCTAGGTGGCAGGCAAATTTAGAGCAGCCTTAAAGCTGCTCTGTGACTGTTGTATCAGGTACCAAGCCAGTTCCCAACCACTTTCAGAATCAAGCTGCAGCAAAGTTGAAACAAAGCCATTTTTGCAACACCCCCCTTTTTTGGTTCCATACTGAGCAATGCACTGTTCAGCAGCACAGGAGGAGCTGGCCTTCCATTATAATTTAAAACAAAAAACCCTTAACAATGTTGCACTAGCATTTCCCCCTTCTCTTATCCAGCGCTGGCTGAAATGGCTTATCTTAATTAGAAGCTTTTCTGCAGCTGTGGATAAACCGTCAAGGTTGCAGTGCCTCATTTTTATTACCGTTGGCTCTCCATTGCATTGTAAACATGTCTCATTATAAAATGAAACGCTTTGTCTTCCAGAATTAGTCTTATAAAAGTTCTACACTCTACAACCCAATGTGTGTGTGCTTGTGTGGGTGTGAGTGAGTGAAATATCTTGACTGGAATTACTGTTTTTGGTTTAGCTGTTTGACTTCTGGAAGAGCGTCCTTAGTGCCCACATTTAATAGCTCTATTTCTGTATGGAAAATAGGTTGGTTCAGAGACCTGTTCAAATTAGATTAGGAAATATTTAAGACTGACCGGCTGAGAGTGTACTGGAAAATATGAAATGGAAGTCACTGTGGGTTATAGTGATAGGTTTTTAATAAAACAAACAAGGAGTCCTGTGGCACTTTTAAAGACTAACAAATTTATTTATTGCATGAGCTTTCGTGGAAGAAAATCCCATTTCATCAGATACTTTGAAGCTTCTCTCACACAGCTCATGCAATAAATAAATTTGTTAGTCTTTAAAAGTGCCACAGAACTCCTTGTTTGTTTTGCTGAATTAGACTAACACGGCTACCCCTTTGGAACTAGTCAACATGCAAAGTTTTTAATAGTGCTATATAAATGGCCATTGGTGTGAAAAAACAAGAACATTCCAGTACAGAAATACTGGATGAACCTTTGTCTTATCAAGATGGCATTTATATTAGTGGTGCCTGCTAGCACTGTTCTAGTTAAGCATCGGTTAGTATTTTCATTATAACCCATATTTTCATAACTGTATGACTTAACCCTAGATGTTTACCTTGGGAAAATCTGGGCATTCAAAATCTGCTTGCAACAGAGAAATATGTTTTTAAGTTATGTATTTATTATATTTTTATTCTTAAATTTGAGTAATTTGATTAGGCTCAAGGTACAAAATTCAGAGCCAGATCTTGAAAACTCCTAAGCTTTGAGGGTGCATAGTTACAGGATTTAGTTTAGACACACTTCTAATTCAAATTCACTTGTCACTAGTTAAGCACTGCAAAAATAATCTCAGCCTTTTTGGCTTGCAACATTCTTGGCGGTGTGCTCAACCCTACAGGACACACCAGCCTCCTACCTGGCTGTCTGCAACACACTTATTGCTATGTGGCTACACAGTAATACGTCCTGACACAGTGGCTGAGAACCGCTGATGGAGAAGCATCTGATCATTTCTATGTTTCTAAAACTCAAAGACTTCCTATTTTTTCCTTTAAATAAAGTAATATTTTGCAGACAGTTTGTCCATAGTGCAATATGGAATGATGGCTTCAGGAATCTTTTAATTATTTTTAAATGAATTATTTTGGGTAAACTTCAAATGGCTCAGAGGATTAATTCTGTTTGGATGAGAATTAAAAGCTGGGGTGCTTGTGTCACAGCCAGGCTGAAGTCTACTCTCTGGATGGAGTCCTCCAATCTGTTGTGATTAGACACTAACCCTGGATGCCATGTGCTTCTATGTCCTCTGAATCTGGACCATGGATCTGTCACCCCCAACCCTCTGGTACAGATGCCATAGCTAATATTGCTCTTGGGCAGAGGATAAATGGAAGAAAGGCAAGGCTGATAGTAATGATTATTAATAAGAAACTAGGAAATGTGGAAAATTTATAAGGATAACAAAGGGACATAAGAAAAGTTTATGGGAAGCAGAGTTGAGAACAGTAAGGAGTTTTTTAATGTACGTTAGGAACAAGATCATTCCTAATAACGATATTGGTCCGTTACTAGATAGAAATGGTACAATTATCAATAATAATGCTGAATGCAGAAGAGTTCAATAGATATTACAGTTCACTCATCCACTCCCATGTAAATTACTCCTGCTTTTGGCGAAAATAATCTGCACAGATGGCCATTGCTAAACAGAATACAGATACACAGTAATGCTGCTTTTGCACCACATGCATATACGCATTTTAGAGCGCAATTTATCCAGAATTTGGTCCTCTTTCTGAATTATCCAGACGGCTTTAAAGAACTACTTTCTTGCCAGATATCAAGTAAGGCAGGAAATACCGGTACTTTAAAAAAAAAAATCCTTTGTCATAAATTCACGTTTTCAGCCCTCATCTTCTACATGCGGCTGGACAAAACTGTGTAAGCACAACCTCATGGCTGGCACTTTACAGGTATCAAATGCAATCATTCTCTGCAGCTCTATCTAATTAATCTAATTTACTCATTCATAGGTGTCAGAGCACACAAGTCATGACCCGTGAATGCAAATGCCTGCAAGTGTTAGACTCTATCTAAAGTGTGTTGCCATTTGCAATATGAAGGTACAAGTTTGTGTGTCCATCCAATAGGCAGATAGATATAGAAGATGGAGTATTTCAGCCTTACCCCTAATGACTGAAATCAGATTGCAAATGTAATTATTTTTTTAAACAAATGTTTTTAACTTTTGAAAAGATTAAGTTCACATTCAAGTTTTGGCAAAAGTTTGGCCGACTTCTTACTTTCTCACCTGCAGCAGGGCTTTCCAGGTTACCAACCCAGGTGGGTGCATGAAATTCAGAATGTTAAGCAGGTGCTTGAAGAACATTACCTCCCTTCCTACATTCTTCAGCCTGTATTTTAAAACCTTCTGCCTCTCTCATTGTAGTTAGGATTCAGCTGTGCTCCCAAACTCTTCCACTTTGGAAGTTTGGCCTGAATTCGCTACTTTGGAAGTTTCTCTTAGCTCAGATGGCAGGGATACTTGATGACAGTATGTTACAGACTAACTGTATCCAGGTCAGTTGATTAACCATTCTGTAATGTGTTTGTGTGTGTTTTGAAAAAGAAGGGGAAGTAGCTCTGAAAATATGAGGGGCAATTCTTAATTGTTACTTCTTGGAGTTGAAGACTGAATTATGTGAGTGTCTAAGGATTTATAACAATGGAATGCCAGAACTGTTTTCTTTCTTCCATTTTTGACCACTCATTGGGGCTCTTCCCTCCCTTAGAACTTCATCCATACCCATAATTGGGTTCTGAACTTGTATAAACAAGGAAGAAGAAACTTACTCTCTGTGGGTGGGCAGCCTTCCCCTGTAGAACTGCTAGCCAGCAAACAGCTCTTGTTTTTTAAATTCGCTCCTTTTTCATCTGTAGGTATGACTGCCGATCCCTGCAGACAGTAAGACCCACAAAAGTTGACTTGTTGCACTTTGAGGTGATCTGTTAGTCTTTAAAAGTGCCACGGGACTCTGTTGTCTTTCTACAATAGACTAACACGGCTACCCCTTTGGAACTTTCCATTTCTGTTAGGGTTAATTTGCTTGGTTTGTAGCCAATGTGCAGGGAACATGCTGGGGAGGGGAGCAGGGAGTTTAGAGAAAAGATACAGCCTGCATCTAATGACTTTGAATCAGTTTTGGCCTGGTAGCACTTTAGCCTGACTAGATTGCTTCAAGCTATAAAATCCTAGCATAAATCACATTGGTGGATGAGCAGGTGAACGAGCCCTTGATGGAGTAGGTGGCTTGATTAGGCCAGCCCCCTAACCTTAAAAGGATACTTACCAGCAACTACAGATCATACAACAGAAACACTAAAGCAGGAACATATCCCTGCAACAGACCACGCTGCCAACTTTGCCCTCATATCTACACTGCTGACACCATCACAGGGCCTAATCAAGCCACCTACTCCATCAAGGGCTCGTTCACCTGCTCATCCACCAACGTGATTTATGCCATCATGTGCCAGAAATGCCCCTCTGCCTTATATATTGGACAAACAGGACCGTCTCTGCGCCAAAGAATAAATGGACACAAATCTGACATCAGAAATTGCAACACTACAAAACCAATAGGGGAAGACTTCAATCTCCCTGCTCACTCCCTTGACGACTTGTTAATAGCTGTGCTGAAACAGATGAATAACAAATCACAGCTTCAAAGAGAAACTGCAGAACTCGAACTTATATGCAAATTTGACTCAGTTGTCTTGGGGTTAAACAGGGACTATGGATTTTTCTCTCATTACAACAAGTGATTTGACCTCACCCTCCTCTATGTGCTGTTCCCCAGTGTTTAAATCCTAACACCTATTTTGATTTGCTGTTACAGCCTGACCTGATCCTATGTCATACACTCCCCTGCATTTAATTTCCTCCCATTCTGTAAGTTTCCCATCTTCAAAGCATCTGACGAAGTGGGATCTTCTCCCACAAAAGCTCATGCGATAAATAAATCTGCTAGTCTTTAAAAGTGCCACAGGACTCTGTTGTCTGACTTTAACCTAGTTATATAATATAAAAATATTAACACTTGTGCTTAAAATCAGAGGGAGTCTTTTATATTCTTTATTCAAGAATCTTGGCAGGCTGAATATAAATAGCATGGCAGTGGAATTGTTAAAGAGAGATGGATAATCACAAAGAGGCCAGATCTTCAGCCTGGATAAACCAGTACAGCTTTCTTGACTCCACTACCGAGTTCTATACCAAAATATATATGCCTTCTCTACTACCTGCTCAAATGTACCTTCATTCTATAGGTTCTTTATTCAATGAAGTCCTGTTGTCTGTAACCCAGTTTACTTTAGTATAGATGAGTAGTTTAAAGAGATAGGAGGGGACACACAATGATCCTGTGTGCATCTTAGATAATGATAAGGACTTTATTTGATCTTTTTTTCTCCTATCTTTGGGTCATGTCAATGTAAATACTTCATTTAAAGGGCTGCTAGGATTTTGTTAAAGACTTTAAAAATAAATCAGACATGTTCTGACAATACCATGTATTTCTTTTCATACATCCTTAATTACTGTACTAATGATATTTATATAAAAACATGATTGTTCAGAACTGTTTTGGCATTGTTGTTTATTCCTTCCTTGAATTCCCAATCCTGTTTTTTTAGGTCATCGCAGTTGGTTGGTATGGCGATGTGATTATGATCTCAAAGGATTATGTTTTAAGTGAGGGGAAAAGCTGTAGGATGGAGGCAGCTGTCATTAATATTAATGAAGAAAAGAAAAAGATACATTAAAACATATCTGAGCCATGTTGTTTCTAAATGAATTTGTTTTTGTTTTTTCAAGTCCTCAGCTGCCCTTTTACTATTGAGAAGTTTGAGACATTTCCCAAAACAGAATTTCAGAGATGATTATTTAAACCAGGGATTAGCAACTTTTGCCGGCCCCTGTGCCAGCCCCACCCACTGCACCCTCAGCAGGTGCCGGGGGCGGGGCCAGGCTTCAGGTGCCCTGCCGGCCCATCAGCTGGCAGGCTGCCATCAATTCCCCGCCCCGGAGCTGGCTCCCATCCGCATTGCCAGCATGGGGCTGTTGGCCCCGCCCCCTGCTGGACGGCAAGAAGGGAGGGGAGGGGAGCAGAGCGGGTCGCGTCGCGTTGCCCCGGCCCGCCCAGAGCCACGCTGCTGCTGGCAGGGCAGAGCTGGCCCCAGCCATGGCTGGCAAGCAGGCAAGTCAGCTCGGCCCACCCGGAGCTGCTGCTGCCGGCGGGAGCCGGGGCCAGGAACCAGAAGCCACCTGCTGGCAGCAGCAGCTCCAGCCGGGCCAAACCAACCCACCCTCTTGCCAGCCATGGCTGGGACTGGCTCTGCCCTGCTGGCACCGGCGCGGCTCTGGGCGGACGGGGCGATGCAACACGACCAGCTCCCCTCCCCTCCCGCCATCCACCAGAGGGCGGGGCCAGCAGGAGCCCTCAGCTGCGTGCCGCAGCTGCTGGCCACGTGGTTTCCGGGGCTAGCGGGGGAGCCTGAGCGGTGCCGTGTGCCACTCAGGCTCGGCCCACGTGCCACCTATGGCACGCGTGCTGGGCCGGGTTGCCAACCCCTGATTTAAACTAATTAAGCAAATACCCCAAAGTAACACCCAAAATCCAGTTTACACATATATGACCTGTGTGCTGAACATAGGTTATATATTCTAGTTAATAAACTGAGCAACGAATAGTTGAACATGTGTTTTTCTTATTCCACTAACTTCTAACCAGCAAAAAAAAAAAATTGTACTTAGTACATTCATATTTAATATCATAACAGTTAGATATGCTTTAGCACCATTTAACAAACTGCCAAGATTACCCACGTCGTCAAGTCATATCATAAGTACTCCAATTATCAATGGATCAAACTTCAGGCATTATCTAAGCCTCACTCTTGTTCATTTGGAAGAAATTCTTATTCCCTCACTTCATGAACATTTAACCGATATCAGTGTTGAATGACATATCTAGATGGTGATTAGGAGAGTTCTAATGTTCTGTACAACAAAGTAAGATCTAAATTCTCCTATCCAGAATAACTAATTAAAAGCTAGCAGAATTGTTCGAGGTTTACACGAATGTAAAAAAGATCAAAATTTGTTCCTGTTTTTTATCAGTTTGCGTATGAATAAAGTGATAATACCTTATTTGTCATAGGCATTTGTGACTTACAATTGTTGGTTGCAAAATGTGTTAAAGTAGTTAATGACTTACTCTTTCAGCTTTTGCTTCAATAACGTGATCACTAGGGTTACTGAGGTTTTGTGTGTGCAGTGTGTGCTCCACTCTGGGGGTGTCATTGCTAATATGTAGTTTCATGAGCCTTGCAAGCAACTTTTTCTTCTTTGGGCTATCAGTCAGGTTTTCTTTACACTTTTTCATATCAGTAGCTGAACGGAGCAAGAAATTGTAGTGCTTTATTCATCAATAGTGATTCATGCATCAATTTTGAGTGATTCGAGCAGTGGCTGAGTGCCCTATCCAGAGACTAGTTGAGATTGAGATGTGAGTGAGAGCTATCTGTTAGGAACCAGAACTTAGGTAGTTTTGCCTAATGTGTGGGGCTGGGAGAAGTAATCGGGAATCAAGTCAGAATCAGTAACTGGGATCAGAGCTGGGATTAGTTGCCATTGGTCAGGAGTGGAGCCAGAGACAAGGCAAGAATCAGACACAGAGCAGGACCCAGGCAGGAACTGAGGACAAGTGTAGGAGTGAGGTAAGAACCAAGAAAAGGATGGGAATAGAGCAGGAATTGTGAACAGGGGTTGAATGCAGGTCACAGGAGACAGGCAAGAGTGAGGTCTGATGCCACAGCCACAGCGAGTCTGTGCAATTGTTCGAATAGCTGGTCTGAGTCACTTTCTGGTTTAGGAAGTGGGTGTGAGCCAGTCAAGCAACGACATGCCTTGGGCATTCCAATAGGACTTCTGGGCACCTGACCTTCCAAGATTAGTGAGGTGCTGTTTCATCTGTCTCCCTGGATGATGATGATGATGATGGAGATTTAGAGACCCAGCCCCACAAAAGCTCTTTGCATCCTCTTCCTCCCTTCCCTCCTGTGAGAAGAGAGAGGGAAAGACTCTGCTAGCTTCTGGCAGACCTGAACTTAGTGAGGGGGCTGGAGCTTCTCAAGATGTGTTCCAACTTTGGCCCAAATCGCATCACCCACAAAAAAATCAAGGCACTTATTGTTACCACACATGCATAGTGTCTAGTATTTTTCAAAGACAACAGAGTCTTGTGGCACTTTTAAAGACTAACAGATTTATTAATCGCATGAGCTTTCGTGGGAGAAAATCCCACTTCGTCAGACGCTTTGAAGA
>ML685792.1:11813030-11823605 GCA_007922175.1 Pelusios castaneus | reverse complement strand
ATGAGCTTTCGTGGGAGAAAATCCCACTTCGTCAGACGCTTTGAAGAAAAGCGTCTGACGAAGTGGGATTTTCTCCCACGAAAGCTCATGCGATTAATAAATCTGTTAGTCTTTAAAAGTGCCACAAGACTCTGTTGTCTTTCTACAATAGACTAACACAGCTACCCCTTTAGTATTTTTCAATCTGACTTCAAAATAAGTTCACTCATGCTTCTTGGCCTTCTTTTCCATGGAGTTAAATTCCATCTCTCTGTGCACAAAGGCCCAGTTTTTAAATATGCTCTTAAAGGGCTGTAGGTGTCAAAGCCAGAAAAACCAGAGAAGAAGAAACCTTCAGGTTTTAAGAGGTGAAACAGGCCAAAATATATGGTTGGATTATATTACAGAATTCTGTCACATTGGAATACGACAGAGCTGTCAGTGTAGACCAGGATAATATTCAGTGTCATGTCAGCTAGCTGAGATTGAACCCTCCCAGATAATGAAGGCCTAGGTGAAAGTACCATAATATGCAATATTCATCTTTTCTTTCTCTAGAAAACCTTGTCACTGGGAAAAATAGCATTTTAGACACACAACTCTTGCCAAGAACCTTTATTTAAAATCTTGTGATTAAAAGTGTAAATTAAAGTGCACCTTTCACTAGTTAAATTATTAGTAAACATCTTGTTCTTCTGAGTCTAGGGCCTAAATATATTGATTATCAAGTTAATGACATTTTTATTAGAATTTGTCCTTCTGTCCCCACCCACCTATGAACACACTCCCCAGAATGTTTTATCACAGCTAACTGAGAATGAATGGCTAAGGAAGCTTAATTCGAACTAACTTAAGCCTTGGCCACACTAGGCTTTCATTAGTTCGAATTAAGGACTTCCTTAATTTGAACTAATAAATTCAATTGCTTAGTTCAAACTAACCCCTAATTCGAAATTGTTAGTTTGAATGAAGTCAATGTGGCCCTATTAGTTCGAACTAATTGGCAGATTGACCTTCCTGCAACTGACTAATTCAAATTAAGCAAGTGCCCTGCATGGCCATGGCTAGTTCAAATTAGCATTCTAGTGGGGCCATGTTCGTTCGAATTAAGTTAATTTGAACTAACTAAAATTAGTTTGAATTAATTAGTTCGAATTAACTAATTTGAACTAGCTTTTGTAAGTGTAGACATAGCCAGTGTGTTTTGCAAACATTGCAGGAAAACAGGGCAAGAAGACAATGCAGGAACATGTGTCTTTGTTTTAAGTATAACTTAATTGCGGACGACACCTTTTATTAGGCTGGGATTTCTCACATAATTCATTAAAGATGCTAGCAGAAATGTTAGTGAATTTTTAAGCCACTGTGAGCCTGAAGTTGGCAGTACAACGCTTCCATTCGGTATAAGGAAAAAATCTGTATTGTGTCCTCCTCCAGATTGTAACTAGATCTATTTTGTGTTGTTTTTACTTTTCAGACAGCTGTTCTTGATGTACAGCCAAATAGTACGCTCTCATATGCTTAACAGTTGGACAAAAATGGGACCTGCATTTAGCAGAGTTGCCTTTGCACAAACAGAAGCATTAACTGTTTGGGTCATAACTTACTACTGTACCTGAAAGTCATAAATATTCTTTTATTTGTTATTTTATTGAGTAATTTAGGGACAAGAGTTCATGATGGTGACTAGCAGAACAATTTTGAATGGAGCTCCATTTAAGTTTTTTGCAAGGTTCCTCTGTTTGTTGTTGTTTTGGATATAAAACCCTTTACTTGTAAAGTGTGAACTCTGAAGTCACATTCTGAAATAAAGTCATGGGAAGAATGATGGTTAATAGTTCAACTTGTACTCTATCAGGGTGTTTCCCACTACAGCTCAGTGACACTAATTGCTCACTAAAAGTTTAGGAAATGAACACTCAGATGACTTTTTGGAAATAGTGTGCCCTTTAGAAAAATAATGTAAATGTCATGATTTTCTTGCCTCAAATTTTCCCAGGGAAGGATCATAAAATTAATTGCACTTTTATTCTTGTTTTTAGTGGAAGTGAGGTTGAATCAACTAAACACAGAAACTACCTTATGCAATATTTTTCTTAATATGACAGATATGCCAACCAATTATTAACAGGAACATTTTTATACCCAGAGGCCTAGATTAATCTTCTGTGGTTGAAAGATATATGTTGTATGCATTATAAATCACCACATTGTCCCTTCCATGGCATAGGCAGTTCTGGGACTCTTGCTAGTATTGTTCCTTTTCAGCCAAGTAGGAAGTTCTCAGAGAAGGGTCTGGTTCTCTATCAGCTGGTACTGAACTTAGTTCTTCCACCTGAGTTTGTTAGCTGGTGACTCATAACCAGATCTCTGATGTAAGGTAGCCGGCTGCTTTCTGCTCTGCTGTTGCTCTAATCAGGCCATGATAATCAGCCCAAAGAAGCTGACTCCAGCATGAGGGTGGTCACCCTCTGGCACAGAACTAATAGACATTTCTTACACCACTCCATCTCCTTGCGGATGGCACATCCAGAGGAAAGGGTTTGTGGCAGGAATACTACCCCTGAGCTCAGTCAATTTTGGGCTGTGTTTTTGAGCCCTGAGAGCATTGCCGTCCAGCGTAAGTTAAAGAAAGCAGCCCTTGATTGCTCCAACTCAGCATGGGGAAACCAGTCTGCATCAAGCAGTGCCAGAGTGAAGGGAGTGCAAAGGTGAGTTTTAAGTCTCCTTTGTACACCCAGCCCTAGCCTGTTAGCTGCACCTCAAGATCTTGCCCTCTGTGTTCACTGACGTTGTGTATTATCAAATACAACTTCATTCTGGGAAAGGTAACTTTCAGTGGAGCTCAAGCTTTGAAATGTTAGATTTTGTGTAGCTTACCAAAGTTCAATTAATAACAAGCTACAAAACTGACTCTTTGCCTTCATTAAATGGAAGATATGTTTTACAGTGTTTACAACTTGAAAGCATTATGGCAGCTATCTGAAATGTTAATTCCCAAGAGTCAACCTTTCCCAGATTGAATAGCCTAGGAAATATTTGTATATGCTATGTGGTGAAATTCACCACTTTTGAATTCACAGTTGTTTTTAAATTTATGTCAGGTCATTTTTTCCATGGAAGAGAGCGTTAAATACAGAGGAGCTCATTTATAGCAAGAGGCATTTTAGAATGTTATAGGTAAACATAGTGTATTCCTTTAAGAAATCATTTCAAAAGAGCTTGAGTCTGCAGTTTGCTTTTTCCAGATGTGTTGCATTTTTAATTAGCAATTCACTTATGTAACATGGATCGAACATATTCCTCTTGTGGCCACAGTTTAATTTAAACTGGAATTCTTTTTACTGAATCCATTAAATTACTTAGTTCTGACAATATTGGAGAAACAAACAGGACTGGATAGTACTACTCCCTTATGGAAATATTTAAAGTATAATAAGCTTTTCCAGTCATTACTTGGGGACTACGATTTAGTAGAAGTATATTTCGAACTTGAATAAATCATGTCTGAGCTGCCTCATGGACCACATTCTGCTGAAGTTATGCCATGTGTTGGGGTGTTTTTAATATGTGCCAAAATCTGCCAGCAACTGATCTGATAACCTATCCAAGAATTATGATTTTATTGTTTCTACCACATACTATTTTTTTCCATTCCATTACAAATGCAGGATTATAATTAGTTGAATTAGGATGCCAGTGACATTAACGAAATGTCTGAGACACGCTAACACAAAGCACAGTGTTAGTAAAGCATACAGTAACAAGAGTTCTTCCAGCTTTGCTAAGAGTGCTGGTATTGGAGGTAGAGGGTTTGGTTAAAATACAGTACTAGGACTCAATGACCTGGACTGTTCATGGTACGGTTTGAGGAAGTTGGTTGAGAGGAGAGAGATTTTCAGGGCAGAAAGGGCAGCTAGATCCTGAACTTCCATCGAAAGCAGTGGGTTTTGGATGCCTAACTCCTGTTTGTGCTTTGGAAAATCTCCTCCTTGACTTCTCTGTTTCATTTGCTAAAAGGGGATGATGCATACCTCCCACTCAGGAATTTGAGACTAAATTCATTAAAATGCACTGCACACTGGAAAGTAACTGCAAAAATAGAACTATGAGGCTCCGTGTTCGTCAAAATTTGCTTGGTTTACAATCAAATAATGTTTACTCTGTCAACACTGCAAGTCAGCCTGGAATCTAAAGACAAGCTGTGTTATGTCTGGCTCTGGCTCACACATCATCGCTAGTAATATATAAGAGCTAGATCTCAGTTAAAAGTTCTGATGAGGGTATACAAGCCAGACTAGAGTCCAGTTCACTGTCCCGCAGCTCTGCTGGCTCTGCAGCAGAGTAGAAGGCTGTAAACCCTTCTTTTCATCATTAAAGCTGAGAGATAGGACACTGAATATACTAAGGGCTGGACTATGCAAACTGGACATAGTTTGTACTAAGGGGCAGCACTTCCCAGGACATATGAATGAGCATCACGCCTGAGTGAGACCCCTCGGGGAGCACTCTAGTGTATAGAGAACATTCCTTCAAGGGAAGTGGGATGGACTGCCTTCATGCTCAGCCAGATCCACTAGCATATGAGGGTCACTGAAAATCCAGCCCATTTACTTACGAGCCTAAAGGACGAATGAGTTCCAATGAAAATATGGTCCTTTGGATTCAAGTCACCAGTATGTTTCGGCTGTTTATCTGGCCCCAAGATAATTTCCCTTCTGTAAGGGAGGTATAAAGTGACTTTTACACCACCCCATTCCTCCTGAAAGCTCCCAGGCCAAGACCAGGAACAGGGAATTTGTCCTAGGTGTCCCTGTGTTCAGCTGCTCCTCATCAGTTGGCTCAATGTAGAGCAGTCTTTGGGCTGGTCTGACTTGCACTGAGTATTAGGCTGGCACCCCACAGCCCCAGTATTTTAACACCAACTTTCTCATCTTTCTGTACCCACCTCCTCACTGATTTGTCAGAAGTGCTCAGGAACATTGTGAAAAATGTTACATGGTGAGGGAAAAACGTGTCTGAAAATCAAACCCCACAGACTAGAGCTGGCCTTGGAGAAATACAACGAATTGTAATACCTGACCTCTGTGAACCTTTAATATATGTTAGTTTATAGACTGGGGAGGGGGATAGGCAAAAGCATATGGGATACAGGGGACAAACCCCTGTTTGAAATTCCCCATGCATAAAAGTGTGTGTATGGGGGGGTGTTGGTTATTTTAAAAAGCCAACCTTGAGGAAACAGTTCCCAAAATATTCTCTTTACTTATTGGGTGTCATTTCCTGGCATGGCTGCAGGAAAAGCTCAGGTCATGGCCAGGCCATTGCTGAACCTATGAACTAGTGTTTTCCAAGAAAAACATTGTAAATTGTATTTTAAAGGGAAAATGTTATTAGACACATACTTAATTAAACTGGATGAGCTCTGCATCAGCTCCTCACTCTCCAACAGATTCACTGTGCTTGCATTTATTGGGTAGAGATAAACCAGATTGGTTTGACAAAATTCACACTTTCCCAGACACATTGCTTTATCTTTGTACCAAGAATAGTAGGCTGAGGCATTATATCTAAAAATGACAGCATTGATTTGGCAGTCTCGTATGTGCTTTAATTTGGGGGATATCTGCTTCCACCAGCAAATCCTAAATACTTTCTTACTATCTTGTGTCTCCATAGAACTGTTGAATACAGACTTGCAATTACAATTAACTGCGATATTTATTATATTTTGTGCACAGTGCTTACCACTTGCTTTGTGTTGATGAGAGCTGGAGATACTCAATATTTTCAACTTCAGGTATATAAGCGCCAGTTGAGCAAACCACTTAAATGTGTTCCTGTGGAGTCCTATGGAACTGCTCACATACTTAGAGTTAAGCACATGCTTAAATGCTTTGCTGAATCAGGTCTGAGAGACAAATAGTAGAAACACTTATTTTAGATGTAGTTTTGAACTAGGTAACTAGTGAAAACTGCCCAATTTTTCTGAAAAAATATCATGAAATTAGTCTTACCAATTATTGGAAGACCAGCTCTAGAATATTTTCTTCATCACCAGAAAGTAAAAATTTTATTTTAAAAGATCTATTCCATGTAACATTAATTAAATAATTTGCTTTCCACATATATTTGAGAAAAATCTATTGAAATTGTCAAATCTTGTGGCTAAAATCTTAACATTATTTTAATTGTACTGATACATGTTCAGGTCACTGGTGGATAAAATATTTAACTTCTTGGTTACAATATTATCAAAGATTTTAAGTCAATACTTCATATTCTGATGATAATTTGCATGATAGCATACAAATAATTGGATAGTCATGGGTTTGAATATATAGTGGATAAATACAAATTTGATTGCAAAAATTAAAAACCACTTTTTTTAGGATTCTCCCTTGTCTATTAAAGAGTAATAAAACAAAAATTCCTCAAAGCAAATGCTTGAATCTAGATCCTTTTTAACCCTTAATTTCCATCTTCTAGCTAAACAATATACTAGAAAAAAAAATCATTTTAATCTTTACATTTGTTGCAGTTATTCTTCTATTCAGTGTCAGACAAGCCTGAGGTCTAAAGTAACATGAATTTGGTCAAACTGACCCTGAATTCTTGACTGTAAACACCATAAATCTTCTTTTCAGTAATTAGTTTCACATTGTAAAGGCCGTGCTGTGAAGGATGATCCCTCATGCAACAAGTTAAGTTTCTAATTTGTTTTCCATAGCACAGTGAATTCAAAAAGCTTTCCCCATATTCCTGGCAAGCCATTTATCAGCTTTATCATAAAGCATAGAAGGAGCATCACAGATCATCTGCAAGAGAAACCAAGTTGTGTCTTCCCTGTGGCAATAATAGGCAACAATGCGCAAAGGCTGCATTACAAACAAGGGCTGCATTGTTTCTTACATTTTTTACACTTTTTTTTGGTCATTCAGTTTGTTTGTTTGTTTATTTTATAATTCTAACAACTTGGAAATTGAAAACAAAGGAATGCTTAGAATCCCCAAGCTGGGCCTGACCTGTCTTCCCGTAGATAGAATGTACTGGAAGTGGGATACACAGCACTTCAACCCACTTCCTCCTTGAAATCTGAATTGCTTTGTACTGAGGTTCTGTCACTGCACAGACACATCAGTACCTTATATATTGACTGAAAATCATATATCAGCGATGTAGAGAAAGTAAGCCTTGCAACCTTATTGTCTGAATTAGATCAACATTTTTATAGTGTATAGTTGTGAAATGCTATATAAGTGCTTAGTAGTACAGAAAAGAATCCTCAACCAGCCTCAAATATATGTAGCCCCCAAGGAACTCACCTCGGTTCTTGGATGGTCTGTGCTGGTAATTCAGGGAGAGGCACATTGTCCCTGGGAAGGGGGGCGGGGAAGGGGCAACTGCTGATTAGGTCTGTTATGGGTTGCCTGCCTGCTGTAATCATATCTGAGCTCCAGGATAGGTGATTAGGAGAGGATTTTTCATGTAGTTATTGGAATTTGTGCTTGGTCCCTACATCCCTTGATGATGAGGAGAAATCTTGGGAACATAAGCATCCTGACTCTTGAATGAAGAGGTTGCCTGCCAACCGAGATTGTCAGTCTCTTTGCAGTTGCTAAGGAGTGCGGATTCATCTCTGAAGATGAGGATCATTCGTGGAGTTGAGTGCACATCTTTCAGTTAGCTAGTCAGAGAAATTGTTTGGGAGACCTCCTGTTCCCTGAACTGTGCCTCAAGCCAGGGGTTAAGGATTTGGGGATTTTATTATCTATTGTCTATTAAACCTATGGAAGGACTAACACTCTTATCCCGGGTGTGAGTCCTTTGTATTGTACTTAACCAGTCAGCAAAGGGACAGAGGTTATTGTCACAGGTCATCAAGGGCCCCTATAAAGTATGCATAGCAACAAGCCATTAAATTTTACTTCTTGTTTATAAAGTCACTTGACTTGGGAAATTCATGGGTATTATAAGCATGGAGAGGGCACTGGTGAGCCTAAGAGTATTGCTTTACTCTGTTATGCCATATTTACTTCCTGTATAATACTGTTTCTCTTCTGAATATACTGTGTGTGTTTGTGTTGTACCTTGGGAGTTTCCAGCTATGTAGCAGGTAACTGGGGGACACCCTGTCAGATCAATTTTCCTTCGAAGCTGCCTTGATGATTCTGCCAGGGAGGAGTGAGGGGGGTGGAGACACTTCCATGAAAATCCATATGGAAAGAGAATAAAAGAATATGGAAAGAGAATAAGGAAGTTATGGCATTGAAGTAGGTAACTGGGTGGATAGGGCACTACACAGACACTCACATACACCCAACTGGGACCTTGGATTCCAACACTGGTGGCTACTCACAAAAAATTCCTGAAAGCTCTGGCACATCTTTTTTCCCGCTACTAATGCTAGTCTCAGAAGTTAGGAAACCTACATAGACCATAAGATTTCAGAGCGCCTGGGACCCAAGTTTTCCAGAGCTCAACACATTGGAACTGGGAAAATAGGCAATCTTTCTTCATCTCCGAGTCCCACCAGCTCCAGCAAGACTGGTTAACTGCACTGAAGTGATGTACATAGATCACTAGTGTGGAACTAACAGCTCGCTCCATCTGGGCAGAATAATTTGTATTTTCTCCAGCGCTCAAAAGGTCCACCTCTTGAAGTCGACTATGTATGTCTATGGCAAATCAAATCAACAGACTTGCTCCAAAAGAGAATGTTGCCACAAAAGGGTTGGGAGCTCAGTATCATAATAGTGCAGCAGGAATTTGCCTCTCTTGATGTCCCTCTCCATTCAGTTTCCTGGTATACTGTTACAGACATCAGGATCTAAAAGCCTGGAAGAGAGGTACAGGATGTATGAATTTTCCAGCTCTCAGTTCCAGAAGCTGTGGTGCCTTATATGGCTGGAAGTGTTTTTATGCAAGCCTGGCCTTACTGCTTCTCCATCAAGGCCCAGTTTTTTATGTTCACATAAGGTATGTCTACACTTGAAAGTTAGGTCGACTTAAGGACGCTTAAGTCGACCTAAAGAACCCCGCGTCCACACCAGGCTTTCATTAAGTCAACTTAAGGGCTTCCTTAAGTGGACTTACTAACTACCGTTGTTTAGGTTGACTTAATGGCCGGGACCCCCACGGGTCCCAGGGAGAAGGCAGCGGCGGCTGCCCTCTTGCCGGGACCCGCACGGGTCCCAAGGAGAAGGGAGCCCCGGCTCTCTTCTGCCAGGGAGCCCCGGCTCTCTTCTGCCAGGAAGCCGCGGATCCCTTGTCCCCAGGAGTCCCCGGGGGCTGGGACCTGTGGCTATCCGTTGATTTCAGAGTCTAGCGTAGACTCTGTAAGTCAACTCAACAAAGTCGACTTCAGAATCTAGTGTAGACTCTGTAAGTCGACTTAACAAGGTCGACTTAGTTTTTTAAGTGTAGACATACCCATAGAGCCCAGAATGTAAATAGGGGGAGATTTGATAGCAACCTTCAACTACTTGAAGGGGAGCTACAAAGAGGAGGGAGCTAGGCTGTTCTTGATGGTAACAGAGGACAGAACAAGGAGCAATGGTTTCAAATTACAGCTGGGGAGGTCGAGGTTGGATATTAGGAAAAGCTTTCTCACTAGGAGGGTGGTGAAGCACTGGAATGGGTTACCTAGGGAGGTGGTAGAATCTCCATCTTTGGAGATTTTTAAGGCCCGGTTAGACAAAACCCTGGCTGGGACGATTTAGTGGGAGTGGTCCTGCTTTTTAGCAGGGGGTTGGACTAGATGACCTCATGAGCCCTTCCATCCCTATTATTCTATGATTCTATGAAATTGCCCAATATAAAGATTTTTTTAAAAAGTTTGAAGGGAATCTTCAGTGAAAATGTTAATAATTGCGATGAATCAAATAATATATTATTATTATTGATTATTTATATAGAGTTGCATGGTGCCATACACACAGAAAGTAAGATAACTTCTCTGTGTTGGGTATCTTGCAAAGTGAGGCCTCAGTTTTGCACTTACAATGCTGTGAAATAACTGTGTGGGACTCATTGCAGACTTATTCTCACACAGAGTTATTTACTCTGTGGCCCTGAAAGAAATAAGATAAGATGAACACAAGCAAGACAAAGTATGGGGCAATCATTTACGTGAAAGAGAGTGGAAAGATTTATTTAGGAAAAATACAAAGTGCAAACAGTTTCTGGCAGAAATTAATTTGAAGATGGAGGAGAGGGGGCGTCTCATGAGTCATGACTCAATCAGCTCAGAGGAGCAGTCAGCACACTATCTGAGACTCACTCTCTTTCTTCTTAACTTCCACAGCATCCAGACTAGCCTGGCTCATTGCCTTCTTATGTGCTATACTGATAGAGGTGGCACATCAACCATTGTACCCCACTGAAATGTAATCCCCAGCCCTGCCCCCCTTATAGGAGATGGAAGGGTTTTTCACTATATGATCACTGTTTTGCAAAGTTAATGAACTGCATATTATTTCATATCTTTTGGATTGTAAAATAGTGCAGATTTGCAAAGTTCTTCTATGTAGTTCTATGTAGCCTTTTTCAAAGGGGTAGCCGTGTTAGTCTATTGTAGAAAGACAACAGAGTCCT
>ML685792.1:11801903-11812630 GCA_007922175.1 Pelusios castaneus | reverse complement strand
ACTTCGTCAGACGCTTTGAAGATAGGAAAGTTACAGAGTGGGAGGAATTTCCTCCCACTCTGTAACTTTCCTATCTTCAAAGCGTCTGACGAAGTGGGACTTTCTCCCACGAAAGCTCATGCGATAAATAAATCTGTTAGACAACAGAGTCCTGTGGCACTTTTAAAGACTATGTAGCCTTTAATAACTCAGTCATTGGGTGGAGGCTTATTGAAGGAGTGGGTGGGTGAGGTTTTGTGGCCTGCATTGTGCAGGAGGTCAGACTAGATGATCATACTGGTCCCTTCTGACCTTAGAATCTATGGCTATGTCTACACTTACTAAAGTTAGTCGAATTAGTTAATTCGAACTAACTAATTCGAACTATTTTTAGTTAGTTTGAATTAACTTAATTCAAACTAGCAAAATTTAGTTCGAACTAAGCAAGTGCCATTCATGGCACTTGGTTAGTTCGAATTAGCGAATTGCATTGAGTTCAATGGGCTGATTAGTTCGAACTAAGCAATTAATTCGAACTAATGTGGCCACATTGGTTAATTCGAACTAACTAGTTCTAATTAACGCTTACTTCGAATAGCCTATTCGAATTTCTTAGTTCGAATTAAGGAAGCCCTTATTTCGAACTAATAAAAGCCTAGTGGAGCCATGACTTAAGCTAGTTCAAATTAAGCTTCCTTAATTCGAACTAACTTGCCAGTGTAGACATAGCCAATGAGTTAATAAATTACACCTACATTAAAAGTAAAGTATTGTTATTACCTTTTCTCCTAAGATCTCTGAAAAGCTGTATAATTATTAAATAATCAATTCTCATCCTATGCTGTGAAATAAGCATTATTTGTCCCCATTTTACAAGTATGGAAGTTAAAGCAGGGACGATGTTCCATGGTTAATGTCTGTTTTAAGTCACATGGCAAGTCAGAGTTCCAGACTAGAACTCTGGTCTCCTGACTCCCTGTCTTATGCTCTAATATCTTTCTGATCTATTTTATCTGTGTAGGATTTTGGGGGAACTCTCTTGTTCTCCAAGTAAACTACCAGATAGTTCTCCCAGTGTGGTGTTTGAAGATAACAAGAAGCTTTTTGCCAGCACTGCCATGGCAGAGTAAAGCAACCTTAGTGTAAATGAGAATCAGGCCCTTGTTGTTCAAGCTTTATTGAACAATAGAGGTAGTCAGAAAATGGAATTTCTGTGCCATGTGAAATTCCGGCATTTTGAATTTTGTTTTCATTCCAAGTTGGACCAAAATTTTGAATTTTTCTGCAGAATGAAAAATGTGGAAGAAATTCAATTGTGAACTAATGAATTGTTTTACTTCCATAATGTCAAAACATGACAATAGAATATAAAATATTAAATATAATATCTAAGTATAATATAAAATAGTATTTTAATAATATAAAGTAAAAACAAAATACATCAAAATTTAAAGTAGAACCAAAGCAATTTATCATATCAAAATTAACTGTTTTGATATTGAAACAAAATGAAACAGTCAAAATGATTTTGTTTTTAGTTTTTCCCATCAAATTTTGTCAAATCACCAGATACTTGCGAAACATTTAGGTTTTGACAAAACTGAATTATCCAACAGAAAACTTATCAGCCATATTTTTTTCAGCCAGAACTGTTGACCATATTTGAACCACATGAACACTTACACTGTCATAAGTAAATTCCCAGAGCCATGTCCCACTATTCACTATGAAATCTTCGGTCTGTTTGGAGGGCATTTCCTTCTTTGGTTGTTTTTAATATCTTGGGGTAAAATTTGCAAAAATGCCTAAATGATATAGAAGTTAAGTGCCCCTTTTAAGAGGCACTTAGGAGCCCAAGTCCCATTGACTTTTGAAAATTGGACTTCAGCTCCTAAGCCCTAGTCTACACTTGCCATACTTTTCAGCAGCAGTCAATAGGAGATACGCAAGGTGCGTAAAATACCTTGTGTATCTTCCATTGCCTTACTAACGCCCACTTACCTCCCACTACACACTGCGCTAAGGCGAACGGCAATGCTGTCCTTTTGCCTTAGCGCAGTGGTACTTCCAGGGCTAGAGTTGTTATTGCAAACTCCAGAGTGATTGAGCGGTCTGGGAAGAGTGCATGGATGGCGGTGATTTTGCTGCTATCAGCATAGACATAGCCTTAAGTCATTTAGGTGCTTTTGCAAATTTTATCCTTGGTCATGCATTTCCAGGATAGGACATCTCTCCTTTTGTACGGGGAAAAAATAATCTCCTTCTGCTCATGCTGTGTAATCATGTAAATATCTTGTTGGCAATTGGTCTTTCCACTGAGTATGTTGTTGGAGATTTTTCTCAGTTACAAAACTGATTGGTTTGCAGTGAGGTATTGGAGACTCAATCGATGGTTCATTATTTTAGATATAGTGCTTTTTGTCCTAAAATAACCCAGAAAATTAACTCTGTAGTAATACTGTTTTTCCACCAGCTGTTGTTTAAAACCAACAAAGCCCCGAAACCAAAAGAGTTTTCTTCTTCTTCATGCAATAAACCATATTAGGTATGAGGCTGAAAATAAAATACCGGATAAGCAAATCCACTATTATAATTTGCAGAATGAAAGTTGATAGCCAACTGAATCTTACCAGTGCTCATCCCTATGCAAAAATAATCTGACTAGTTCAGTTATCTGTAAGTAACGGTTGAACTGGCCTTATTAATTCTTTAGTTGGATTGAGAGGGCAGACCCTAAGATGGTATGCATTGTCATAATGCCATGAGTGTTCTTAGCCTCCATGGCTATGTCTACGCTTGTTAATTTAAGTCGACTTAGCATGTACACACTCAAATTTTAAGTCGACTTAGAGGGGACCCTACAAAATCGACCTAGAGCATCCACACTGGACACCTAGGTTGACTTCTAGGGGCTAGGTGGACCTGGGACAGGTCCATGGTGGCGGGGGGGCACCCCTTGCCAAGTGCCAGGGGGCTCAGCCTTTGCCCCCTTGGTACAATGGGGCAAAGGGGGACAGGGACCCTGGCAGGGCATAGGGGCAGAGTGGGCAGGGCTCTACCCTGCCTTTTGGGGGGGCACGCCAGGCTGTGGCTGTGCCAGCCACCCTGGCAGGGAGGGCAGTGGGGAAGCCCTGGAGCAAGCTTAAGTCGACTTAATTCACAAGTGTAGACCCACCCCATAAGCCTCACTATGGCACTGTGCTGAAGAATGATGTAGCCTTTCAGGTTTCAAAGGAAACAAGGAGATGCAGGGTTATAATAGTATTTTATTTTGCAGAGATGTCCCGTTGATTTAATAGGGACTGTTTATGGCATAAGGTTTTACTCAGCATGGAAAAGAGTATTAGAATCTAGCTGTTGGTGATATAAATCTTTCTGTGATTTAGTGCTTATCTTACATTCAAATAAAAAAGTCTAAGAGGTCATTGATGTTGTGAGGGTTTGTTTTTATTTTAACAATCCGAAGTTGCAAAAGAAGTTAGAGCCCTACTTCCCTACCTCCACTTCCTCCTCCCCCCACCCACTTTTTTAAATAAGTACCTTTAAAAGGAAACAAATCTAACATGTGAAAAGGTAGATTTGAAATGTTTAATTTACACTTGGATTAAGGTCAAATAGGTTTTAATTGCATTGCAAATAGATCAGCATCTTTTATCATCACCAGTAGTGCTATGTATTCTGGATCTTAGTAGACTCTTTTTCAAGAAACTCCTGAATTTAAAAGCATCTTCTAATTGATAGGTGTGATTGGTGGCTTGTTTCAGTGCTACCTATACTAGAAGATGGGTGCATCTAAGGACCATCTCCTTAGAGAGAAGGCCACGATTGGTACAGAAACTTTTCCCCGGTACGTTGTGTGTATATTTCCCTTGTCATACCAACTTGTAAAAATCTGCTAACATCCAGAGGACTCTCACGCTGTGAAAAATCTGAATCGTTGAACTCATTTTAGGGAATTTTAGGATGATTTTTTGAATGTCAAGTTTTTTTTCAATCATTTGATATGTTTAGGATTCTTAAAATTAGATTGAGAGTAGTATGTTAAAACCAGGCACAAAGCTTCAGTTTATAGTATGACTTAGTTCACCTTATTATGCCTCAAATGTAATCTTTTTTTGGAAGCATAGCTGGAAAAATTGAATCTACTTTAGTACATCAGCTGTTTACAATCAAAGAAACATGTTTAAAGAGCTAAAGGGCCTTTATAAACTATGCGTGCAAATTACCTTTGGAATTGGTTTATTACATACAGTTGTGACTGCCATTGCTTTGGGTAACTATACAGATCCATTGTTATGAATTAATTACAACCATGATATAGCCTTTTGAGACATTTAACTTTACTTACATCAGCTAATCAAAGGCACATGTATGCTATGCTGCCACAGACCATGGAATAATTAATTTTTAATGGCCTGTTTATTTCCCTAGTGAATATGTTTTTCTAAAAATAGACTACATCTTCTTCAGCAATAATAATTTTAAAGAGATACATTTGTTGGCTAAGCACATTTCTGCTCCTTCTGCAAAATCAAAAACTAATGAAATATTTGAAATTGTCCAGAAAGCAACTGGCAAGGAAGTAAACTTCTGATACCTGTGCTTCATTCCCCAGGTAGTGTCATTCATTTGTAAATATGCAAATCACATAATTTCTATTTTTCCTTCATTTGCATGTAAATACACAGAACTTGAGTTCTACAAATTTTAACTCCTGTGATTTCTGCACAAATTTGCTGCATTTTCACACTTAAATATCAAGTTACATTAGCATATATAAAACTTGCTACTTACATGGTTGCCGGTATAGTTAATAAGCAGTGCCAATTATTTTATGCACTGAGATAATATATATCATCCAGCTATGCCTCATATACATATTGTGTGTGTAGATAGTGTATTTAATATAGAAGTTTATGCATATTTCTTTCAGTGAGTTAAAACTGCTTTATTTCAAGGCTATAAAAATGCTGCTTTGGGCTATTATTGTCTAATATGATAATAACCAACCACATGTGGCACTTTAGGTTCTCTCATGCAATCCATGTCATTGGCTGGAGCATCTTCCACTCTGCCTGCTCTCAGGCAAAGAGAGTGGAATGTGGATCAGAGAGCATTCATCACTGAAACTCAAGACAATATTGTCTGAATGAAAATATGGAGGAGACATACCAGTTACCATGGCCTCTACTAGCAGATAGGAAAAGTGACCAAAAGTCAATAGAGGTGCAGAAACACCACTGTGTTGCCCAGTGTTCCCTCTAAGCTGATGATGCAGCTAAGCAAGTAATGGTACTCGATAAGCAGCAATTTGTGAGGCATGGCGCCTCATGGGCAACAGTTTTTGGCGCCGGAAGCATGAGCGTGCCTAAGTACCTTAATTCAAGAGAAATGCATAGATATTGTCTTTTCACTGGAACTATAATAAAAATGTTAAACTGAAATACTGTAGTTTTATTAATTTACTAAACAAATGTGAGACGATGACACTTGCTGCCTATCTAGCCTCTAGCATCATCTACACCTCACAGTTTTTGTCGCCTGTATTTTTCCAGGTGGTCAGGAATGTCTTTTGTGCTATGAATGGGGATAAACTTAAAATTTTAAAACACAGGGGTCAGGCTGGAGAGAAGGAGAAAGACGTGGGGAAGATCGGGCTGGAGAGAAGGAGAGAGACACGGGGGATCAGGGTGGGAGAAGGGGAGAGCTGTGGGGAAGATTGGGCTGGGGAGAAGAGAGCCATGGGGATCGGGCTGGGGAGGAGAAAAGAGGCGGGGGAGGTCGGGCTGGGGGGGAGAAGAGAGGCGGGGGAGGTCGGGCTGCGCGAGAGTCTGTGATAGGTGCGTGGGTGTGCAACGACCACTGTGCGGCCACGCACCCACGCAGCTTAGAGGGAACATATGTGATGCCATGTTCTGACACTGGATTGTGTGCTTCACCAGATGTTGCAAAGCCACAATCCAAATAGATGACTGAAAGTGCCACACTGAAGATCAGACTGTGATCTAAATTAAGAATCTTCTCAGAAACTTCTGATGTGTAGAGCTGCTGAGAAAAAATGTTAACTCAAGCTCAGACACCATTATCTGCCCAACCAAACTGGCATTTTATCACTGAGCCAAGCCCACTATTTCATGGGCAGAGAACCTTGGGAAGGGGATATGCTCCATGAGGATACTAAGTGGAAACAGTCTGTTTTATTGCTGAAGCTCACAATTTTATCACAGATTTTGCAATATTTGGTATTTTTGTTAAAGCCGGGGCTGTAGCAATCACATAATTATATCTAATTCCAAAGGGGTAGCCGTGTTAGTCTATTGTAGAAAGACAACAGAGTCTTGTGGCACTTTTAAAGACTAACAGATTTATTAATCGCATGAGCTTTCGTGGGAGAAAATCCCACTTCGTCAGATGCTTTGAAGATAGGAAAGTTACAGAGTGGGAGGAAATTAAATGCAGGGGAGTGTATGACATAGCATCAGGTCAGGCTGTAACAGCAAATCAAAGTAGGTGTTAGGATTCAAAACAGTGGGGAACAGCACATAGAGGAGGGGGGAGGTCAATTCACTTGATGTAATGCGAGAAAAATCCATAGTCCCTGTTTAACCCCAAGGCAACTGAGTCAAATTTGCATATAAGTTCGAGTTCTGCAGACTCTCTTTGAAGCTGTGATTTGTTATTCGTCTGACGAAGTGGGATTTTCTCCCACAAAAGCTCATGCGATTAATAAATCTGTTAGTCTTTAAAAGTGCCACAAGACTCTGTTGTCATAATTATATCTGGATGTTTTGTTTTTTTTTCTAAAAAGTAAGTTTCTCCTGTTTGCAGAGAAAAGGTGGTAAATAGGAACCGTAAAGGCTCAAAAACCAAAGGCATGATGTATGTATTCATATTTATTTTATTTGTCTGACTCACGATATTTGAATGCCTGGGATTGCCAACACTGCTGTTACCTGACTCTTGACGTTGTGAGGGCAATAGGCTTACTGGTCATCATTAAAAACATCAGACAGGAGGACAAAAACCACGAGGGCTTCCTGAAGATGATGAAAACTAGCCAAGGTCTGGTAAACTGAAAACAGAACTAGATCATGGGGCCTGCTTATAGCTTCTGTAGAGTGAAGTAAATACTCAATAGTTTTAGATTATATTTTGAACCTGAACTGCAAACCTTTGGGGCTTCCCCTCCACTGGATCTTATTTTCATTTACCCTAAAACCCCCTCACACCATTCTTACAGTGTAAAAATAGACTTTAAAATAAGTCCAAATGCAGTTACAATGTCAGCTGCTTTATACTGCCAGAGAGGTGATGTACATAAGAACGGGGCCCACTGTTCCAATGAGACATCATCATGAGGGGTTGAGTGTGCTTCTACACTTTTTGCAAAGTGATTTGATATAAAAATATCATGTGTGATGGCATAAAACAACTTCTGTGTATATGGGGCAGAGAATGTAAGATCTGATAGATCTCCGGTAGAAGACAAGATCTTTAAGAACTACTTGAAAAAAAGTATTAATTTTGAGGGCCTGGGGTCATTACAATGTCCAAGTAGAAACTGGAAATAAACCAACATGCATAAAGAACACTCCAGCTACTAGATTTGTGGCTTTTTTGCCTGGAAAATGTTTCATGTGCATGTAGCTATGTTTGGACAAGTCAGGTATGGTTTACATTCCTCCAAGTCTACAGACTGAATACATTATTGTATAAAACAAAGAGCATTGACACTCATTTATAGATGGATTCTGGTGACATTTTTATAAGGCCACCTTCACCTCTCTCCCTTCTCTGCATGTGCCTCTCAGGTGTCTGGGCTTGTTTGTACCTTTACTTCCTGTGGGGTGGGAATCATGTGATTCTCCCACTTTCAGATGGGTGGCCTAGGTTACAGAACCCTCTGTATTAGATGTGCTTATCCAGCAGATCCAAATGAGTTCAAACACCAGCAGTTCTTCCTTTTGCGAGTCTATGATCAGTAGTGCATACAGTGATCGACAGCCTTCATAACACCAAACTAATGCTTAAGAGAAGGAACATATGGTTTAGAGATAAGAGATTGTAAAAGAACAATCCAGGCACATATCTATGTTACCTAAAAGCCCTGATGGTAACCTAGGCAGGCTTAATTTCTTCAAATGCCCCAGCAGGTGTCTGTGCCTCATCCTGGTTCTTCAGAACTCCCACAATCCCACCCTATCAAAGGAATTTCCCTTTAAAAGTTAAATTGGCATTTCATTCTTCATGTGCCTGGGCCTGTTCCTGTCCTGGTGCTGTCTCATAAAATCCCTCAAGTATTTACAGAGAAATGGGTTATCTTGAAGCATTGCAGCTTGATTTTCACCCTACTAACCTAACTACAAACACTCAAAGAGTAATTATCCCTACAGCCAGGTCAACATACTGTATTTATACATTTTTAAAGAGCAACTCTGATTGGGTGACATCACCGCTCATGAAAATTAGATTGCATATTCAAGTGAGTAAACTGAAATTTCCATGTTTAAGTTCAGGGATCGAAGTTTGAGCATTTTGGCCTAAAGGTAAAATTTTCAAAAGCACATTGGTCCTATTTTTAAAAGTGATGTAGGCATTTAGGAGCCTAAGTCCCTTTTGATTTTCAGTGAATCTTGGGCTTCTAAGTCCTTTTTAAAAACAGGACTGAGGTATCTAACTCATTTAAAGTGAAATTTTCAAAAACACTTAAGACTCTTCAGTTTTTGTCTTAAATATTGTCTTATCATACCTAAAGGCTATAAATGAAGTTAAATTTTCTCTTCTGTAATGCATTTGCTCACAGTTATGAAAGACAGTTGCTGTATTGCATTGATCATAGGTGTATACGCTGAGTAAATATGTATAGTGTATGGTACATTAGTGTAAGTTCCATGCAAGAGGTTTCAATAATGTAAACAAACAACTGGACTGATTACTGAGAGGCGTCAGAAATAGAAAGGAAACAGATGCGTGGAAGTAAAATATATCTCTCAGCAGCCTTAGACTCCTCCCAAAAACTGCCTACATACTACCCAGTTTAAGGAACGGCCCTAATTATGAGAGCAATAGCAACATTGAGTCCAAACAATGGTTCAGTTTCATCCCTCATTTCAGACCTCTTTAAACATATTTGGATTCATCCTCATCAAGATCCCAAAATAAGGGTAAGGATCCTTGACTAATGTGAGTTTCAGGAATAAGGAAGAGAGAAACTTCATAAATAATTTTTCCTGATTTCTTCTCATCTCTTCCTTTTTTTGTCTCCTTTTCTCCTAAGATTATCCCTTCCTCTTGATTACCCCTCTTGTTGTTTGAAGAGGGCACAGCACATGTAAAGTCACCCCTGGTGATTTCCACTTGGGATTTCTACTGTCAGCAAAGCGCTCTGGTTTTATTCCTACTTGCTTTGGTTTGAGGGAAGAAAAAAATCTAGAATAAAATATTAAATGTGGTTGACTTCATTCTTACAGCTGGAAGAAGGAAACATTAATAGTCTGCTTTTCATTATGTATGGCTTCTGATATTCTTCATCAATATGGGCATAAAAGTGCAGAGGTTGGGGGGGTGAAGTCTGTGGGTGAAACTCTGACTCTATTTAAATCAATGGTAAAACTTCCATTGACTTCAATGGAGCCTAGATACAACCCTGTGGGCATTAGTGTTGGGGGAAAAAACCAGCACCCCATTTTTCCAATCCCCAAACCTTAAAGTAAATTGATAAACTGGCTGACTACTCACATAAAATAGGACCTAGATCTAGTCTGCCCCTGGCTTTAGGAATATAGGAATTGTCACACTGGATCAGATTACTGGTCCATAAAGCCTAGTATTCTGTCTCCAGCAGTGGCCAGCATCATTTGCTTCAGGAGGAAGTGTAAAATCCCTGTAATGGACAATTCTGGAAAAACCTGACTCCAGTAAGATATAGAGAGACTGAAAAGCTGTAACTTGACCAGCTCAAAATTTTGTTAATAAAAAGCCTTACTAGGTTTTCTCCTTCTTTAGGGAGTTGTCAATATCAGATATCCATTGGATGCAGGATTTCTCCCAGTATTCCAGTTTTGTTACTACCTTTGTCGTGATCAGGTTCTAAGCAAAACTGCAGAAACAAGTTAGTTAGAAATTGCACATTTACAGAAAGGAAGTGAAGGCTGGCATGTCTGTCCCGTAGTGCCCCTTGCTGATCAAGCATGGTACAGCTGACTCTCCCTGCTTGAGTTTCCCTCCATGAGATTGGTCTCCTTGGCTTCCCACACAGTGGTCTGTGCTGGAGATGTGGCTTAGCCTCCAACTAAGTAACTACATAATTCTTCTGGAGTAGCAGAAGTCCAAAACAAACAAAAAAGGTTCTTCTGCTCTTCTCCTCATCATACCCTCTGGGTCCTTTTCCCAGACTCTTTCTGGGCTACATTTAAGACTCTGTTCCTTCTAGAGTGCTGGCCTGCCCCAAACTGATTCCCCTGAAGTAAGTACCCTTTTCCCTGTAGATTCTGGCTTATGGAGTCTTCATAGGGCTGTTAGCCTGTGATTTCAACCCTAAACTGATCTGTCTCTTCAACCTTTTATAAGGCCTAAGGGTCCATAAATCTGTCACCTGACTCTCCTTAGACTTGCCCTCTCAGACTGGGAAGGAGTTAATTATGACAAAGCTTTGGCTGGCCCTATATCCCCTTAAAGGGGCTTGTCACCCTGTGATAAGAAGGAACTGATCACAAATTTGACAGCATTCATTCAGATGAAAAAAAAAA
>ML685792.1:11759683-11796976 GCA_007922175.1 Pelusios castaneus | reverse complement strand
AGAGAGAGAGAGAGAGAGAGAGAGAGAGAGAGAGAGAGAGAGAGAGAAATTGAATTAAGTGTATAAAACATTGTTACATTCTTGCTAGGAAATGAGTACGCCCTCATTTAAAGACCCAGTTCTGAAGAGCCTCCATAGTACCAGTGCCCTGCCTTAGACAAACCAACAAGTTGGAGTAAGTTAATACTTTCACCAGTCACTACTCCTTGTATTTAGCATCAAGCTTCAGTGCCTAGTTTGGGAGAGCAATCCTACAGTCCACAATTAGCTAAAAACTCCTCACCCACTATCCACCTGGTGAAACATTGCTTACTGATATTCCACAAGTGGGAACACAAAGAGACCTTCAAACAAGAGAGGTAAGTAATCTCTACCAACAACTCTTGTTCTTCAAGAGTCACTTCTGTGTATTTATATTACCCACCAACCTTCCCTTCTACTTTAGAGTGCTATATAACATCAGGACTCCATTGTTAGAGAGCAGGAATTGAGTTGGTTGTGAAAATGCACTCTCATATATAGCAAAGAGTAATGCTGTCACCCTCACACGGGATTTCTCATCCATCCCTCAATGAACATGTCTTTTTAAATCAGTTCTGGATCTCGACATCAGGAGTACCATATTCCACAGCTGGGAATGCATGGAAGCTTTTGAAGAATAATAAGAGTTACTATTAACAAACTTTTCTTTATTTATTTTTCCTGGAAATTTTTGGGGAAAATATATTTTTTTTAAATTTCCCATAAAAAATAAAAAAAATCATTTTAGTGAAGTGTTTTGGCTTTCAGTTAAAATTTTCTGTTATAAAATCAAATAAAAATATTTACTGGAAACCAAAAAAAATTTACTATTTTTTTTGTTAAGTCCTCTATGTTCATGAATAAGAAAATTTTCTATGAAGTTTCTTGTTAACATTTTAAGTGAAAAATGGTTTGTCAACATTTTTTTGAGAAGCTCTTCTGTTGAATGAAAGTTGTGGTTTGTAAAACTAGTTTAGCTGCAGGGAAAGGAATACACAGCATTTCAATAGGATTTGGGGTTTTGTGTAATAGTAAACCTAACCAAAGTCAGTTGTGGGTGAAATAAAATAATCCGTAGAGCACAGCCCCTTATAACCTTAATGAGTGTTTCCAGACAGAGGGGAGAACAGGAAGTTATCTGAAAAGCTCTTCCATGCAGCATTGTAGCTCCAGAAGAAAGTGACGCTCATGTACTGGCCTGTCCGACTGACCCAACTTTTCTGTGTAAGCAAGGTCAATGAATCTTGCACAGCACAGGATTAATTTTAAAAAGGACTGCAAAGAGTAGTAAAAATGGCTTCTCTACATGAACTGGGGAAATGTGTTGCTATCCACAGGAGGTCAGTTTGATAACATATAAGGAAAGCAGTGTGTTTCCTATTTTTTTTTCTTCATTTCTTTACTGGTACCCAATCTTCTCACCCTATCAGCCATTTGAGAAACTAATTTTATTCAAATATCTCAAGGGCAGAGTTTAAGGATATCTCCATGTTCTTTTTAAATATTCATTCCAGGACTATAAAAAGCAAAAAGCAAGTAATTAGGAAGTTTAACGTCTAGGCTTGTCAGAGAATGTATGTGTGATGACTGTGGCAAGAGAAAATGAGACACCAACCGAGTGTTGTTCTTGAGTTGTTTCCTCCCAGAAGTCTTCTAGGCAGCCTTTATGATATGAACCTTCAACTACTTGAAGGGGTGCTCCAAAGAAGAGGGAGCTAGGCTGTTCTCGATGGTAACAGAAGACAGAACAAGGAGCAATGGTTTCAAATTACAGCTGGGGAGGTCGAGGTTGCATATTAGGAAAAACTTTCTCACTAGGAGGGTGGTGAAGCATTGGAATGGGCTACCTGGGTAGGTGGTAGAATCTCCATCTTTGGAGATTTTTAAGGCCCGGTTAGATAAAACCCTGGCTGGGGTGATTCAGTGGGAGTGGTCCTGCTTTTTAGCAGGGGTTGGAGTAGATGACCTTGTGAGGTCCCTTCCACCCCTATTATTCTATGATTACATGAAAAATTAGTATTAATCCATTATTGTAGGCACTTATCTTTTAGTGGCCAGAAATTTTGCTGTATCGTGATGCTACGATTTATAGAACATAAACATAAAAAAGAAAAAAAAACACTATTTAAGGAAATATTATCTTCATTCCACCTTCATTTTACATTTTCCACTCCCCGCATCCCCACAAAAAAAGACTTTTCTGATTAAGGATCATGTTGAAAACTCAGCAGTTTTTAATCCAGCTCTCCGCAGGCTGCAGTTCATGCTTCATTTAGCTGATCAGTTCCACTGCTACGTTACCAGACAAAATCACAGTTTGGAGGGAGAAGCAATTGCAGTGAGTCATAAAAATGGAAGACCACACATCTCAAGAAATGAAATTCAGTTTTTGCATTCTCTGCTTTATTGTCCTTTCCGGGGAGGTAAAATGGGGATTGCATTTGACCATGTGAGTAGTACACTTCGAGTTGCTTGGTCATAGATAATCTTTGTTACCTAAAGTTTGGAAATGTCACTGTGGGCTAACTTTTCAACCAAGACTGGTTAAAATTGCTCTTCTAAATGCCTTGAAGTAATACCATGCACTAAATTGTAAGAGGTTCATGCAATAATTGAAAGCTGATTGAATTAAAAGCCCGCAATGTTCAGTAGAGTTTTTTTGGGGGAAGAAGGGAACTATAGGCAGCAGACTTGCACAATCCCTTTAATGTGAATCTTGGAGTAACTCACAGTAGGGCCTCAATTCTTGAAAATTGAAGGTGTATGTGTGAGGGAGAGGGAGGGGATGAGGGTGGGCAGGGGCACTGTTGGAAAACAAGTGCATGAATAAATGAAGTGCTGGGAGCACCAAAAAAGATAGTGAAGTGGTACTGCTGGGAAATAAATTCCATGTCTTGCTAGGAAAAACAAAAAAAGAGGGGTGACAGCTTTGGAGTGTTAAAGACTCCCACCGTTCACAGTATGGGGCTAGTTCAGCGTGTTCATTCTAGGCGTCTGCAACCAAAAGATTAGAGCCATTAAAAAAAAATCCTTCAATAACCAAGTGTATCGAGAGCCACAATAGGTGTAGCCTCCTGGTGGTGGGAGCTGGACCAGGGCACCTGCTGCAGGGTCCCCTGGCAGTGGGTGGGGGGGAGCTCAGAACCAGGAGTGCCCCTCTCCAGGGTTCCCTGGTGGTGGTGGGGAGCCCAGAGCCAGGCGTGGGCCACCCACAGGGTCCCCTGGTGGCAGGGGAGAGACTGAAGCCTGAAGCCGCAAGGGGGCAGCCAAAGAACCACATACGGCTCTGGAGCTGCAGGTTGGAGACCTCAGCATCATGTCTTAATCCTGTCCAATAGAGAAGTTCTTGATCTGAAAGTTCATGTATTCTAGTATAGTTTTCACTGGGTCTTTGGAGGTTCAGGAACATTTATGAACATTTATCAAGTGATATGCCTGTCTACAAAGTGTGTGTGTGTCTGCGCACGTGCATGCACATGCTTTAAAAATATATTTTCCCTCCCCTTTTATTTGTTGATAAAATTTTCATGGAATAATTTGGTACACGTAAAAGGTGCTGGATGGTCCTCTCTTTGCCACTATTCACTCAGAGGCACTGGCAAAGCACGTTTCTCTCTGCACCCATTCGCCGTTCCTTGTCTCTCATTTCTGAGTTGGAGGAACTACTGTTAGTGTTTCAGCGTCTGATCTTATTCAGTCTTTGGCCTCTCTTTCTGAGACTGCCAGCAAGGCTGCCAGTTATTGTCAGCAGAGGTTTTTAAGGTGCGGCTTCACAACGCCCTGGCTTGGATGATTTAGTTTGGGTTGGTCTTGCTTTGAGCATGGGGTTGGACTAGATGACCTCCTGAGGTCAATTCCAATCCTAATCTTCCATTATTCTATTAATTTGCTCCCATCTATACTAGCAGAAAGTACCATGAGGTGAGAGAGATCACCTTACTTAAGCACATTAACTTTTGGTGCTTATATGTTTTGTTTCTTTTTATATTTGTTTGATAACTTTCCCAGTGATTCTAAAAGTATACATTTTCACTTATATTCCTTTTATGGTACTGTATTAAAGAAACATTTTGACGTTCAGTGCCCTGTATATCGGTTTAGTCACATAGGGTATGTCTACACTTGCAAGTTAGGTCGACTTAAGGAGCCTTAAGTCAACCTAACTTAGTTCCTGTCCACACAAGGCTTTCATTAAGTCGACTTAACAAAGAGCTGCCGGGTAGGTCGACCTAACCCTCCTTAGGTCGACTTAACCCTTCTTTAGGTCAACCTAAGCACACTGTGGACGCTTAAGTCCACTTTATTAAGTTGACCTAAGGGCAGTTAGGTTGACTTAACAAAGTGGACTAAGTCCACGCCCATGGAAACCACTTTGTTAAGTCGACTTAATAAGGTCGACTTGAAGTCGAATTAAGGTCGACCTTATTAAGTCGACTTAACAAAGTTGACCTAACTTTTTCTAGTGTAGACATAGCCCTTATGTCTGTTGATGTTTGTTTAACAAATCCCAGTTTACCACTTTGAATAATTATTAGTTGCTTGAGGTAGCTTTGATGCTCTGATCAGGGAAATGGTTTAAGAACTTGAGCAGGACTGAGGGGGAAACAGATAATGTTCACAGGATTTCCATCATTTTACATTATTTTTTTCACCACATTGGATCAGTGGAAATATGTTGGAACAAAGCAAAGAGCTAGTCTTGACATATTTATCTGGTTCTTTGCAGAAGAAAATTAGGTGGAAAGGCAGTTAGCGGACTAAGTGCAAAAATATTCCTATGACTATGTGACACTTGACAATGTAGCAGTGTAGGAGTCATTCTGTGGCAATACAATGTGAGCAGCATAAAAAGCAAACAATATTTTATTCCTTTTGTTTTCTTTCTTTAATGATTGAAAATAAAGATGTAAAACATAAGTATATAGTTTTTCATATAACATATGCCAAATTCTGGTCCCAGTCATAGCAAGTTTTATTCCATTGATGAGTCCATATTTTGTATCTGCAACCTATTTCATATAGCCATAAGCAATGTGAGTATGCATATGTTTATTACTTATCCCACAAAGTACTGTGCTTAGGTTTCTTTTGATGTCCAACACGCCTGTGATAACTGTGATAATAATCTTTAAATATGTCAGGAGTTCATAAGGAAATTTTGCTGTATGCTATCTATTACTGGAGCAAAAGACCTCAGTGCCACTAAAGAATTTTGATACTACAGAAACATGGGAAGTTTTCAGGCATTTAAAAAAAAAATGAGGAATAGATTCATTGGATAGTTTTGTTATTTATTTACTTTTTAAAATTTAAATATAACAATCTCAGAAGCTACAATAGTGAATACAATCCAGGAGTTTATGGCTCATTCAGAATGACTTTGCAAAGAGTCTAGAGATGCTGTAGCTCCACATGAGTCTTGAGATTGCTTCAACTTCGGAGGAACCACTGATTACAAGGAAAGTATTTTATAACTGAAGTGAGCTATTTATTTGTTATCCCATTGTACCACTGATGGCCATGTTATAGCACCACAGAAAGATGGTGGCACAGTAAATGGGGAGTAATTTGTCTCAAGGCCAGGAATGAAAGCCCTTGTACACAGTCTGAGATCAGATTCTGCTACCCCTACATATTCAGAACTCCCATTAATGTGTAAGGACTGTAGGATTTGAGTATGTCTAAATACCAGCTTGTCCAATAAGGGACAATGTTGAATGAGGAATGTTTAGTAACTTGCACTTCAGGGGGAAGTTCTCCAATTACCTTTGATCATTGATCATTTTTTTAAAATTAACCCTTTCTCCCCTCCCACCCCGAAATATGGTAATTGAAGTTGAGCAGTGAATATTAATTCACTGAATGATCTAGCAGGGGAAACTGCTTTTCCAGCTGACTAACTTCATGAGCTGCAAATCTTTGTAACCTGAAGAAGCTTTTAATTATTTTTGTGCTCACAGATTGTAGAAAGATAACAGTTAATTGGGTGGGTTCAAAGTTAGCATCTAGGGAGAGGTTACTGTTAAATCCAGAAGCTATTATTTGGTCATCCAGTTAATTATTGTATGATATATTTGAGAGGGGTTAAATACTATATTTGTTTATAAAAGATTCTTCAGGTTAATCTATTTTGAATGTCAAGAGGATAAATCAAACAGGAGTCAGAATAGGTCCTGTGGGACTAACACTACAAGTTAGCAAACATCTAACATCGTCCAAGACTAATTTCTTTCCCGTTTGTCCTACTTTGGAGGGAGAGTTAAAAGGCAATTCTTGGAGAGTTGATAGGTCTCCTCGCTTGTAGGGAGTAAAATTGCTTTATAGTCTTTGTCTTGAAACTTCTAATAAACCATCCCATGCTGGGAAGCTTTGAATTCTCTCGTAATTCAGTTTCAGTCAAGCTTCTATCGGCTTTGGTTTCACTGTGTTTGCAGAATGGATGGGGGGAGGTATACTGTATATCAAACTTGTATTTGAGCTTTTTCATTCATTGCCCAAGTTTATAAATGTGCCAACTTCATGACACACTGATTTAGACTTTTTGTCAAAGCATGAAGAGCTATTTATAGCATTTCGGTGTCTGAGGTTCCAGTAGAGTTACACTTATTTATTTATTGGGAGGGGAGATGCTCTTCAAACATATTTAAGGGCACAGATCAGACGTCCTTGTGAATCTTCCATCAGATCAACCACTGCTTTGATTCCTTTGATGATTTTTACAAGGATGCATTTTATTCTATGCAACATGAGATCTAGCCAAAAAACAAAACAAAACTAACCACTAAAATATTCAGCCAGTTACTTAATTACATGTTTTGTATTTTACTATCCAAAGTTTGCTGTCACTTTTCCTTAAGAGATTAGTATAGTTCTTGGACTTTTAGGACCAAACTAAAATTGCTTTACATGGCGTTGTTACACATTCTCCAATGCTTAACACTTAGAACACTCTGTGCTTGCCAGCAGGATGGCAAATATTCTGAGACCTGTGTGTTGGTAGAACGAAAGATCTTGTCGTATTCCTGGCAGCTGAAAGGTGAGGCAGCATCTAGATCTGTGAAAAACATTTGTAGCGAAACCAAATGAAACTCACGTAGTTTAGGGTTTTGTTACCAAGCAGAAATTCAGGCCATGTTCACCTTTCAAGTGAGCCTGAGCGGATTTATGGTTTCTGTTGGAAACCATGGGAAATACATCCATTTGGCAATTTCAGCTGAGTGTTGGTTGAGCGTGCAGGCACATCTCCAGGGTAACAGGGAGCCGAAAGGAACTAGCTGATGGCAGCATGAGTCAGAGTTTTTGTTTGGAAAGGGGCAAGGAAAGGAGCCAGCATATGGGAGAGAGTGTTTGTCAGGCTAGGTGGAGTGGGAGGGAATCAGCAACCTAGCGGTGCTTTGGGTTTAGGATTACTATGTAGCAGGAAAGCAAAAGCCACATGATCTTACTGGACACAGCCATCCACCCTGGGGTGGGTGGGGAGGTGGGACGGCCTAGGTTTATGGCACCTCTTCTAGTCCCTTCCCCATTCAGGGTGAGCAGAGGGGATCATGCCAGATAGCACTTCTGTCTCACAAGTCCAAGCACATGATGACCAACACACACATGGCACCTGCCTGCATGCACATTTTTGACTAAGGACTCCCAGTGACACTGCTCCTGTCTCCACAACTACTCTTCTATCACCACAGGACTTTGTTGGGGGAGATGTCAATGCCTTTGACAGAGGCATACACATGAAATCTTTTATCCCGGGTGAGCGGTTCACAGGCGGCAGTCTCATGAAACTTGACAGGAAGAAGCCCTGAACCCAATGGCTAAGAGGTCCAAGACAACTGAAGGTCTCCATCCCTCATCCGCCCCACAGTCACAGAGAACTGACGTCCTCAAATATGCCTGTTCTGCTGTTGGGGTCTCAAAAAGTTTGGACTATGCTTCATGCTGGAACCTCACCTCAGAACTGTTCACTGGCTGTTCACCTGACCAGGAATACTGAACTCTGGATGATGTAGTTCTCAGCGTCATTGGGACACACAAGCTTCTCAACCACAACACGGTAACAGTCCAAGGACAAGTACATTTTGGTGGGGTCAAAATCACAACAGCACAGGTCATGTGATTGGAACTTGCCATCTTGCAAAATTGAGAATCTGAGTAGGAGTGGATTTTTAAAATAGGAAACATACTAGCCTTTCTTTTCTCTTCCTTCTAAGTTACCTTGGTATGGGTTTTTGTTGTTGTTTTGTTTTTTAAATAAGAGGAAGCATGGTCTGATTGTTGGGTCCCAAGACTGGGAGTCAGGAGTTCTGGGACCTGTCCCTGATCCTGCCGCTGATTTGCTGCATGGCTTTGTGAAAATAAGTTTTCATCTCTCCAGTTCTTGATTTTTTTCCCCCATCCTTAAAACGAGGATAATTATACTTACATACCTCAGAGAAGAGCTCATGCTTCAGTAATGTTTCTTAACTGCTTTGAAAAGGTGTGATTGAAGTGTAAAATATTCTTTGTTTATTTATAGAAAGTATCTTGAACTGTTTCATATCAGAAATCACAGAAGCAGAAGATAGCCACATAAATGTTCAGTTTTCCTTAAAATTTAGTATTTGCTAACTGGTCTTCCATAACCATCTTGAGAAGTGGAGCAAGCCATATATCTACATACCTTAAAGTCTAAATTCAGTCTGTCCTTTAGTTACTGAAAAACAGGTATAAAAGAAGTGCCATCGATGCTCCCATTCAACAGTATTTGAATCACATAAATATGTTACTCAGATACAGCTGTGAACTCAATAGATTGTAGTGTGTTTATGTGTTAGAATGTAAGACTCTATCCCGCTTTTGGCCTTTGTTGATTTTCTACATTTTTGGTGTGAGCTAAACAGCAAAATTTACTAAAATCCCAGCTGACAAAGTAGGATCCTGTTAAATTTCACTGGGTTGCTAGTGGATGGAACAAAACAGAGTATGAGAAGAATCTGCGAACTATAGAGATTTGAAGTAGTGAGGGGGCATGCTGAGATAAAAGCAAAGAAGATAGAACATAGATCAGAAAAAAAACTAGAATTGGGAAAGAAAGGCAGACAACGTAAGAGATGGAAGGTCAGGCTAAGAATTCTTCAAGGAGAAAAAATTGAGATAGGTAGAAGGGGAAACATTAGAAAGAACTCAGAACTACAGGAAAACAGCACACAGTGTGACACTAAGTATTAACATTTTATGTTCATTTGAGTGCTTTTTCAACACGCAGAGCATTTTTAAAACTAACATTTAGAAATATTCATTGTATGGTCCCTGTATTCTTAAATGAGGATCTGAAATAATCTGGTTGTTGTTTTTTAAATTTTTCTAATTCCCAAATCTAATTAACCCAAGAAAATTAATTGAAAAAATATTACTTTTTAATTAGATTGCAATCAAAATTTCAACTATCACCCTTTACTTTTGGACCCAATTATCAAACTGACCTTCATCAGTCACCCTAATGCAGCTTAGTGGACACGTTGAAAGGGCAAAGGCTTGCACACGTAAATGTGATTTGGTACCCTGTGTTCATGGCAAAAGAAAATATAATTATTCTCTACTTAGAAGCAGAGGCGGCCTTAGCCTATCTGGGGCCCTAGGCAAAGGTCCATTGTGGGGCCGTCATAGGGCTTCCTTACACCAGCTCCGGTTGCCCCCATGGCCCCGGCATCCCACTGGGGGCCCTGAAACCTCCCCCCGTGATCCTGAAAACCTCAAAAAGCCCCCCCATGCTTCCCACACTCCACCAGGGGCCTCAACCCCGCCATGACACTGGTTCCCCATGGCCAGCTCCCTCAGCAGTGTGGCACCCTGCTGGGGGCCCCGAAACCAGCCCTGGTGCCCTGCAGGGGCTCCCAGTTTCCCCACTGCCATCCCAGAGAGTGAGGGGTCTGCCTCCCTGCTGCCGCGGGCCGCCCCACTGCCTTCAGCAGCAAGCGGCAAGCCAAACGCAAGGGGCGGAAGTACGGAGTGCAGCAGAGCTGGGGCCGATAGGGCGGAGCAGCCAGCCCAGGGCTGGGGTGGAAGTATGGAGCTTGGCCTCTGGGCCAGCCCACTCTGCCTCCCCCCCATGCTGATTGGCTCTGGGACCCATCCCCCCACAGGGATAGCCCTACACCCCGTTCCCCCCCCCACTGCCCGCCATTTGTTCCGCAGGACAGGAGGAGGCAGGCGCAGCTTTTGGGGTAGGTGAAGGGGCCCCTCACTGCTCAGGGCCACTTCGCCTGCCCCAAAAGCTGCCTCTGCTCAGAAGTCTCAGTGGGAACCCTGGCCATTGTCAGATGGGTGCTTTGTGCACACTGCTGCCTTGCCTACTGCTTGACGTGACTGCTTACCCTTTTATTGAAAATAAACAGTGAAATAGAAGCTCTCACTTGGGGAACTAAAGGTATATGAAAGGTTATGCTCTTGTTCAAGGCATTCTAGGAAAGTGCTGTCTTGCTTGCAACAAATATAGGGGAACAAGATGTGTGTGTGCTCTACCAGGTCAGTTCATATGATACAAGTTGTTACAGCCACGTGAAAAATAATGCAAGGCTATGCATGAGGACCCATAGTACTGAGGATGAATAAATGTACTTTGCTTCTTCTCAAAAACACTTTTAAGTACATACATCCAAATTCTGAAGTTTTCACTAGACAAATGAGTACAGACATGGTTGCCATTAGAACAGTAATCCCCTGGACTAAAATGTTCATATTTAAATTAAATTTAATACAGGATATCGTGAAATCTCAGGAAAGCCAGCTTCCACGTGTGCTGGCTGCTCAAACAGAATGGAGAAAGGCCAATGGATTTAAAAGGACATGCGGCCAATTTTTTTTTTAAAAGCCCACTTTTTGTTCCAACAAACTGCAGGCACAGATAGCTGTGAATGCATCTGATGCCATTTATGTGGATGTAAATCATGCTATTGTGTGAGCATGTTCTAGTAGTCAGATGTCCAAATGACATTAGTTGCACCTGTGACTAATGGTGAGCTGAGAATTGCTCATATTTATCATGTGAGCCTGCAAAACAATAGGTACAGAAAGATGTTGAGCTTATTCTGGTTTGAAAATCAGGATCTTAATTACATCAAGGAACAGAAAGATTAAGCAGGGTGTGTGTGTGTGTGTGTGTGTGTGTGTGTGTGTGTGTGTGAGAGAGAGAGAGAGAGAGAGAGAGAGAGAGAGACTAAGGGCTTGTACACACTACAGCCTTATCACGCAGTAAGGAACTTTACCATGCAATATGGCTGCCAGCATACACACTACAATCTTACTTTACCATGCAACAGAGGTTCCCCACAGCTGGGGCTCAGCTGCTGCTGGGAAGCCTGACCTCCCAGCAGCTTGAGCCCTGTGCCAGCCCAAAGGCTGACTCCTGCAGTTCATGGTGGGATAGGTGCCCACATGCACTGCTCCTTCTAATGAAAATTCAAAGGAACGTGTAAACGCTCCTTTTTGTTAGAAGGATTACTGTGGGAATGGGGGAAAGCATTACAGTTATAATGCTTTGCTTGTCCTGCAACAACTTATTGCGGGACAAGTCTGTAGTGTGTACATGGCCAGAGAAAGAGAGAGAGTGAACAGATAATGTTTCTTAAATACTTTCAGAGGACATGTAGTGCCTGTGCTGAGTAATTCTTCAGTGCTGCAGGTCAAACCAGTTGCAGACAAACAAGGCCCAATCTAAAGGAAGCTGAATGATTAACATTTTTAAATTCCAAAGGGGTAATCCTTCCTTTTGATTACAAATATGGGATAAATGCTAGTAATAATGCAACAAAATCAATTAAGACGGGAAGAAGAGTTTATTTTTTTAACTGAAACAAGTACTAACTCACAAGAACAGATAAAGAGCAACTTAATAAAAACCGCTCTATTCCTAACAGGGCGATGGTGCATAATTAGGGGAGAGAAATAAAAAGCTCAGCCAGAACTTGGCAAGATTAAAGGTAAGCAGATAGTCTGCCAATAGTAACTGTAAGGAAAGGGTAGACCTACATACAATGCATGCTGTCAATGGGCTCCCTTTGTATCTTGCTATGCGTGTAGGCCCCCTTTCACCAATCTTCCCTTCTGTCTCATGCCAGAACCCACCATTATCTCACAACCCTTTCCCACTGAGGATGGCCACCTGTCTTGTATATTAAGGGACCTCTCCAGTTTCATGCCTAATATCCTGCAATCCTTGCCCAGTGAGGAAAAAATTAAAAAGTGCGATTTGAAAACATACTTATGCAAAGGGTTATACACTGACACCAGTGTGTGACTTTGCATCAGGAATAAAACCCTGCGGACTGAGGCCCTTTAAGAATAAGCATGGTCCCATATTTTTCATACACCGCTCCTTTATTTTCTTGAAATGTGGGTAGTCAGTCTACTTCCATCACACTCAGTTGCCAGGACCTTGCACCCCCTCTCCTGGTATCAGGCTGCTTTCAACACTCACTCTCTCGGTTGCCAGCCCCCACTCCCTTTTTGTCTCTCTGTGCAGCCAAGGACAGAGAAGATAACGTGGCAGCTCCATTTTCACACAACATAAATGGCTCCGAGTCCTGGCAGCAAACAAGCTTCATCTCATATTCTCCCTTTGTATGCACAATAACCTTATTTTAAAAAGAAAATTTCTATTAACACACCTAGATAATTGTGACAGTGACACTGGAGAATGTCCTTGCCAAAGCAATATAGAATTATGACACACTGTTGTTCTGTTTTGGATTCAGCTTGCAGGCAGTGGAAAAGTGCTTTGAAAATAGCCACCTTCTTTTGGTTTATGAATATATGATAAAACACTTTCATGGGCTACAGCCAAACTTTCTTCAGACATGATCTTGACAGATTTCCCAAGCTAATCAGTGTCATGCTGGGTGGAGACCTGGATTGAAAAGCTCTATGATTCCGTAGGTGGCACTTTCCCTGTGAGTCACTATTAAAGCAGTGCTCCAACATGGTGTGAAAGAGCGCTGCTCTGCTGAATGTGTCATCGTGTGGATGAGGCTGGAAAGTAAAGTTCTGATCACTTGTGGTCCTTAAAATGTCTCAAGACTTTTTTCAAGAGATGCAAAGGTAAACACAGTGCCCAGAATAGTGACTTGGTTAGTAATTTACATTACCTCTCTGCTCATTGTGTGTTTTCGAACCAAAAATAAGAGTCTGTACTGTTGCTAGCTACAGAGCCAATTAAATGACTATTATGTAGTTATTTTATTTGTATTGCAGTGAGGCTGCTTGTGCTAGGGCAGTGTACAAACAAGGGCCAGATTGTGAACCCCTTACTCATACTTGTGAGAAATTACTCTCACAAGTAATCCCAGTGAAATCAGTGGTGCTACTCGCCTGAACAGCCGCTCACCAATGTGAATAAAGAGATCACAATCTGACTCATCATGAAAGACTTGTATGTAGTGTTGTTGTAGTTGTGTTGGTCCCAGGATAGTAAAGAGACAATGTGGGTGAAGTAATCTCTTTAATTGGACCAATATCTTTTAGTGAGAGAGACAAGTTGAGTAAGTTTCCCAGACCTGAAAAGAGCTCTTATTAAAGAGAGAGTCCTTGCCCCAAAGAGCTTCCAGTCTAATCAATACAGCTGTCTTGTGTATCACCACAAAACTAGCTAGATCTTTTGGACCCATCACAAGGGTGGAACTCTGGAACTCTGAAATTCCAATATGAGTTCTGTCACAGATGCTTTGAAGTTTCTCCCATGAAAGCTCATGCAATAAATACGTTTTTAGTTTTTAAAAGTGCCACAGGACTCCTTCTTTGTTTTGCTGACCTAGACTGACACGGCTCCCCCTTTGAAACTTAATAACTCCAAGGTTTCAGAATCTGTAAGCTTTGTTATGTTGTCAGAGGAGGAGAGACATTTACCGATCACAGATTGAGTTTACAGTTTTGGACCATGACAAATTATCTTTTGACTTCACTCGTAAACAAATAGGATATGGAAAGGAGTTCTACCTCTAACATCGAACTCCACAATGCCACCTTCCGTGGTGTGGTGATGAGCATATTGCCTAAAGAAGTCATAATTTTTCATATTTATTACCAAACTTTAAAAAGTGTAGTATGAGAATTGGAGGGGGGGAGAAGCAGCTAATCACCCAAAATCACATTTATGTAAAATGAAATGGGGCAAACAGCCAAATTCTTATTCTTGTTTGCAAGCTAGTGACTGACATTCACTTGATCTGTCCAGTACTTCCTGTGCACTCTTGGAGTAAAACAATTCCTTAAGTGAGGTGCAGGGAAGAACGAAAGAGAACAGTCCTGCATAAATGCATTGGCAACAAATGAAGGCTACTAGCCAGCCTGTGGGAGAGTGGGATTTCTAAATTGTTTATTTTTTCTAGCCCTATATGGATAGCAAGCCAGGACTAGGCATTCATCATTCCAAATGTCAGCAGGTAGCAGATGAAGAAAAAACTTTGATGTTCCTTTTCAAGCGTTCATCGTATTAGGATGCATCAAATTTTATACTGTGTATAATTATGCAGTAGTGTGTGTGTAATTATATAATTCAACCAAATGGAAGCTTCAACCAAAAAAAAGCCATATTTCATTAATTTCTGCTGCCTCAAACTGCATGGGATGTTGAGCAGAGGATCCCCATTTTTGTCATAAGCATCAGTTTGAGTTACCTACAGAAAACAAGTGCTAAGATGACTAAGGTCAGAGCTTCTATAGAAAAGTTTCACACATTTTAGTGAGTCATATGGGTCAGATAATACTGTAGTATTATAGATATCAATTAAACTGGTGCACATCTGAAAGTGTTAGTATTAGAGTTCCTTAAGAATTTCCTTTCAAAATGAGGCATAATCAGAGTATAAGGCTAAAAAGGTCATCAGATTGTTTAGCATTTAAAACGCTTTTTCAATGGAAAATGTGGTTTCTGCAAAAATCAAAAATTTCTTTGGTGATTTTCTCTTGGGAAAATTGAAACGAAATACTTTATGTTGGGTTAGGTCTGCAGTCACCTGAGCTGCAATAATACCTCAGGGGGTGGGTACCTCATGCCACCCTTCTTCCCTGTTGTCTGGGCCGTCCAGCCAGGGTATGTCTCCCATGATGCACCACAGCAGTTCACCTTTAAGTTGGGTGGACATAGAGATGAATGTTGATCCAAAAATGACATATTTTGTTTGGGGTTGACAAGCTGCCAACAAAACATTCCAACTTGAGAATGTTGAAATAATTCATTTTGATTGACAAATGTCAAAACAAAATGTTTTGATGTTTCTGAATCTAAATTTTTCAGACCTTTTTATGCCACAAAAACTTTTGATATCTACTTTTCAGCTACATTATGGATGTAAACCGTTGTTTAAAACCACTGTCTTGTTATCTGGAGTTTTTCACAGAATGGAAATTATGTTTTTCAATCAGTTCTAGCGGTCGTAGATGCAGTACTTATACTTATCCAACACAGATTTCTTTAACAAGAAGTATAATAGGCAGTGCTACATTAGGACCCGAACAGTTTGTTGTTTTAACGGTAGAGTTTGCAGTTCTTTCTGACTGAGGCTCCCTGCAAAGAGGAAATATATAACAAAGATGTCCTTGGTCTGAGGCATAGGCAAAGATGAGATAGCTGCATCAGCATCACACGTTTTTCTTTGAAAGAAGGAGCTGTCCATGTCATGTTTGTTCAACACCTCTTGCCAACTGCTTGACTGGTTCCCAACAGAGTCATGGCCGGCACGTAGCCAGGAGACTGTTTATTACAAACTCCTGCCTTTTGGGGGACAAAGGAAAGACTAGTAAGGAATAGATGGGGTTGGATTTGGAAGATCTTCTGTGAAATGGGAGTTGGGGAAATAGAGATTTTTCTTTTTTTTTTGTGAAATTTCCAGAGCTTTATGCATAGTAAACATTTAAAGCAAGTCAAGTGCATCTGTTAAGCCATTCCCTCTATTGTGCGTTAGCCGGACTCAAACAGAATCTGCCTAAACAAAACCATGCCAAGTGTATTTTCAAAAGGGGTCTTTCCTTTACAGACTATTCATTTACACAGCCTAATTTTCCTTCCACCATAGCAACAGTTTCTCCTCACACTTCGTCTACCAGAGCTTATCTCCTGTTGTTTACAGCACATCACTTTTTTATGCTTTCACCAATGAAAACTGTTACTGACAAAGCAAAAGTAATGTTGTCAGTTATTCATTTGTTGTTCATATTGTCAGTTTCCCTGCAATGTGCAATTAGGGCAGGGGTTCTCAAAATGGGGGTCAGGACCCCTCGAGGGGCTGTGAGATTTTTATGGGGGTGGTTCCAAGCTGTCAGCCCCCACACATGTGGTGGCTATGGCTGTCAGCCCTGTGCATGGCAGAGAGCCAAAGCCCTTTAGATATGACTGGCTGGAGAGCTGCAGCTGCTGGCTTGGTGCTCTAAGGCAGATGTGCCCCCAGCAGTAGTGCAGAAGAAAGGGTACATAGCATGGGGGTGTGGGTGGCATGGTAGGGGGGTGGTCACAGTCTGAAATATTTTCAAAGTGGGTCCCAAGAAAAAAGTTTGAGAACCCCTGAATTAGGACATTTTTGTTAGTGGATTCCCAGTTTAGCCTAGTTCCTTCTTTCTCCAGACTAAACTTTGCAAACCAGACATATATAATCCGATTTTTTCAGCTGGTATAAATGGGCACATCTGGCCAATTTACATCAGCAGAGAATCTGATCTTAAACCAACAGGCCTGAATTCTCACCTTTTGGCTGAGCTTCATTCAGAAACCATACAGAGGAGAGGCACCGGGACCGCCAGTTGAGGCTCCCTGATCCTGATCTGCAAGGCCCCACATAATTTGGAGCTGCGGGGGAGCAGCTCTGATTTACACCACTAGTGTGAGGTCCCCAAACTACCTCGTGCTAATGGAGGATCAGTGCTTAATCCTATCCCTTTCTTCCCTAACCATCCTCTGCACCAGGGGTGAGGAGAAAAACTGGCACAGGAGTCAATTAAATTGATTCTATCAGCTGAATGTCAGCAGAGATTTCCCACCCACTTGAGCCACGCACCATGAATGTAGCAGACCAGAACATTCAGCCCATAGGATCTAAAGGGCAAGGCAACTTACTGTCTCCTACAAAGGAATTTCAAAGCAAATAATAGTGTTAGTCCTTAACTAATTACCTTCACTTGGACACAATGCCCTTGTCACTTGACCAGTTAGTTGGTTCAAGACCTTTAAAAAACTCTAATGTGGGAATTCATCAGGAGGAGTGCAATCCAATTTAGCCAATACCACTGCAGATTCTGCTGAACTAACTACAGGTTCAACCTTTAAGATTTTGCTATACTTTGAGAAAAGAACATCGGACTTTAAAATAAAGTCCAGCCCTGCCTTGTGCTTGAATTCCAGAAAATGACCTAATTTCACCATCGGAGTAATCCAATCAGGCAAAGAGATCATGTCTTATATCCTGAAAATATTAACTGTTTTATCAGATATGTGATACACACAGAGCTGGGTCCTTCCCAGGTTTATATCTCATTGCAGTGTCAGTCAGATCTTCAACGATTTCTCCAGACTTTCATTTACATGGGAAATTGTCCAGAAATGCACACAGCTTTATATTCTACAGTAGTAGTTCAGAGTTATGAACACCTTGGGAATGGAGTGGTTCGTAACTCTGAACAAAACGTTATGGTGGTTCTTTCAAAAGTTTACAACTGTTCATTGACTTAATATAGCATTGAAACCTTACTATGCAAAAGGAAAATGCTGTGCTCTTTCGTAGTTTTACATTTAACATTGTACTGTTCTGTATTTGGTTTTCTTTTCTTTTCTTTTTTGCTGTCTGATTATGTACTTCTAGTTCCAAATGAAGTGTGTGATTGATCAATCAGTTCGTAACTCTGAGGTTCTATTGTATTTTCTAACAGGTGGACTAAGGCCCACTTTATCCAAAATGATTTACCACGGTTATCACAGAATATCTGTTATCTGAGAGAAGGATAATTCTCCTGTTCAGTCTGCTTCAGCCTAAATTCAGGAACAAAATATAATACAAAGTCTTAAGGGTCAAATTGCAGAAATTGATGTATTTTTCTTTTTAAAATATTTTTTAAAACACCCTACAACTCTCATTGTTATTCTAACAATGTTGTCTAGAGGATCTAGCACAATTTTTTTTCTAATAAATTTAGGCAGCTATCTTTAAATATCTACTTTATACAAAAGTCTCTGCTTTTCAGGATGGTCATTGCTCGTGCTCTCGCACAAGTAAACATAGTGAATGTTCAGGAGATTCCTCCAGAGTGGTTTTACAACTTAAACTGATGTTTTACCATTCTCTGTGCCTATCTCTTCCTTTTCAACCTGGTGAGCGAATCTCTAGTGAGTTCTGTGGTAGTATTCAAGAATATTACTTTAAGAATTCTTGTTCTGACACTGGGTTTAACCTGCTTCTCTAGCTGCTGGACCTGCCTGCTGGAGAAAGAGAGATTGTACCAAAGGTGTTTTGAAGTTAGTTGAACAAAAGACTGGGGACTTGATGACCTGCAAAATGTAGAGCACTGGTTAGAGCTACTGCTAACTTTATGCCTTTATAAAATACCTTCCCACTGGGTAGTGTTTTCCATTTACAGCCACATTTTGCACTATCACACTCTTTCACCTCCTCATCTGAGATCTTTACAGTGACTGAGCTACATAAGCATTTCATGGTCGTGTAATGCAACATGAAGAGGTAAAGTCATTTGCCCAGTTATTATCAGACAGGAATAGAATCCCAACCTGACTCCTAGTCCTGTGCCTGAACCGTTAACCAGCTTCCCTCTTTTGTTAACAATTGTAGTTCTCAGGTGCCTAAACATGCAGGGAAATAAAATTACTTTATAGCTAATGCCTGCTAGGGGATTGCAGCTGTATCCCTTTCTAAATGACTGAGTAGCAGGTGAGGATGCTGTTAAGAACAAGAGGCTGAGGGAGCCAATGCAAGCAGCCAGAAGATATTATACAAATATGGGGAACCCATAGCAGTGTGTGAATGGGGGGTGGGATTCTGTATTTTGTTTAATTTGATAATGAATTCAATTGGGATGTATTCATACTCGGTTTGTAATCACTTGGAGACAGATGTATTTGCCTGATGGCCTGTGGGGTACGATTTAAGCTTGCACTCTTCAGACATTTCCAGAGATTTGCCTTGTGATGAGGAAACTCTGCTGGTACTGCTCTTAGACCCTTTGCTTGTGCCTGAGGGATAAACGTGTCTGCTTGGCAGGCGGATTTTTATGTCCTCTCCTGCTGTGACTATTTTCTCTTCAAAGTGTTCTAATGACCAGTCAAGGCAGTTAGTATCTTTTGTATGAGAGGAGACACTTTTAACACAGTGGGAGTGTGGTGGGGGGGAACAGGGCTGGGCTGTTCTCATACATGCCAGCTGACAGTTGTTCTGAGGGGCCCGTACAGCAGCTGGGTATTAGCAGGGCATGGGGAAGCTCTGGCCATAACCCCATTACCTTGTCACAATGAGTGGGGGTTGGCCTAGGAGCTCTTCAATACTGGAGGATCCCCTCTGTGTGTGTTGGGTTGATCCTGCTCATTGGCGATGTAGTTTTGCTTCACATGAATGCAGGAAACAATCTGGACCAAAAGCTTTAATATGGGGGGAGGGGAGCAAACACAAATAGAGAAAGAGCAGTTACATTTAGGGTGGTATTTCAAAAAGCTCACAGCATTCCCTTAAACCAGCCACTGTCTCGTGGGAGCAGCATTAGCCTGACTCTGCATTTTTAAAAATATTACCCTTAAGGCAAAAATCAAAATGTGACGGAATATATCATGTTAGAGGAGAGAATTTGCTGTGGGAGCCTGCCTACAAGTATATTACAAAATGCAAAACTGATCACATGCTGCAGAATTAGACCCAGGAACTGATTGTTACAAAGTATTTGAGACCAGAGTTTAGCCAGGTTCAACATTTGGGTGGAGAACAAGATTATACTATTATAATAAGAAAAATTTTAAAGAACAAACAAACTGAGAACTTTGAAAGGGTTATAAAATTTCAAGCTTCAGGGCATACATCAACTTTTAACTCCTTGGGGTTAAGAGAAGCTTTTTCTTTGGGGCAAGCTATCTCATAACTGCCTACTGAGGGTTTCTTCCTCTTAAGCTTCTGGTAAGGTCTGCTCTCAGAGATAGAATACTGGTTTGGTCCAATATGGAAATTCCTATCTTTCTAAAATAGAAAAACAAATCACAACCTTTTAACTTTTAGTAGTTTGACACAAGTTGAGCAGGGTAGTATCTTTTATTGGTCCAGCTTCTGATGGTGAAAGAGACAAGCTTTCAAACTTACACAGAGCTCTGCTGGTATGGGAGTGATACTCAGAATGTCACTGAAAAGTCTCTCTCTTTCACCAACAGAAGCTGGTCCAATAATAGGTATTAACTTACCCACTTTGTCTCTCTACTATCCTGGGACCAAGACAGCTACAATAACACTGCAAACAGTAAAACAAACAAGGAGTCTTGTGGCACTTTTAAAGAGTAACAAATTTGTTTATCGCATGAGCTTTCGTGGGAGAAAATCTCACTTCATCAGACGCTTGAAGATGAAGAACTTGCAGGATGGGAGGAAAAAAAATGCAGGGAAGTGTGAGTCATAGGATTTAGATTCAAACAACTACTTTGCTTTGCTGTAAAAATCTGATCTGATCCAAAGATTACACTTCCCTGCATATATTTACCTCCCATTCTATAAATTCTCCATCTTTGATCATCTGACGAAGTGGGATTTTCTCCCACGAAAGCTCATGAGATAAATACATTTGTTAGCCTTTAGAAATGCCATAGGACTCCTTGTTTGTTTTGCTGAGTTAGACTGATGCGGTGGCTACCCCTTTGGAAATGAAAACAGTAGTTTAAGATGTTTATTACAAATACTTCTTGAGGAAATAATATAAGAAAACAATAATATTGCCATCTTCTTCCTGGTAAAGGATCATTCTAAGAATTAACTGTGATGGAAATGGCAGTATGATTCTCTGTAACAGACGAAAAATATAGGGGCATTGATACATCGCCTGATACAGTTTTACATTGTCCTCTTACCACATTTGTTGCAAGGAAGTCTCCCTAAATCTTTGAATAGCTTTATGTAACATTTAATCATTAAAATAAATTCCATTGTATATGGATACAGTGGTAGATGTTTAAATCTAATCTGCTATTACAGGAGACTTTTCTGAAGTTAAAGTTTGAACTCTCCAGAAGTGTTTGTTTGATCTTGAGGAAGATATCCTAATGATTAATGTTAACGATAAGGTGTTGATTGGTGCTTGGGAGAACCTATTCATAGAAACAATAGTCTATTATACTCCACTTTAACTACCATATAGCAATATTTAAGCTTTACTCTTTAGAAACAATAGTCTTATTTATACATCCCTGACTGCTTCTAAACCAGAATTAAAGTTCCTGGCTTGCAATTAGGTTCAAAGTGCACATTAGAATTTTCAGTGCTCCTATAGTTCAGGTCTACGCTCATTTGCAGAAAAACTCAGGCAGCATTTTTAGGCCTGAATGTCACAATGGAACTTACAGTTAAAGAAACAGAATGATAGAAAAGCTAGCCATAGTTTGAAGCACATCCCTATATTATTAATTTTAAAATTGTATAAAGATTTGAGATATTAACTGTGTTAAATCCTTTTTATTTTTTTTTATTTTTATTTTTTCACCTTGCCTTCACATTTGTTGCCTGTGGTGGGAACTCTAATGTAGACAAGAGGTATAGCCAGGGTTTCTCAACGCTGACTGGTAGAGTTTGATGATGATCAAATTTACCAGTGAGAAGAGCCCTGTAAAAAGTACCCCATCTCATGAACTCCCACTGGGGAATACCTGGGTCTGGGAGTGCAGAGGTCACAAATCTGGTCAAGTACTTTTACATTATTGTCACTCTATTTGTTAAGGGTTGATTGTTTGTTTGCTGCCATATAGAACATAAAGACATGGGCCCTGCCTCAAGGAGTTTACAGCTGGTTGCAACGGCCAGACACCAAATGTGTGAGATTCAGAGGACGTGTTTATCATAGAAGGTGTAGGATTTTCAAGAATGAAGAAGCAGCCTTTCACAAAGGCCAGGAGGAAGTCATTGATAACCTTAGCAAGGGTGCATTCCATTGAGTAGCGGGTGTAATGTACTATGGGTGCGGACAGAAATTACTGGGTAAATCATGCACCACACACTTTGGGCACTGGGACTTAGAACTCTCGTCTTTCAGTTGCAAAGATGTCACTCTCTACCACTTGAACTAAATCAGAATTGTTTTGCTAGCACTTAGTAAGCTATTTATCCCCTTCTTCGGCCAGCTCCTACAGGATGCCATTTCTCTCTGTCTCTTTCTCTGCCTAACACACATGCACAGAGCCAATCCCTTAGTCTCTCCCCTCCTATACACACCTATCATGAGCATCTCTGGTTCAGAGGAGTTCAAATCCAGCAGCCAGGGAATAATTTCTCCTCATACTATATTGCCACAGCTGTGGTCATGACAAACACTTGAGCTGGACTTGGTATTAAAGAGAGGGAGCAGCCCCAAGTTACTGGAATGTATTCCTCCTCTCCGTCTTCAATAGCCTTGGTGGAGCTGCAGGGTCCATCTGTTTACTCAGGCTTTGGAGCAGGCGGACAGCACTTCAAAGCCTAGTACTTAACGGTAATGGGGGAGTGTGTTTAGGTTTTTGTTTAATCTCTAGTTAATTATTTTTGAGTTTGGAGATGAGGTGCAGCCACTGGTTCCATTTTTTATGTGACTTTGTCATTTATTAAATGTGTATTATAAATATAAATAACCTGTAATGAATCTATGTGCTATAAACAGCAGAAGAAAGTTGCTAACTAAACATCATGCAAACACTTATGGTGCTGAAAATAAAAGCCTGGTCCTTTAGCTATAATAAAAACACAGATTTCTACTGAAAGAGTTAAAGGAGCTCTTCTCTAGTTGATCCTAGTCAGTCGTTAGAGTTCTCTGTCTCTTACATGCATTGGAGGGGCACCAGGACAGAATGTGGAAGCAATCAAGACAGATGATGTGGAAGCCTTCTCAACAAATTTGGAAATAGGTTGGATCTTGAGAAGTCAAGGTAAATGGTAGAACAAAATTTAAGGCTGAGGAAAAGGCCCTCATTTTGAGAGATTGAAACTTGGCTTCAGAAGAGGTAGCGTCTGAGGTAAAAAGATGGAGAGATACCACTGAGCCAGAGACTACTGTGAAAATGGAGACGGTCACATGGGAGGAGGAGCATGACGATGGCGTTCGAGACAGATTGCCTTTTTTTCCCCTTTGAAGTAGTTGGAGAAGTCCTAGGCAGAAAGAAAAGTATTTGATGGTGTGAGGAGAAAGGTAACAGTGGAAAAATAAAGACAATAGATTTGTGCTTACTCAAGTTTAAATTGACTTCTATATTGCTTTGTACATTAATTGTTGGGGATGGGTGGAATACCAAGAAAGAGGATTATTATAATGTAAATATAACTCAAAAGAGGAGGCTTCTTTTCTGCATGCCAAAAAATGCCAGCTGGAGCAAAATGAAAAGAACAAATGTAAATGAAACCAGACATTTATGTATTTATTTGAATTTATTAGCTGCCCACGTTATCAGAACAAAATGGAATTTGATACTTTATATTCCTGGTTGTAAATATTTCACTCCTACTGAAACTCCTTTGAGAGAGGATTTGTTTTAATGGTGTCTTTTGTAATCAGAATATAGAGTACGAACAAGGAGGGAAATACTTTTTGGTGATGAGAGAGATAGAGAGCAGCTTAAAAGTCTCTATAAACCATGTATAACAATGACTCCTATTTCCTCACAGTAACATTTGATTATCCATCTGTCAGTGAATTTGAAGGTGTCAGATTATGGTTTAAAGTAAGGGCTTTAAAAAAATACAACCTCAGAAATCTTGTGTAAATATTAAAAGAAGAATGGAGCCAGATGATCCAAAATTGTATCTTTATAATGGTAAATAAAATGGATGAAATCCTTGCCATAAGTACAAAGAGAATTCAATGTTTAGAAAAGAATCACCCTGCCCCTTCCACCTCACGCTCTTCCCCTCACCCTCTTACCACACAAAACTTTACCAGTTGAAATAACAGCTGTTGCCACTTTGCATCTCCAATGGGGTCATCTCTGGATCTGGGAGGGTAAAGGGGATCCTGTGAGCCCAGCCTGTCCAAAACTTTGATTATATGCTGATCCATTCAGGTTTTGCATTGTGCCTCCTCCTGACATGTACAACCTCTCGATGTGAACCTTCCTGCAGTGGAGTTGAAAAGATATGGAGGAACTGTCAGTCCTCCACACCTGGATAGGAGTAACATCCTCATCAGGACAGCAATGATTACGTGCTAACTAAATTCCAAAGGGGTAGCCGTGTTAGTCTATTGTAGAAAGATAACAGCGTCTGACGAAGTGGGATTTTCTCCCACGAAAGCTCATGCAATAAATAAATCTGTTAGTCTTTAAAAGTGCCACAGGACTCTGTTGTCGTGCTAACTAAAGTTAGGGCTTAAGCATATGCTTTTATTTTTTTCTGAATCAGGGCCACTCTGCATATTCTAGATTTAGGAGTGAATTTCTCTCCTTTGGGTTCATCTATGCTTAGAGAAAATGATAAATCAATTGATTATTTAAATTACATTGAACTCTCCACAGGGAGAATTCCTGCTCTTCTCCCCCCCCCCCCCCCCCCCCCGCAAGAAAGAATTCACAGTAATCAAAATGGTTATTTGCACATTGCAGTGTATTGAGACCAGGGCCGTAACCATGGGGTGGGCTGGGGCCCACCCACTTTGCCATGAGGCCCTCCCTTAGCGCCCAGCAGCAGCATGAATTTCTCTGCTGCGGCCACAGAACCACCCAGCAGCCACTGCCGCGAATGGAGCAGGGGCACCAGTGCCCACGCCTCTACTCCGCTCGTAGCTGTGGGGGCTGGTGGCTGCAAATGGAGCAAAGGCACCAGCATCAACGCCTCTGCTCCACTTGTGCCCCCAGCCACAGCAGCGAGCAGAGTTGAGGCAAAGCTCGTGCTGCTGCTGGGCGTGATGCCTCTCTCCCTCCCCCAGGGCGGGGGGGCAGCTTCCAGTCACGTGAAGCTGCCCCTGGCCAGGCCTACCCTCCATCTTCAGGAGCCCAGCCAGAAATCAGGGGCTGGCTATGTCCCTGATTGAGACAATATGAGAAGTTTGTTCTCCTTAGCTATATGCAGTTTTTCAATATAGTCGGGTTTCTCTATGGAAGAAATTTCACTTACACAAATCAGTCAAATTTATCTATCTAATCTGTCATGAACCTGAGAGACATGACACCCTCTGCCCTGGTATATTATATTTCTATTGATTTGATGGCTAAAAGAACTGATCTATGAGATTGTTGATTGATATTTGATTGGTTGCTCTGGTGCATTATATGTGCTGTTTTATTTTTTAAATGTAAATCTTTCTTGACTGCAACCTGCTCACACATGCTTCTTGTATATGAGCCACCTTCATCTTTTTCTTAGAACATATTTTCAGTATGTTAGTGTGTGTGCTCATTTCCTGTCTTTTTAAGTTCAGGCACATTCTTTTTTATCTTAGGAACTTCTGTTAGTAACACAAGGTCTGTTAAGACCAGACAATGAAAGGCACTAGCACATTTTCTTCCTAAGAGGTGGTGTGAGGATGACATCATTCATCTGTGCTAGACACTGACTCATAGGCATTTGACCTGAGGGTGGAACCCAGTAACAGGGGTTAACATGATGTCATCTGTGGTTGCACAATGTATTTCACAGTCCTCTTTTCCTACCATCTAAATAATTGCAGAGTGCACAAGATATCAAAGTACAGCAATATGGGCAAACATAGTTGTTGGTGCTTTTCCAGGATGCTCTGCAGACAACCAAGAGATTAGAAAAAAAAATTATGATGAAAAAGATTGGATTTGGACTTTGGATGTTGAAACGATGTGTTCATTCAGTAGCCAGAGAATAAAAAACACACAAACAACCACCATGAAATTGTCACCACTTACAATCACTTTGAATTGGTTATTTAGTTCATTTTCGTTTTAAAGTAGTTAGATCTGTTCTTAGATTGTAGTTAGTTTGTTTAGATTCATTTTTTAGATTTAGTTGAAGTTTTTCTTACCTCAAACATGTTTTGATTCGTGCTTTGTTTTGTCCTGACATCTTTTTGGCTATGTTTTCAACTTTTCTCAAATGACTTTTTTTCTTTGCCTTCATACTTTGGCAGAGGATCTGGTTCTTTTGAAATATAGTATGAATGTGTATTTACTAGCTGGGAACCACAAATGACATTACCTGCAGAAATATCTGTGATATATAAAGAATTTTTTAAAGGAAATTACCTGTCAACTCCATTGATTTTTATAAAATTGTGAAATTGAAGACTTGACAGAATCTGATATGTAGGAATATTCTGGGACATAGAAAACATAAGGTCAGATCCTAAGTCTGGTGTAAATCAAGCAGTACTAATTTACTAGAGCTGGTTAAGAATTTTCTTTGGATGATATCAGTTCTTTGAAACTGAAGCTCTTCATGTGAAATTTCTGAATCAAAAAATTTGAAAAACATTTCAAATTTATTAAAATGCCCCATTTTGACGTTTTCTAAACAAAAAGATTCATATTTTTAATTTGAAATGACCCGTGGTTTCAAAATTTTAGTTAATTTATACTTTGAAAATGGGTAAGAAAAATTAATGGATGAAAGTCTATATGAAACATTTTGAAAAGATTAAAATTAAATGTTTGATTGACCTTGATGCAAGAAAAAAATTGGATTATTGGTTTACAAAAACTTTAGATTTTGATTTTTCATCTACTGTCAAAATGGGGGGAAATATCAAAATCTTGAAAACTTTTGTGGGATGGGAAGACACATTTTCTCCCAGAAATTTTCTGCTTTTATTAGAGTCCCCACCATGAAAAAAAAATTATGGATTGGTTCTTCATGGGCCAGATTTTAGAGACCATAAAAGTACCCCTTCCAATCTAGCAGAATCAGGCTCTTGCAAGCATGCATACCTACGTTTTTCTCACAAATCTCAAATTATGACTGTGCACTAAACGTTTTCAGTAGCTAGGCTTATATGCTTTTGCATATACTTCTTTGGAAATCTGGCCCTATTTTTCTGCACACAACATATATCTTCTGTGAAAAAATGAGATTTAATGAAACATACTCATTATTGTGTCTAAGTACTATTTAATAAACACAGATTTGTTTGAAAATAGAAACGTTGGCTGAAACTTTAACAATCTAACATTATTCCATCAGAGCTATTTAAGCTATCTACAGGTCATCTTTATTATTTTTTTAAAATCCAAATGATTTGCAAATTTTAATTTTGTAATTTTCATTTCCCAAGTGGATTTTCTTCCAAACATCCTTTTAGAAATGATACAGGCAAGGGAAACCTGAGGAAGTGTCCCTGTGTTTCTAATTTTCATTTCATTTTATCTGCTTAGTTGGAAAAATACCCCAGTTCCCAATTAAGCTTTAGGAGTCATAGCCAGCAGTAAATATCTTCAATCATCATCAATCATATGTGGGTCTCCTTTCTCCTTTCTCCAAAAGTCTATTCAGTATAACTGGCAAAAAAATGTCTGTTGTAATATGCTTTTAATGGATTTTTTTGACAAAACAAATTTTTATTTCTTTAAAATCTTTCAACTGTATTCCGAAAATATTTTGAATGTTTCCATATGGAAGAAAGATATGAGTTCAACCAGAACTTCAGGTTGGGTCAGAAGGGAACAGGGAGATAGAGAGTTGCAGTGAATTAACGCTCTACAATGTCTCCATTAGAAACATACAAGAATCTATGGGTATGTCTACACTGGAGGCTCTGGTAAGTCGACTTAACAAGATCAACTTTAAGTTGACTTAAAGTTGATCTTGTTAAGTCAACTTAGAGTGTCCACACTGAAAATGCCAGTCGACTGCCTGCGTTTACACTGGCAGGTGCTAGGTTGACGGAGGAGTGACCAGGAACTCTGGGAGGGGACCATTGTTCCCTCTAAGCTGATGATGCAGCTGAGCAAGATTTCGTACTTGTTGAGCAACAATTTGTGAGGCATGGTGCCTCATGGGCAACAGTTTTTTGGCACTGGAAGCATCAGCAAGCCTAAGTACCTTAAGTGAAAAGAAATGCATAAATGTTGTCTTTTCATTTTAACTTTAATAAAAATGTTTAAATGAAATATTGTAGTTTTATTAATTTACCATGGGTTGGGCTGGAGAGAAGAAAAAGAGCTGTGGCCATCGGGCTGGGGAGAGCCATGGCCGGGGCGATTGGACTGGGGAGAGGTGCGGCTGGGGAGATCGTGCTGGGGAGAAGGGGAGAGGTGCGGCTGGGGAGATCGTGCTGGGGAGAAGGGGAGAGGTGCGGCTGGGGAGATCGGGCTGGGGAGAAGGGGAAAGCCCCAGCTAGGTAGAGCGGGCTGGGGAGAGCCGCGGCTGGGGACATCGGGCTGGGAAAAGCCGTGGCTGGGGAGATCAGGCTAGGGAGAAGGGGAAAGCTGCTTTCCCCTGGCTCTTCCCTTCTCCCCAGCCCAATCTCCCCAGCCACATCTTTCCCTTTCTCCCCAGCCCGCTCTCCCCAGCCTCGGCTCTCCCCAGCATGATCGCCCCGACTGTGGCTCACCCCAGCCGGATGGCTACCCCTCTTTTTCTTCTCTCCAGCCCGACCCATAGTACATTAATTAGCAAAATAATTAATGAATTAGTAATTTAATTTAATTAGTAGATTAATTAATTAGTGAATTAATATTGGAGACAAATTAGGTCAACTTAATAAAGTTGATTTAAGCCTTAGGTTGACCTTAAGAGGTGGTGTTATAAAGCCAATTTAAGGAAGCACATAAGTCGACTTATTAAGCATCCAATGTGGATGCAGGGTTCTTCAGATTGACTTAACCCTCCTTAAGTCGACCTAAGGCTCCAGTGCAGACGTACCCAAGGACACTTAAATTACTGTTACTTCGTACTTCACCATTTAAAGCCTAATCCCACAAACACTTAAGGAGATGTGAGTAATTTCACTCTCATGAATATCCATTGAATTTAGTGGAATTAATTACATAAAGAACATTTATAATAAAGTATTTCAATTAAAATAACCAAGTTTACAAATAAAATAGAGATTCCTACAGTCTTTATACAAGGGCTAGTCTACACTGGAAGTGCACCATAGCTGCATGGATGAACCACTATAGCATGTCTTTGAGTCAGGGCCCCGCAGGAGCCTTCTTGCTACTCCCTGTAGTATTTACACGCCTAGCTGTACTTTCCTACAGTTCCCTGACTACCTACATGAGAGAGTGTTTCCAGGGTTAGTCCTTAATTGATCATGTATTAGCAGACTGCGGGAAAAAGTATTTCTAATTTTTTTATTTAGACTTGACAAATATTGGCAAAAGAGAAACTGATTTTCCTCATCCCACCACCACACACACCAGTGTGACCTGCTTAGAAAATACTTAGAAAGCCCGTTTTCTCTCTCGAGACAAATGCGCTAGATATTATAATTAGAAGAAAAAATGGAATGAAAACATTAATTCCCAATATTAAATTCCAATGTAAAAGTGATTCTAGTATCTTTGAATCTTGCAAACAACCTTTAATGATTTAATGTAAAGCTGTAAACAAGATGCTATACAGAAAGCAGTAATTTGACTAGCAATTTCCATTTATATATCCTTGAAATTTGCTTATAAACTGTCAATGCAAGTAGGAATTTATTTTAGGAAAATATGAAGAAAACGTCATTTAGAAAATTTGGAGTTACCATGTGAAGCAGTAACTTTATAAAAGGTAAAATGTGGCAGTTAGGTTTGTAATGGAGGGTGGGATCTGCACATCTGTAATTTTGAAAAATATTCCTTTTTTTAAAGATCCAGCAGAGTACAGTGTACTGAATGGATATTAATTCTTTGCCATTTCTAAAAATGAGCTGCTGCTCATATGGTGATAATAATTGTAACTTATGTTTAATCTGCAAAAAAAACCATACTTGATTTCTACAATGGCTCATATTGATAGGATTCTACTGTAGCAATACTGTCTTTTTGGTAATTTCTGGAGCGGGAGGCAAAGGTGTATGGCTGCTGTGAGGGAATTCCATCCTTATATAAAATTAGAGTTCACCAAGAACCTGAACCTCTCCACTTTTAACACACATTGTGCAGGAGGTCAGACTAAATGATGATATTGGTCCCTTCTGACCTTAAAGTCTGTGAATCACTTGGGCCCTGAATCAATAAAGCATTTAAGTATGTATATTGAATGCTTTGGTGAGTAGAGAGGACTTAAGTATGTGCTTAAGAACTTTGACATAAGTCCTTAAAATGCCCCTTGATTTCAGTTTGTGTAAGGAATACAGGATTAGCCCCTTATAATACATTAAAATGCCTGGATCACAAGATTCTGCTGTCGTCTTATCCACTTTGCAAAGTCATGTCCCCATCACAGTATTATCTGAGCACCTTTTTTATTCTGTAAATTTCCCATCTGGCAAAGTGAGATTTTCTCCCACGAAAGCTCATGCAATAAATAAATCTGTTAGTCTTTAAAAGTGCCACAGGACTCTGTTTGTTACTCCTTTCTGAAAGGAGATGCTATAGGAATGTCTTTGGCTGTAGGAATATGCTATACTGCAATATGAACAAACTTGGAAGCAACATTTCGATGCTGAACTTGACCATAAAACAAGGAGGGAAAAATTAAATAGTTTTTGCACAATAGCCTCCAGGCATCACTCACTTCTGATGCAAATAAATCCATGCAGACAGTGACCTTGGCAGCATTATGAGGGCAATCTTTACGTAAGCATGAACAAGTTCTCCAGTGTACTGAGGCATAAACAGACTTTTCTTTGGCATCAGGCATGCAGGGTTTTGTTCCAATTATATATTTCTTGAATAAATATGTTTGTTGTAGACAATGCACAGAAATGTGTCTCACAATTTACCATTATGTTTCCCCTAAGGACTTACTTGCAGTAATCGAGGATGGCTTGGTGGTGGGTTTTTTTGTTTGTTTTTTTTAAACCTAAACACTGAAAGTTACATACAAAGTTATAGCTTTTACAAGAATATGTACTATTGGTAGATCTGTATCTTTTTTCCAGCAATGGAGCAATCTGCACATTCTGGATGATCGCAGGAGATGGGGGGAAAAAAAATCTATGGCCAAAAACCAGAACTACACTACTTATACTGATGATCTTTAAACACTTCATCTGAATGTTTTCTTCTGTAAACTTTGTATCTCAGTCATTCACAGTAAAACATATATTTAGAAGTGTATGTATATTAATAGTATTGAAAGTGTTATTCAGGTTATCCAATCATAATTTTTTAAAACACAAGGCAATTTGTGAGGGTTAATTGTATTCATCTCCAGCCTCTTTATAAATTAAGTTGCAAGATCCTTATCTGCCCCATACCTGATGGCTGATCAAAGTGATAAAGAGGGCATAAGACACCTTCTGACTCTTCAACTTGGATTACAGGCATTATAGAAAGCAATAGGATTGGGTTCCAGAGTGTTAGTCTGTATACAGCAAAAAGAGATGCATCTGACGAAGTGGGTTGCACTCACAAAAGCTTATGCCTGAAGAAATTTGGTAGTCTTCAAGGAGACCAGCTTCTATGAAGCCCACTACTCTCCCTTCCCCCTCACATGTTGGGGAGGTGCAGACAGGTGATGGCTAGTAATGTGCCGAGCCTTGAGTCCACATTTACCCTTCTCTCAATGAACTGCCAATCCCAGCTAAGTGGGAGCAGACAGTCGTGAACTGCTACTTACAGAGATTACTTTTCCTCTGGAGTAAAGGGCATTCGAGCCACAGTCACAGTGCCTTCCCTGGTCTTCTCCTAGAGGAGTGCAGTTACATGCTAATTCTTACTCATTGCAGGTTGTAAATTAGCAATCTAGCCTTAACTGCCAATGAAAACAAAACCAAGAAAAAGCTATTTTAAAATCAAAACTCTCTTTTCAAATCCAGGAGCACAAAGTTGTTTAGAATTTTTTCTTTGTTTTCTGTATGAAAAAACAAACAAACCCCAACACGCATTCCATTCCAAATCCTCAGAATCAAAATATATTTTCTAGGATTCATTCTAGAGTTATAACCCCCGAGAATGTAAGTTTATAAAGGAGGGTCTGTCAGAACCTTAATTGCTGTGGCCCTGTAATTTCATATGTGTTTCATTATATGTTATATATCATTTCAGTATATGATATACACATTCCCAAATATTAAGTATATCCCATGAAATAACAACACCTAATAAAAAGGGATCATATTCATACTAATGATATATTTGAATTGTGCAGAAACTAACTGAACAAGCAATTTATTTCCTGAGACAGGAATGGGGATATTTTTAATTTAAATTAAGCTGTCTAATGCATTGTGAGAAGAGCAGTATGTTTAGTGTGTAAGAAGTGAGAAATTGTTACTTGATTTGTGAAGTATCCCTGTCTGAAAATGTTTTTATAGTGTTGCATGACAGTATCGACTATGCTCGGAATTACAAATCACTCTACATACTTTGGGATAGGCTCTTTTGGGCTGAAGTTCTGAGTCTCTGCCAAAAAGTCACGGGTTTTTGAAAATTTGAGGAAAGTCTCCTGGCTATGGGAAAACATGGGTTGTGAGAAATACTCTTCTTACTGTAAAACAGCCATCACACAGTCTTTTGTATAGGGCTATCACAAAAACAGCTGACTTTGTGAACTGGCACATATCGGCTATGTCTTCACTGCACAGTAAACCAGGCTCCTATCTTACTTTTAAGCCCAACCATCCTGATTCTCCTCACAGGAGACCCTCTGACTCAGGGCTTGTACACACTACAGCCTTATCGTACGGTAAGGAGTTTTCCCGTGCGATAAAGCTGTGACCGTATACACTACCATCTTGCTTGTTGTGCGGCAACAGCCCTCTTGCCGCACAACAGGTAAACCACCTAAACGAGTGTGGTTAGGTTTACCACAGAACAGCTGTTCCACGGTAGAGCCAGTGTGTACGCTCTTTGAGCTTTTGACAGCCTCCGGAAATGTCCCAGAGTGCTAATCGAGGCCTGTCCTGCCACAGGAGCTCCACTGCTGGTGGAGCCACCAGGAATCCTGGTGGTTTCCGGGACTGGCCATCTGGGCTGGGGGCTCCCCAGTGGGAGTCACCAAGCATGGGCGGTTTCAGCCCCACTGGCTGCCGCCCAGGCTGGGGGCACTCCAGCGAGAGCACCCAAGCCTGGGCGGCTTCAGTCCTGCTGGCTGCCTTCCCGGCAGTTAGCAGGGCTGAAGCCCGGGCAGGTGCTCCCGGCAGTTGGAGCCCTGGCCCTGGGGAAGCCCGGCTGCCACAGAGCTTCCCCAGAGGTGGGGCTCCACTGCCACCTGGGGCTTGAGCCCCGCTCCCGAGGCAACAGTCCCCCCCAGTGGGGCTTCAGCGGAGCAGGGCAGCCCCAGGGAACCCACCCGGGCAGCCCTACAGCCCTGTGGGGAAAGGGGGATGGAAGCAGCCCCACAGCCAGCCCAAAGTCTGGCTGTGACAGTGCATGGTGGGATAGGTGCCCACCATGCACTGCTCCTTGTAACAATAATTCAAAGGAGTGTGTGAACACCCCTTTTTATTACAAGGAGTGCTGTGTGGACAGATGAAAGCATTATAGTTATAACGCTTGCTTGTCCCGCAACAACTTTATTGCAGGACAAGTCTGTAGTGTGTACATAGCCTCAGGGTTGGAGGGTGCTAAAGTCTGGGCTAGCTGAGGCTATGCATTCAAGCCCAGGCTGCATTTTAATGAGGGCTGGAATTCACCAACTTTGCAGTGTGGTTGCAGGCAGTGCCCTCCCCACAATTAACCTTGAAGGACAGACAAGTTCTTTTGCAATTGCCACAGTTATCTGAGAAGAAATCATAGAGTATCTCAGTACAAAGAACCATGGGATATGAACCCAAACACACATGCACAAGTGCAGAATCAGTGATGAGACAGTTCCACAGATAGGGTTTTGCTATGAGGACCCTCGCAATTGAATTAGGCTAATGGAACTTGGGTAACTTTGCAGTAGACACACACACACACACACACACATATTGAGGTCAAATAGGGAAAATTATTTTAAAACACATGAGTTCTAAGTGACTAAATGATCACTTCTGAACATCCTCCAAGTCTCTCCTTAAATCTCACATTCTTTACTCTTTTTTTCAGAGACATGTTAAGCTAAAAGAGTGAAAAAAAATTCTTAAACAAAACAATAAAAAAACATAGAACAACTCCTACTACACTTCACTGCTTGATCACATTGAATTTATTGCTTCCAATTCCCTCTTTCCTCCCTTCTTTTTATTTGTACAGTAAATTGTGTATTTAGGTTGTATATCTAGATTAACTCCTTAGGAAACCGACCTGGTGCACAAATAATAATACAATTTTTGTTATTATTGAACAGATGTCTAAGTATAATCTACAGACAAAGGCAGTTCTCTTAATTTCTGTATAATATCTAGAGCAGCATATTCAAAATACTATGACTCTAGATCACAACTGGCAAACCAGTGTTGCCGACTCCCAAGCTTTTAATGCAAATTTTGCAGTGTTAGTTGGTTCTTTTTTCAAGCCCCAGCTTCCAGACTCAGGTGATTACATGACCTCTCAGCTTTAATATCTGAAAAAAGATAAGATTTTTAGCCTACATGGTTTTGGAGAAAAGTTAAACTAGTTAGAAACTTACTTTGTGCATTACTGAGGTTCTCACAACATCACATGGATCCAAAAGCTGAGGAATTACTAAAAATACCAAATATTGCAAATGTATCAAAATATCAGGACACGGCAAGACTATCGACATAAAGGGGAAGAAAATGCTCCCCAATGCATTTTAAAGTAATGCTGTTTGAAATGATACTATATTAAAGCACACCAGCAGGACGTGCATGGACCAATTAATGAAAAATACATTAGTGCACTTTAGAAATGACACCTTCATAATGCTTGTTGCCCCAGTATGTGGACAAGCCCATAGTTTCCATGCATTTGAAGAGATTCCTCATCAAACAGGTTTAACAATGTTGAAATAAGCAAATATTAAAAACTTTTAGGGTTATAAAATTGTTATTTTTCAAATCCATTTCTCTGAGATTATTTTATATTGAAAGCTTACTTCTGTAAACAAAAGGATTGTTGTAGAGGCATGATAGTGCTACATTTTAATGTCTGTGAGAGACTGTATGATGCAGAAGAAAGGCACAATTGGAGAAAAATTAAATGTAAAGTAAATGACAGAAAAACAACATTAAACTGACAAAAGCAAGAAAATTCTGACTAAAAAGAAGAACTGAATCATTAGCCCATCCTACCTGCTTTGTCATTTTGGATATCATATTTACAGCAGTCCAAAGATACAATAAAGCTGGTTAAAGATACAGTTTCAAACTCAGATGTAAATTTCCTGTTTCTTTTTTCGAATCAAGCCAGACCATTAATGCTATTTCAGCATAAATATTTTTGTACAAAATTTCCTTAGGGTGATTTTTTGTAGTTAACATACAGTAGTTTTAAAAAGCAAGCAACAAGAAATCACTTTATGTAAAAAAAATTTCCAGGATTTCTTCTGGTCTATCACACATGAAGCTAAGGGTTATCTGATATAGTGTGGAACATGTCTCCTTGCATATTTAACTTTTCTTGCTTGTTTAAGTGACATGCTTAAATTGGCTTTTTACTCATGTGTTTCCATCATGCATTTAAGCAATGAGACTTGACAGGGAGTGTATTATGGTTTAATAATGGCATGCCAGGGTATTCTGGCTTTGTGCCATTCGCAATCAATGTAGGTCATTACTAGATCATAATACATAACCCATTCTCTCTTATTGTGATGATAAAACATTTATTCTAAAGGGCAGGGGAGGAGCATGCAGTGTGCAAGAAAATACTTGTATAATGAAGACATTTTAATTTAGCGAATGTAAACCACAATGGCTTAAAAGATTTAATGATAAACATTTTAAAGAGGTAATTTAAAAAAAAATAAACCGTTTATTTATGAAGTCGTATTAGAAATTATTAAGAAAAGGGTGGGCATAGGGACCCTTCTGTTTTCAAAAGCTCTTCCTGCCCCATCCAACTTCTCTTTGCACAGAGGTCTGATATCTAGGGGTATGTCGACACTAGCAACTTAGGTCAACTTAAGGACGCTTAAGTCAACCTACAGAACACCGCGTCCACACCTGGCTTTCATTAAGTCGACTTAAGTACTCCCTTAAGTCGACTTGATAACTAACACTCTTTAGGTCGACTTAACGCTTAAGTTGACCTGTTAAGTTGACCTAAAGCCGGTGTGGACGCCGAAGGTCGACCTAATTCCCTAAGTCAACCTAAGGGGGATGGGTTGGGGAGAAGGGAGCCGGGGCTCCCACGGAACAAGGGAAATGTGGCTCTCCCAGGACAAGGGAGCCACAGCTTCCTTGTCCCGGACAGCCACAGCTCCCTTCTCCACGGGGAGCGCACCTCCCCGTCGACCTAGCACCTGCGTGTGTGGACGCAGGCAGTCGACTTAAGTTTCTAGTGTAGACTCTCTAAGTCGACTTAACAAGGTCGACTTTAAGTCAACTTAAGTCGACCTTGTTAAGTTGACTTATCAGAGTCAACTTAGCTTTTGAGGTGTAGACATACCCTAGGTGAGTGAGGCCCATGTTACAGGTCTATGCACACTGGTGTTTTGCTCCCCACAGGCTAGAAATAGAGCATATAATGGAGCATCAAACCACCATGCAGGGTTGAACTAAACTAGGCACTGACATGCCTCCTTTGAGACTAGCAGCCCAAGGTCACTTGGACCCCTACTTATTATATTGTCTAGCTGTTGAATACAGTTTCTCCTTATAGAGAAGGTCTAAATTTTCACAGCAACAAAACTGTTGGGGAATTTAATAGTTATTAAAGTAACTCACATAGTGGATGTAGCCCTCTTATTATCCACAGCATAGATATACAAAAGAGTCTTGTGGCACTTTTAAAGACTAACAGATTTATTAATCGCATGAGCTTTCGTGGGAGAAAATCCCACTTCGTCAGACGCTTTGAAGATAGGAAAGTTACAGAGTGGGAGGAAATTAAATGCAGGGGAGTGTATGACATAGCATCAGGTCAGGCTGTAACAGCAAATCAAAGTAGGTGTTAGGATTCAAAACACTGGGGAACAGCACATAGAGGAGGGG
>ML685792.1:11738388-11759283 GCA_007922175.1 Pelusios castaneus | reverse complement strand
GACATCAGAAACTGCAATACTGAAAAACCTGTAGGGGAACACTTCAACCTCCCTGCTCACTCCCTTAACGACTTGTTAATAGCTGTGTTGAAACAGATGAATAACAAATCACAGCTTCAAAGAGAGTCTGCAGAACTCGAACTTATATGCAAATTTGACTCAGTTGCCTTGGGGTTAAACAGGGACTATGGATTTTTCTCGCATTACATCAAGTGAATTGACCTCCCCCCTCCTCTATGTGCTGTTCCCCAGTGTTTTGAATCCTAACACCTACTTTGATTTGCTGTTACAGCCTGACCTGATGCTATGTCATACACTCCCCTGCATTTAATTTCCTCCCACTCTGTAACTTTCCTATCTTCAAAGCGTCTGACGAAGTGGGATTTTCTCCCACGAAAGCTCATGCGATTAATAAATCTGTTAGTCTTTAAAAGTGCCACAAGACTCTGTTGTCTTTCTACAATAGACTAACACGGCTACCCCTTTGGAATTTGACAGCATAGATATAGTACTCCCAGCTTTCTCAAACTGATCATACCTCAGCCCATGTGCAGAGGAACTATCTCCAGGGGCGAGAAGATAGTTCAGTTTCTACAACCATTCAGCCCAAGTCAGTGGGCCACTTTAGCGCTTTAGGTGATATAAACTCATGTTCTCTAGGATTAAAGGAGTTACAAAACTGTACTTAGTTAGTTAGGTGCCTAATTGCCGTTGATTTTCAAATGGGAGTTAAGCCTCTAACCTGTTAAGGGGCTTTTGAAAATCCCAGTAGACACCTTATCTGTCTTTAGGCACCCAAATACCTTTATGAGTCTGGCCCTGAGACTACCAGTTTATTTCATATACTATCAGATAATGCTTCAGTAGCTTTCAATTAAACTAATATCTGTTTAATGCTTTCTGGGGAAATACACTGTCTCACATGCTCCTGAATGCAGGTAAACAGATCTATACTGTTCATGCATGTACTGTTATTTCATTCCTATGCTTTAGCGGAGAGGATTTTCATAGCAGTACTTTAGTTTAGAATATAGGTCTGGGAGCATAGAATAAAAATTCTCAGAAATTCACATTAATTAAAATCATATGTATTGAGTTAGTGGGATCCTGTCATCACCTGTAAAATTTCTGTCAGCAAGCATCTGGGTTAGATTGAACTTTCCAATAAAATGTGTTAAAACTGACAAAGGTGCAAAAGGATTAGTATGTGAAAACTTGAGAGGAGAGCTTTGAATTGTGACGTTCTTCAGATTGTCATCTCAGCTAATTAAAGTTTCCCAACAAGGGAGACCATCTAATTATGTGGAACTGGGTTCATTCTGAATGGCCAGCAGTTTACACAAAAATGTATGTTTTAAAGAATAGCAATCCAGGCCAAATGTGTCGGCTCATGGGAAAGGACGTTGGCTTTGAATTATACAAGGATTCATGGTATTCCAAATGTTTTGTCCATGCAAAGGGTATTCTGGATGGAAGAGTAGCAGCATGAACTTGGTAGCAATTTAATAGGCATTTTAGCCATCTACTCTTATTTGCAATATTCATTTGTTGTTGACATCCTATAAATCAAATACTTTGTAGCTGTATTGTTCGTTCTGGATTCCCATTGTGCATGAAACTAAGTTACTTTGTCCTGTCCTTACACATTGTCTTGAGACAAACCCACAGGCAGTTTTAATTCACAAGTAAAAAAAAGATTCTTATATGACTTGACTTTGAAACATGTACAGTACTTTGATGTCCTAGCAAATGACAGTCCAAACATCCCACGCATGCAATGGCTGGCGGTTCCATTAAATAATCGTCCACCCATTAGGGAATTGGTGCTGAACTGTGTACATCCCAGAAAATTTGATGTCTCCAAATATCTGATAAGAAATGTTTGACAGCTTCGTTTGTTATGTATTTTTGTAGTTTTTTCCTAGCATTTAAAAAATAGTGCACGGTTAGTTAAGATCCATCTCCATTTGACTTCCTTATGCCATTTTCTTCTCCAAAAATATAGCACTAGAATGTCACATGGTTTTTCTCAGTGATTTAGGAGGCTGTTGCTTGTCCATCTGCCACCATTTTTTCCCCTGATTTTGTAATGGATACAAAGAACTTGACTTTTAGGGACTAAGTTATGAGTGTAGAAAAAATGTACGCCATACTTACTGTATTCTGGAAAGCCATGAATGTAAAAGACAGAGAAGCCATGTTGGCTAACCAAGTATGGACTCCCAGCATGGGCGGATTTTGGAGCTTCCCTTGGGGAAGGCAGCTTCACGGGACCCAGGCCTACCTCTGGCCCCATCCCATGCACCACTCCCATCAGGCCCCACCCATGCCGCTTCACCCTGTGCACTTCTTGCCTCCCCCAGCTCAGCACTTACTGTCCAGCACAGTTCTAAGTGTATGTACTTCTTTCTTCACCACCACCCCCTTCTGGCTTATTGACTCAACCCCTCCATTCCAGGGAATGGATGAGGGGAGCTTAATTTACATCATCTTTGTTATGCACTTCTCCACTGCAAATGGAAGGAAGGCAGCTCTGTTTACCTGTCCCCATGTGAACTATGTGAAATACATGGGGACAATGTATACCCAGATATACCACTAAGTTTCTATTGAGACTCCAAATCTCAATTAGTTCTGGACAAAAATAAATGCTGTAGACCAGATTCATTCCCTGCAATGTTTTAAGTGTATATAGCCTTTTCTGTATTATACCACATGTATCCAGACACCCTGTTGGTGTCCACATGTCAAAACGGAAAAATTGTAGGAGATTCAGAGAACCACAAGAATGATTCAAGGGCTGAAAAGATATGCCTTATAGAAAGAGAGAGACTTAGGGAACTAAATCTATTTAGGTGACTTGGTTGCGGTCTAGAAGTACCCATGCAGGGAGAAGATAGCTGAGAGAGTAGAGTGCTCTTTAATTTAGCAGGCAAAAGCATAACAAGATCCAACGTCTAGAAGCTGAATCTAGACAAAATCAAACTGGAAATAACATATACAATATTTTTAACACTAACAGAAATTAGCCAATAAAACATTTTATCAATGCTTGAGGTGGATTTTCAATCTCTAGAAGTCTTTAGATCAAGATTACACATCTTTCTAAAAGACACTCCAGTTTCCCCATAAATTATGGGGCTAGATGCTAGAATCACTAAGTGAAATTCTGTGATTTGTACTATGCAAAAGATCTGACTAGACTGTCACCATGCTCCCTCCTGGTCTTAAAAATCTATGAATCTATAAATTGTAAACAGGAGAATACAGTATCTGTAATGGAGGCCTCAGTTCTCCATAGCATACAAGCCCATACTTATGTTCCATTAACTTCAGAAGGACTTAAGTATCTACTTAAAGTTAAGCAAAATGGGTTGAAATGGTTATTTTTGCATTGTAAAAATGAAACATTTCAAATTTCACATGAATAAAATTTGGTATTTGAATGTTAACCACCTTTTACTCAAGAAAAGGCTCATTATCAATGGAAAAGAAATGAGACATTATGTAAAGCCATTCATATATTAAATATGGCACATATTTCAAGAAAATAGGCTCATTGCTAAGTTTGAAAAAAAGGGAGTATGGTTTCCTTTTGTTGTATTTTGCCATGGCTTACTGGACTCTCTCTATGAATTCTCAGAAACTGTAAAATTTTAACAAGACATCCTATTTAGAAGTGTTTGTGGTGAGCACCTGTAGAATTTGTATCCTTGCTGTATTACTTACCAATCTAACAATTGTTTTATTGCAGTGAAACGAGGTCATTTATGTACCAGATAGATTCATTTTTTTGAATAGACCCCAAGCCATTGTTTCCTACTGTGCTATTCCCTCAGGCACAGTGACCAGGCTTCACTGTGCTCAAACTCTGTCATAATTTTTTTCCCCTGTTAATTTTCAATTTCCTGCTTTTCAGAAATCTGTACAACCTTGCTGCATCCTGCTTCTTTTCTTTTCTGTTCTAATACTCGTATGCTCATCAGCTGAGCAATGTCTAGCTTTCTTTGCCTTCTCCACTGCCAGCTCAGTTTGCTCCTCCAGTTCTGGTCTCTTCTCTGTCTCCTGCCTAGTAACTCTTGATCAGTGGTAAATCATTCACTTCTGCTTGCCTCTTCCATCTGGAACACTCTCCTTCCACCCTGACTTCCCTCAAAACCACTTTCCTGTACTAAATCTTGCCTTTAAATCTTTGCCTTCCCTGTTTTTTCTCCCTAATTTGCCTTCTAGTTGACTCTGTAAATCATCTTGTGGTTCTGTATCTAATCGACACTATATAAAAATAAAAAGGATTGTGTTTCATTAGGAATTAAGTTATAACGTCTTCACCTTCCTAAGTGGCTAAGCTAGGAGGTAACATGCATAAACTACTAAGCGTAATAGATGAGCCAGCTGTTAGTCTACATGTCATTTGTTAATGAATACAGAAATTGTTTTTTCCTCTTCCGAATGTTGTGAACCACATCCCAAATTTTCACATCTCCTGCAGTTGAAAGAGCAAGCTCCTGATAGTCAGATACCCTCTAAGAGGAGCCTTGCCTCATTTTCCCTGTTACACCCTCACTTTGTTTTGTTTAAAGCAAAAACAAAAAACCAAACCCAATAATTGCCTAATATCTGTATATTTTTAAAGTTTAACAGGGGAGTTAGACGTGTCTAGATATTCTCTTCCCCCAAACTAGAATATGTTTTCCTCATCCCTGGATGTCCAAGACACCCTCTGAGGGAAGCAGCAGGCAATGAGCAAAAGAAGATAGCCCAGGTGTTGCTTTGGTTGAGACTGTCTCTCCAGGGTCCCTGGCAGCTGAGCTGACTATTGAAATGTCAGTCATCCTGACTGCAATGAGGAGGAGCAGGAAAGATCAGAGAAGATGTCAGGAAGGAATAAGACAACAGAGTCCCGTGGCACTTTTAAAGACTAACAGATTTATTTATCGCATGAGCTTTCGTGGGAGAAAATCCCACTTCGTCAGACGCTTTGAAGATAGGAAAGTTACAGAGTGGGAGGAAATTAAATGCAGGGGAGTGTATGACATAGCATCAGGTCAGGCTGTAACAGCAAATCAAAATAGGTGTTAGGATTCAAAACACTGGGGAACAGCACATAGAGGAGGGGGAGGTCAAATCACTTGTTGTAATGCGAGAAAAATCCATAGTCCCTGTTTAACCCCAAGACAACTGAGTCAAATTTGCATATAAGTTCGAGTTCTGCAGACTCTCTTTGAAGCTGTGATTTGTTATTCATCTGTTTCAACACAGCTATTAACAAGTCGTCAAGGGAGTGAGCAGGGAGATTGAAGTGTTCCCCTATTGGTTTTGCAGTGTTGCAATTTCTGATGTCAGATTTGTGTCCATTGATTCTTTGGCGCAGAGACTGTCCTGTCTGTCCAATATATAAGGCAGAGGGGCATTTCCGGCACATGATGGCATAAATCACATTGGTGGATGAGCAGGTGAACGAACCCTTGATGGAGTAGGTGGCATGATTAGGCCCTGTGATGGTGTCATCAGTGTAGATATGAGGGCAAGGTCGTTTGGTCTTTCTGTCAACTGTTACCTATTGCAGCAACCTAATATTGTCTCCCCTCCTGCAGCTGCCATGAGAGAGCCAGAATGGCCAGCCCCTCAGAGATTATGGCAGGGGGCAAGGTTTTCTCAAGACTACCCCCAGATATGTACCACTTAATTTTTTTTTAACATTACAATATTTTAAATTCTATGTAAGTGTATTTTAATTGTGGTTACTAGATTACAAAATGAAGGTCAGAATTAAAGCAATATCTCAGCTTCTTTTAGATCCATGAGAAAAAGGTGAATCTGCATAACGCGTCCAAAGAACTCTCATCCCTCCACTTCTCTTAGCTTTCTTTCAGATCAATAAGAAGTGTCATCTGTGCCTGACCTGGTGCAGGTGTTTCTTGTGAACTCCTTAAATAAACCGAATAAAAAGATATTGATGTCAGTTTACACAGGTGCAGACATCATTCAGTAGAACGCTATTTGCACACAAACACACTGCTGTTTACTGTCGGTGCTGCAATCAGAGCAGTGCCAGGAAGTCACTGAAGCAAGATTGAACAGGGTTTTCTTTTCTGTTGTTGTTGATTGATATAACTTTCATAAATTTCCTTCCCATTGGGCCAGGACTGGAGTCCCTGTTGCCCCCAATGAGAAGAGCATGTTCACATATTCGAAGAGTGAGTCACAGGAAGAGAGAGGCATTTCTAAACATTATAGGTGGAAAAAACAGAAAAGTAAATAAATGGGTGACTATAATGTTGGCTTTCTTTAGTGACCTAGCTGCAGTGTTTGTTGTATTTGAGCTTGGACAAGGTAACCCTATGATGGAGAATGGAAATTCAACATAGAGCATATGTTCAGTAGCACAGCACATATATCACCTTTTGGAAATACTGAGTTTGTTCTGTTCGAAATATCAGCAAGATGCGCTTGCACAATGAGCAGAGGAGAGTGTGAGGAAGGGGGTTCAAAGGCAGCTTAATGCCACCTTTGCAGTCTTCTGATTCCTGGAGCTGGTCAAAGATTGGACTGGTATCCAGTGAGCAAGGAACCCCCGAAAGGGCTGGTTGTATGAGCAGGGGGTAGTTGGAATGCAGAAGCATGTCCCAGTGAAAGGAATAGCACAAAAGATACAGCCTGGAGGAGAAGCAGTAAGTTCTGGCCTGCTGCCGGGGGGAAAACAGCATAAGTTTTACAGCAGTCTCAGGAATTCTAATTTACAGCAGCCTGTCCCTTGTTGCCAGTGAACTGCAAAACTGCCCTGAGTCCCTAGTGCTCAGAACTACAGGCACACCTTCTCTTCCCCTGCTCTGCCTCCTTTCACTCCCAGCCCTACCCCCTTCACACCACCTGTGGCACGTGTAGAGGGGCAGAACAAAGCACTGAATTGGTCCAGGATGGAGGGTTCTGGCAGACGAGAAATTGTAAGTTTATCAGCATGCATCATTTTCTTTTGATGTATAGAGTCCAATTTTCTAATGAAGAACACACACAGAAAATACACAGATTTCTTCTCCAGGAAATCCCACAAAGTTTTTCATATCAGCGAATTTTCCATTAATTAGGCTTTCTGGCTGGGAGACAAGCTCTGTGCTGACCTATCACACCCTCACACATACATAAAATTAAGTAATATTGCCACCAAAAAGAGCTCTAATTATGCTTTTCACCAACAAAGGTGAGCAGCCAATGTGCATGAGCAAACTTTTTAAAAAGCAATTTAAGAACAGAGAGAACACAGCAGTATTTTTTAACCTAGGATTAGTAAATGTTTTTGGAATGGATTGCCATGAAAATTATTAAGATTTGAAACACTGGGGTCATTCAAGAAACAGTTCGGACAGCATGAGGGAGTTAGAGTTTGTAAGAAAGGAATACGGTTTGAGCATTTCTACTATGTTCTTGAACACGTGTACCAAAGTATATACTTGTTTCTTCTTGGAGGATTAGAAAAGTGCCTACACTGCTTAAAAATGGGCTAAGAATTACACCTGTCTTTTCAACAACTGTAAAGTACTAGTAAAAGTAGCAAATGCCTGCAGGATAGACTCTGAACCATAGTATTTGGGAAAAGTTGCTTCAGTAGAAAAGCTGCTTCTCTCTTTCCTTAGCTGGGCTCTCTGGAAGATGGAGATGTGACAGCTTGAAATGTTTAGAGACCTTTTTAAATCTCATCATAGTTAAACCAGGGAGATTTGATATGATGGGAGTAAGATCAGATTTCCAGGAAACACAATGTTCTAACTAGAATTTATTCCACACTGACAAGATCACCCTAAGGATAGGAAATTGAGGCTTAACAAAGATTCAAAATTGAGGCAAATAAGCAGCAACCAAAGTGTTTCATTCTGCACTCATATCTGTTGCTCATGCAATACTGTCAAATGCTTATATTCAATTAGATGCTGTGGCGGAAAAACCCATATATTGATGTTGCAGGTGACTGACTTTCTGACACTTATCGCAGTCTTTTCTTTGGTAGCTTAGGTTAATGACTATAATTTGAACGCATTATTTTTAGTCTCTGCCATGTCAGTAGGAACTACTGAGTCATGCGCAGCACTTTTGAAAATCAGTCCATTTATTTGAGTGTCTGAAAATCTGAAATCAAGAGCCTGACTTTCAGCACCCGTTTTAAAAAAATCTTACCCGTAGCAGTTTGGCGCAAATATTAATGGATTTAAGAGACTGGAGCACACATTGATTCTGAACTTTTATGCAAAAGATGCTTGCTGGGGACTAAACTTTGCTCTTCATTTTGCAGGGCAAAATACATGACATTTGTATTTACGGGAGATTAACTATAACCAAGATTTAACTGAGAACAAATATTTCAGTGTAGCGAAAACTTTTTGCTTAAACTCCAGTTAATTTTTTAATTAAACCCAATATGAAGGACCATACTGTTTCATCCTATCTCTTTGCATGTTGCTTAGCTAAGTGAGGCCCAATCCTGATTTGGGACTTGATCTAATCACAGAACCATGAATATATAACACTTTTTATAGAGAGCTTGATCTGGCCTCTCTTTTGTGCCCTCACGTAATTGTGGGTACAAATATAACTATCCAAACATCTTAAGAGACTAATTTGCAAAGAGAATGCGATATTTTGACACGCAAATGAAAGGTTGCTCTCACAAAAATGGTAGGCTGCAAAATTGCACTGATAGAAAATTACTCTGGAATGAAAAAAAATTGACTTTCATCTTTGCTGTAAATATGGTAATATATATGTATATGATATTTTAACTTTAAAGGTGAATAATGGAATGTCTCCTTCAGAATCATAGATTGAATTGTGATCTGTGAGTTATTAAAGAAACAGTGACTAAAGAAATGGGAAATCATATGACTTTTTATAATTAGAATTAAAGCTTAATCTATAACTCAGTATTTTTAAATGTATCAGTGGGTTTAATTTCATACTCTGCAAAATGAAAAATAGTGGCTGTTAGGTACAAAATTGTAGCAAATCATGTACTTATCCATAAATTACATTGAGCACAGTGGGGCAGTAAGGGTGGGCTGTAGTACTTGGTTCATCTATGTCTCTCTTTAGTGAAAGATTCTGAGGATCATTACACACATTAATAAAACCTCACAATACTCTTGTATAGTAGGGAACTGTTGTTATCCTTTTTTACCAAATGGGGAATCAGAGGCACAGAGATGAAAATGATTTGCCTTAAGTCATATAACTCAGTGACAGAGCTGGCTACAGAAAGCAGGAGTTTGGTTTCCCAGTTCTTTGCTCTGATCTCTAGGCCACACTGTCTTCCTATAGGAGAGGATGAAATAAATATTTCTTAAAGCCCAACAGATCGTTTCAGAAAATAAAACAAACAAGGAGTCTTGTGGCATTTTAAAGACTCACAAATGTATTTATCGCATGAACTTTCATGGGAGAAAATCCCACTTGGTCAGATGCTTGAAAAATAGAACACTTTTTTTCCCCCCTTTCATTTTCAAGCGTCTGACAAAGTGGAATTTTTCTCACAAAATCCCATGTGATAAATAAATTTGTGAGTCTTTAAAAGTGCCACAGGACTCCTTGTTTGTTGTGCTGAACTAAACTAACATAGATTCCCCTCTGGAAGTTGGAAAATAAGTTTCACTTTCCAAACAGTAATATTGTTCCTTACAGTTGTACACTATCAGGTATGTTTTATGTGTCAAACCTTCACTAATGATAACTTGAATAAATAATTGCAACCCCCCCCAAACATCCAACAGTCTTGTTTAGTTGTGCTTATTGTTATGGTAAAACAAAAGATAGCTTACTCTTTTGTTATCTGACAATTGCCTGTTAGGTACCTGAACTTTAACCTTATAGGCTGTTGTCCTTAAAAATTATAAAATATTTATGAGTAGCTAAGAGACATAGGCTTTTTGTTGTGTTACAAGGTCCTCACAGTGTAGTAAATTGGCAGAGATTTTACCCTGAATTGTGAGGGCTCATGATGTATTTCAATGACTCCATTCTGTTGCTAATGGTTGCTCTTGTAAAAGATAGCAAAAACAAAGACTTACAAATTGCATGAGGCCTCATCAACTGGAGAATACATTGGAGACCACCCATTATATGTTAATGAGAATACTATCCTGACTGTTTGGAAACAGCCTCCTCCATTCTGGTTACAATATTGTATAGATTAGATCTATAAACACTAGTGTTATTTGGTTACAAATGGGTACATTGCAAATGTATTCCATCTGTGATAAAAATGAAGACTACATGTCATAAGTGTCTTTCTTCTTATGCACATTTTAGCCTGGAGCCACTGATCAAGTCTGTCTTATCTGATGACAATCTACCAGGTGCTTTGTTGATCTTAATCTTGCTGGCTCAACCAGAGTCCTAACATGGTAGGCTATAAATCTCACTAGGTCACAAAGAAGTCTGCTAGTGTCATCTCGAATTGCCTTCAGGGAAAAGAAACTGGATTAATTCATAGTTCCCTAGTTTTACAGTTTCACAGGCTGCCATTTCCAAAGCAGTGTTCCCCACTGCTCAGTAATAAATGAAGCTGTAAAGCTAATGGCTACAATTTACAATATTTCTTCTATTCTTATAACACAGGATAATTGGAGGAAAAAATTATTTGTAGACTGTCTCCTTTTCAGTGCAGTGCTGGAAAAATGGAACACCGGAAAGCCTCTTATTCCCTCATAAAACTTTTATTTCAAGAAAACATAATTAGGTCTTTTTCCTTTCATGAGTTAGAAAAAAAGTTCAATCTTAGAGCAAGAATTTAGCTAATCAAAACATGGGATACTTTGCAATATATTTCATTGCTGTCATATCTGCAAGCTGATATATTCACTTTTATACCACTCACCACCAGACCTTCAGTTAGGATAAAAGGGCATAGTTCTATCATCTATGATGGAGTTATACTAGTTTCTGTCAACTGAGATTGTGACTCAGGTTTTCCTTTTTTCTTGTCCTGCATGTGATTAAAGCAAATGAGTATGGGGAAAGATTTAAACAACTAAAGAAAAAGAAACATTTTTTTTCTTTCACAATTTTATATTAACTGAGCTTTTCATTCAGTTTAGAATAAATACACTTTTTTCCTCTGTCCAGTACCCTAATGGAATCTGAACAGGATTTAGGGCTGAATGCAAGACCACTGAAGGATTCCCAGTGACTTCAGTGGGTTTTGTGTCAATGCTATAAGCATTAAAATATATCAATATAATTTTGATGGTATATAGGGTTAATAAAATAACAGAAGCACTTGTGGAGATAAGGCCTTATGTAGGGCTTGGCAGATATGCTACACTGAGTTGTCCTTAATATCTGCCACGTGGCATGTCTTGAAAACTATGTTTGTTTATTTATTTATTTAGATTCCAAAGGGGTAGCCGTGTTAGTCTATTGTAGAAAAACAACAGAGTCCTGTGGCACTTTAAAGACTCACAGATTTATTTATCGCATGAGCTTTCGTGGGAGAAAATCCCACTTCATCAGATGCTTTGAAGTGAGATTTTCTCCCACAAAAGCTCATGCGATAAATAAATCTGTTAGTCTTTAAAAGTGCCACAGGAGTCTTTTATTTATTTAGAGTGTTTCTAATTGTATACCTCAAAATTTTCTATTAGCTAAGGATAAAAGTCATCCCCAGTAGGGCATAACTTAATGAACTCTATCTGCATCAGGGAAATCTGCCTTCAAATCCTTTCTTTCAGACATCATGTTTTATTTCTATGCTCACACTTTAAATACACATACATATAAAATTAGCTAAATGGAACTTTGATTAGCTAGTTGGAAGAGGCCAAATTCTGCTATTGTTTAACTGAGATCAAAATCTGGACAATAGTTTTTTTTATGCTTACCTGCAACTCCTGAAATTTCTGGTAAAATTTCAAAATGTTCAGCTTTAGTTCCTAAGAAGTCAGATTCTGAGCCAACACTATAGTAATATGGGTCTCTTCCTGCCCCCTCTGCAGCAGTGACCTGGATTTCAGTATTGCTTCAGAGGCAACCCTCTTCTGGATTACTTTTGTAATCTTCCTCTGAATCCTTGAGAGATTTTTCCAGAAGTTTCCTTGGGAATACTGTATTATGTAAGCATTGCGAAGGAAAAAGCAAAGTGATTCTCCTCGCATTTTGAAGAACAAAATACCAAACATTTACAGGATAGTTTTGCCCATTTATGTTAAGGCTAAAAGATGTTAGTAAAACAGTTTCGGAGGCTGCCTCTTGTCTATTTTGTTTTCCAGTGTTTATTTTTAGATATTTTAGAATGTAATTTAGTGCCTTTCCTAAATACAAAATTAATTTCCTGATGTTCAAATTAATTGGTAAAATAAATTTTACCATCAGGCTTGATTTAGGAGGAGCGACTCATATGCTGGATACACTGCTGCTAGCTGGTTTTCATCATTCCACTGATTCCTTAGAGATGTTTTAAATCACTAGTTATTTCTTAGGAGTTGCATCATTATTTAATATGGCATTTCTGACCCTTATTTAGCTTGTATGTGAAGCTTCAGATTTAGGGCATTTGTGTTCACCAGCAATCCAACTTTTCTCATACTCTTCACTTAGATGTATTATCTGTTAAGTACTGCTGGGCAAATCTCTAGTTATACCAGGCCAGACAAAAAGTGAACTTGATAGCCAATTTTCTACTCTGTATGGTCATCTTTTCATGAGTTAATCCCTTAACAATTTTTCAAGAGAAATATACAGTACAGAACAGTCATTATCCCACATCTGAGCAACGGAAGGTGGCCGTGGCATGGGACCAGCACACATTTACAGAATGTTAATTAATGCCACTGTCTGAAGTAGGCCAATGGCATTTCTTAAAACATTCTACTCGCTGTGTTTTGTCCTAAATATTCCATGGAATTTAAATCTTTCAAAGCAAATGTGAAGCTTCCTTTTTCATTTTCTTCAAATATCTGCAGAATGTTAATATTTGTCCAATCCAGCCTTGTATGAGAGAACCTCAGATGTTTTCCCTTCTATGACAGTTAAAGTGTAAAAAACATTCAGGAAGCAAGATTCAGCTGTCATTTATAGTCATACAACCCCACTGTTTTCTATTTATGCCAAAAATGACGCCTGGAAATTAAGTATTATTTAATAGTGCAGAAATTTAATTAATTAAAGTTAAAAGTGTTACAGGAGGCACTCATAAGCTCATAACTTACACAGCGGTAAGTGCAAAGCAATGGACATTGGAAAAAATAGTAACTACGCATATTAGCTATTACTACTCAAGAAAGAAATCTAGGAGTCATCATGGATGCCTACCAGAAGCTGGGAGAGGAAAATGGGTGGAGCTCTCCAAAATTTCTGTGATCTATACACACTCCTCTGCTGCTCTGGTACTGGCCATTATCAGAAACAGGAGAGTGGGTTAGATGGACCACTGGTCTGACAAAGTATGGCAATTCTCATGTTCTTAACCTCTCACCGCTAATAAACTTACTCCTTAACTAGAATTTTAGTAAAAAAAAAAAAATGTAACAAATAGTGTTCTTTATGCCAGAAATGCTGCATGATAAAAAAATAGAACCCAGCTTACTCTCCTCTAGCATTGGGAACAGGAAGTAAAAAAAGAAAAAAGTAAAAATGTACTTTAGTCAGCAAATTCAGCAGCTCTGACTCCAAATACGCACAAGGAAGAAATCTGATGAGTAAAAAGGTACCATTTTCACCAGGACTTTCTAAGTGAGAATCATATTTGAACCCATATGCTTCCTTTCTGTTTAGAAAATCATATGAGCAAATACATACTCTCCAACAGTCACCTGTATTCCATTTCTGAGTCTCTGGTTGGTAGCCCACATCCAGCTCAGATAGCAAGTCTCCAGTGCTTTGATAATAGACCCTTTTGACTAGATTTTCAAAGGTAGTTAGGCAGCTAATATAGATAAGTACCCAGTGAGATTTTCACACTTTTCCCACATTAGCATGTTAAGTGCTTATATAAGAATGGCCATATTGTTACCCAATGGTCCATCTCGCCCAGTATCTGGTGCCAGATGATTCAGAGGGAATGAATGTAACAAGACAATTTCAGATGATCTATCCTCTCTCATCCAGTTCCAGCTTCTAGCAGTTGGAGGTGTAGTTTCCGTTGAAATCAATGAAATGCAGGCAGCAGTATTTAACATAAGCTGAAGTCTCCATGTTCCTTCCACATTCAACTCCACTTGTGATGAGCTACAATAATGTAGTCTGCAGGTTTCAAACACATGGATCACTGTGGCCAAATCCTCATCAAGGAGGAAGGAGTGAAGTTTCTTACAAAGTTGCAGATGGAAGAATGTTTGGATTTTAACCATTGGTTCCACTATGTAGTGTCAGAGACAAGCAAGAGCCGAGGCACCACTTGGACTAACAGGAGAGAGACAGCTTCTATGAGAAGGGAGGATGGGGTATTCTGGCTATCTCCTCAAAGCATTTTCTCCTCCAACTAGCATCACTTTAGTCTTGCCTGGGTTGAGGTTAAACCAGCTGTTTTTCATCCAGAAGCTAATATTTTCTAGGCATTGTGACTGCACTCACTGCATCTGTAGAAAATGTTAAATGAAGTGGGCTTTCTCCCCCTCCATCTAGACCCACAAACATCACAGAAGTCTGCTGTCTCTGACTTCCTCTCTCGTAGACCTTCTGGGTCTCTGAGGACGAGACTCCCTCTCAAGCAGGCTTTACGGCCATATAAAAAAACAGCAACAAAAACTTTAGTAAATTCCCTGTAAAGGGTTGGTTTAATGACATTTTTATGTCTTGTTTGAGAATTGCAACCTCAATTCTGCATTTCTGGATTCTAATGCCATTTGGAGTTGGGGTTTTTTTTTTTAGCTCTAACTTTATTGAAAGATAGTATTTATTCAAACCAGTGAAATGTGTCTGCAACTTTAACTTCACCTGAACAAAGTGGCTTGTATGATTATGTAATGATTCTGAACTGAAGACCTCGGGAGAAGGATATGCATGCTTCGTTCTCATTTAAAATTTCTATGATATATATGAGATTATACAGAAAAGCCCACTTCAATGCAGTCCTACCAGTAGTCTTCAACTCCCTCCTGTTTTATAACACTTGCTTAGATAACCAGTGAGCAATGAAGAAACAAGAACTATGTCTGATATTTTGAATGATGGGGAAGAATGGCATAACGTGCCAGGAGGATGAAATTGCGTACGGACAGGCATTCTTTTTATCTCATTAACAGATGTGACAGAATTCATGTATCCCTTTAGATGCTTTTCATCTGATCTGTTGGCAAGCTTCATGTTGCTACTCTGAACCATCTTATATATCTTTTACTGAACCTTCCTTCCCTAGAGCCAGCTATTTACAATGTGCATCCCCTTCCCTCAGTCCTGAGTAGCATACATGTATTAGATACCTGAATTTAAATTAAAGAATAATCCAGATATATTTTTAAAAATTGAAAGTCAACTCAAAAGCATTAACTAAAGCCAGGATAAAATACTGTTTGTTTTTGCTGCAGTATGCTTTAGGACAAATTTTATTCCTAATGAAATTGTATAAGTAGGGAGTAATTCCATTTAAACCAGTGAAGTAACCCCAGATTTAATACTAGAGAAGAATTTGGAATATAACATAATTAGTAATATATATTGTAGAAACTCAGAAACACTCATTAACAAAAAAAGATATTTTTTTATACCCAGGAACACCCCACTGAAGAAATTACAATCTTAAAACGTGTAGATTTGATGACACTTCAATTTTGTTTAATTTGGTGGGGATTTTGCATTTATTTCTCCGAAATTTCTCCTTTTACAGTACAAAAAGTTGAATTGATCTCTATTTCTTTTAGTCTTAGTAAATTATAGCTGAGAAACTTAACACAAGAGGCTTGTTTGTAAATGTTATGAATAGTTCTCAGTGAAAACTTTGTTTGATTTCATTTATGTTTAGTATAATTTGTTCTGCTCTAGGGCATCCTGAGAATAGGAGATTGTACGCAAATGAATACTGAGTGAAGCAAAGATCATTAAGAGAGGAATCAGGGGAACCACACATGCTGGACACAATTGTGTGTGTGTGTTTGTGTGTGTGTTATATTATGCTATCTTGGACACATCGGCACTGACTGCTTTGTTCCTAAGAATGACCTTTGATCAAGAGAGACTGCATGTGTCTTTGGTCATTCCCACATCCTAGGCTACTGTAGATGAAGGGAATTTCTGTGGTGTCTTAACTATAATCTCACTGGGAGCTGCCTCATTGTGTGCAAACACTCTGGTAGATGTCTGCCTTGTTGAGAGTTTACAATTGGAGGAAAGGACGGTGGCATTACCTCGAGCATACTAGGCATTGTGCCAGTGTAACTGAGCAGATGGTGACCCTTGGGTCATGGGACTATATTTCTGAGATAGATGGGAAAGGAAATTCTACAGTTTGCAGACCAGATGGGGAGTTCTCACAGCGCTGACTATAAGGAACATACATATACATATATGGTGCAATAGAATGTCAAATTGCAATAAGGAAGTGGCAAGTGAATATTATTAAATGTAAGGAAAACATAACAGTGGCTTTTACACAAATGAGTATGAAATTGTAAAGGTGTTTTACATAACTGTTAAATATAGCCTGCACAAGTCACCTGCTAACTTCAGTAAAATATTCGGTTGTTTTAATTAAATAGCATTAATAATGTGGGCTGTCAGTTAAAACAATATTAACAAATATCTGTCATTGCTTTTCTTCCAACAATATCTGTGGGTTTACTTGCTTTTAAATGTTCCTTTTATCTGGATTTTTTTTCAAAGTGTCAAATTTACAGATAATTCCCTCCCCCTCCCCCCCTTTTGGTGAGATATGAAGCAAAGAACCATATCTGAGTTTATTTATCTAAAATGACATTCTATTGCCACTAAAATAGGGGGCCTTTTCCCATAATTATTTTAAAAAGACTTATTGCTAGGCTAATCAGCAAAATCCTGTAAAGCAGAACTGATTTTACACAAATGATAAGGATCCTTTGGCTGCCAAAAAGCCACCAATTAGTTTGCAGGTTACATCAGCATTGAAAAATTTTAACTTTACTTAGATGAAAAAATAGTTTTTCAAACTCCTAACCATAGAAAGTGTAATTAACTACTAGCACTAATTAGTGTCTTTGTGAGAGAGAGGTAACAGTGCATCTTGATATAATGTCTGCAGGCTCATAACAAGGAGGGAAGTGTTTTAAGAAGTTTTCCCTTCCCCTTGTTGTAATGAATCTGTTTGGCAGTATGTTACATTGTAACCCATTCCAGAAAAGAAAATTCAATTAGCTTCTATTTATTGAGACAGAAATTAAATATAAATTATTAAAAAAGAACTCCTCCTTATTCCTCTGTTATGATCCTTGCTACCTCAGAAGGACAGCTTCTTTGCATTGTTTAATAAAAGCTCTTATCTTGAGCTCTTTTTTTTGTTTCTGATTTGTTTTCTGCCTTGAATATAAACTGTGCAGCATAAGATGTGTCCAAGTCCTTTTATTCAAAATGAAGAGAACAAAAGTCATAAGTAAAAATGAGCAATAGGAAATATCTCCTGGAAAATGTGGAATATAGAACATATTATCAAGTGCCGATTTTACATTTCATGTTTATTCAAAGCTACTAGCATAAGTGTTATTGACTTATGCTTTCAAACCAATGATAAAATATGCATAATTAATGCACACCAGAAATTGTACTTACCGTCTGAATTACTGCAGGATTCAGTCTTTAAAACTTTGTATTTCTTTACATTCTGAGTCACTGGTGTTTATTCATCTAACACACTAACACATAATGAGATGGTATTTTTCATTTAAAGAATTGTAATGAAAACAAATTGTTCCTCACCATTACTCATCAATTTATGGATTTTAGAATATATACAGGACTTCCACTGATGAAGACCAAGGCCTTGGTTCAATAAAGCACTTAAGTATGGCCTAGATCCACAAAGGACTTAAGTGACTAGGAAATCACAAGAACAATGACATCCACAAAGCCAGCACACTAGACTGGGAGCCACTTTAAGCAAGCCCCAGTCCCAGCCGCAGAAATAGTTGCCTTATTCAAGTGTGGGCTGCAATGAGGTGCCTATCTCTGCTCGCCATACACAGCTGGGAACCCCTTTCTCCATAGTTTAACCTAAACCCATTCTTGTGAGAATGAGTTAGGCACTGGATTCTCTCCATGCAAAATGGGAGAGGGGAGTGAGACAACAATGTATATGCCCAGAGGCATGGGCACCTAGGGAACTTTTACCCTGAAATGATAGGCACCAAATGAGTCTAGGCGCCTATCAGGTTCTATGACAGCTGAGCAGAGGATTTATGGATTGTAGAGGCACCTGAAACTGGGATTTAGGAATCTAAGTCTGAGATTTATGCCCCTAAGTATCTTTGGGGATCTGGGCCTATTGTTACTAAATTTAATCAAGTGAATGGTCTCTAACTGCAGTGGGATTATTCATGTATTTAAAAATTAGCCATGTGTTTAATTGCTTGGTTGATTTGAGGCCCACATTTCTGTTTTTATGGAAAACTCGCATATGAAGAGTAATAGCATAATTCATCTTTTTTCATGAAGTGTTGGTTTTAATAATTTTCAAAGAACTTCAAGAATATAGCACTTTTCATCTTCAACGCTTTTTACAAACAGTCACTTGGGGATTTGAATTAGCTGTATGATTGTGGGAATAGCGCAGCCCTAGATCTGACTTTGTGATTCTCTACCTCCATGTAGAAGTTCCTACCCTACAGCTGAGTTTGCTGAACAAAGAACTTTGGATCTGTCTGCACTTAGTACCTTGCAAATCATCTCCCAGAGGGAATGGGAGGCTGTGTGTGGTTTCAGAGCCTCTTTCTCATCCAGATTCCCCAGCTAATGGCTTTGTTGGCCACTGAGCTGAGGTGGGGAAGGTTGGAGGGAGTGTGTGAAGTTGTGGCACAATTATAGCATGTTTGGCACTTGACCCTTGATCTTTTTCATCTGGAGCTTCTCTGAAGGAGTTGAAGTATTTGGGGGGTGGGGAGGAAGAAGAGGGTCTAATAGGAGAGAAGAACAAGAACCATTCAATTGGGTCATAATCTTTCCTGAGTTACAGAAAAACCTCCCATGGGGCTTGAGTACTGATGATGTGTGCACACAGCTCAGCATCATCTTAAGGTATGCTTAGTAACAGTATATGAATATGTGGGTCAGGAAATGATAGAGACTTTCAAAATGCACATCTGGGTCAGCAAGAAGTGTTCAGGGATTTATTGGCGTGCATGATTGGTTTCAGATTCAGATTATATTTTGACACAGATTACACAGATTATTTTGCTGTGGAGGAGATACAGATTGCAGAGAAACCTCGAATTCCTTTATTTGGGCTGACAGAAACCAGGCATGATGGTTGTGGCTTTGTTTGCTTGATTAACCTGTGATGGGGAAGTTTCTTAATACTGTAGTTATGCTACTGGGTTAGTGCCTTTTAACTGCTGATTGCTGTGGTGCCTTCTCAACAGTGACCATGGTTAAAAGCTGCAGTGTCTCGCTAGCAATGGAGGTGGAGGGAACCTGGTTATTGTCATGGAATATGTTCTCCTTTTAAAAGATTTTAGCTTGACTTGAAGTGTTCTTAAAGAGCTCCTCCTATTGCTGTGATTTCACTCTTCATGGGAAAATATTCACACTGCTAACCGGATTCGCATTGGAGTGAAGATGTGTGTTTATCCATCACGGTCAGTGGGGAAGAGGCGTCTTCTTTTTCTGCCCCACTCATGTACTGTATCACTAGCTTAATATTTTTACTTGGAGCAAAAAAAAAATCAATAATCATTTTATTTTTAAACATATTAAATACTGGGGAAAAGTCTTTCATTTTTTCCTCGTTAGATGGCATAAAGGGCTTGACTGGTTAAGTTCCATATAAATATTAGTGCCTTTTATACAAGTGTCCAAAAGACTAGCCATTGATTGACACCCTTATTTGCCAACCCTGCAGGAAAGCCAGAAGTTCAGTGGAAATATGGAGCAGTCAAACCCGTACACTTCACAAGCACTAAAATAACAAAAATATTAAATGGGGGAGAGCAGATATCTAGCAGGCTGCAGTTGAGAACAGGAAAGTATAGAAGGGAGATGAATTCTAGGTTTTAGCAATCCTGGACTTAACCAAATGCTATTGTTCGTCATTAGAGTGCGTGTGTGCATGCACACGCATTCATGCAACTGCCCAAAATTTAAATGCTACTCGTTGGAACTCATGAAAGACCTCTTCTTGTAACTAATGAGCAACCAGAAATTCCTGAAAGGATCACTCTCTTTAAATAAAAGTATTACTCATTAAGAATATCTGAAAACAGGGCTTCTGAAATGAAAATAGAATTTGTGACAACAGTTGAAGCAAATCTAATGTGTCTTGAATTGAAGCTTTTTTTTTTTTTTTTTTAAAGAGAGTATTAATAGGGAGCCATAAATAAGATGTTGGATTTGGTTGAGGAAACTGGCTGCAAAGAAATGACTGGATAGTGGCAAAGGCCCAATTTATTAACACTCTATGATGCGGAAACAATGAAAAGGGCATTAATTACTTTACTATACTTATTTTGCACCTTTGCCCAAAGTAATTAGTTTCTTGGCCTCTCTTTACTCCTCTATGGTTCTTTTTTTAAAAAAAATACTTAATATTAAATTCTGTAGTGGAATGTTGGTAAAAATATTTAAGCCCTATGTGCACTATATTATATTTTCTTGAACACAAGTCTTACCTTCCTGCAAAATTCCCTGGCAGTATGAAACAATTTTCTTAATATAGTTTTGACATGTTTCTACACATTTTTGTGTGTGTGTGTGTGTGTGTGTGTGTGTGTGTGTGTGTGTGTGTGTGTGTGTGTGTGT
>ML685792.1:11725797-11738378 GCA_007922175.1 Pelusios castaneus | reverse complement strand
TGTGTGTGTGTGTGTGTGTGTGTGTGTGTGTGTGTGTGTGTGTGTGTAATAAGGGATTCTGTTTAATAACAGCAAATGTTTTAGGAAAAAAGTCTACCATGAAATATATATCTGTTATAGTCTTGTATTTCTCCTTCAATCTTAAGTATTTTTAGCTACATGCATAGCAAAGAACTCAATTCTGTGCTAAAATGAAAGATTATTTATAATAATGGAAAATTGTATCTGCCTTAAGTCTCACAGAAAGTCTCCTCCAGATGTCCAATCCAGTTTATGCACCACTCTTAAAACTCATCACATGGCCGTTAGTGGACTGTTGTTTTACTTAACATGCAGTATAGCTCAAGAATGGCACAATTTATACTGTCTCATTTTCTAACTAAAATTATGTGTTTAAAACAAAAAATCCCAAAGCCCTGGTAACTGAAATTATTCTTTTGAAAGATGGATTTGACTTAAGAGTGTAAATAACCTGAGTTCAAAATTCTGTCTGTCTGTAATCCCCAGTTTGTCAGTAAGGAAAGAAAATATGTGTTTTGTAAGGGGTTTTTTTTGTGTTCCCTCCATTGTTTCTGTAGTAGTAAACAACTTTTTATAGAGAATTGTAGGTGTCGTTTTTTTATACTAATGCAAAAGAAAGTGAATGAACAAATTACAAGCCATGTTGGCTCCTGTTTTACTTGGAAATTCATGGGGAAGGAAAAAGTTTGTTTGCCACTTGGAAATGGGTAAAATCATTATGTGAATAAATGTTATTTAAAGGCTTCCACAACGGCAAATAGAAGAGACTGAAAATAGAAAAATAGTTGAAGATAGTCTTTTTAATATATGCACATAGGGAAAGGACTTGTGTGCAGTACTGTTACATACATGATTAAATATTAATATATTAATTAATTCAGTGAAATTAGGTTTACTTAAACTTTTTCAAATGAAAGAAGTATAACTTGGATATAAAAAATAGCAATCCCTTCAACTGGATTTTATTTTCTATACAGCTACTTAAACTTTTTCAAATGAAAGAAGTATAACTTGGATATAAAAAATAGCAATCCCTTCAACTGGATTTTATTTTCTATACAGCTCCTTGCCTCCCAACCTCAAAGTTTGTTGTGGACCTTGAACTGATTGTCTACCTGTAAACATTTCATGCATGCTGTCTTAGGCTGATTCAGTAAAGTAGTTAAGCACATGCTTAAATTCATCCCTGTCAATTAATTTAGATGAGACTCCTCATGTACTTGAAGTTAGGCAGGTACTTAAGGGCTTTGGTGCAAGATGCTCAAAATTGTCATTTTAGTATGTTCATTTTCCATCCCACCTAGTTGTGTGTCAATGTACTTTATGGCTGCCGTTTCCATAGATTGCAGTGCTAGTATTTAACTCATTCCTTGGGACTTTCTTCAGCCTCAAACTGCTGCTCTGGTGGCTAACCTTCAGAAGCTGCAAAGGTTGCTCCTTAATCTGAGTGGTTTGCTTCTCTTTTTGAAAGTGCCATGAAAAGCTAATGTAGGCCGTATGTGCCTAAAGAACACCCTTTTTTCCTCTGGCCAGTATTGGCAGATTTTGCCTCAGTCAGCTACTATATATGTTTTGGGGAATTACTACAGAGTCCAGGAGAGTGAGGTAATAGCTTTTATTGGGACTAGTGTTAGTGAGAGAGGCAAGCTTTCCAGCTCATGCAGAGCTCTTTTTCAGAGGATGATGTCAGGGCTCAGAGATAACTCAGCACCCTTGGTGCCATCCTGGAGCTTACTCATCTCGGGGAGCATGTGAATTGTCTCCTGAATAAGACCTCCTCTTAGGGTTTACATGGGAGATCTCAATGATGTGGTTATATAAACTCCAACTATCATTAAGGATATAAGCTTGCATAGAGAGAGAGTTAATGAATCGTATTTGAAATAGAACAAGTGGAAGGTAATAGGAAAAATTATTTTTGTATTGTTCTGCAGGCCCTACAGATAGAAAACAATAAATTAAATTTCTTTGCATGACACCTGTTGTTTTTGCATACTTAACTGTTCCACATTATAATTATTAAAGTGAAAATATTACTAGTCTCTCTTTTCTATATTGATTAGTAAGTGAAAGGTCCTGAAAGATTAAGAAAAGAAAGATTCAAATGATTTGACAGACAATACAAGATTTTTAAGTATACTTTTCAGCCTGAGACAAATTTATTATACCTTTTACAATGTTGTGGGGATGATTGCTTTTGTTTTTGTTTTGCTTTGCTCCTCACTGGGGATAAATCAAGAAGCATTTTTTTCCCCTCCTCACCAGCTGTTTAGGAAAATCATTTTTAGTGTGATGTTCATGTACGTTTTCCTTGAGGGGACAAGGGATTATTATTTTTCTGAGTGTGTTATGCATATTTTTCTGAGTGTGTTGTACATACAGTAAACAGCATAAAATTGTGTCATTTTCATGGCTCATGTTTCAGAGTAGCGAAGTTCAAATTTTTCCTAGTGATTATTCCTCTGGAGACATTTCCCAATTGCATTTTGCTGCTCATGGGAGATGAAGTATTATTAAAGGATTTTTTTCTTTTAACTTTCTCTTTCAGTCTTTCTTGACAATCATGTCAGTTGTAGCTTTTCCATCTTGTATGCAATAAAGAACACAGTTTTCGGCTTGCTTAAATACATGACTTAAATCTTCGAAGTGGCATCTCAACACTAGCACATGATTGGCATTCTTACAGTCTTGAATGCATTCCTCTTCCAACACTCCATTGAAAGTGTTGCATGTTAGTGCACTTATGTGTCTTTTTTCACATTTGGCTCAGCTGGTTACCGGAGGCAGAAATCCTATAACACAGTGGTTTTCAATCTATTTACCTTTGTGGACCACATATGCAGCTCTCTCTGTGTTATGTGGGCCACCTCCACACAATAGTTACCTGTATGGCCTTGAGGATGTCGGATGGGATGCAGCTGTGGGCTGCTTGGGGCACAAGCAGGCTGAGAACCATTGCTATAGCAGGATAAAGCATTCATTCAGAAGCAAGGGGACCTGATACGTACTTTTGGCAAAGTTCACAAATCAGTTACCAGTAAATCTAAAGTAAAACCTGACATGCACAGATATTGAAATACATACACACACAGTGGGGCTGGATGTCTGGGGGAATTGGTAATATCTAGGTAACTGGTTAGAATGTGGCTCAGGTCAGTGTGATGCGAAAGTTACTACTATCAGACAACTGAAAGGTGGACTATGGGAAATGCCTTGGTGATTTGATTCTTATTATAAGATTACAGGTGCCTGCATCTCTCTCGAACTCGAACTTATATGCAAATTTGACTCAGTTCCCTTGGGGTTAAACAGGGACTATGGATTTTTCTCGCATTACATCAAGTGAATTGACCTCCCCCTCCTCTATGTGCTGTTCCCCAGTGTTTTGAATCCTAACACCTACTTTGATTTGCTGTTACAGCCTGACCTGATGCTATGTCATACACTCCCCTGCATTTAATTTCCTCCCACTCTGTAACTTTCCTATCTTCAAAGCGTCTGACGAAGTGGGATCTTCTCCCACGAAAGCTCATGCGATTAATAAATCTGTTAGTCTTTAAAAGTGCCACAAGACTCTTTTGTCTTACATCTCTCTGTCACTCACACAGTAAAGTATCACCATTGCTGGTAGCCTCAGAAGACAAGCCAAGGGTGGGCAGCACCTTCTGCCAAAATGATAGGGATGCCTCCTGGACTGAAACCAAGGCAAAATATTGAACAGCTGTTGTCAATATTATACATGTGTGACGGTCCCTATCGGGGACCCTGTTGACAAGTGGGGTGTTGGTGCCCCTTATCCCTCAGGCAAGCCCCCAGCAGGCTTCCTGTCAGTCAAACTGTTGGCCAGGGGGGCCTGACTGGCAGTCGTGAGGCCTGCTTCCCCTGGGTGTTAGGGCCTGCTCTTTACCCTGCCCCTGTTTGGGGTGCAGGGCAGCCTGCAGCAGGGGCCGGTGTCCCCTCGGCCCCTCAGCATACTGTCTGCTCTGGCCCCCTTTTTCAGGATGGCGGAGTTCACTCCTTCCCCTGGCTGTAACCCCTGCCCTGGGGTCGCCCGTGGCTGGGCCTGTCACCTCTCTAGCCCCCTTTAGACTGCTGCCTCCTCTAGCCTGAGCTGTCTCACTCTCCAGGACTTCCCCTGGTGGACTCCAGAAGCAGATCTCTCCTCCTCCTGTCCCACCCCCTACTGAGGCCCTGGCTGCCCTTTTTAACTTCCCCTTCCTGCCAAGGGGTGGGAAGCCTATGTGGCCAAGAGAGACCTCCCCGCCCACTGAGGTGGTAGAGGGCTCCCCCTCTGGTGGGAGGGGTTGGTACACCCCGTCACAACATGATAAATAGAACATTTTGCAGTGCTCTGACTCAGCACCTTTCACAAGCACTTAAAAGAATAAAAGAGTACTGGCCCAACTTGAAAGTCAAGTAAAGCTTGACCAAAAAAACCTCCTATCCAAATCCAAAAGCTATGTGATGTTTGAAATGCAAACCCAGATCCTGATCTGAATTTTGTAGATGGTAATCTGGAGCCCTGGACCTGAATACACCCAGAACTTTGTTGTGTTGAAATCCTGATACATGGCCTGCTGCTAAATTGGCTAAACTCAATTTAAAAACTTTGTTGGTAGTGTGTGAAAACACCCATTTCTGATGGGATCATGCATATGGGCAAGCTTCATAGGATCAGGGCCTTATTATTGGTGGATTGTGCTTTTGACAGAAGAGATTTGAAAATGTGGAATGTGCTGATCACTGTCCAATCACAACAGTTGAAAGCACGCTTCTGAACCTTTTATTTGTACAATCATGTTACTAGCAAAGACTGCTTGCAGCTCGCACAAGTAAGGTTTACCAAATCTGGTCCTGTTAATTGTGAAGTAAAATACCGCATGTACTGTCCACCTGAAGACATTGTTTTAGTCTCAGAAACTAGAAATGTAAGAGCCCTATTAAGCAATCATGTCCATCTTTCTGCCAGGCAGGAAGTTCTCTACAGTATATTCTTGAGTGTTTTGTCTAGTATTAATCACTCAAGCAATTGAGCTTCCACTGTTTCCTCTGGGAGATTATTCTGCAATCTATTAGATCTCATGGTTAGGAATTTTTTCATAGGCCTATTCAGCCCAAAATTTCCTTGCTTTTCATATTAGTATTCTTCATTTTATCCCATTGCATCAACTAAATCATTCATTTTCCCTCATTCTCAAGTACATACCAGTTGTTCAAGAAGCATGTAAGATTTAAAAGATTAAATGTTTCCTCATAATCCTTCCAACACAATAATTGTTGTTCATCTCTGCAATCTTTCCAGTTTATTGACATCTTTTTGCTATTGAGACATTTAGAACGCTGTGATATATTCCAAATGCAGTGTCACCAGTGCGAGGCAAAGATTATTATCTCTAGGGTGCACATCTAGATGTTTCGACATCTCGGCTTAATGATCAATATTCTAACTCATTTTCTCCCTGGGAGTCTAAAACCATATTAAGATGAGGGTTTTCTCATGCCTCTTGGTAAATTAAATCTTGGTAAAACTTTTTATAAAGGTACTAATTTTTTTAATTAGTTCTTTTAAAGAAAAATGTAACCAAATAACCTTTCTCTGCTAAAATAGAAAAGGAGCCTGCATAATTTATTTTAAACCTTTTAGGTTTTGTATCTCCTCCCTCTTCCCTTCACGTTAATCAAGCAATCCTACATAAGTCATTTCAGTGCAGCCATTATTTATAGCTAATAATCAGCCTGAGCTGTCAAACGAAACTGGATCACCTTCGCTCTTTAGCTGAAAACACTTTTCTTTCTACAATATGCTGGATATGAGCCAATTTACCAGTTCCATTAACTTAATGAAGTCTGACAGCCTGTAGCAAATTTTCTCATAATCTTTCTTGGATTTAAATTTGGTGCTCCACAATCATCCAAATAAGACTTAGTGGTTACTTTTTTAACTCTATGTGCTCTAAATCAAATTTTCAACTCTTCAAACAAAACAAATATGGCTTGTTGATCTTTTGTCAGTGACCAGTAATAATTAGATCGATCAAAAAAATCTAATATACATTTTAATCTTAACAGCCTCTTGACTAACTTATCTGTGTGACCTTGTAAAGCATCAGTTTTAAACTACTGAGTGATTTTAATAACATTAGCCCTTGATGATGTTTTTATTTGCTAATAAACAAAAATAGTTATATGAACTGTAAGGCTTGGACAAGTTTTTGATTAACTAATAATTGCTCTCATAAGGTCACCAGTAGTTTTGATGAAAGGTTAATCCTTAGCCTTTGTTTCTAATATATTCAATAACTACTGTCCATTACTGTCTTTGTTATGAAACTGAATTCACATGGAACCACCACCATAAATGACACTTTGTCATGTATTAGCAAGATTAAATTCTACAAAGTTTAACTGCAGAATAGTTTAGACTTGGAAGAGAGAGATAGGGCCCCAAGGCCAGTCAAAATTAGAATAGTTTCTTTTGCTTCTCCCCTTCCCCAGTACAAAAGCTTAGCTCTGTACTGGACCAGTGGCTGTATCTAATACTGAAAATGAACTCCAGAGAACCCGTATTATATCAGTTCAACTCTATAAACTTCCTGAAAGGAAACCTTTCCTTTCCCCCTCCCCCGCCATATTGAGTATGCAGAATACTCAATTCTCACATGCAGCATTGTCAGATGGGACTAGTTAGATGCTTAAACTTAAGATTTAATGGGAGCGATCCTGCTTTTAGCAGGGGGTTAGACTAGGTGACCTCATGAGGTCCCTTACAGCCCTAAGATTATATGATTCTATGATTTTATGTATGTTCAGGAACAGGGCCTTATTGGTTGAATTTTGATGCAAATTGTGTTTCTGAATCTGTTATGAACACACCTAATTCAAATACAACAAACTGTAATTAGTTGGCATGTTCATTTGAGGTAACAAGTTAGTTCTAGGGAACACAGGTACAATCTCTAGCCTGCATGTGCAACCCTGTCTGAAATGTATTACAGGGCTACAAGCCCTGGTTAGTGAGAAGTGCATTACAACATGAGCCAATGAAATGTGGGCCAAATCCTGCCCTATATTGAGAGGCATGCTTTAAAGGAGAGATTTCAGTGATGCCAGCTATCTGCTATCATACTGCTGGCTCTGGACTAGATGGCTTAGGGTGCCCAGTGCTGTACCCAATAGCATCTTTGTGCAGAAGTGCATGTAATGCCAGCCACATAGGGCTGCAAAAACAGTGGGGCAGGGGTTGGCAACCTGAAAGATAAGACAAGCCATTTTTAAAAATTCCTTCAATAACCAAGTGTTTTGATAGTCGCACAGGGTGGGGGAGCTGGAAGCTGTGCTAAGGCGGTGTCCCCTGGCGGGGGCGGGGAGAGCCTGGAGCCTGGCGCAAGCTGCCCACAGGGTCCCCCGGTGCCAGGGGAGCCTGGAGCTGCAAGGGGCCAGCCAAAGAGCCGCATGTGGCTCTGGAGCTACAGATTGCAGACTCCTGCAATAGGCTCTATTTGCTAAATGGCAGACTATGCCCTCTTGGAGTAATGGTGCAGTAGAAGGACCTAGTAGAGGAATGGGGATATAGCCTGCCTTGCTGTTACTTAGATCCATTAGCTGGTAGGGAGGGAAATAAAAGGTACCCTGTACCCTTTCTCCTAATCAGCTACACCCCTGTGCCAGAGGGCTGGATTTGGTCCTGTTTCCAACTTCAGTGTCATTATGATTTTATCATAAATCTTGTGATATTTGATAGTTCAGTTAAAGCCCCATTTCCTACAGACAAGTGCATATGGGAAAATTTCAGCTTTCATTAAAAAAAAAAAAAAAGAGCATGGAGGAAAGCTTGCAAGTGTAACCAGAGTACACCATAACCTCTTAAAAGTGCCACCACTGCCAATCTCACATGGGGGAAAGGGAAGGAACCTGATTCATGATTTTTGAACACTTGAGGTAGGTAAACTTTTGAAAGTTTAGATCTGTTTAGTGGCCTAAAAAGGTTACTCAAACTATCATTTTTTTTCTATGTGCACTGCATCAAATTTTTACTCTTGGCTATAAAGCCTTTAAAATAAGAGCTTTTATAAAAGAGCCCATGGCTCACTCAGTGCAATGTAATGCTGAAAGTTAGAAGTTGACAGTGTCTTTTGTTGCCATTGTTATCCTTTATACCTTTGGTACCAAAATAGTTATACATTCCAATGTAGCCCATTAAAGAATTGGACAAGGGTCTTGTAGTAAGGCTGAATTTAATCACTTGTGCATTTGTGAAAACGTAAAACCACTTGTTCAGGTAATCTTAATTCAATACAAGTTGTATTAAATGATCATAAGTGAAGTAAATTATTAAACAGATTCGCCACGCTACTAATGCTTGAGAAAAGTACTATAGTAAATTCTTCCTGAATGTCAACAGAAGACTGAACTGTTACTTCATTCAGTGTCAGCTTTATATTAGTTCAGCTTGGGTTAATGAACATAGACTACACCCATTATTTATTTGTTTATTTTACATCTTGATGAGTCTAATAGTGCTGTTTTCTTGCCAATTACAGTCTCATTTTTATAAAAACAGAAACTTGTTAGGAAAACTTGTTAATTGCATATATGGGAACACTATGTAAAGGGAAAATCCATATAATTTCATGAGCTCATATGAGACTAAAGTAACCACATTAAATATGAAGTGTAAGTCACTAAAGTAAAATATTGAGTGACTATAGTAAAAGATGAATTTGTGAAATTATGAAACGACAAATGAGCAAATATATAGAAACCCATTTTTAAATAGATTTTGCATTTTTTGCCTCATCATTTTGGACTTTTTCTTAGGAATTATCATTAAAAGGTTAACAGTTTACATATAAGGAGATCAGTTTGGTGAGGAATAGGAGGTCTATAATTCTAAAGTGTTCTGGAAATTTTGTTGGCAGAGTTGGGAAATGAGCCTGTGCCTTCTAATTCTCAGTCACAGGCTCCAACCACTATATTAAAAGTACTTTCTTCCCTTGTGGCACCCTTTCTCTGGTCTTTTAAGGAAGAAAATAGCTCAGCGCCTGAAATCTCACTATGAGCAGAAAATGGTGGTGGCTTTATTTGAGTCAGCAGCTGATTGTATAGTGGGAAAGGTATCTTTTTTCATCTTTGTTTTAAAATATACTTTCTTTGACCTTAGCAGCAATGTGCCAATATGAGAGGTGGTCAGGAAATACTCATGAAGCCATATATCTTTTCTACTAGTTAGTCTTTAAGTGCTGTCCTTTTGGCTATGTGTTTCCTCAGGGAAAAACTTAGAATATAAATGGAGAAACATGTTAATCTGGAACCCAATTCCCCATGCCCAACTCAGCTGTCTGTTCCCGATTAATGGGATTCCTATTATGAGAATAGGCAGTAGCATGGGCAATAACCTATGAATGGAATGTAAAGTGCATCTTCCTTTTGCTAGCTCTCAAGTGGCCCTTGAGCAAGTTCAGGGTGAAGCAGGGGTGGGTGTATGCTTTCTCCAATCCTCTTCACTTTATTTCTTTCGGTAGGTCTCTCAAGCATTGAATGCAAATCTCAGCACTAGCATCTACATACATACGAGAAGTGATGGCAAGCTAGTCAATCTGGCCAGGTTAGGTGCTAACACCAGGGTGAGAGAAGAGTAGATTAGGAAGCTTCTCTTTGTGGATGACTTGGCCTTGGTTGCTCACACCCAAAAAGATATGCAGGAAATCACAACATGTTTTGCAGATGAAGCATGCAAGTTTGGATTGAAGATCAACACAAATAAGACCAAATTACTGTTCCAACCAGCCAACAGACAAACTGATGACAAAGTTAGATCAGATATTGTCATCAGTGGTTAAGCCCTCAAGAGTGCTAAGTTCTTCACTTATCTGGGTAGCACAGTGACAAATGACAAACTCTGCAGATGCTGAGATAACTTCATGTCTTCAAGCCGTAATCAGGGTTTTTGACAGTATCAAAAAGATACTTTGGTTTCAGAATGGAATCAAACTGTCTATTAATGTAAGGTCTACCTTTTATGCTCTACTCTGTGGAGACACCAACACTATGTAGAAGACATCTGAAAAAGCTGATAAGCCTCCAGCCGAGGCACTTATGGCAAATCATGAACATCAAGAATGAATGAGTAAGAATGAATTTCCAACACTGACATATTAGCAGGAAACTGATGCCCAGTGAAGAAATAATAATTACTTTCTCACAGCTGAAGTGATCAGGACATGTGGATGCTGGCTTCTGAAAATCTTCTTTTAGGTGAACTTGAAGGAAGATAAATGAGCTATGGGTTGTCAGAAGGTATGCTACAAAGATGTCCTTAAGGGACATCTCAAGATAGTGGGCACTGATGTGGATCCATTAGAGACATTGGCAGAAAACTGTGTACAGTAGAGAAATGGTGTATCTGAGGCCATTGAAAAGGTAGAAAAAATGATTAGCAACTTATCAGCATCAATGTCAGCCAATACACAACATCACTTGAAACCTACAGAGAGACATCTCCTTCCTTAGATGTGGATGATGTTTCTGTTCAAGAGCTGGACTTGCATCTCATCATCATGTGAGAAAGTATTAGTTGCTCTCTACAGTTAACATTGTTTGCAATGGACAGCTGAAGAAAATTATGAAGGAGAAGGATGGGAAAAATTGCCTGTTATGGGAGCAAAGTATTTGAGGATATTATAACTTTTACAAATAGAGATTTTCAATACAAACTTTGTAAAAAAAAAAAAAAAAAAAAAAAAAAAAAATTGACAATGTTCCAAAGAAAATTAGGGACTACTACATCTAACAATTCTTAATGTTTGAGATGGGATGCACTGGACCTATCTTCACCAGCAATGCTGAATATTTCCAAAAAATAATTTTAAAAAATTTGTTGTTAGACAGTCTCTGCAGCAGTTGAGACAGTCAGTCTCAATTGAAGATAATATGTGATATTTTATCTCACTGAAGTTAATTGCAAAATTCTGTTGACGTCAATAAAATCAAGATTGGTAGACACAATGCCAACTCATGTAGAAGAGTATTTGTTCTTCACTAATTGGGTAAAAGTAAGAAATCATTTTAGAATATCATCTTTTTGCCAAGATTTCCCTGACTTTCTGCTCTGTTTAAAACTGGCTAGCACTTGCTTCAGAATATGTGGAAAAAACAAAATGCAAACACACTCCAAGCATCCTGTAAATTCATTTTTTGACTGGAAGGTCATCGTATTACTGATGGATTTAAAAAGATTTGTTTTCCTCTTCAGCCACACCAGCGTTTTGACTAACACCATCTCAGACGATTCATATTTTTTATAAAGACCAATATATTTCTAAGAACTGCTTAATTTTTCCTCAGAGTAAATGTTCTGTCAAAAATTCATTACCACTGTAAATTCTTCTCAGAAAAGTCTTAAGAAAAGGAAAATTTAATAGCAACAAATCTCCCCCTTTTTTCTTTCATTATGGCCAGATTTTCTTTACTACTCCTCTCTGTTGCATACAGTGAAAAGTGGCACATTATTTAGTGTACTGACCATAGTATACTGAGGACATCCCTCCAGATTCTTGACTAGTACGTGGAAACAACCAAATCTGTTTAGATAATTTTAGAGGACTCTGGGTTATTATCTTGACTCTCTCATAGATTTCCTCCGAAATCTTGGACGAGTCAATTCATTTGTCAGTTATAAAATGGGTATAATGATACTTCTTAACCCCACAGAGGTGTTGGGAAGTAAAATGTGTTGAAGTTGTCATGAGGAACACCACAGAAAAGTCTAGAACATCATTTAAGAGATTACTCCAAGAGAATCTGTTTCATGCTTTCTTTTCAGCCCAGGACATATGGGTTAGGACTTCCGAACTTTTGTTTGTTCTGGGTAAATACACTTATTGTAGCTTTTTGTCCCTTTCTCATGACTGGACCACTTGCAGATTTATGCATCATCTGCTGGTTTGGGCTATACCAGCCCTGCTTTATCCTTTAGCTCACGTGATACAGATTCATGCTTTTAGATCTAGAAGTCCCAGATTTTCCATCCTTGAGGAATGGGAAACTGTGTTCCAAAGATATGATTAATAACTTTTATACCTCAGTATGGAATCTCAGTGCCTTCATTTAAGGCTCTCTTAGTAGCTGGGGATGTAATATAATGAATGTTATAGAACATTTTAAAACTTAAAATCTACAGCGGTTATACACACACACACGGATTTTACAAACATGTCAGACTTTAAAAAGTTCACGAAGTTAATCCAGAATGAGGCCTGATTTTGTCTCCTCATTTACAATAAGCAAAATTTCATGCCTTACTTGTCTGCTTTTTCTCCTCAAAACAAATAGCCTCAATATACTTTTATTATTAAAATTGAACAAAATAATCAGCAACTCAGTACAATCAACTCTACACTAATCCAGCAAGGGTTTATGCACAATGGTGGGAAATCAATATGATTTCCAGTTAGAACTGCCAGGAGTTTGTGAACGATGCAATATTAACAGTAAGTTTATTAAGAAAAACAACAGAGTCCTGTGGCACTTTTAAAGACTAACAGATTTATTTATCGCATGAG
>ML685792.1:11705542-11725397 GCA_007922175.1 Pelusios castaneus | reverse complement strand
TTTAAAAATCTGGTCCCTAGCACTCCTGAGGGGGTCTATAGAGACTGAAGTATTCCATGTATCCACAGAGGTGCAATTCCCTCTCTCATTAAGACCTGTTTTGAACCAGAGGTAAATACTGCATGGACTTTATGTTGGTTTCTTGCACAAGGATGAATTGCATCCAGAATGAGCAGTAGCAGCAGCAGCAGAGTGAGTTTTCCTGTAAGTCTTATATAACTCTGACCCAAAGACATGATCATTTATTTAATCCTTGGTTTCTGAGAAAAGCCAGCCAGGTTGCCAGTTAGTACTCTTTGTGATGATGTGTTTTCCTGTTCTTTAGGAACTGAGCGACTCTGACTGTTCTTTTTGTATAAGCCACCTAGCAGCCACCAGTTTATAGCAACTTTCAGTTCCTGTGAGTCCGGGAGCATCCAAACTCTTGCAGCAGCCTAGCAATGAAAGGCCATTACCCAGTTTCTGGAGCCATTTGGTCAGCTATTGGTTTGAGCTAGGTGATGTTTGAGATTGGCTATTCTTTTATCATAACTGGTTGGCCCATTTACATTTGAACCATCAGTAACATAATTTATTTGCCCAAAATATGGTGAAATTACATCAAAATATTATGATATGTTCATGGGTCTTCATCTTGTCTCAACGTGAGAACACTTCATGGGCCTCGAAATAAAATTTCATGATCCATGGATTTCCCATAAGCACTTCCCCAAGGAAAGTAGGGCAATCTTACAAATAGTAGGAGTGCTTGTTTTTCTTGAATACTCATTCTTTCTCCTGCGGTTCATAAATGTACATTTTATGAAACTTGAATAATAATAGAAAGAAAAAAGAATAATCCCACATTCCACCATGGGGAAGATGAGTCAGTGATGATGAGTAATGTGCATGAAATAGATAAAGCATTATGTACACCCTGACTAATGATCTAAATAAATTAAATGAGTGACAATAAGTTTAAGACTCCAGGTGGAAGAGGAATGCAAATTAACAGGGTGTAGAGGGAAAGGCAAATGTCCCCTATGTCTCTGAATCTTCTGAAGCTCTTGCATCCAAGGCTTGAGTACATTCTGCATGCCTTCTCTCTCTCACCAGATATATTATCACACCCATGGGGAAAGAAATGCATGTCTGACCTGTACCGTGAACCCACACCCTGGCAGGGTAAAGCCAATTATATTCCAAGCCAATATTTTTCAGCCTCACTTTAACCTCTCCCACTGGCTCTAATGCTGAAGGGGAATAGAGCTACAGTAATACGAATTCAAATACAGTACTTGAATCACAAAAAATAAATTCAGACTCATGTGCCGACATCAAGACTCTGTACCTCATTCAAGCATCCTACATTTAACTAGCAACTTATTGGAATAAGATGGGACATGACCCAGCCGCCAAGGTATATGATGGGCCATGTCACAGTTGAGAGGAATTTCAGATTTATCAAATTTTGGAACCTTCATTCAAAACCTAATATGACTGCTCCTGTCAAAATACTTCTACCACTAGTACTAACCTCTGTCTGTCTCTAGCCCAGTGGTTCTCAATCTTTTTTATGTCGTGACATGGTTGGCAGCATGCACGACCGTGAGCGATACCCCTCTCTCCCCCCTCCCTACTCCCACCGCCACAATGCCTTCTGCCACCAAAAAGCCCCTCTCTGCATTGGCAGAGCCCTGCTGCCAAAAAGCTGCAGCTAAGCCACCATCCTGCCACCAGCCCCCTCCCTCCCTCTCTTCCTCCCCCCTGGGAAGCTGCCATGCTCCAGTTTTTCATGGGCTGGCTCCTGCCCTCGCAACACACTTAGCCGCGTGTTGTGCCACATTAATGTGTTGGACACGCTCATTAAGAACCACTGCCCTAGCCTATCCTTCTGTAGTATGTCTCTTTTTATTGTAGCCATCAGTGTGTGTACATATATGAATATCAGAATAGATATGATATATACAATGAAGATTGGAACCATTGTTCTTTTGAGCTCCTTGGGGAGATTTTCAAAGGCACAAATGAGAGGAAAATGGCAATCTCTGATTGACTTTCAATGGAAGATGTGAGGTGCCTTTGAAGATCTCTCTACTTCTCATCAGAATGATTTCTCAGCACCTTATATATAAGTCCATAAATGGCTATTAGCCAGAAAGGGGTTAAGAATGGTGTCCCTAGCCTCTGTTTATCAGAGGATGGAGACGGATGGCAGGAGAGTGATCACTTGATCATTGCCTGTTAGGTTCACTCCCTCTGGGGCACCTGGGCACTGGCCACTGTCGGTAGACAGATACTGGGCTAGATGGACCTCTGGTCTGACCCAGTACGGCCTTTCTTATGTTCTTATGTTCTTATGTTCTTATAGAGCATTCCCCAGTGTTCCCAGAACAGCATCTTGCCAGCTCTCTCCCTAACTCTTTCTTTAATTTTCCTCTGTGTCAACTGCAGTCTGAAGCTGAACTTTTTCATATTTTTAAGACATAGCTGGAAATTGTCTATCCATTTGCTAGCACTATATCTGCCAAGTGCTTACTAAGCAAGTCTAATGTGGTCTGGTAAATCAGTTTGCTGTGCTCTAATCTGGTGGAAATTTGAGAATGAAGAGGTATTTTTTATTATTCTAAGGCATCTGCCTTATTAACTGATCATGAAAAGCTGTAACCAAAAATGTCCAGCTGAATCAAATAAAATAAAGTTACAGGAACTGAAAGCAGCTTGTTAGTAAATATATTATTATTATTATTATTATTATTATTATTATTATTTGCATTACTATATTACCTATGAGCACTAGTCCTGGACCAGATCCTATTGTGTTAGGCACTGTACAAAGACAAAAGAAAAGGACATACCCGGAAGAATTTACAATCTAAGACAAGAATAAACAGGTGGATATAGACTGAAACAACATCGTTCAGTATGGTGAGCAGTGGGAGCTGTAGACATCAAAGTAAAGGAGAGTTTTAAGAAGAAGGAGGAGATAGTTATGCAGATGACTATAGCAAGCTCCTTCTAAGCACAAGGGTCAGCTTGGGAGAAAGCACAATGGTGTTTTGCTGAAAATTTGCCAAATGGAGAACGGAATCTAGCATCACTAGCCAATCAGAGGTGATTATGGATAGTGAATGAGATGGGTAGGGTAAGAGAGAGGAGGTGAAGGACCTAGAAAGTGAAGACAAGCATCTTACATTTCATGTAATAGAGAATACAAAATGTCAAAGATTGCTGTAACAGCTTAAGGAGGAAGTGGATGGCATACTGGTTTTGAGCTTTGGCTAGGAAGAGGTCATTAGAGACTTTGGCAAGAGCTTTTCCCTTCCTACAATGTGAGTACAAGAAGTGGAACCTGGATTGGAGGGGGTCTGGGGTAGAATTAGAGGAGGAACGCTCTAGAAGGCATTTGTAGACAGTGCATTCAATTGGCTTAAAGCTGAAAGGGGTAAAGTGCTGAAGAGACAAGTAGAGCTAAGGATGGTGTGGGCTTTTTTGGTTTGTTGTTTTTTTTTTTTTTTTTTAAGATGAAACAGACTAAAACATGCTTGTATTTTGAGTGGAAAGAGCCAGTGGAAGAGAGTAAGGAGAAGAGAAAAGGATTTGTAGTGGAGGAAGTCAGCCTGTTACGGGATTTTTGCCAAAGATGTCTCACAGTGTGAGAGAGAGCAGGAGTGGAAGAAGGCTACTAGGGATTAGCAGAACAGATCTTGCAATGCAGTAGAGGGGAAAAAAAACATATTTTGGGTGGATGAGAGTGAAGCATGGAGAGAAGCAATAACTGTATCAATGGCAAAAGGGATGATGTCAGGGAGGAGAGGGCTGAGTACAGACAAGGGCTATGTACACACTACCATTTTTAACGCGCAATAATCCTCTTCCGCATTAATTCTCCCGTGGCTGTTGTTGCGCGAGATCGCGTACACACTATGCTTGCTCTAACGGAACAAAGCCCCCCCCCTTCTGAGCGCAGTCCTCCAGGAAAGCGAAGGGGATTGTGGGTACGTATCCCAGAGTCCCCAGTATCATCTCCCGTGGTGCATTCCGCTACTGACGCTACCCAGCGGTTGCCAATAGCAACGAGCGCGAATTTCAAATTGAAGCAACCTTCTTCTCGGCACTGCCTTTTCAGAATCGACATGGATTCAGCTGTGATCTTGAATGCTGCCTTCAGCATTGTGAACACAGCCCAGATTCTGTTGCGGTTTGCCTTTGGCTATGATTCGGAGCATGACACGGATGACTCGGTCTCGGATGATGACAGCATTGAAAACCAAACGGACATTCTGATCAGTTTCGCGGACCAGCAACACAGCCTGAACCGCCGTGTTTGGTCCCGGCAGACGAGCACAGACTGGTGGGAACGAATCGTCCTTCAGCTGTGGGATGATGATCAGTGGCAACAGAACTTTAGAATGCGGAAAGCCACATTTATGGAGCTATGCCAGGAGCTTGCCCCTGCCCTTCGATGCAAGGACACGAGGATGAGACCCGCCATGACCGTGGAGAAGCGTGTGGCTATCGCACTTTGGAAACTGGCGACTCCAGACTGCTACCGCTCGGTCGCAAACCAGTTTGGGGTTGGACGCTCGACCGTTGGAGTGGCACTGTCACAAGTATGCAGAGCCATCAACCGTATTCTGCTCAGGAGGATGGTGACCCCGGGAAACGTGAGGGAGATCATCGCAGGATTTAATGAGTTGGGCTTCCCGAACTGTGGGGGTGCAATAGATGGGACTCACATCCCTATTCTCGCTCCCGACCACCTTGCCTCTGAATACATCAACAGGAAAGGATACTTTTCGATGGTTCTACAGGCACTGGTGGACCACCGTGGTCGCTTTATGGACATTAATGCTGGCTGGTCTGGAAAGGTGCACGATGCACGCATCTTTAGAAACTCTGGACTATTCAGAAGGCTACATGCTGGCACATTTTTTCCAGACGAGAAAATAATTGTGGGCGGTGTAGAGATGCCAGTGGTGATACTTGGGGACCCCGCCTACCCACTGATGCCATGGCTCATGAAGCCGTACACCGGGAAGTTGGATCCTGACAAGGAGCGTTTCAATTACCGGTTAAGTAGATGCAGAATGGTTGTGGAGTGTGCCTTTGGCCGTTTAAAAGCGCGCTGGAGAGCGCTGTATGGCAGGCTAGATCTCCACGAGGACAGGATCCCATTAGTTATTTCGGCTTGCTGTGTTCTTCACAATATATGTGAAAGCCGGGGGGAGAGATTCAGGAACTCTTGGACCACTGAGGCACAACGTCTGGAAAATGCCTACCAGCAACCAGACACGAGGGGTATCCGGGGGGCGCAGCTAAGGGCAGTTCGCATAAGGGATGCGTTAAAAACCCATTTCAGTACTGTTGGTTAAAATTGTACCTTTGAATATAGTTACTAACCATTTCCTATATGTTTCAACTGTTAAAAATTAAGCTTTAGAAATTTTGTGTTTTTCCCCTGTAAACATTCATTGAATCAAAAACCGTTAATGTTAAATTAATGAAACAAATAAAGAAAGTCTGATTAAGTTTAACAAGGATTCAACTTTATTTAATTAACATTGATCAAAACTCGGGTTTGAGGGGAGTAGGGACTAAAGGTGGGTGTAGGTGCGGGACTCAACTACATATGTTGGGGGAGGGGTTCTGTTAGGGTTACACCATGGATGTCCATGGTGGTCTAAAAACTGTCTGGGGGGGGAATGTGGCGTGGATGCACTGAAAGGCATATGAGGCTGATGATGGGGGGTGCGAGCCTGTAGCAGACCGACCATGGTCTTGAGGAGGTTGGTCTGCTCCTGCATGATGCCTATCAGGGCATCCTTCTGCTGCTCTCTCCTCGCACTGCTCTGTCTCCTGTCCTGCCTGCACTGCCTCCTCCATTGCCTTGTCTCCCTCGCAGAAGCCTCATGGAACTGCATGAGCTCCTGGAAGACGTCTTCCTTGCTCCTGCGAGGCCTCCGCCTTATCCTCCTCAGACGCTCAGCTGCAGCTGTAGACTGTCCACCGAAGGTCATTCCTGTTCAGATATGAAAAATGTAGAATGCCGCTATTGTTCTCGCCACGGTCAGGAGCAAATGATGTTGTTCTCCCCACACATTCCTTCAATACACAAGAGGGGACCTATGGGGGGGCGGTAACAGATTTCCCAAAGCTTGGTACGGGTTGCAGAGCTAGTACAACGGAGAGTTGACTATTGCCACACCAAGTTCTGATCCCGTGCCCGAGATGGCTGAAATAGAGGCAGATCTCACACTGCTTAGAGTGCCTCTGCAAGCGAGAATGCATCTCCTTCATGTTGCCGACTTCAAGCCGGGACCTTACGCTGCAGGACTGTGCGCAGCAATGTTGCCCGCAGGAGTGCTTGCGAGTCTGAAAGGAAGAGTGTCCCTGAATGGTGGAGTGCAAAGGAATGCTCTACCATGTAATTTGAAGAGAAGACTCTGGAAATATTTGGATGACGCGTTCAGTGAGTTGAAAGGGAACGACTACTTGGAAATCGAGGCATACATCGATGACGTTTTTAAGTAATGCTAGTAACACCTTTACAGTTCTGTAAGGAACAGAACTGAGGACACCGAAAACAAAAACCCCTTGCAAAAAAACCATGTCTACGCTGAGCTGTAGCACCTAGAATAGAGGACATTGCGAACGGGACTTACCAGAGCTGCCTTCTGATGATTCCTGGGTAGGCGTGGAGAAGGAATCAGTGGAGCTTGTTTCTGGCTGGGTGGAAAATAACTCCTGGCTCCCCGGGTCAGTGGCTCCGTTCTCTCCGTCCTCGTAGTCTTCTTCTTCTGATTCCTCGTCCACAATTGCCTCGTCGCCTTCTGCTTCCTTCTCTGTTTGGGGTGCAGTCTCCGAGGTGTCTACCGTGCAGTTCGGGGTGGTTGTGGGATCGCCGCCCAGGATCGCCTCCAGCTCCTTATAGTACTTGCACGTTGCTGGCGCGGAGCCAGAGCGCCGGTTAGCCTCTCTGGCTCTGTGAAATGTTATCCGCAGCTCCTTCACCTTTGCCCGGCACTGCAGGGTGTCTCGCTCGTACCCCTTTTCGGTCATGGCTTTGGATATTTGACCGAAAATGTCAAAATTCCTCCGGCTGCCACGTAACTGTGACTGCACGGCGGACTCTCCCCAGATGCCGATCAAGTCCATCACCTCTGCTGCTGTCCAGGCTGGAGCTCGTTTGCTGCGGCGCGACGACATTGCGAGCGAAGCACACAGAGGCAGCAGCACCGAACAGCGAGGCAGAAGGGAGAGTGGTGAATTCAAAAATTCGCGGGACAGAAGAGGAGGTCGGGAAAAATGACGTCACGACGATAGAGTACAGGCGGAAGTGCAGAAGGGATGGAATTTGAATTGTGGGCCATTTCCGTTATATTCACATTGCGCGATAAGCGTACACACACTGGCAATCGCGCAACAACTATTCCGCGTTAGCAGCAACCACGCTCGTTTAGGTGGTTTACATTTTGCGCAAAAAGAAGGGACTTAACGCGGAATAACTGTAAGTTGTGTGTGTACGCTCTGTTTGTTATTGCGCATTAAAGGGCTTTATCGCGCAATAACTTTGTAGTGTGTACAAGGCCAAGGAGTATCAGTTTTGATGAACTTAGAAAAGCTAAGTAACAGGGATGCTGAAAGAGACTAGATGAGGGTCGGAGAGAGGAAACTCAGCAAGAGAGAAATCAGAGAGAACAGTGCTTGGTAAAGTCAAGTGAATGATCTTTTTGGTGAGTGTGAAAGTTGCACCAGAATTGCAAGCTGAATGTAAAGGTGATGGTAAAAAATGTGCAGCTAAGTGGTTAAATGGATCATTACCACTGAAGTTGAGGTCACCGAGGATGAATGTTAGAGACTGAAGAGAGAATGAGAAAGAGCCTAGCGTCAAAATCAGAGAGGAAGGCTCATGGGGAGGAGTTGAGTGATAAACAGCAGCAGCAGAAGTGGCAGAGAAGAAAAGAATCAGATGCAGTGTGTTGCTCAAAAGAACAGAGATGGATGTCATCTTCCATCTTAGCCTGCCCACTGAAGTCAAGTGAGCTATTCCAATTTATACCAGCTGGATATTTGGACCTATATTTGTAGCTCTAAAAATATAGTTATTTGTGTCAGAGTCTTGCTTTTTTTTTTTTTTTTTTTTTTTTTTTAAATCAGGCAACATGGGCAAACCTGGTTGGTCATCATGGACATGTCTACCTGCCACCTGAAGAGTAAAACAAAAAACGGAATGCCAGCTAAGGTGTCTCTCTGGGTCCATCTAACATTTTGCTGTACATTTTATGCCAATGAGAAATGCATGTTGATAATCCTGAGTCAGAGGTCTTCTGTTGATTCATAGAATAAGTATTGTATAAATAGTTTCCCCATGTTTCTCAGCTCTTGTGGTGCCATCTTGAGCTACACTGACTTTGCTTAGGCACAAGAGGTAATTTAATCTTCATACCCAGAAACTGAGACTGCCAAGAAAAATGTTAGTTACATTATTTTTTGAACATTAACTTACCTTAGATGCCTATATACTGCTGAAAAATAACACAACTAACAAAATACATTGTCTCAAAATGAAAAGTGCTATTCAACATTGACCAGAGTCAGTAGTAAGACTCTCAGGCTACGTCTACACTTGTTAATTTAAGTCGACTTTAACTAAGTCGACTTAAAGTCGACTTAGTGTGTCTACACTTAAAATTAAAGTCGACTTAAAGGGGAACTTGCAAAGTCGACCTAGAGCATCCACACTGGATGCTCTAGGTCGACTTTGTGGGGCTAGGGGGACCTTGGGCAGGTCCACGGTGGCAGGGGGGGCACCCCTTGTGTGCAATGGGGCAAAGGGAGACAGGGACCCTGGCAGGGCATGTGGGCAGGGTGTGACGCTGTCTGGATTTAGGGAAGCATTTATGATATTATTTTCTATGGATATCTCATAAATGCTATAATCCATAGGAAATATGTCATGTTTAGTGTCAATAGAAAGGTAGTAATTTGCTGGGAATGATTGTATAGTTTATGTCTAGGAATTCTATTTCGATTAGAAGTTAGGAATTTGATGTTCTATCTATACTTTAACTTGTGTCATTTTGGAGGAATGCCTTAGACAGGAGGGTGTGAACAACCATTGTCTCCTTAATGGCTCATCAGCTTTCTCCCTTTGGCTCATTGTAGGTGGGAGTTTCCTGAACATTAAGGAGACAATGGTTGTTCACACCCTCCTGTCTAAGGCATTCCTCCAGAATGACACAAGTTAAAGTATAGCTAGACCATCAAATTCCTAACTTCTAATCAAAATAGAATTCCTAGACATAAACTATATAATCATTCCCAGCAAACTACTACCTTTCTATTGACACCAAACATGACATATTTCCTATGGATTATAGCATTTATGAGATATCCATAGAAAATAACATAATAAATGCTTCCCTAAATCCAGACAGCGTCACACCCTGCCCACATGCCTTGCCCTTTGGGGGGCATGCCAGGCTCCCCCTGTGCACCCCCCCCCCAGCAGGGAGGGCATTGGTGTAGTCCTGGGGTAGCCCTAAATCAACTTAGGGCTACCCCAGGGCTACACTGGCTTAATTCGACTTTAAAAAGTCGAATTAAGCCTTAAGTCTAATGAAAATGTGGTTTAATAAAGTTGACTTAATTTACCAGTGTAGGCGCAGCCTCATTGACTACAGTGGGTTTGGATTGGGCCTTAATGAGCACTGGATTAGGTTTTGTAGAGATGCTGATTGTGAAACTGTAAAGTTATTAAATGTACCAATTTTAAAAGACAATTCTCTATGTGCCCCTGTTACAAGTTGACTGTCATTATAATTAATGATCATTTACTGTATATAGATCACATAGTGACACAGCACATTGCATAGATTGAGTAGAACACTTTTCCTGTCGGAGAAACTTAGAGTCTAAGATATATAGGTTTTTAAAGTTCAGTTCTGGGGACCATCTCACATGAGAAGAAGAGTGGTTGCAGAAAAGAGAGTAATTAAAATGCATTCTGTTTTCCATCTCGAACTTACTAGAGAACAATTTATAGGCCAAAAAACTACGTTGTTTGAACTAAACTTGTGGCTTTAAAGCCAGAGAATGAAATAGAGTTCACATACCAGAATAGTTAACCCTAGCCAGCTTCTGGCTCCAGCATATCAGTCAATGAAGCTTCCCCTTTCTTTTTGCAATAGCATTAACACAGCATAATCTTCAATCATTAGATAACAGGCAAAAACAGACATTTGGGGCCAAATTTTCCACAAATAGTTTCAAATCAGTCTTTAAGATTATGCTTGAAATTTTACTCAAGCAAATATTCAGCTTTGCTATCACTGAAGCTTGGTGAATACAATTTAGACCCTGATCATGCAATGACTTCAGTATGTTCATAAAGTCACAAGCAACAGTGGTCCACTAGCCCCTTTAAATCTGGGTGCAAAATTCCCTGCAATCTGTGTGTGTTCACATCCAGAGTTTAGGTTTGAGTTCTTCTCTGATAAAGTACATGGTGATTTTAGTACCGGTTGAAAAACCTGCTGAAGCATTATTTGGTTTGGGAAAATTTATACTTTCATGTTAATTTATTTAAACTTCTTCTTCATCCTCCCAACCCCAATTTATTAAATTAACACTTACAAAGGAACCACAAATTTTACAGAACTGTCTCAAAAGACTTCAGACTGCATAGTCTTGGGAGCAAGGACTATGTCTGACTATATGTCTATACTGTGACAAACCCAGCATGTCAAGTTCCAAAGGGGTAGCCGTGTTAGTCTATTGCAGAGAAACAACAGAGTCATGTGGCACTTTTAAAGGCTAACAGATTTATTTATCACATGAGCTTTCGTGGGAGAAAATCCCACGTCGTCAGATAAAGTGGGATTTTTTCCCACGAAAGCTTATGCGATAAACAAACCCAGCATGGGATCTCAGTCACAATTTGGAGCTACTATAACGCACGTACATTAACTAGCACTAATGTAATCAGTTTAATCCCACTTTACACTTTTAATATGATCAGGTATTTTATATGTAATTTTACAGACATTTACATGTAAACATCATTCTGCATTCAAGGCTTCAGTTCAGAAAAACATCCCTATTCAGGAAAGCACATATACATGTGCTCATCTGCTTCCCTCAACAGAGATGGTTTAAAGAGCACATTAAACTTTCCTGAATCAGGGCCAATAGAGGGACAAAGGTTTGATTACAACTGATGAACATTGTCAATGCGTATCTATGGAGTAAGTTAACTTACAACTAGCCAAAATATTTTTCTTTATCTTTCTTATCTGTCTCTTCAGCTGCCTTTTCTCAGGCACTAGGTTGGTTGGTTAGGGTTCCTTTATTCCCTGGACTCAGAAGATGTTTTGTTGGTGCAGAAGTTTATCTTGGCATAGCATCATGCTTTATTTTACTCCTGGCCCATTTCTACATTTCATCATGTGATTGTACCTAAAAATGAATGTAAGCAGGGCTCAAGTCATGTCGAAACACTCCACAACTCCATTCCACCACTATTTGGGGGGAACCAGAATGACATTGCAGTACTTTTGACAATTGTAAAGTAAATCAATGATTACTCATGCTAAAAATATTGGAATTCTCATAATAGCCCATTTTCAAAAGTCCCACCTCATGCCCCTGCATTCCACTACTTCTTTTTTTGGGACTCAAGCACTGAATGCGAGTGTGGTGCTGAAACTCCTTCTCTGACACCATTTAAACTGAAGTTTCTTTGCAGTGTTGATAATATTTCAGTTCAATTTATTTCATTAGGTTTTTCCTTATGTGAATGGCATCCATTTTAGTACTTATTTCCAATAAACAGTATTGTATTCTTTCATTAGACACACCATGAAGAAAGCCATAATAAACATCAGGGTAATAGGTGGAGGCTTTAAAAGACAATCAATAAATTCTCCTTATAGTGTGCTAGGGCTATTACCAATTTCTTTGGAGAAATTATTGCTAATGTGTTGGTATTAGTTCTCTTTTTGCCTGATTAAGTAGCTTATAACCTTATGGTGAGACGACAGCCTTCTAGTTAGAGTTTCCCAGTGAAATATAGCCTGACATTCAAAACCAGAGGCCTGAATTTGCTGTTCATTCTTTATAAAAGAGATCCTAATCTCAACAAGATAAACTGCTTAAATAAAAGACAAAAGTTGATGAAAGAACAGTCGGAATAGTGGATTACTCTCTAACTATTTTACAATACTCTGCATTTGGACAATTCTTTACTTGTATCCTAAGGGAAACTGGTCAAACAGCTGAGGTTTTAGACATTTTCAGGATTGTGTTGACCTTAATTTTTTAAGTATTTTAATTTTCATTCAGGCTTTATGTATTAGAGTTCATATGGTACATGGAAGAGGTTACAGGGAAAGGGTTAAGAGCAAGTTTTTTCTTCATCTGTTTTAAATCCATAAATGTGAGCCCCTCTGCTGTTTCTAGGTTTCAAATTACACTGTGATTTATAGGGAAAGGCTGTTCTCCACAAGTTAAAATCCCATGTGTTTCTCCACCATTGTAAAGCAACAAATCTTTGAAAATGCTTCCAGTTTTTAAAGTTTCTGTTTTGAGCTACATTTCTAACTATCTTTTGCTCTTGTGATGCTATTAAAATGGGACAGAAAGGCCCCATATCGCCGTTCCAGATTCCAGTCTGGCTTTTGAGTTGCTTGCTTTTTCAGCTTTCACAAACTAAAACACTTGTTTGCAAGAGATTTATTTTATTATCCTCTGTCACTTTTTTCTCAGAGCATACACTCACCAAAAAGTGTAACTGCAAGGCATTTATCATTCAGTGTAAGCTATATCCAAAACCCCAGTAGAGATAGTGGGGCCAAAATCTGTGCTAATCTAACAACCTATGCAATCTCACTGAATTCTGACATTGCATGAGATGTAAATCAGTGCACAATTTGGCCATGTATTTTTTGTTTTAAATATAGGATATGTGTCACTCAGCCATGAAATAGCACATGGGTTCTCAGCCTAGGGGTCGCAAAGAAACTGCTTATAGTATTGCCACCAACTTCCCATTTTTGTGGGTAAATGGGAGAAAAGATCCCAGCGCTTCATTATATGTGTGGAGAAGGTTGAGTGCCACTGACACAGGAATATCCATGTCCCTCCCCTTTCAATTCTTTTGAAAGGTAAATGTGACCATGCAAGATGATGATTGTTTCCTTTCTGATATTTTTTCTCTCGTGACTCCTCTGATTGTAACAGCAAGGCTGGCTGTGAGGCAGCAGGGTAAGATGTGGAGGGTTGAGGAGACCATGGCCAATCATAATTTCATGAGTAGTTTCATTTGCCTAGAACTGCTGGGTATAGTCAAGCTTTCAACTGTGGTGCCTTGCTGGAGCAACACAAAGAAGCTAGAGTGTATCAGTGGATCTGGCCCTTTCATTGCCATTTGTTTCTATGAACTAGGAAATCTCTTTGCCTCTCTATTTGCCACAATTAAAAGAGAGAAAAAAAGATATTGAGGCAGGAAGAAGAAAACTGAAGGAGGCTCGGGCTGGAGCCGTTATGTGTAATTTAATAAGAAGCAATGCAGTATTGTTTTGACTTAGCACAACTCCCCAGTGAACTACTTTAGCTGTTGATATGGTAAAGAATTCCTCCTATTGTCGCAAAGCAAGAAAGGTTCGGTAAGATTTTAACTGGAAGTCGTATTACATGGCAAGTCTAAATTAAGATGTGGGATGCAGCATATTTTGAAAAAAATGATAAAAATAAACTACAATATGCAACGAAAGCAAACATTCAAAGCCCCTTTGAGTCTGGTCTTGATGTGTTAAGGTCAGAATTGACTGTGTATTGCATGTTTCAATTGAATAGTTTCTGTAATGTGTTGTATAGTAGGTGTTCTAGGCCAAGCAATTTAAGATTAAACTCAGTGGACCAAATTCAGCTGTGGGGTGAATGGGTAGAACAGTCATTGAAATCTCAGGGACAAACTTAACAGAGAGGTAAGCTACATATTCTGTAGTAATGTTATGTAACTTGCACCAATTTGGCATTCAAAGGATATTCAATACAAGTGGGCCACGGCCATAGATGAAGCAACAAATCAGAGGATATAAAACAAGTATGAAGGCAAGGGCTGCTTTCTCTTATACTGGTATCATCCTATTAGATTCCCTGCCACAGACCTTCTACTCCCTTCATGTGTAAGTTACACTCATTTTACACATCCACTGGAACCAGATAGGTGCAACTACACTGCTTTACCTCTTATACCCTTTTTCTGACCAACTTATGCAAGTTTCTTTATCATCACTGAATGTGGCCTATTGTGTTCCCATATAAGTAAATTCTCAGTTACCATTTTTGCTGGAGAAGGAAGTGAAAGGATTTTTAAAAGAAAAAAAAGTTCTCTTAATCAGTAGATGCAAAATAATGTGAACATACAGAGGTTTTTCCTGCAGTTAAGTTACAGTCCTGTTACACTCTATCTTACGTCTCCATAGAAAAGGAGTTTAATTTTGTCCAAGCAAGCTTGAGTGCCATGAACTATTTACTTACCTGTAATCACACTTGTGTCCATTTAGTTTTGAAACATTTAGCCTTAAAATAACTATAAAAAATGTCTTTCTTCTGACTTAACGTGCCATAGACAGCGAAGGCATGAGGGCACTGTGTGAATTGATATCAGGAAACTCGCCTGACTAGGAAAGAGTGACTGTATCTTTGATAAAATAAGATCTGGTTCATATCTTCACCTCAAACCCAAACTCTGTGGAGTTAAAAAAAGAGAGAGAGCGAGAAGAAAAGGATTATTTTCTTTCCAACTTTAGTTTGTGTTTTGTGCTATCCTGGTGCCAGAAATGGAAGTAGCAGTGTCAAAATATATACCAGAGACTGTTCAGGAAGCACAAGAAATCTCATGAGGGAGTCTGCTCTCACCAGATTTCCAGCGCAAGCTTTCTCAGAGAGGGCCACATTGTCTCCTGGTGTAATCCAGTGGAACTCCAATGAAATCACTTCATTTAGTCCAGCAGAGGGTTTGGCCCTGAAAAACTGTATATGACCTTAACTAGACTGTTTGCGCCAACTCAGCACTTAAAATAGTCAGATGTCCTTCACTAAATATACAAGAACTAATGTAGGCAGAGCAGATAAATTAAAGCTAATTTTAAAATGCGACCTATTTTTAGTCTGTTTTAAAGTTCCATATGATGTAATGAATATTCAGTAAAATACAACAGAGCTTGTTCTTTCTAACTGGTTTTAAAACATTTTGCACTCTGTATAAATGTGCCCCCCGTAGACCAGTTAAAAAGTGTAATAGTGAGCTCTGATAGGAATCCTGTTCTGTTCTCTTTAGCTAGGAGATGGTGATTGTCATACAGGACTTTGAGAGTGTGTTGTAATATAGAGGGACAACTGGGATCAGCAGGGACATGTGAAAAGGCAGAAGACATGCACAGTACAGTATAATTGAGAACAGTCATCAGATAGTTTGATCTTATGACCTTATCCTATGTCTCAGTAAATAAAAATATTTCTCAGTACTTTATTCTTGGACGATTCAACTCTAAAATGACAAGGACTTGAGTTCCTAACCCAATTCTGTCACTGTGTTTCAGTATAAATCAGATGCTGCATTGTTAAAGAGAGATTGTACTTCAGATGAGACACTAAACCAAGATTCCCAGTGTCATGGCCAGCATTCCTTTACAAATATCCTTTGTACTTTGTGTCACCTGTTGCTGAGCTCCTATTGGCTGAGCTCATATTGTTTGTGTAGGCCTAGATTCACAAAAAAACACACGCATAGATTCATAGACTTCACGGCCAGAAGGAACCATTATGATCATTTAGTCTGACCTCCTGCACAATGTAGGCCACAGAACCTCACCCACCTACTCCTGTGTTAGTCCCCTAACCTATGACAGAGTTATTAAGGTCCTCAAATAATGAATTGATTTAAAGACTTCAAAGTACAGAGAATCCACTAGCAAGTGAACCATGCCCCATGCTGCAGAAGACAAAAACCTCTCAGGATCTCTGTCAATCTGTCCTGGGGGAAAGTTCATTCCTGACCCCAATATGGCAATCAGTTAAACCTTGAGCATGTGGGCAAGAATCACCAGACACCCAAGAAAGAATTCTCTGTAGAAACACAGAACCCACTCCATGGTAAAGTGCATCCCTGCTCTATGCATTCAGGCATAAGCTTAAGTAGTACTGAGTTAAGTTAAGCAAATCTTAAATGCTGTTCCAAATAGGTCTGCTTTCCTGAATCTCTGTCATAGTCATCAACTATCGTATCTTATAAAACATATTCTAATTTTCAGTGTGAAAGATGATCTACAAATTTTGTTCTCTTCTGAAAATGCCGTTTATCAGCGAGGACTCTGTTTTTACTGTTAACCAACCATATGAAAACATGTCTTTCTATGATTTCCAGAGACATGATACTATACATTTCATGTATATGGTGCTGCTTTGTTCTCACCTGTGCTAAGAAACCACAAACCAAGCTACACGATTTGTCTCTAAAGTGAAAGAGAATGGAAATTGATAAAATACATACGTGATTTCTGACTTAAATCCATGCTAGGTTTTGGGGTTTTTTAAGGGAGCAGAGGTGGAGATTGGTGTCAAATAGAAATAGGAGTACATTGAAGACAGGGCCAGATTTCCAGTTAGGGACATTAGGCATGTGCCAGTATTCTAGAAGTGCCTAAACCGTGGCAGATTACCACACAGGCCAATGAGGCCTGGCTCCAGAGGCCCCAGCCAATTTGGAGGCCCTATGCAAGTGCTGGAACTCTGACCCCAATCCCTGATTCTCCTAGGGCTCTCTCCTAGGGCTCCACTGCCCTGCTTCTCCTCTTCCTCCTGAGGCTTTGCCCCCTGGCCAGGCTGGAAGCCAGATTCAATGAGTAAGCATGTTTCCCCTCCCCAGAGCTGGCTAAGCCAGTCACTTCAGCCCCTTTCTCCTCCATCACCACCTCCCTCACAACTAGCAAATACAAAGGTCAGTTGTAGTCAAGAGGGTGCTGAAGATGCTGTGCTTGGGGGTGCCTAAGGTGTAAATCCAGCCCTGAATGAAAGGATATTGTTGGGTTAAATTCATATATTATCAGAAATAGATTTCCTTATCTGGTTACTAATGGAACTGGGAGAATACTAGGGAAAATCCCACAAATATTAATTTAATTTTTTAAAAATTTTAACTAATTACCTTTAAAGTCAGAAGGGGCCATTGTGATCACCCAAACTCCTGTACATTGCAGGCTACAGAACCTCACCCACTCACTCCTGAAAAAGACTGATAACCTATTACTGAGTTACTGAGATAACAAAAATTGGTTTAAATGCTTCAAGTTACAGAGAATTCACCATTTATACTAGTTTAAATCTTCACGAGACTCATGCCCCCCATGCTGCAGAGGATGAAGTAAAATGCTCAGGGTCTCTGCCAATTTGACTCGGGAAAATTCCTTCCAACCCCAAATCTGGCAATCAATTAGACCCTGAGCATGTGCGTAAGACCCATCAGGCAAATACCTGGTAAAGAATTCTCTGTAGTAACTCAGAGCCCTTCCCCTCTTGTGTCCCATCTCCAGCTATTGGGGATATTTGCTCCCGGCAGCCACCAATCAGCCACATGACATCATAGACAGTCCCATCATACTATCCCCTCAATAAACTTATCAATATTCTGTGAATATTGTGAATATTAACCAAAAGATTGAATTTGAAGTGAATATGGCAGAATACAGTTTAAGAACTTGAATTTTGAATTTGTAATCTGTAGTATTCACATGAGAAGTGAAATCATTGCCTAATCAGGGAACAGAAACAATATAATGGGATCTATATGTCTAATCAAAACCTGTTATATTACACAAAAAGGCTAAGTTAAATAAATATTTTATTTATGACATAATTACTTGCCCAGAGCTAATTATTAATAACACAGTTGATTATTAAAACTGAAAGAACTAAAATCGAAGTTACTTACGCACTGTTTATTTTTTGCATTTAACTCAGGGTAATCATAGAAAAAATAAACTAATCAATTTCATTTGTGTTTGTAGTCAGTTTCTAATCACACATTAACAGGAGATTGAAATGTTTGGGTTGCAAACACTAGAAGGGAAAGTTGTTCCTTTAAAAATAAACAGTTTCCATAAGTTTAAAAAGATTATAGAAACATTTCACTTTAATGTTAAACTTGTTCAAAGCCCCTTTTCACTAAATCTAAATTTTGGACCCATATGTCTTGACAGAGTCATTGTACTTTTCCAACACTTAGGGGCAGCTTACAGTAATACAAGATGTTTTAATGAATCGTTTATGGATGAGGTTCTTTGCTGAGCGCTCTTAACAAACAAATCATAAAGATTCTTACAAAAGTCGAATTTCTTAAATATCTGAAGCAATACTGGTTGCTAACTTCCAACAATGAATAGTAATAATAAAAGGAAGCAGGGTAGCATGCATTGTTTTCAATAGCCAGTTACTCTGATTTCAGTCTCTAGTACTGTCGTCAAGCATTTCCTGTTATATAATGTATGAAGATGCAACTTAATCCATTTCAACCCATCACATTTAAAACATTGCTCAATACTGAGCAGCTCCCTCCAGCAAAATGTGCAAGGAATGACAGAATGTGTGAAAAGACAAGAATAACCTTGGCCCACAGCAAATTCTATACTGAAAGCCTCTCGGGAACAAATGATGAAAGATTTCATTAGACTTAATGCACTAATGAAATGGCTTAATGTAAGTATTCTGAATCTCTTCCACCAGATTTTGTTACAGGGAACCATTTTCTGTGCCTGTATGGAAAATATATTCCAGTTCACTTGCAAAGTGTATTATTAAAATCTGATGTGTTAAAGATAAAGTTCGAGTCTAAATAAAGATTAGTGCCAAAAACTTCAAGCCAACCAACTTCAGACTTTGTTGTTAGGGCTTTATTTCTGTCTAAGGTCAGAAATCCAAGAAGACTGCAGAGAATTTAAATATGCTTGAAAACTGAGCTAGATTTCAACTCAGTGATAGACTTATAGAAAAATGGACATTTTGTAAAAGATATAAATCAGCCACTCTCTCCTGCTAAGCTTGAGTTCTCCTAAAGCTCATTCTGAATGGACAATATTGAGCTTTAACCTCAGGTAATATCTATGTCCATGTACCTTGGAAGCAGTGTGGCAAACATTATGGTCCTGATGACAATATATTGTGCAAGTGAAAAAAGTACAAACAGAATCAAGAGCAAATTAGCACCACCTTTCCTTTGCCTCATTGCTATAATATTTACATTAGTACTAAACCAGTGTGTGGAGCATTTTCCTGAAACATGCATGGGAGCCAGTATTTAATACAATTACTTAAGAATTTAGAGGTAACTGAGGAAGATTTTTTTTAAATTTAATAAGTACTGCCCCTTAGTAAATTATGCAACTTTTAAAAAATGATCAAACAAACAAAATGCAAAATCAGAGAATGTGTTCCAAATATATATGTCATGAAGACAGTAACATAAATCAACAAAAGGCAGGAAATTCAAGGCTGCCAATCCATACCCGAGTCCATGTTGTTATGAAAAACAAACAAACAAGGAAACCACACTGACGTGAGCTCAGGATGGAGTGACAACTTTAAATTTGGAATTTCCTGGCTTTTTTCTGAGTGGGGTACAACAACCTATTTCAAATAGGAAGAAATAAGAGAAAGAAATCTCTTATGAAACATTGAAAATTGCATATATTTTAGCAGTTTACAACATATTTAGTTATTCTAAAAACATATTACATCAGGTACCTATTGCATTGTGGCTGTTTAAATTCATATATATATATATATATATATATATATATATATATATATATATATA
>ML685792.1:11674760-11705532 GCA_007922175.1 Pelusios castaneus | reverse complement strand
ATATATATATATATATATATATATATATATATATATATATAGTATTGGGGGATTTTTAGTACAAAGAAAAAGGCAAACCATTTAGCTTGCTTTCTACCTTCATTTTTAGTAAGCCCATTTAGAGACTGCATTCAAAAAGACATCTTCATGAGATTCTTTTTTAGACCTTGATCTTGCAAACCATCATCCTCCTGCACTCTCTTGTACTACTGGGGCTTCAGTCCCTGAATAGCAGTCTAAACTGTTGCTGGACTCTTGCATCTGTGAAGAATCCCATTAACTTTTCTGTCGATCTGTGTAAATATAGGATTGCAGAATGGGGACATACCTTTGTAAATGCACTGAAATTCTATGGAACTATGTATTAGAAAAATCATTTTGGTCACAGATATGTTTGATCTCTAGTAGAGCAAATGACTCCACTACAATATTTTCTAGGAGTTATAAATTTCACACTAGCCGATCAGCATATTCAGTAAAATTATCTAAAGATCTACAGTGCTGATATTTTACTAAAGGCATAAGGATATAATTTCAGATTCAGAATTCTGATTGACTAATGAAGAATTTAGCATTCCTCCAAGAGGAATTTTCCATGATAGCTGTGTAAACTAATTGCAAAAGAGAAAGGAAAGAAATAATTAAGAATGCCCGTCAGCATAGATACAGTGGTGTGAATTTCATCTCATGTGTGGTATGAATGCTTGATCCACTAAGTTTTGTTGCAGGTTTTTCTTAACCCCTGACTGTGATATCATGAGGAGTGCCTCCGACAGCCGTGCATTATTAGCTGATATTAGAGTGCAAATAAAAAGCCTTGTCTGTAAATGTCAGACTAAAAAGGCTCTTGGTTTGTGTTAATCCATTGGCCCTCCTGATCTAGTATTGCTGTCAGCTCTCAAGGGATTATTAAAGCTAGCCCTCTAAGGATGTATATCCAGTCAATTCCTGGCATTAACAGTTTCCATGTTGTATTAGTTGTTCCAGAGCTCCATGCCATATCTGAAAGCATATTGGAAATCTCATGTGATCTTTGTGAGTGTAAGAATCCATATTATTGAATGCAGCTGTGCTTCCATTACATATAAAGGATTACAGTCAAATTGACATGAGTGAATGTGGTGTAACATGTTGTTCATCAGCTATTTGTCAAGGCATTTAGTGGGTAAACTGATTCTGATCTAGCTGAACAAAATGCACACGTGGTTTTCACTGATAAGCACAAATCCTTTAAAGAATAACAAGGGTGCCTGTCGGTGTGCTGCACTTGCTTTCCATGAGCAGAGTCTGTGCATGTGAATGTTATACACAATTGTCAGCTCTGTTCAAACATGGCTGATGTTTTCATTTTGTTCAGTTTTGAAATGCACTATATTTTTATATGCCTCTTATGATAAAAAAAAACCCAAAACAATTAGTGCCTGACGTTGGACAGATAACCTTCATTTTTCTTCTATTTTCACTGAGGGCTGAGGTAATATGCTCCTAGATGTACGAAGTCTAAAGAAAGAGAATCTCTGCGTCCAAGGCATACGATCTGAAGCTGAAATCCTGCAAACATTTAGGTACATGCTTAACTTTACAGATGTGAACAGTCTCCCTGAACTTCACGTTAGTCAGCCACAATCAATGGGATTGTTCACATCTGTAAAATTAAACATGTGAATAAAAGTTTGCAATATCAGGGCCTGTGTTAAACAGATCTGTTGGCAATTGCCAATGACATTCCATTTTGTTGCCAACTCTCGCAATTTCTTTAAAGCCCCGGTTACTGAAATCTTGATATTGCCTGAGAATATCAGCTTTCATTTAAAACAAAATAAAACGAAAAAAGATTTCTGGCCCTCATATTTAGAAAAAGAGGCTGAAAAGATGAAGTAAGTGCACCGTTAAAGCCTCAGAAAGCCAAAAGAAACCAACACTTATTTTATTTATTTAACGCTCATGATTTTAAGCCAATCTAATTATTTTTTGGGGGTAGACTCAATTTTTGAACATTTGGTTTGGCAAGATGGAGACTATTACGTTGTTTTCTGATTTTTTTTTATTGTAGCCTTTTAAATTAGGAACATTAAACTTGTTTACAAAGGTAGTTCAACTGATTGTTAAAGGGATCCAGAGTCATCTCTACAGTATGACACCAATTCATTTCAAATTAGACTGACAGTGACTGAAAATTATTAGCCTGCAGCTAGTTGCTCAGTCAGCTCTGTGGACAAATTTTTGGTCTGGCTCCAAGACCATTGTCACAATTGTCAGCAAAACAATATTATGGCTGAAAACCAACTGGACATTAGAATTACAATATCCTTCTCACCTTCTGAGATGATCCCGACAACAAGCCTGCAATGCATAGCAAACTTTCCATATGCCATTGCTACTGTCATGCTGTACCTGTGAAGTGGAAAGAACATTTCAGCCATCACAGTTGGCTTTCACCAACATTAAATTCACTTAAAGACAGAAGGAGAGGAGTTCAGGGAAAGAGAATGAAATTACTGTGAAATGTAGCTGGGAAAGAAAAAAGTCTTCCCTGGCTTCTGTCCAGCAAAATGCATGCTGGGATGTTACTTGAAGCCAGAGTCAGTGATTCTCTGTGGGTCTGGATTTTATGGGCATAGAAATGTTTAAGCTTAATTTTAAGATGATGATGTGTTGAATACTTCTCTTGATTATTAGAGGCACTCAGATATTTATTTGTATGTCTCCTCAGAGATATCCATTAAATTCATGACAGTTTATCATAGAGTCTAATACATAGTTTTATGTAAATATAACTATGAACGGAAAATGTCTTTTTTTAAACTCAGCTCTTCCTCCACTGACCCTATATATGAAATATTTATCAAACTTTTTGCCAAAGCTAGGAAAGTCCAAATCTGTGAAATTTAAGGGCTAGATTTTCAGGACTGTTCAACTCCCAATTAACAGCGGTCAGATTTTCAGGAGTGTGCAGCTAATCATGAAAATATTGCTTAGAGAATGATAATGTACTGGACAGCTGGTTGGAAGATATGGTGGTAGGAAGAAGTGCTCAAAATTATAGACATGTTAATATATCTACTGTGTGCCTAGAGATTACAGATGTGTTACAAATGATCATACAATCAAATAGTACAGGTTAATGTTTAAATTCTAAGTTTACTAAAGCATTTATTACCAGTTGCAAAAGATGTCAAACAACTGAGAAGCTTGGCTACTAATTAAAATCCTTGTTCCTTTCTTTCATTGCCAAAGCATTTAATCTCTGGGAAATAGGAGAGCCTTTTATGCAGGGAATTGGCTTTTTCTCAGTGTTAGCGTAACAAGTGCTGTGTGGGAGTTTCTAAAGTGTTTTCTAGTGTAGAAGAATAAAAGAAACATGTTTCAATTTTTAGTTTTCCTTTTATATAAGTAAACATTAGCACTGACCAAAGACTGATTAAAAATGGCTTTGTTGGAGAATCATTTATGTTGTATATCTTGTTACCAAGAGAGACCTAGTTAACTAATTCTCCTAATTGGGGGCCAAATTCTTCACTTAGAGACAGGCTTGGGAAGGCCATTGACTTCAGATACAAGCACGTGCATGTGTCTAAGAACAAAACTTAGTTCAAAGAGAAGAGACCTTTTAAAGTACCCCCACAAATCAAATCAAATAAGGAACAGAAGTTTAATAAAGTATTTTACTGCACTTCATTTGTCTTCATACAATATTTGTATTGTTGTGTCTATATTTAGAGAACACAACTTAGACTTTCCTACGGTACTTATGATCAGGCCAGGTTAAATATCACTTAACACTTTTGGCACTATCCCAATCACTCCTGTTAAGCAACATTTTTTGCGGGGGGGGGTGGGGTGGGAGGGGTCTGGGTGGGTTCAGCAAAATAATTTACAGTGGGCTTGGACTTTCAGAAAGCCATTGACAGAGTCCCTCACCAAAGGCTCTTAAGCAAAGTAAGCACTCATGGGGTAAGAGGGAAGGTCCTCTCATGGATCAGTCACTGGTCAAAAGTTAGGAGTAAATGAGCAGTTTTCACAGTGGAAAGAGAGAGAGAGAGAGAGAGAGAGAGAGAGAGAGAGAGAGAGGTAGTAAGGCCTCCAAGATCTGTACTGGGACAAGTGCTGTTCAACATATTCATAAATGATTTAGGAAAGGGGATGCACAGCGAGGTGGCAAAATTTGCAGATGATACAAAAATACTCAAGATAGTTAAGTCCAAAGCAGGTTGTGAAGAGATACAAGTGGGATCTCACTAAAGTGGGTGACTGGGTAAGAAAATGGCAGATGGAATTCAATGTTGATAAATGCAAAGTAATGCACATTGAAAAAAATGATTGCAACAATATAAACAAAATGATGGGTCAAAATTAGCTATTACCACTCATGAAAGAGATCTGTTCAAAATATCTGTTCAATATGCAGTGGCAATCAAAAAACGTGTTTAGAAACCATTAGGATTAAAACAAAAAATATAATGCCACTACATAAATCCATGGTATGCCCCCACACCTTGAATTTTGGTTGCCTCATCTCAAAAAAGATAGATTAGAATTGGAAAATGTACAAAGTAAGGTGACAAAAATGATTAGCAATAGAACAGCTTTCATGAAAGGAGAGAAAAAAGACTGGGGCTGTTCCACTTAAAAAAGAGAAAACTCGGGGGGGGGGCGGAATGGGGGGGGGGGGGGCTCTGACAGAGGTCTGTAAAACAGTGAATGGTGTGGAGAAAGTGAGAATGGAAGTATTCAGCCCTTCACACAAGATCTAGAGGTCACTGAATGATATTAATAGGTAGCAGGTTTTTAAAAAAACATAAATAAGTACTTCACACAGTGCATTGTCAACCTGTGGAACTCATTGCCATGGATGTTGTGAAGGCCAGTAATATAACTGAGCTCAAAAAAGAATTAGACAAGTTCTTTAAGTCAATCAGACAGTCAATCAGTGGCTGTTAGCCAGGATGTTCTCATTCTTTGGGTGTCTGTAAATCTATAACTGCCAGAAGCATTTGGCAGTGGCCACTCTCGGAGACAGGATACTAGGCTAGATGGACCATTGGTCTGACCCGATATGGCCAGTTGTATGTGCTGCATGAAAATGGTGTGTTTTCCAGATAGGGAGAAGAGCAAATTTGTGAACATTTGCAATATTGCCCAGCACGTGGAATTTCACTAGTTACACTGTAAAAACTGTGCAGGGAAGGCGTGGCCACTCCAAAAAAAAAAAATCAGATTATGTGTAGGTTTGACTAATGCTACTGAGCTATGTTCTGCAAGAGACCTAAACATGTAAAGGACTTATGAGATGTTCTCATCCCATGGAAGGTATGAAGGGTGTCAGCTCAATACAAACAGAATGCACCATTTAGCAGCAACAAGAGTTTGCATATCATAGCGTAAATATGGCTGTATAAACATAACCATTACTGATAATGTTACAAAGAAACTATATTTGGAAAAATATAACTCTGCTTTTCTGTGGGGCTCTTTATTAGGTAGTAGAAGCATTGAATACTACTGGAATAAAAGCCAAAGTAGCCAAGTTTTCAATGATGTATTTTGTAATGGCTAAGAACCTTTGTCTATAGGATTCACTAAAACATGTGTCTATAACACTAAGTGCTATAGCTGAAGAATAGCAAAAGAATTAATAATTTGAATAAGTCATAAACACAGTTTAGCTGCTTGATTATAATTTTAAGAAAAATATATTTATAATAGTTTAGAAAGTATTTTAAAATATAATGAAAAGTACAAAGAAAAATCTATCATAGTTTTAGGAATTATTGAAAATAAAATGTAATGTTTAATACTATGTGTTGTGAAAAGCAAACTCCTTATAGTGATCCATTACGGTAATGTACACAGCATTTCTAGATTCTATTTGTATCTTTTAGGGAGGTGCTGTTTTGTTTTATTATCTTCTGGATATCACTTGTTAATGTTTCATACACTGCTGTAATACCATTTATGCAATTGACCATTCAAAACTATTTTTACAGTGATGGTTCTCCTAAAAGAACACGTTAGTGCAAAAGGAGGAAAACTTGCAAAACAGCTGGAAAGAAAAGCTATACTATACAGTAGTAGGGTGTTTGTATATAAAAAAGTAACCTGAGATCTAAAGCTCTAAATGCCCATGTCTGGGCCTTTTGAGAGACAGAGAAAGCAGGAGTGATGGGAAGGGGGTCACTTGACACAGGGAGATAGTCATGTGGTCACCACTTAACATTGTGCAATACATTCAGTCCCAGCACAAGTCATAGAGATAAAATTCCAGATTTTAAAAGCTTTTTTTTCCTGTGTGTGGTCTCCATAATGGTGTGTTGTGTCCACAGAAGGACTTGTCGCTTCTTGCATAAACATTCACTTGTTAATGAAGGACTTACTGAAGGTTATTATCATTATTATATGACTGGAGATACTCTCTTTCACCCAACTCATTCATCTCATTTTTCCTACAGGCTCCGAGAACACCATCGTGCTGCCATTAAGGTGATACGTCGGATGCAGTACTTTGTGGCGAAGAAAAAATTTCAGGTGAGTTTTGACCAGAAGGCAAGTTTGCTTGTTATGCTTCCAGTTTATTGTTTCTTTTATAAATTTAAGAAAAAATGTAGCACGATTCATTTCAGTAATGGTGAGTCACACCCACTATTCTCTTCCTGCTTGAATAAGGTGGTTGTTAGCAGAAGGTTAGTCAACTGTGGATACACTGGGAATAGGCTAAGCTGCTGAAATGCACCTGAATTAAAATGATGTTTTCTGCTAATGGACTTGACCTTTCACCTGCTGTTATCTCCGTCTCCTTCTTGCAATACAAACATTCTCATATATCTTCATTAATTCTGAGTTGTATGTTACTGTCATGCTGACTCAGTAGGTTTAGAGATTAAAATACTACCTTAGCCTTGTTTTCTATCTCATTGTTAATGTTAATGAAATCTTGATAAGGGGTAGCGATGGAAATTTGTTAGCATACCTCAAGGTTTCTGTTTCATTTCTCTTTCCTCTCCTATACAGGTAGGAAGCCCCCTTCCAAGTTCATAAGATAATCAGTTATCTCTTCTCCTACGGCCTACGTTGACCTTGCTTCTGTCTCATTTTAGCTGCTGGTATTTTGTATACATAAGCATATAACAGCAGCTAATTAACTTTGGCCTGATCAACATAAAAAGTTGTACCTGTCTGTCAAAAGTGTGTGTTTTTAAAACAATTTCGTTAGCCCAATAGAAACCCTTCTATCAACATTCTGATTTAAAATAACTTGTATCAATAGTTCACTAATAGAAGTCATTAGGCCTTGTGTCTTTATATTCCTTTGGTCCTTTTGCAAATTTCCCCCTATATGATTTAGTTTTACATTTAAAAATTTAGGGCCTGAAATGGTGCAAATGAGCTTAGCTCCATTTATTTATACTTGTTACTCTAATTAATAAATATATGGCATTAAATTCAGTTAATAAATACAAAAATCCTTGCATAACTGGCAACATGGGTAAAATTTTCTGAAGTGCTCAAGTGGCTTAGGAGTCTAAGTCCCATTTTCATTTTAGAACATAGCCCTCATTTTAGAGCATAGCCATTTTCATTTTAGAACACAAGGCTCCAAGTAGAATGGCATTAATTGGCAGCATCATAGAGATCAATATTCTTTCTATAGAATTCTATAACAGGGATAATTATTCTGTAATAAAGTCCATATAATTGTTTCTATTGTGTAGAAATTTTTTTCATCACTTAACAAAGGACCAGCTCAAGTCCTGTGCACCACATAGGTGCTGTACTGTTTCCACTGGAGTCAAGATGTCACCATTGAGGAAAAGTTCTATAGAATCCTAGTAGAAAATGGTATTTTGAGGGATGAAAAGGAACATGGATGGTGCCTTAAGTCTTTCTTATTCTTTCTTATTCTTCCCTTCTGCACAAGAGTGAATTTCATGCAGCCAGAATAAATTAGACATTTCTAGTCCAGCCTAGTTTATCTACCCTATAATATACTTTCAATTCTTGGTGTCCTGTTTAATTAACTCATGAGTTTAATTCAAATTTTTACATCCTATTACAATTGTGAAAGCTTTCAAATTCCTGGACTGAAATTTATATGCACTAGCTTAAATCTGATGCATACAAACAGTATGGGAGAGCAAGACACAATCCCAGAGTCCTAAATCTAATTTCTTTTTTTTAAAAAGTAAATTTTTAAAGTAAATTTTCTGTTGAACAAATGAGTTTTCTGCAAAAAATATCTTTCATTTATGCATTGTAGTATCTAAAATGAAAAATCTGCTGTACATGGTGTACATAGCTAAAAATACAGCTCAGAGTTCCAGTGATGACATGAGAAACTAGTATCTCTGTTGTGGTTTATAATGATGTCACCAGAAGCTCTTGATGTATTTATAGCCTTATAATTCAAAGTCTTACATTTAAAAGACAGTCCAGTAAATGGTAATTCAGTTACCTTGCTATCAATCAAGAATTGTGTATGTAATCTTCTATAATCACTGCACAGGGCTCTGGAAAACAAAATAGTTCAAAGCAACTTGTATTTCAAAGGATGTTGTGCGTATTTGTACTTGACTGTTTGGTTTTGCTTCCCAGAAACTCCGTTACCGTTAGCTTCCCTTTTCCTTTCCCCAGTTGGACTCCTGGAGAACTGCTCTAAGCATTCAGCTGCTGCACATGCAGCTAATAAGGAACAGCAAAATGCAGCTGTGCCCGTTTTTAATGTTCTGAAAATTCTCTTCTTGAATTTGATGCAAAAATCCTTCTTAACGGTGACATACAGGATGTGACCCAGACTAATGCGTAGCTGTGTCATCCCAGTCCTGTAGCCTGTAGTTAGAGGTCCTTTACAATGCCTTGCTGCTCACAAACAACCTCCAGCATGTAAGTCACTCCTACCTATGTCTCTGTGTGTGCTACAGTCAGGTACAACTTAGCTCTTAACAGCCTTGAAAATTACCTCAAGGTGACCCAAATACACTCTCAGTGCGATATTTTCCCCTAGAAACGCATGTCCTGTGCTGCCCAGCAGGACCAGGTTAAGAAGTCCCAGGCTGCCAACCTGGGGTCCTGTCACCCCACCACCATGGCCCCCCCTGCCTAGGGCCCACTTGGGGTCCCAGCCTCCCACCATGGTAGCCTGGGGGTGGGCCACCGCTGGGGCTCTGGAGCCAGAGGCCACGGTCTGTGGTGCTCCCGTCCCACCCCCAGGTCAACTAGTCTGTCTCTGGGGTCAGGGCCCAGCTGGTGCATCGTGTGGCCCTCCAGGTCCCAGAGCACTGTTGCCCACCCCACTGGGACCTGCTGCGGGGGGCTGGCATGGCAGCCTGACAGCACTCCGGGCCCTGGAGGGCCATGCCAGAAACCACACCCCACACCAGCTGGCCCCACTCCGCAGAAGACATGTGCTGGCCTGCTCCGCCTCTGGGGACTGAACAGCTGGCCCGGGGTGGGGCAGGAGCGCCATGGACCGTGGCCTCTGGCCCCAAGGCCCCAGCAGTGGCTTACCCCCAGGCCACCATGGTGGGAGGCTGGGACCCGAGATAGGCCTTAGGCGGGGGGGGGGGGGGGGGGGCCCCAGGGTGGTGGGGTGCCACAGCCTCTAGTCCCAGGGTCCCAGCCCCTACTCAGTGCCAGCAGGGCCCCTCCCACTACCCCCCAGGGCCTGCCAGCAGAGTGCTGGCCTGAATGGAGAGACAATGGCCGGATCAACTCAGGGGCTTTAGAGACTGCGTTCCAGGGCACCCCTTTAGGCCAGAATCAGGGCTGCAGCCCATAAAACCCCTGCATTGATTCAGCCCTGCTGCCCAGACCTCTCCTGAACAGTATGAATATATTCAGTCTGTTAGTCCTTTAAGGAAATAATATGCACACAAATTGTTATCCCAAATGCAGTTATTTAGACACTTTAATTTGAACGTGCTGGATTGTATAAAACAGTAATACGTGTTTATTAACACAGAGAGATTTTAAGTGGTTACAAGTAATGAGGTGTGAAAGTCAGAAATGGTAACAAGAAAAATGAAGATGTTTACTACTGCCTAATTTAACAAATTTATTAGATTCAAGCAAAATTTCTCCCTACAAGCTCCAGCAGATTACTGATCACACTCTCAGGTCAGGACCTCTCTCCCAGGGTTCAATGCCTGCTTCCTTTGTGTTTTCAGGAGCAGTGAATACAAGAGGCAAGGAAAGAGAAGGGAGTCCCCCAGGATATTTGTCCCTCCTTTTTTTATGTTCGGTCCCCCTTTTGCAAAACATTTCCAACTGAGACCCAATGCACAAAGTTTTTAGATAGACAGAAGGATGTTCCCTGCTGCTTTTTCACCTGTTTGAACCTCTTGTCTTCCCTTCCTTTCTGATGACATGCAAATTAAGCAGAACACTATTTCTTTGTTTAGGACCGACCTGTTTGCCAACTTCTGTTTGGGCAGGGAGGTTTGGAACATGTTAATAACATCATACAGGGAAATCTTATAATTGTATATGCCAAACTACCACCAGTAATGCTCATAATTAACAAAGGGATGAAAATAAAATAGATGATGTCATTGAAAGCTCTTGGAACTAGCTTATACTTGTGCTTTTCCAGTACTGTAGGGCCTGATTATTCTATTCTAAATAGCAAATTCTGTTTTATCAGCCGGGCTAACAAACCTTCAAAATACTGAGTTATAATTATGATAAATGTTTCCTCTTGAAAGACCATTTACTGTGTCAATTTATCACATACCCATCATATTAGATAAACACAGCATTGACTCTTGAATATGCATTCCTACCTAAACATGCAGCTTAACTTTACACACACAGTCTAAGAGCACTTCTACATATACAGCACCACTGCATTGCTGTCTGGTGAAGACTCTGTATACTGGCAGGAGAGAGTTTCTCATTGGCATAATAAAACTACCTCCATGAGAGGCAGAAGCTACGTCAGCAGGAAGAGCACTCCCACTGACATAGCACTGTCCTTGCCGGCGATTATGTTGCTGTAACTTAGGTCGCTCATGGGAGTGGGTTATTCACACTCTTGAATGACTTGAGTTCTGCTGACATAAACTGTAGTGTAGATGTAGCCTAAGCTCTGCCAGCCTTCAACTTTGCTATTCGTTAGGTTACATCCTGTTTTTCTCTCACCTATCTCCTCATTTTGTTACCAGGCCTCCACATCCTAGTCCTGTGAGTGCAAGGAATACAAGTTTCGGCCTCTTGTTTTAATTTCTGTTAAATTAAGATTGTCCTGTAGATATGCAGTTCAGAGCATATGGCTTTCAGCCTTATTTTACTAGACTCTAGTCTATAAGGTCATAGTTATGTATTCACCTTTTTGATAGTATCATGTTCACAATACCAGTCTATGGGCAAGGTAGTCATCTAGTGCTAATTGGTAGTGTGTGTATTTATATCGTCTGAGGAACTTGTCCCTTTCTCTGTGGAATCTAAGAGTGCATCTCCACCACACTAAAAAACCCTTAGCATTTACTCTCAGAGGCGGGGTCAATTGACTGGGACTCACAGGGCTCAACCCACTGCGCTAAATATTACAGTGTAGACATTCAAACCCTGGGATCTGGGACCCTCTCCACTCTAGCCTGAGTCCAAACATCTAAACTGCAACTTCAGTCCTGCAGTCAAAGTCAACTGACCTGAGTCAAGAGTCAGGTTTGTTGTGAATTCTTCCATCACTTCGTCCTTGCTCACATGTTGATATCAATATACTCATCTCTGTCTACTGCCACAATTCTGAAGAGAGCCAAAAATACAAGTTTGTGGTTTGCTTTGATGACTCGGACAGACTGAACTGCAGTTTTCTTAACAATGTGATTGAACTGAAAAAGGTAAGTATATTAAGAGAGAGATTTAAAAATGAGATGACAAACTGTAGAGATTTGATAAGTTTATGGACTAAGGGAGTAAGGAAAACTGTTAACCCTGTTCGAAGCAGGTGTCCAGCCTTTGAAGATAGCTAAAAACACTTAAGGATGAATTTCTGCCCCAACCAGCAGTCCTGCACAAGCCCTATACAGCACTTAAGTGTCACTTAAACCCTCAAACTAGGGCTTAAGTGGAATTGAAGAATTGCATTAGCCTTGTGCTGTCCATCTGCATAGGGTTGAATTGCAGCAGAAAAAATCTGCTAAGAATTGCTCTGTAGAGACACACCTTGGAGACACTTGAGAAGACTGGAAATCAAGTCTCACTTCAGAAAAGGTCATTCTGCTTCCAACATCAGCCCTTAAAAGCTTCAGCTGTTTGTCTCTTCCTTCTTTAAGAAGGTGGTTGTTATGGTTCTCAAAAAGGCAGTACACTCTGAGTGTGCCATTGTGTTAGAATACTGTGTTCTTCTTTGGTGGCTGAACGCAAACTGAGTCAATCTTCTTCAAAACAGGTGGGTAATAATTAGGCCACTGTATCCCCAAATGTCTCGTGTACTCCTCTAAGAGGGCCCAAAGTACTACACATTCTTTCAAGCTTTCCTTTGATTTGAAAAGGATGTGTTTGATTATATGGGTCTGAGGAAAGATTTCAAAATGTGAACATAATCAAAGTAAAGGTGTCAGCCTGAGTTTTCAGAGAGTCTTTAATAGTAGCTGTGAAGAGTATACTCTCCCATTCATTTCTGTGGGTGCTAATTCAGATGCTAGCAATGATACTTTAAAATTCAACATTGTTAAATATCTCCTTGTTCATCAAAGCACATAAGAAAGGAGAGGAATTTACTCAGAAGAGGGCATGTGGAGGACTAGCTGGAGGCATGTGGCAGTTTTGTACATGAAGAGGTGTAGGCTTTAGTAGCACATAGAACGTGTTTGTGTATAGGCATGGAGAGCACAGCGGGTTTCATTTTTCTGAAGGAGGATGAACTTTCCAAAGGTTTGGGAACAGTGAATTGGAGTATGAAATATCAATGAGGATTTTATTGTGAAATACCATACTTCCCAAATGCCATGAATTTTTGAAGTGTTTTAAAGTATATTTATTTATAGGCATTCCTCCAATATTCATCACTGTAGTAACTCTTTATAGATTAATTCAACCATGTTTCTTTGAGCTAGGGTTTGTTTTTTGCAGCTCAGCAAACTGAAACTTTTGAGCTCTATTTAGGAGTTTTTGCACTTCATTATTACTTAGCTTCACCAGAAGCTTTGAAAATGGATGCTCTTTAAATCTGCTACTTTTTAATGAATAAATTCTACAGTTTTTTCCCTGTTCCAGGCATATGCCTAGGGTTTGATTCCCATGGATCAGCATGTTGGATTCTCGCTTTATATAAATAGTTAGGGGCTGTGTTATGTAGCCTAACAGAAAATATATACATGGTAAATAAGCCTGAAAACAAGAATTGCCTAATGTGTTTATGGAAATAAACATTTCACACAAGTTCAGGCCAAATTACCAATACTATTAAGGACAATTGGGATAATATTGCTGAATCATGAGAGACCATCTCTTCGTATTGAAAGCGTTGATACTGTGTAGAGTGGTAAATATTTAAATTAGCAGGCTTTTGATATTGGTACAATCAAATGGCAGGTGTGCTAAGGTGAATAGGGATTTGAAATATTAGAGTAAATCTCAGGGGGGAAGAATTAGTGGTTAGAAGGCAAATGATGTGGCCCAGAAGGAATAGAATAAATGAATGTATTCCATGAATATCACCTCCACAGGAGTGTAGATTAGAGTGACCAGATAGCAGGTGAAAAATCGGGACAGGAGGGTTAGGTTATAGGATCCTATGTGAGACAAAGCCCTTAATATTGGGACAGTTCCTATAAAATTGGGGCATCTTATCACCCTAGCGTAGATATTATCCATTTTATTTTCATTACATATTGGACCACTGGGAACGTGCCAGAAGACTGGAAAAAAACTGATGATGTGCCAGTATTTAAAAATGGTGGATAGGCTGACTTAGGTAATGATAGGTCTGTCAGTCTGACATTGATCCTGGGCAAGATAATGGAGTGGCTGGTACAAGATTCAATTAATAAAGAATTAAGGGAGGGTACTATAATTAATCTCAAACAAAATGGGTTTATAGAAAATAAAGCTTGTCAAAGTAACTTGATACCGCTTTTTGGTAGATTACAAGTTTGGATGATAAAGATAATAGTGTTGATGTAATATATTTCTGGTACCACATGACAATTTCATTAAAAAATTAAAAAGATGTAAAATTAACATGGCACACATTATATGAATTTAAAGCTAGCTAAATGATAGGTTTCAAAATGTAATGGTAAATAAGCAATCATTATCGAGTGGGTATGTTTCTATTCGGGTCCGGCAGAAATTGGTCCTTAGGCCTACTGTTTTTAACAATTTTATCAATGACATGGAAGAAAACAAAATCATCACTGATTACATTTTCAGATGACACAATATTGGGGGAATGGTAAATAGTGAACAGGATCTGACAGTGATATAAAACGATCTGGATAGCTTGGTAAGCTGGGCACAGTCAAACAATATGTGTTCTGATGCAACTAATTGTAATTGTGTATATCTAGGAACAAAGAATGTCAGCCATGCTTACACATTGGGGAACTCTATCCTGGGAAACAGTAACTCTGAAAGAGATTTGGGGATCATGGTGGATGATCGGTTCAACCATGAGCTCACAGTGTGATGCTGTTGCCAAAAGGGCTCATGCGGTCTTTGGATGCATAAACAGGGGAATCTCAATTAAGGGTCAAGAGGTTATTTTACCTTTGTATTTGACTTCGCAAGGGATTGTCACCTTGTAGTGGTGAAGAGACTTGCCTGTTCCAATGATTCTGAGAGCAAGGCTGTGTGGAGCTTCATGCTCCTGGCAGGGTAACCCATGGCGGCAAGGTTGAGGGGGAGGTTCCTAACTAAGAGCAATATAAGAAGACCTCAATGGTGGACCAGACAGAAGAAAAGTGGAACCCCCTTTCCAATGGCTGTGAAGGTAGATAAAGGCTGCAGCAGATTAAGGGTCTCCAATCGTCTTGTATTCCCTACCATTGGACTCAGATCCCTTATCTCTCAAGGACTGTGGGTTGTTTGGTGTGTGACAACATCCTCACACTAACAGAAGTCTTCCATATGGAATCATCATCTTCTTTGCACAACAGGAAAGTCTTATGGACATCGGCGAGTGATGACAGGGACAGGCTTTTGAGATCTGAAAGTTCCTAGTCACAGACCGATACATAGGCGGTGTGCTGTGAAGGTCATCTTCCTTATCGTTGCCAACCACCTCCTTCCACTTCCAGAATCTCAAAACAATTTCAGACTTTCTCAAGGAACTATGGGCATGATCTTTACACCACATCAAGTTCAGGAGAAGTGTTGTGACCAAAATCAACCTCTTCACATGACCGTTATCAGCTTCTACAAAGCCTTCAACTCTGTAAACTGTGAAGCCCTATGGAAAATCCTGTCCAGAATTGGTTACCTAAATAAGTTCATCAGTATTCTGAGGCTTCTCCATGACAATATATCAGCAATAGGAATCAAACACATTTGAGATGAAAACTGGAGTGAAGCAAGGCTGCGTCATCACTCCAACACTGTTTTCCATCTTCATCTCCAATATGATGTACCTCATTGATGGAAAACTCCCTCCTGAAATTCAAATTGTGTATAGGTTGGGCAGAAGACTCTTTAACTTCACAGACTCAAGTCCAAAACAAAGTCTACAACATTCCTAATGGAGCTCTGGTATGCGGATGGCAATGCGATTGATGCTCAGTCTGAAACAGATCTCCAAACCATTCTCAATGCATTTTCAGAAGCCTACAAGAGTATTGGCCTAACTCTAAACATCAGGAAAATGCAAGTTCTTTATCAACTTGCTCCAAGTGGAGAAGAAAACTCTGCCTCCATTCAAATCAATGGAGAAATGCTGGAGAATGTGGATTATTTTGCTTATCCTGGAACCTATCTTTCATAAAAGGCAGACGTCATCATGGAAATACAACACTGCTTGTAAAGTGCAAGTGCAGCCTTTGGACCTCTGAGTAAGAGATTCTTCTTAAATCAGGCCATCCTTGCTGAAACGAAGCTCCTGGTCTACCGTGCCATTATTATCCCAACTCTGCCATACAGCTTGGAAACCTGGACTACATACAGAAGATATTTCAACAATTTAGAAGAGTACCACCAGCAGTATCTTCACAAGGTTCTTTGGATTAGCTTGGAGGATAGATATAAAAACATCAGCATCATGGCTGAAATAAATTCCACTGGCATTGAGGCCATAATTATCCAAAGGCAACTTTGCTGGATAGGTCATGTTGTCTGCTTACCTGATTCCCACCTCTCTAGTAGAATATTTTTTTCACAGCTGAAAGAAGGCCAGCAAAGTCACGGAGGGCAAAGAAAGTGCTGCAAAGACACCTTGAAGGCAAACCTGAAGAGATGCCACATTGACATCAATACTTGGGAGATCCTTGCTCAGGACCATCTAAAATGAATGAAGACTCTGTCAGAGAGATGTCGTAACTTTGAAAGAGCTCATCGACAGGTGGAAGAGGAAAATCGGAACAGATGGAAAGAACATCAGAACGTTCAAAGCAGCAACACTGTGCCTATCCCTCCTGGGAACACCTGTCCTTATTGTTACAAGATGGGTGGGTCTAGGATTGGGCTATGGTGCCACCTGAGAACCCACTACTGAGATCCCTGGAAGACAATCTTACTCATTTATGAATGATCACCGATGATGGCTGCTAGCATACTGTGTTCATCCTAGTGTCAACTAGATTAGAAAACATGTCTCATAGGATACGTCTTCACTGACAGTGGTAAATTCGCTGCCATCAGATCGATTTATCCAGATCAATTGAGTCGTCAATAAAGACATGCTCAATTGATCTGAAAGTTGATCTAATAAAATCAGTCCCTCAGGTGGCATAGCGCTGCATCTATGGGAATGCATTTCACATTGGTGCAGCACAGTAAAGACCACGCATAGAAGTGAAGTTATGAAGTCAGTGGGAGTTCCACAAGCTATTCTGTGTAGCTTGTGTAATTCCCGTCAACTGCCACCAAATTTCGCCGCCAGTATAAACCTGCTCATAGTATTACGCTCCAGGAGATCAATCTATTTAGCGTAACAAACAGAAAGTTAATGGGCGACTTAATTATAGTCTATAAATATCTATATTGGGAACAAATACTTAATAATGGGCTCATCAGTCTAGCAGAAAAAGGCATAACATGACCCATGGGTGGAAAGTTGAAGCTAGATTATTTGAGACTGGAAATAAGTCATACATTTTGAAAAGCGAAGGTAATTAACCATTGGAACAATTTACCAGGGGTGGTGGTGGATTTTCCATCACTGACAATTGTTACAATTGTATGATAATTTCTAAAAGATACCCTCTAGGCATTATTTTGTGGGTAGTTCCACAGTGTACGTCATCGAAAAGGCACGGTGATCACACTGATCCCATCTAGCCTTCAAATTCATGACTATTGCTAAACTTGCTCAGCACATCTTATTTTCTGTGTTTCTCTGCATATAGGCCCTCATGAGATTTTATGCAACAGTTAATGTAGTGTACTCAGTTGATGCGAAGGCCCAGATTTCGGGGAGATCTTTATTTCAATGTATGTTGCTTGCGGACTGACATCAAGGCACACTGTCCTCCATGAGGTTGTTAGTCCAGGAACATTAACATACGGGGATGATCTTAAGGTTACTTGGTACATGTCCAGGGGCAGATCTAGGCACTGTGACACTAGTGGGTTGGTATTTGGAGCACAGGGTGGTGTGAAAGTCCTGGCCTTCTAGTTATTGGTACAGAAGAGGGAAACTTGTGTGTGCAAGAGACAGAGCTTTTGGCAACTGGACTATGAGGCTTACCCCCGGAACAGCTCAAGATGACCACAAACCTCAGAGCAAAATGCAAACACACTACTTTGACCTCTCAGTTCCTCAATAACCTCTCCAACAATACATATCCCTACAGTATGGAGAGGGAAAGATACAAGAGACCTCATGAACCACAATAAATTTGTAAGGTCCTGGGCATGTTAAAAGAACCTGGAAAGTCTTAATAGTGTCTCATGAATGTAATAGGGTAAAAAAATCCTCAGTGTGAATTGTCTGAAAAATCTGTTGTTGAGATAAATCACCAGAACATTGTCCCTGCCAGCAGGTAGAGGATCTTGGGGGGCAATTACCGCACCAGTGGGGTACAAATCAATCTTTATTGAAAAATGTAAAACAGTAAAATTTAACAATGGGGTGTATGGGGTTTGTCACAGTAGGCAATAATGGGCTGTATGGGGTTTGTCACAGTAGGCAGTTGGGGAGGGGATTTCTCTTATTAAACAGTGTGAAAATGAAGAGGTGTCACAGCGAGTCACAATTGGTGGCTAGCAATTCTACAAAAAAAAAGCAATATGTCACAGTGGTATAGGTGTAGAGGTACAGTAAAGGCAGTGGTAACCAATGGGGTTTTATGAATATGAATAAGATACAAATGGCAGTAAAATTGCACAATAAGGGTGATTAGTGAATTTACACAAGTGTAATAGTACAGATGAGAATCAATAACTTGGTTTGTAGGACTGCAGTGGCAGGCAGTCTGTAAGAGAGTACCTAGAGGCTGGGTTAAGGAACAGGGATGGGGGTGGGGTGAGTAATCAGTGGCAGAGGAAGAGGGAAGAGTACAGCTGCAAGGGATGCAGCAAGAGGCACTGAAGCCCTGCAGGGCGAGGCTCAGAGCAGTCTTCAGGAGCCTGCAGGCTAAACACAGAGGAATCAAAGAAGAAAGGCAGCAAGGGGCTTGGGAAGTTCAGGGAGAGGTGGAAACAGCAGCGGAGGACTTGGGGTGTTCGGGGAGAGATGAAGACACAGAGGCACTTATTTAACAACTTAACAGCAACTATACAACTTATGCTAATAATGAACAACAGAAAGAAGAAAAACAAAAAGAGAGAAGCAATACAGTAAAACAGTTATCTTTAATCTAGCTTGACCATGGCCACACAATATAACAGGTAATGACAAACAAGTATCCCACTAAACTACCACTAAACACAGACACAGAATTCAATTCTAACAGGACTACAACTTATACAAGCTAATAAAATGCAACTTAACAAAACTAAACCTAAACAAACTAATGAAACTAAACCTAATGGCATGCCTTATACTATACCGGTCCTATTGACCAGGGGGAGCAGTCCCAGAGGCAGAGTGGTGTGAGCCCAGGGTACAGCTCTGGAGGAGTCAGGGGATGGTGGCTGCAGCAGTGGTAACAGCTGAAAGCAGGGAGCCCCGGGACAGAGCACACGGAGGCAGAGCTTAGCAACGGCACAGGCTTTTCTTTAGCAGCAAGAGAGCCACGGAGTTAGAAACAGTTTCAGGCACAGACCAAGGAATTAACTTGAGTCTGTCTGCTGGGGAAGCAAGGCCAGCAGCTAGGACAGGGAGAGTTTGTAAGAGGGGAGCCTTACCAATTCCCAGGACAGCAGCAGGAATAGAGGCAGGAACAGCAGCAGCATCAGAGGATGCAGAGGAGGCTCGGTTCGTTTTCAGTAGTCAGGAGATCTCACAGGAAAAATTCGGTGTTCGTGGGAGGGGAGTTTAAAAACGGGGAGTACGCTCAAAAATTAAACGAGAGCGGAGAAAGGGCCCCCCAAAGACCCCTAGCTGATCAGACCAGGTGGCAAAGCAGGAACCTTTCTGAAGTCTGACTCAAAAATGTCTGGTTTTAAAGGGCAAGCTTAGGCAGCTTCCCGCCAGTAACTCTGATTGGCTCCCTCTGCTACAGGGGTGGAGAGAGGGCAGGAAAAACTGCAAGTAAGCACAGGACATGTCTGGGCAAATTTCTGAGCCACAGGTATGACTCATGCCCTTAAGCTCAACAGGCCATTTAAGTCTTGCACTCCTGGGCATTGTCCATCCTACACCGAGCCAGGGTCTAAGCCAAGGAGCTAAAGGCCGCCTCCCTGGGCTGGGCAATGGCCCTTAGTAGCCCGGGAGGGGTGGCCACACAAAACAACAAAACAGAGGGAAAATAAATGCAGCAGGGGGACAGCTGCAACAGACAAACATCTTTGTGTTTGCTGTGGTATTTGTCAGGATCTTCATTTTTTTCGTTTTGTTTTACAGCAAGCTAGAAAACCTTATGATGTACGAGATGTTATTGAACAGTATTCTCAGGGTCATCTCAACTTGATGGTGCGAATCAAAGAATTGCAACGAAGGTAGGGTATAAAGTTCATTATCCTAAATTGTAAATGTGTGTGAAAAGTATTCTATAATAAGTAGTGCAGTAAGGTGAAGATAAAAAGATTTAAGGGATTACAAATGGCAAGTAGAGCTGCAAAATTACAGAAATATTGTTTGATGTAATTCACAGTAAAGGTTTCCATTTTGTGAAATTTAAAAGGAGTCCTAAATAACTAAGAACCATTGAGCAGAACCTATTTATTATATGCATTGTTTTAGTGCCTACAGATCCCAATAATAAACCAGTATCCCGCTGTGTGAGACACTATATAAACACAGAATAAAAAGACGTTTGCCACAAGAATTTTATAATCTAAGAAAAGAGACTACGGATGGATACAACAAAGGAAGCATGAAGAAACTAGTTCCAGAGGGTAGCCGAGTTAGTCTAATTAAGCAAAACAAACAAGGAAAGTAGTGGCAATTCAAAGACTAACAACTTTATTTGTTGCATGAGCTTTTGTGGGTAAAATCCCACATGCGTCTGAAGAAGTGGGATTTTATCCACAAAGGTTCATGAGATAAATACATTTGTTAGTCTTTGAAGTGCCACAGGACTCCTTGCTCATCAGGAAACTAGGAGACAATACTGGTCACCTTGAAAATCAGTGGTCTCTGTTATAACCTATAAAATGACTATCTCACTAAGACCCCCATATACAGCTGATATTTTCTTAACTTCCGAGGCCAACTTTGGATCACATGGAGTCTTTCATTTGTAGTATAAATCACAATTATTTGAACATTGCAACCTATTATTTTTGGAGAAGAGCTTTTTCGATCAAAGAAAGTGAATATTCTGTTGTTTAACTATGAGGAAGACTTACTTATCTTCTGTCATGAACAGTATAATTTATTTTTGTTTACAGGTTGGACCAATCTATAGGAAAGCCATCTCTCTTTATTTCTGTCTCTGGTAAGATAATAAATTTTAATTCCTGGAATTATATGCAAACTACCAGTCACATACTTGAATTAAAAGATGGCTACTGCATAAGTATATGACTAAGAACCACAAGAATTTGTAAGGTGTTCAGATACAATGGGGACGTGTATTTTACACATGTGGGAGTTGAAGCATGGAAAGGTTTAGTGGACTTGCCCAAGACAGTACCATAAATCAGTAACAGACTAAGAAAAACAACTCAGGAGCCATGACTCCTAGCCCCCTGCTTTAATCACTAGATAACAGGCTAGAATTAAACCTAAAAATCAAAATGTGAGACAGATTCCTGAAGTAAAGTTGATTAGAATATATTCTTTTGTGAAAATATTCATGAAAAACACTGTTTTTTCCTTTTCTAAATTTCTAATCATTGTAAACCAGCTCCAGCCTGAAGTTAGCCATCTGAATTCATATTTAGCCACCAGCACTTGTGAAAACTGGGTGATTTTTATTTTGATACCAAATATTAGGCATCTAATTTTTTAAAATGTTGGTTTTAATCCTGCTCACTGCTTCGTCTGTAAAATGGGTATTATATGCAGGGTTGGGGGGAATGGTATGAAGCTGGAATCAACTATATAGAGCTTTGCATGGAAATCATAATAGAAATACAAAGTATTAATAGTATTTATTTGTTTTGAGATGTGGCTGTACGTACATAGAGATCAGCTGGTTGGCTGCTGAGAGTTTTCAGTTTTAAATTTCTAGAAAAAATACAGATAAAGCATCCTCTGTGCACATTATCAAGGTAACTATGGACTTTATATTGTGCCAGATTGTTTTTTTCAGCTGTAATTAGAAACATAAACTAAATTGGGAACTGTTTAATTCTCTTGGTTTAAAGCATAAAATTAAGGTTGAAAGTGCTCTGGACTAAAGAGCTATTAAAAACCATGGCTTGGGCTAATGCTATAAAGGAAACAAAAGCTACTTTTATGAAATAAAACTTGCAGCCTAGCAAAAGTGTTCAATTACTCTGCACTGGTGGGCTAGTTAAACACACCATGTTGTGGTTTAATGTTATATTGTTATAACACTGTGTGGTCATTTGAAAATATGCCTTGCTCCACAGAAAAAAGCAAAGACCGAGGGACTAACACGATTGGTGCCAGATTGAACAGAGTAGAAGACAAGGTAGGCCTGAGTTAGACTGGTAGTGGATGGAGATGGTGCATCATTGTGGAGTTTCATAGTATTCAGGACATAATGTACAGCTTAAAATTGAGTAATGTGCCTGGCTTTTCCAAATGACGGAAAATAATTTGAACCTCTGAAAGTTATTTTCTTCATTGCCATTTTAACAGCACAGATTAAAAAAAAATCAGACTTTAATTGATCTCAATCTCTTTTGTTATTCAACATTTTTTTATTTTTTATGGTATATATTACACATCTCATCGCTCTGCTTCCTTCCTCCATGATAGATAAAAGGTTCTGTTCCTTTCATACTCTGGTATATTACAGTCCCAAGATTTCTCTTTGATCATTCTTCCGTTGTTTTATGTAACTCCACCTATTATTCCTTAGAGAGAGAGAGGGCGCAAATGTTGTTCGTCCTGGTTTTCTTTCTTTATGACAAATGGAGTTTTTCCTTTCAAGTGACATCCAGCCAGGGGGGAAAAAAAAAGCGCTTCTATAATCACAAATTAACAATTAAGTGCTTTGCTGCAGCCTTTTATGTCTATGCTTGCTGCATTTGATGAGCTAGACAGAAAGCCAGAGGTTTATGTCAAATTCAGAAATCTAGAATTGCCTTGTTTGTTTTAATGGTAGACACAGAGGTCAGAAAAATATGGACTGAAGACTTCACCCATCCCTCATAGTAAAACTTTTTTAAGGTTTGAAAGGGTTCTTTTAATGTTATGATCATTTTTACTCACTTGTTTAGTTTGCTGGTTTGATTAAGATTAGAAATAAAATTTATGAAATATCTTGAGAAAAGTACCTCTCATGGTACTATTGGAACAATTAGAAACAAGATAAACTAATTATCTTATGAGAGAACTTGGGTTTGTTGTAATTTCCAGTCCATTTTTGTAGACCAAAGAGGTTTGCTCAAGGCATCCAAACTTCTGGGTTGCTTGCGCAAACCAAATAGTTAATCTGTGGAGGTTCACCAACAACTAGTTTGTTTCTCCGATAGCTATCCTTGACGCACCACATAAATGTAAATGATCATTCTCAGAGGTTTACTTCTATGTAGTGTTTACTTGTATGTAGTGTGATTTTTTTCTAAAGGAAATATATGGATGGGCTTAAGAGCTAGGGGTCAGATTCAGAGACGAAGTGTGAAAAGATGTGCACTACACAATGGTATGGGAAGTGCATAGGTACCCAAACAGGTTTTGCACATGAGGTGCTGCTCATTGCTCGTGCACTGGGTCTGTCCTTGGAAATTGTACACACAAATGGAGCTCATTTCTTCAGAAGCTGGCCTTCAACTTATTTTGTATCCATGACATGGATTAAAATGTGGAACATCACAAACATTGAACATTTCTCACCTGGGCAACTAGCTTTTGATCAAATGATAAAGTAGATTCTGTGTGGTGATGTTTGGAAATGTAAAGTAAGAAGATTTCCAGGTTGTAGCTGGCTCAGGAAACAGAAATCCACTATCTAAATCAGTGATACTCAGATTGAGGCTTGTGAGCTGCAAGTGGCTCTTTAATGTGTCTCCTGCCGCTTTTCGCAGCACAGGGTATTCAAACACTGTGTGATTTAATAATTAACCAATCAGGATCCCTTTATTATGTTATTAACTGATTAAGTTATTAACTTCCACTAAATTATTAACCAAGAAAAACTAAATATTTCACGTCATACTGTTTAATAAGAATATATCATACTATAGTAAATAAAACAATGAATTCAAACTGCTGTGGCTCTTTTGGATAATACTGATCGGTAATTTGACTCCTGAGTCACTGAGGTCTATGCATCTTCTGTTCTAAATGATTAATTACTATTTGTACTCCTTATAAATCAGTACACCTTGAATTTATTACAATTATATCAACTAATAGAAGTATAAAAATACTGCCCATTTAATTTTGATACATCTGGATTAAGTTTTAGCCTTGTTTTTAAGTATCAGGTGCTAGTTTCTTTGTTGTTCTATTAGGTCATATGTGGTTTCAGAGATGCATATTATCTAATCAGTACAGCTAGTCCCATGTACAAAAAACTTTATCTAAAAGTAGCTGTGAGACAAAGAAAAAAAAAGAAAATTTCAGTAGTACCTATTGCAACATATTGACTGTGGTGAAATCAAAATTTTATTGCACCTGCAAATGGTCTTAAGTTATTTTTTGTTACTCTAGTCTTTGAGATTGTCTCCTGCCTTTCTCTAAAACAAATGCTAAATAACATGCTGAAGACAGATTTCAAAACAAAATGGAATCCTTACAGAAAACTGTCTATAAACAATAGAGGTCCAGGATATAATCTGACTTTCAGTGAAATTTGGAACTCTGAGATTCTCAAACAAGTGGTATCTTTATCTTTCAAGAAGGCTTAGGCACCAGACTGCTATTTGTGCCTAAGTCACTTTTGAAAATGGCATTTAGTCTCCTAAGTCATTTAGGCACTTTTGAAAGTTTTATTCCAAGGGTAACATGAGATCAATATGTGATACTTCCTACATAGGGTGAATAAGCACTCCATCTAGTACATCTTTTTCATAGGAAACTAAAATGCTTTTATAGATCAATTCAGATCCAGATTCCCTGCAGCACCCAAGCACAGTGAAGGCAATGGCTGGTGTGAGACTGTTGGGAAACTTGTTACGGCTCTCTGATTCTCGGGCTGATCCAATGGGCCTATAGGCTGCCCTACATCTGGCCATATAAGCTGCCTATCCCCACCAGCATAACTGGCCCACACGCTCCTGATCTGGCCAAGAGGAGGGAGTGGCACACAAGCATATAAACTGGATCTACCTCAAATGAGGATTTCCCCACGCCAAGCAAATTCTCTGTCTAGTTTCCAGCCTCTTTGTACCAGCAGGAAGGGACCACAGCATTTTAGATGCATCCATTCATCAGTCTCTGTCAGCAAGACAGGTATGCAAAGTTACCACTTGCACACTGCATAACAAGAGCCAAAGGATCAGAATGGAACTCATGACCCATAGAAGTCAATGGCAAAACTCCCATAGACTTCAGGGGGGCCAGGATTTCACCCCAGGCAGTTTGCTTTTATCGACGCTTCTCTTTGGACTATTTTGTACATTACAGGATCTTTCTAGGACTTTCCATTACTGTTGGCAAAGCATTTACACTTGTCTGTAATAGTGAGGAAAGCAAATCCATTCTGGAGCCCTGTCAGAAAAATCTGAATTTTCATGCATTTGGCCCCAAAGAAATGACATTGTTTTCTAGAAATTAGGAACAGTGGGGATGGGTGCGAGTGAGGATGGGGAGGGGCAGTTTTTACCAGTAAAATCTACTTTTTAATTTTCACATGAAACACACTTTTATTTCACTGTAAACGGAACATTTTTTTCTTCCTGTGGTGGATTTTTTTCTTTTTTAGACACCTAGCATTAAAGGGGAAAACAAATACCCCTCAATCTTCCCGTGTAAAACATCACACATCTATCCTGTGTACTGAATGAGGCAGGGTTCTGTGGAAAATGTACTATGTGATCATGTGCATCATAATGTACTTGTACGAGGGGGGCAAATTAAAGAAGAAGAGGTAAAAAAAAATCATCCCAAACAGTTTACATTTGTCTGCATTACAGGCACCTGAAAACACAATCTGCTAGGAGTGTTGGGCAACCTTATCTTTAGGCGTCACTACCTGAGCGGCCTATAATACTGAGAATTACAATACTCACTAACCAATATGTACTCAGCACACATTTTAGTTCTGCCATTCTTTTATGCTATATAAGAGTCCATGTCGAGTGCCTTGGTGTTTGAAAGATGTAGCTAAGTCAAGAACCATCCCACTCCACCCCCTATTCCCTGCCCATCTGTTCGTCTAACTTGCACCTCAGAGGATGTGGCTGAGCAGGAATGTAGAAAGAACAAATCAATTGATTTGCAGCGGTCAGACCTTTCTTTTCATCCTGAAACATCTGTGAATGACCAGCCCCCCAGGCATCCCACCCAACCAACAAAATCTGGCTGCTGCTGGCTGGCTACCAAATGCAAAATCAAAAGCAGTTTTCCAGATATGCACAGCTGTATATGTGCCACGGCCGATCCATTTGCAGAACTGCAGAACACATCACATGCCAGTGGTTTAACTCGGAGTGTGTTGAGTTTGATCCAGGAGAAAGTCTACAGCACACTCAAGAACCTTTATTTGTCATGGATCCTTTCTTCTTTCCACCCTTTGACTTCTTTGTTTTGTGATTGTTATGATAATTGCTAAGACTAAAATTAACACAGCCCCATCCAGCCACTTTCTAATAATTATTTTAGGTATGCTATGCACAATCTTCATTTTTCTGGTTACCAGCTGGACACATTATTTAACTTCCCATAGATATTTTGATATTAAACATGGGTATCCTGGAAGATAAGCTGTTTCAAACAGCTTGGGCAAAATTGGCAGCCATCTTGTACTCAATTATTCTGCTCTACCTCCGTGCCACAGCTCCCACTGAGGACAGTAAAAGTTTGTTCACAAGAAATTGAAATAGATTTCTCCCACATAAGATCTTTTCTGTAATCACTGCCTAAAGTAAAATTAGATTCTTCCTTCTTAAGAATCACTACTATAATCCAAAAGAGTTCTCTGGGTGTACTCTTCTCTGGGCAAACATGTATAACTGATTTCACTGAAATCATCAATAGCAGTGAGCAGTTAGCATGGCCTATTAAAATCTTTACAACAATCTTTTATAAATATAGGGAATACTGTGAGTCATATGGTATCATCAGCTACTTCTAAAAATAAAGGTATAAAGACTTAAATGGGAACTACTGTAAATAAGTGGAAGGTTTGTGGTTAGGACCCACATGATGCACTTAAATGGAATGCTAGTCATGCAAGTGCGCGTGCATCCTAAGCGTGCACGCTGCATGTATACTTATGAAAATTAGACGCACAAGGCAAGTTGAAAATTAATTTGTCATGGGAAACAGCTTATAATCCTTGAAATAGTTACAAATGCATTTAATAAAAAGAATCAGACAGCGGTTTATTCAGTTGCCTATTGGTATGATGGAAGACAGAACTGTTCCTTAAAGGTAAAACTCTTTGAGAAGTTGTATTTACATGTTATTCCCCAAAAGACAAATGTGCAGCAGTATTTTGACCCTCTGGTGGTGGTGATTTGCATTTCTGTACAAATTGGAACCATGTCTTCCATGCCCTTTCATTTTATATTAACTAGTTCTCTAAAAAGATTCTTTTATGTATTGTTAAATGTATAGATTCCTGATAAAGAATCTCTGCCAAATACATGACCCGTCTCTTAATATGACAGCTAAGTTTGGAATTTCCTTATGCTTGACAAGAACAGTGATATTTTAAAGGCCTTCTGTGCACTGGGTTTTAAACTGAGTTTGAAAATCATTTTTAAACTTTGTCTAAACACCGTTCTTGGCACATTGGTTTCTACTGCGGTTTGACCATCCAGTGTGGAAAATATCCATATTGGATATATTAGAAACTGGTTTGGCTAGAACCACGGTCAAGCATGGTTCTTTCACTCAGTTTGATTCTTAATGTAGATGGAACCTAAGATCCAATTGTTGACTGCTGCTATTTTTCCTTTGCCCTGATTTTGCTGTTTGCCCCCCCCCCCCCCACCCCTCCAATCAAATAGTCCCCTGTTATGCAGATTTCATACCTAACTTAAGATTTTTACATGTGTTACTGTTCGAAGCCTGCTAGAATGGATAAGGATTATGAATTTTTCTAGGTATGTACTGTGAGAGAGATCTAACTGGTAAAATATGGAATCTTGAGGATTTGGTTACATATTTAAGACAAAACATGCTTTTATTTAAAAAAAAATCCTCATAATACCTCTTTGATCAGGATGCAAATTGAAGTCCTGGACACTTATCGTAGAATGTATGTGCCCTCTCATAACAGTAGCAGTGTGATGACCCTCCTGTCCTGGGTAAATTTGAACTCTGGTAAATTAGAGTCTTCCTACCAAATTTCCCTGTGTCTCAAATCTGATGCAATATTTTTCCTCACTTGCTGCCATAAGCTGTTCTGTAATATTGCTGTGCACTGATAAAAGCTGCTGTGTTTTACCCCAGAGCCAGCAGCTTTTCAGAGGTAGATGATGTGATATCCTTTATCTACTTCACAGGGGTGCTGCAAGATTTAATTACTGAATGTTGGAAGGTACTTTTGTACCCTTGAAAAAAACCACAGTACAGAAGTGTATAGTATTAGCAACATAATTATGAGCCCAAGTTGCAATAGAGGCACTTAGAAAAAACATTTTTGCATGAACCATCTCTTGCACATGAAGAGGCCAGTCCTATGAGACGCTAAGCGTATTACATTAATTTCATTGTAGTCAGTCACAGGATTTGAACATGCAACACATCAAAGGATCAGGCCCAAACACTGACAACATTTTCTTACTTCTAAACATAGGGCAGGTATATAATTTTAAATGTTAAATAAATATAATGCCAAGAATATGTGTAATCATTCGTTGCTTTTAAAGTAAATTCAAAACTAACTAATGTTCCCTGTGCTTCATCACTGTAAAAACGTAGCATCATGTGAAACAGTCCATTGCTGAGGAAATTGCTAAAACTGCTAAACTCTAGTTTTTCCATCTAAAGCTTGCTTTGGGTTCAGATCATCCATCATCCTTCACTCATAATGTGGGGCATATTTTTTGTTCCTCTCTTTTCAATTTAGTGTGTTTTGTTCCTTCATAGATCAATAGATAGCAATCAGACACTCAACTGTAATCAGCAGAGTCAACATCCCCCCATCTGTCTTCTCCTATTTTCTAAAGGTTAAAGCCTCTCCCCTGCACACATCATACCCTATACATAACAAACTAATCAGACCATAACAGTTCCTTTTCCAAACTCTCTTATTACTTAATAGGTTCTGTTTTGGTACCTTGCTTAATAGGCTTATGCTCAAATTTCCATACACATTTATTCAATTCCAACTGCGCTTGCAACAGATTCCCCTATGCAGCCCATCCAGGGAGTATTATTAAAGCTGATGTTTATTAGTATCGAACGGTAACTGGTAAATCATGCCACTTATAACAGAAGATCCAAGTGTACATCCAGTGCAAAAAGATTTAGGACTTGCTCCAAAGTCCATTAAAGTCAATAGGAGTCTTTCCCTTGACTTGGTGGTCTTTTAAAGCAGGCCTTTCATCACGGCATAATACGGGCATGCTGAGCCATAATTTTAATTTTCCTTGATCAAGAAGGGCTGAATCACTGGGCCCTACTCTAGCCATATGATAATGAAATTAATCTTTTTTCATTGGATTATGTTATCCCAGTTAGCTCAACCATTTATATTTATCACAACACAGCTATATTAAAGTACTTTAGTGGGCCTACATGTCTTTCTCTCAGTATAAGAATCTCTAGCTGTGCACATTGATGTTGGCCAATGAAAGTGGCCCAGCCAATGAGTAAATAGTGAAAGAAAAAAAAAGTCCAGAAGAGGAAAATGGCTTCCTTTAATGTATATGATGAGATCAATCCGAGCAGAATTTGTACTGTTCATTTTATTTTTAGTGTTATTAGGTATGCTAATACCATGGATATACAAGAGTCTCTTCTTTGTTTCTTTCTTGGACACTTTTATGCCAAGAAGCCATAGATATTCCTGTATCCATCTGAACATGATTATTGCCATTAATACCTAGTCTTCATTCTTTGTAAAGCCAGTTCGCAGGCAAAAGCTGGCACTGTTTGATATTGATTCCCACATGCTCCTGTGTGGGTAAGACTCATACCTTCAGAGTCTGCAGTACAGTGGCTTAGGAAGTAACCAGTAAACCCCCGATTCTCTAAAGAATCGCAAATTGAAAAATGGTAATCACCGCTGGGTGGGAGGGACGGCGGGCAGCCGTGCGCGTGAGCTATCTAATCCACAGGCTTATGCACGTGGATTCAGCTGCTGCGCGCGCACAACTGTGTCAGTTATATACGCGCGCAGGAGCTGCATCCACGTCCCACCGTGCATATATACAACTGTGGTTTAGTTATATAGATGGACTGGATCCCCACGTGGGCAGCGGCCGAAGAATCAGCCCCTCCATTCCAGCTGCAGGATCCGTCCCTGGTACAGAGGACCCAGCTGGATGGAGGGGGCGGGGGGGAGGAAGGCAGGTCCTAGGCGGTGGCTCTGTGCAGCCACCGCAGAGAGCCAGTGAGTAGCACGCTTTCATCGGGCCCCTGGGAACTCCCCATCCTAATGGACCCCTTGTGGGGGGGCTTTCTGCACTCCCGGCATTACAGACTCCAGGCTGCCCCCAGGCGAGAGCAATGAGCTCGGAGACGCCAAGGGACCCGGACACGCACCTTCCCCGTTACACCCCGGCTGCCCACGTTGGCTCGGCCGGTCCACGCAGCCAGGCGGCCTCTAGTGAATGTGGTGCCTCCTGCAGCTCTCACACCGGGGCAGAATCCGTCACCCCCCCC
>ML685792.1:11633002-11674360 GCA_007922175.1 Pelusios castaneus | reverse complement strand
CCTCTCCAGGCCTCCCTCCAGCCCCTTCCCAGCCCCCTTACCTGGCCAGAGGCTCGCAGCTGCGGGGACGGCCGGCAGAGCTGCTTCTCGGCCAGGCCGCTCCCACCCTGAGCAAGCTCTGTCTGAGCATGCTCAGAGCGGGAGATTTGAATCTCCCCAGCGTGGCCTCAGCAAGACGGGGATTCAGCTGCTGCGCGCGCAGCTGCGTCCCCGCCGTGCATATATACATCTCTCGTTTAGGTATATAGATAAGGCTTAGAAGGGCTAGCATATGAGGGAGTGATGTGCAGTAATTTTTTTCAGGTTGGGTAATTGGCTGTGAGGGAAGCTGAAATATTAATTGGGTTATTGTTTTTCTAAGCCATTATGTTCTGACAAGGATCATCAATAAAAAGACACTTCCCCAAAGGTACTGTACCATGCACCTACTACAGTAATTTCCCATTTTAAATGTAGGAGAATACTGTGTTATCTAGGATAGAATCTTAGAATCTTAGGGCTGGAAGGAACCTCATGAGGTCATCTAGTCCAACCCCCTGCTAAAAGCAGGACCACTGCCACTAAATCATCCCAGCCAGGGTTTTGTCTAACTGAACCTTAAATATCTCCAAAGACGGAGATTCCACCACCTCCCTAGGTAACCCATTCCAATGCTTTACCACCCTCCTAAGTGAGAGAGTTTTTCCTAATATCCAACCTCAACCTCCCCAGCTGTAACTTGAAACCATTGCTCCTTGTTGTGTCCTCTGTTACTATTGAAAACAGCCTAGCTCCCTCTTCTTTGGAGTACCCCTTCAAGTAGTTGAAGGTTGCTATCAAATCCCTCCTCAGTCTTCTCTTCTGCACACTAAATAAGCCTAGTTCCTCCAGTCTCTCCTCGTAAGTCATGTGCCCAGGTCCCTAATCATTTTTGTTGCCCTCTGCTGGACTCTTTCTAATTTGTCCATGACCTTTCTGTAATGGGGAGCCCAAAACTGGACACAGTATTCCAGATGTGGCCTCACCAGTGCCTAATAGAGGGGAATAATCACATCCCTCGATCTGCAGGCCACACTCCTACTGATGCAGCCCAATATACCATTGGCCTTTTGGCAACAAGAGCACACTGTTGACTCATATCCAGCTTCCCATCCACCATAACCCCCAGGTCCTTTCCTACAGCGCTGCTACTTAGCTGATAGGTCCCCAGCCTGTAGCAGTGCAGGAGATTTTTCTGTCCTAAGTGCAGGACTTTGCACTTGACCTTGTTGAACCTCATGAGATTTCTTTTGGCCCAGTGTTCCAATTTGTCTAAGTCTCCCTGAATGCTGTCCCTGCCCTCCAGCGTGTCTACCATTCCCCCCAGCTTGGTGTCATCCACGAACCTACTGAGCGTGCAATCTATCCCATCATCCAGATCATTAATGAAGATGTTGAAAAGAACCGGTCCCAGGACTGACCCCTGGGGCACCCCACTCGTTACTGGTTGCCAATTAAACATCAAGCTATTGATTCCTACCCATTGAGCTCGTTGATCTAGCCAGTTTTCTATCCACTTTATAGTCCACTCATCCAACCCATACTTCCTTAACTTGCCAGTGAGAATGCTGTGGGAAACCGTATCAAAAGCCTTGCTAAAGTCAAGGTATATCACGTCAACAGCTATTCCCACATCCACAAATCCAATCATCTCATCATAGAAGGCAATCAGCTTGGTCAGGCACGATTTGCCCTTGGTGAATCCATGCTGACTGTTCCCGATCACTCTATTTTCCTCCAAGTGTTTCAGGATGGATTCTTTGAGGACCTGCTCCATGATTTTTCCAGAGATTGAAGTGAGGCTGACCGGTCTGTAGCTCCCCAGATCCTCCTTTTTCCCTTTCTTGATGATAGGTACTATATTTGCCTTTTTCCAATCCTCCGGAACCTCCCCCGTTCACCATGAGTTTTCAAAGATAATGGCCAGCGGTTCTGCAATCACATCGGCCAACTCCCTCAGCACCCTCAGATGCAGTTCATCTGGCCCCATAGACTTGTGCACATCCAACTTTTAAAAGTAGTCCCTAACCTGACCTTCCATCACCCAGGGCCGCTCTTCTTCTCTCCATTCTGCATTACCCAGTGTAGGGGCCTGGGAGCTGGGCCTCTCTGTGACAACTGAAGTAAAAAAAGCATTGAGTACTTCAGCCTTTTCTGCATCATCCACCATGAGGATACCTGCCCCATTCAGTAAGGGACCTACACCATACCTGATCCTCTTCTTGTTACTGACATACTTGTAGAACCCTGTCCTGTTATCCTTCACATCCCATGCTAGCTGCAACTCCAATTGTCCTTTGGCCTTTCTGATTTTATCCCTGCAGTCCCGAGCAATATCTTTATACGCCTCCCTAGTCATCTGTCCAAGCTTCCACTTCTTGTAAGCTTCCCCTCAAGCTGTTGGCAAATGCTGGATTTAATGTTGAAACAACAGTATACCTTTCAATTTTCCTTGAAATGTCCTTAACACACGACCATTCTTGCTGCCGTTTAAAAGGGCAGCATCAAGTGCCCTGTACTCCTTTGGGGAATGTTTTCTCTACTTCCTCCTGTACCATAAAACCCAGCACATTTTTCAAAGGCAAGTCTTTGAACCTGCAGCAGCAACAGAGCAAATGTTCAAGTTATTTTTAATTGAATATTAATGCTGAAAAGTTTGTTAATAATGTAGTGATTGAAATTTTTTGAAAATGCTAGCCTTCTGTTTTCCTAGTCAGCAAAGAGAGTAGCAGAAGGAAATGTTCAGCATTTTGCAGGTTGAATGTATGTTTGCACAAGCCAATTCAGGGAGGAATTAAATGTTGGCACTGTGTACTGTGGAGATACACATCTGATAATCTCTCTTCCACGTGCTCAGGAATATAGCTAAAAATTATTTGTTTGGAACCATAATTTAGAAAGACCTTGCAAATCAGTAATACAGATAGTTACTAGCAAGTAGTGACTGATCCCCTATATAATTTTTTTTGCAAACACACGAGACAAATAATGATGAGTTAAAAAAATAGGAAAGTGTATAAAAGATTAATCACTACACATTCAATCACTACCCTGTCCAGAGACGAGGGAACAAGAGTAGGGTCACAGTTCTGGTGCTGTATTATGTGATGTGAGGTACCTGTTTTCTATAAACAGGATTGAAACCACATCTCCCTTTCACATAAAATTTGCAGATGACACCAAGCTCAGAGGAGTTGCAAGCACTTTGGAGGATAAGATTAGAACTAAAAAATACTCCAATAAATTGGAGAATTGGTCTGAAATCAACAAGATGAAATTTAATAAAGACAAGCACTACACCTGGAGGAAAAATCAAACACACAACTACAAAATGGTACTAACGGGCTAGGTGGTATATAGTACTGCTAAAAGGGATCTGGGGGTATAGTGGATCACAAATTGAATATGAGTCAACAATGTGATGCAGTAATGAAAAAGGCTAATATAATTCTGGGCTGTATTAATTGGCTCATGATTTTTGAATGCTTGGACGTGCCAATAAAAATTAATTATATACAATCTTAAAGTTCTATCACTTGTGATTCAAATACCTATATACCTACTTAAAATAAATAGAAATTCAAGAAAAATTGTATATAACAAGCGCTGTGTGTGTGTTTGTATTTAAACCAAAAAAAAAAAAAAGAACTCCACTCCCCCAAAAAAACCCAACCCTTGTTATTTAACTCATGAACAGCAAGGTTTGAAGAAGGAATCATCAGGAATGTATCAGTTGATCAAACAAATAATGTAATAGGCAGTCTTCAAATTAGCTACTATTCTGGGAATCTGTTTTTGTGTTTATATTTGAGTAGGTATGTGAGTGGACATAAGGTCTGCAAATTGAGGTGACTGATCTTCCGTTAAACCACACAAATCCTGTTTTGTCTAGCATTTCAAAGATAAACTTATGATGAAAGCAAGATTTAAACTCAGCCCACACCATTCTTGTGTGTAGGCTGTTTACATCTGATGTGGAGTCGAAATGCACAAAGAATATGCAGCCAGAGAATGTGGTGCAGTTGTCTGGAGTAGATATCCTAAAGAAAAGAAAAAATATTATTAAAAAAAAATAAGAAAAAAGGCTTCTTCCTGCAAAGCTAGATTTGAACAGTAAGACCCTCTTTTAGCTTTATCCTTTAATTTTTGTAGCATTAATTTTTTGTAGATAAAAAATTCAATAACTATTTTAACGCAATGGGCTGAATTTGTCTCTGGTATAAGAGGGTGCAACTGGAGTGAAATCAGATGCAGATAGACTGAGTTTAGCCTAGTGTCATTGTCAGCTGTTTGTTGACAGAACAATCTCCTTAGAATTAAAATCTTTAATCCTTATTTTGATTTGAAATTGGTATCCAGGAGGAAAAGCACATTGCAGTCAAGAGGAATCATTTTAGTTTGGAGTCTTTTGGGACGCATGAAAAGTAAAGATGAAAGGAAAAAATATCCCCTTCCCTCCCAGCTTTACTCTTCCTGTGTTGGCTAACTGCATTGTGAGCAGAAAAAACAGGAGGATGTAGCTCCTAGAGTGCAACTGGTTTCCCATTCAGGCAGAAATGGGGAATAGGTAGAGCCTTAATGATAGAAATAGGGCTTTTACAAGGTTTATCCCACCCAGAGAAGGGCAAGGCAGGAAAGATTCGTTATCTGCTTCCATTGCTGCTCCTGAGCCAGCATAACAACACACTGTCCCATTCACAGTGCTTGTGCCACAACCAGTTTTCATATATATAAAACATATATTCATAATTGCTTTGCAAACTCCTTTATTTCACAACCCTAGATATTACTTTCTGTCTACTATGTGAACAGATTTTCACATAGTATGGGGTTGGGTGGAACTGTGGTAGATGAATTGTTGTTGTTTATTATTTGTAATACAACTAAAAGACTCACCCAAAATCAGGGCCCACTCCGCTCCAGGTTGTACTAATATGTAGCAGGAGAAAGTCTAATAGTAAATCTTAGTCTAAATATAGAAGACTGAAACAGATAGGAGAAAGGAAGTCTTATCTCCATTTTACAGAGAGGAAACTAAGGCACAGAGATATCAGGTGACTTGCCCAAGGTCACACAGAAAGCCTGGCAGAGCCAGGAATTTAACTTGAATCCCTTGAATCATAATCCAGTGCCTTAACTACAAACCATCCATCCTCTCTCACATAATCCATCCTTCCGCTTAAAGCTACTTCAGCCTCGCATGATGGTATTGATCAGTGTGGGCTGGGGCATAACAATGTTCCATTAATTTTAAAAAACATTCAATACCTGAGAATAGTTTATAAAAACACATAACAATCCACTCTAGCCAATATAAACATACTGAAACTATGTTATACAAAAGCTTTTAAACCATCTGGGAACTGGCTTCCGAACATAGTTCCCCCACTCTCATGTTTGGGAGGGGGTGGGGGGAAGAGGGGCAGTAGGCTTGCAAGAGAGGTGTTTATATATATAGGCAGACAGTAAGGGAGTTTCTATTAAAGTCTTGGACTGACCCTTCTACGACATCTGTTATCCTAGGGCTTGCTTTGGTGTCTTTCTCACGTGCGCTCTCATTCTTAAAACAACTGACTCCACTTAACAGCACTTGATTTCAATTAAACAGATAGGAGGTAAGTCACTTAATAATATCTGCATCTTAACCCAATTAAATTTTAATAGCTTTACTATATCAATGAAACTGGTGTGAATAACAATACTGAAAGCTTTGTCAGACGCTACACCTAATAAATATTGACCCTTCTCCAGTGCTGCAAACAGAGTGAATAAATACATTGTGTCGCCAAAGTGAAAGTTCTGCAAGCAAGATAAATACTTCAAAATGCTAACATACAAAAAAAGTTAAGGAATAATAGAAATGATATTTATGTGTACATGCACATGAATATATGTATAGCCTTGTTACTCAAACATTGGAAGATGGGATGGCCTTTTGCACTGCATGGGTGGGAACAAAGACTATTCTTGGAAAGTTTCTTTGGTTTTCATTTATCCTTTCATCCTGGAGCCATCATTCATACCAGCTCCTTCCCAGTACCCACTATTCCCATTTTTACTGCACCTTCTTGCATATAAAATTCTTGAGTGTTGTTTTCTGTCTCGATTTCAGCTGTCGCAGGCCTTGTCTACACTGAGATATTTGAAGCTGTAATGGGTGGAGTTTTACTGCTGGTACCAATGTAAAAATGTCTGAGTCCAAGAGCTTCCACTGGTGGAGTGGAACCTATTGGGAATTATGAGCCTGAAAAAATTTAGTGTAGAAAAGATCCCAGCGTCAATTGGGTAGCAATAGTCATGGGTGACAAAACCACCAAATAAGGTATACTGGAATGTAGAGGTCATCTTGCAATGAGGTAGAGCTTCTTGCTTTACCAGGTTTGAAATTTTCTGCCAATCGGTTGTGGCACAGGGATTCTTGTAATCCCAGGCAGGGCATGTAAGGAAGCTGCAGAGGTGTTTCTTTTTCTCTGTTATAGTTTCTGCAAAGCTGGAACCAGAGGAAATTTACGGGAAAACACCCTGGGGATAGATGGTCAACAATAATCTCCATTTGTCAAGAGCAGAGACTTCACAAAGACGCTGGCCCTTTACCAGTGACTGTCCTCCTTCACATTCACCGCAGGCTGCCTTGTTTTGCCAGGTTCTAAGATCAAATGATAACCAGCCCTGCTAAAACACTAAACTAAACATAGGTAGCTCAGAACAGTAGGGAAGATGCAGAGGTACTCAGCCTGGACAGCGTTGGTGGACTAATCCAAGGTATTGACTTACAAACCCTGCTCCCTCAAACATTCTGAATCTGACTGAAGGGTAGAACTCTTGAATATTGGGGTTTGTGATCAGGTGCTAGAGGTAGGAGAGAGTATGTTCGTTTTATTTCACCTAGGTGAAGGGGGAAATGCATAGATTAAAGGAGCTCCATGAAAGAACAATAAAAAGCAATGACTGCTGTACAGCAGGTCACCCTAATTTGTGTGTGCATGCAGTGGCCTTATAATTTAGGTTTAAAGTTGGAGGTACGACTAAAGCAAGGATCAACAAATCAGGCTTTGAAATAGAGAGACCTTTTCCTGGCTTTTTTAATAAAAAGAAAAGAAATTGGGATAAATCCAGGGAAAGGTATGTGGCCTGACCTTATATTATAAACTCAGAACAAATAACTCTTTTTTTTTTTTCAAATCCCTTTCCTATCTATTCTCAATGAGGAACGCAGGCCATCTGTCAATCAGTCATGTGGCTGCTGCTATAATAAAAACCCACCCATTTAGTACACATGCATAGCTGCTGTTTACAAATGCTTCACTGATTTTGATGACTGAAGGATTGACTTGTTTTTCCTTCCCCACACCTCTGTGGAGGAAGAGGGACAGGGAGGAGAAGCTCTGACAACCCCAATATTACTGCATGGTACCATGATAACTGTAAATAAATTAGGTTTCAAGCAAATTCTGTGTATATAGTTTACTAACTGCCTACATATATATTATCACACATACAAAAGCTATATTAAAAATATTGAGGTTGCAAAGCCAAGCACCCCGAAATTAGGATATGCCAGAATTAAGTGCACCCATGCAACTTTAATTCAGCACATATTTACATGCGTATAATGATAGTCTTCAGTTACATGATCACATATACTTTTTTCCCACAGGATACCTGCCTTTTATAGTGCACAGAATGGGCCTACTCTGGGATTGAATCAGGGTTGTATTGTGAAGTAGACTGCTGTCTGTAGAATCTGGTTCATTTGTTACAGAAATCATAAGGTGTGTAGTGAATGTAGAGGTAAGGGACTGTAGGAACAGAAAGGATGGTCTCCATGGTTAAGGCACTTGAATGGTGCCCTGGAGAACTGGATTCTTCTGGCACAGTATTGCTAGGTGATGCTTGTTAAGTCACTTAAACTGAAATTTTCACAGATGGTGAGTAGTTGTATGTTTTTGAGTTTCTAGATGACTGACTGACAGACTCCACAGTCAAATTTGCTGAAGTAAAGAGCACTTAATAGTTACAGCCAGTGCTTTTTTTGGTTTGTTTGTTTTTTTTAAAAAAGGGCGCCGGTACTCAGTCGGGGACCTGGGACCACTGGCGGCAGCGGCAGGCGCCAGGGCCACATCGCTGTGAAAAAAAAGGTGCCGGTACTCAGTACCTCTGAGTACCATCCCAAAAAAAGACCTGGTTACAAGTGAAGTTAATGGAAACTCTTTCACCAAAAGAAGTGGGGTCCAAAAAAAGATACTATCTCACCCACCTTGTTTCATTAATGGACACAGTCATTTAAACATAGAAAATACTTCATAATGTTAAATAGTCTAAAAAATGAAGTCCTAGGGAACCCAAAATCAGGTCTTATTGGGAACTTGAAATCAGTAGATATCGTTAACCTTAATTTTTCTGTGCCTCCAATCCTCATCTATATAATAGGGATAATAATAGCCACTCATCTTAGAAGTGTGTTGCAAAAATATATGTATTAATATTTGTGAAGCACTCAGGTACTCTAGTGATGAGTGCCACAGAAAAGTCTATAATGAGATTAATAATTCCATCTTCAGAATTGAGTTTGAATAATGAACAGTAGATAAGGCATGGGTCCGCATACTGAACAATAATTAGAAAACAAAATATTGAATAGTTGCACTTTAAGCAAATACCATCCATTTTGTGCACTGGCTCCTTGTCCCAGCCTCTCTCTCCAGTCTCCGCTGTCAGTTTCAGTTTCTCCTCTCCATCCTGTCCCTAGTTGCTTGTGCTAATCTCTTCCCTGTGTGGCTTCTTGTCCCATTTTCTTTGCCCAACCAGTCCCAGTTCTTCCCCTGCATCTCGGCTCCTTATCTGATCAGTCTTCCCTCCCCCACACCTTTTTCCCACCACCTCATTATTTCTGAGTCCCAGACTGCTCCCCCAGCCCTCATCCAATCTCAGTCTACCCCCTCCCATCCACTGGTTCCCAATCCACACACACAGTTCACAGTGTCCTTGCCCAACCAGTCCCATTCCCAACCCCAACTTCCAGTCACAATTTCCCTCTTTCCACCCCTTCCCATCAGCGTCAAATCTGAGTTTCTTCCCACTAATCCCCTAATCTCAATGTACTCATCTCAGTCTCTCCGACTCCAGCTCTTGTCCCCTGTTCATTCTACTCATGTAGCTGCCTCCTCCATGATGCCTGAGTCCAGCAATGGCTCTTAGTTCTCAGTTCAGATGGTGGGCCTGAACCTGGCACAGCCCACAGAAACCCAGAGCTGCACTTGCAGGGCAAGTCCTGCTCAACCCTAGGTTGGAGCTTGCCCAGTGCAGATGGAATCTTCAAAGATTTTTAGCTACAAAGGTTTAGCAGGTCTCTACTGAGCTTTTCGACCAAAAGTTTATAACTTCACCAAATTTGAGTGGAAATATCCCTGACACAAAGGTTGCTCCTCGGCCAAATTTCAAGTCTCCAAAGCATGGGTTCATTAGATCTTTTCAAAGGAAAGATTACCAGGAATTCTTTAATGTAGCAAAATAATATATTTTTCCCTAACTTCGTTCTCTGGAAGAGCTGACCTCGTTAGTCTGACATTCTCTAGGGGAAGAATTGGCCTAAGATAGATAATCAGCATGCAGATTTCCAGTGTAAGTGGTCAAGATCTGGCACTATTACAAGCAATTTAAAACAACTTAATGGGACTAGTCAGACAACTTTAATAATAAGAGGTGCTACCAGAACTGCCTATCATACATCAAAGCTTGGTTTTTGTGTCCTTCCCCCCTCTACTAAGCTGCTGAGTCACCTGACCAAGGGTAATTGTCTCAGGGCTGAGAAAGAGAATAATAATATTTAGCTCTCTGTTTTCCAAGCATGTCATTTCATCTCTCTATGTTTCTCTTTCCACTTCCACCCTTTGTCTTATCCATTTAGACCAGTGGTTCCCAGTGGAGCCCTTTTTGGCTCAAGGGCCACAGATATAATTTCTACAACCTTGAAGGGCCATCAGTGTATGCCAGCAGGCCCCTCCTCCTCCACCCAACTGCAGAGAGACGGAAGGAGTTCAGCGAGGAGGCGGCTTCCTCACTGATCTCCCATCTTCCTGGCTGCAGCAGGTGAACTGCACACATCTTGTAGCCCTGTGCGCTCCACCTGGGTCCTGAGGCAATGGCTTCCTTCTGCAGCCAGAGGTAGAAAGACTCAGTGCTCCCCTCCCTCTGGCTCCAGCAGGGACTCCAGCACCTATGGACCCAGGCCAACAGCTTTGCTCTCTGCTGGAGCCAGGAGAAGGGAGCACTGAATCCCCCGCCCCCACCCCTGTCTGGCTCCAGAAGGGACTCCAGCATCTATGGACTCAAGTGGAGCACTTTACCATGGTCCCTGCTACAGCCAGGGGGAGGGAAGTGTTGATCTCCCATCCCCTTGGCTGCAGCAAGGAGCCTGAACTAGTCTTTTAGCCCCGCAGAAACATGCTCCACCTGCATTGTTAGGCAGCGGCTCCCTTCTGCAGCCAGAAAAGGGAAGCCATGGGTCACTTTAAAAGCCTTCACAGGCCACTTTTGGCCCCTGGGCCACAGGTGGGAAACCACTGATTTAGACTGTAAATTCTTCACACGCTTCCCTGTTAGCAGGGACTGTCCCTTATTATGTCTTTGGACAGTGCCCAGCTAATTTCCTGGTGGTGCCAAAATATAGACATTCTCTATAACAAGTAATATCAAGTTTTGAATCCAACCCAGAAGGATTTGGATTTTGTAGGTGCATAGACCATTAAACATAAAACAAAGAGAAGTATGACTAGGAGCAACAGATCAAAACAGACACACTAGCACTTGAAACATGAGTCTTTTCCAGATTGCTATGCCTAATAAATATCTGGTAGAACATAGAATTAATTCACAATCTCCAAATGGTTAAAATATACAGGAAGATTATCAATAGGAAGAGTGATTCAGCAGCTGTTATAGAAAAGCCCATGATGTCATCAAGATGTGGTATGATGGCAATATTTTTAAAGAGGTAAACAAGCTTACCAAAATGTATCAACAGAGGTATATGAGAATAAATGTAAATCAAAAATACAGTATTGCACATATGGCACCACTCCCGAAAAGTACTATGTAAAATTTTGATCACTGTTTCTTCTGAAGGAAATTATTGCTATGAAAGGAGTGGATCTTTTGGCATCCAGGATAATTCTAAATGTAAATTGTTTTGGGTGGAAAAGTCACAGAGGTCAGTGTTTCTTGATAGCATTCAGACTGCAGAGTAATTCATATGGTCTCTTAAAAAAGGTGTAAGAAAATTAAGCCAACTTCTGTGGTACAAGATCTATACTGTTCAAATTCATGAAGGAGTTAAAACCCAGGAATACAGTCTAACAATTAGAAAATTATAAGAAGAATGTGAATATTTCTCTCTGAAGACAGAAAGATACTGTATATTAACACAGAAATCTTTTCAAAGGATTTAGTACATAGCAGTTTGAGACAGCTAGCTATTTCCTTGAACAGACTGAAGAAAACTAACATAAATGAAGGTGATGTGGAGATAAAGAAGAATAGCTGGTTGGGCCAAGTGGTCTTTTCCTGCCCTGACATATCTTGTCCTTATGGTGGAGTCAGTGTCTTGGTAACCGTACAGTGGTAGATGTTCCGCTCCATGTGATAAAGGGATGCTAACTGTCCAGAAAAGGCTAACCAAACAGAATAGCAGAGATAAACACAGGAGCCCAGCACTACTAAGTAGCTGCTCATGTTGATAAGCAGCTCCTGCCAGTACTCAAGATACTGTCTCTGCTACTGACAAGGGGTTTCCTCTTCCGCCCACTTTGCAACTTAACATCAGGACTCTGAGAATGTTCTGTGTTGAATAATAACGAGGGTCATTTTGAGATACCCAGCTTATTTCCACACTCCCTTCCATGCTTCTTTCCTTTCCCCATCTTTTCTATTACCTTGAACAAAATGATGCTATACCGAGATGATAATGGCACTTATACTTGTGTCCAGGAGCTAGCTGGTCCATTTGCTACTAAGAGTAGTAGCAGTCACCTTGTGCCAGAGTACAGTAGTGTTATGATTTGGAGGGCCAGCCATTCTAAACCTTAATAATGCCACAATGTACATGTGGGTGTTTTCTTTGAGGGAGTTTAGGCAAACTATTCTGTGTTGATTTTCTTGGCACATTATGCACCTATAATTTACTTTTAACATTTTGTACTGTATGTAACTGGGCACAGGATCAAAAAGCTCCACCCAAAAGATAAGCAAAATATAAGCAAACTTTTTAAAAAATTGTTAAACAGATGTCAAGTTAAAAACAAATGTGCTTACTTGTATTACAACTAATATAGTCGATCATTAAAACCAAAAGGAGTTTTAAACTCTTCATTTACTTTTCACTGTTTTTGCAATTATCTTTCGCTATGTCCACACTGGCAAGCTAGTTCGAATTAAGAAAGCTTAATTCGAACTAACTAAAGCCATGGCTACACTAGGCTTTAATTAGTTCGAATTAAGGGCTTCCTTAATTCGAACTAACAACTTTGAATAGGGTATTAGAAGTAAGGGTTAATTCAAATTAACTAGTTTGAATTAACCAATGTGGCCATGTTAATTCGAACTAATTTCTTAGTTCGAACTAACTGGCCCATTGAAATCAATGGAGATCGCTAATTCGAACTAAGCAAGTGCCATTCATTCATGGCACTTGCTTAGTTCGAACTAATTTTTTCTAGTTCGAATTAAGCTAATTGGAACTAGCTAAAATTAGTTCAAATTAGTTAGTTCGAACTAACTAATTCGAACTAATTTTAGTAAGTGTAGACATAGCCTTTGGTGTTTGAAAAGAGATTGGCCAGCTTTTCTTTAAGATTTCAGGCTAGTACCTGTGTCAGCTACTGGCCTGCAGCTCTAGTTGGGAGCAAGAGACCATGGTTTGTGGGGAAAGCAGAAAGCCATTTATACACAGTCATATTGTTCTGCTGGGGTGCCTTACTCCATCTTACTCTCCTATTTCAGCTTCCTCCACTCCATGTAAGCCATGGTGCTGCAAAAGGAAAGAGAAGGGAAATGGGAATCTGTGGTTCCACCATTCCCCTTTCATTTCCCTTCCACTGTTGACCTGATTTTCAGAGTTCCTGAGTCCCTGCAACTCCCATTTACATACACAAGATCTCTGGGTGCTCAGTACCTCTGAAAGATCATGTTATGTACGTATTGTGAGGAGGAGTGGGGCATCACATTTACATCCCTAAGAACTGTTAAATCTTCTGAAAAACTGTCAAAGGCAGCCAGCTCTTCTTCTGTAGAAATAGGAAGAAGAGCAGACTAAGACAAGTGCCCAAAACTATCTAAAATTATTATTAGTAATAATAAATATATTATGGTACTGCCATGGGATCAAACTTAGGCTCCATTGTGCTGGGCACTGTACAAATGCAGAAAAGAGACCAGCTTCCTCTATTTTTAAACTTAAAAATAAAAAGACCTAGATTTTTCTTTTATTCTGACCCTCCCTTCTTTAACATGTGAGGTCAATGATACTACCCACACTTTAGGGGCCGAGGTAAAGGAGGAATCTGCTGTTGTTCTTAGTACTGCCGTGTTATTCCTTGCCTTTCATGTACAAGCAAGGGAGTTGGTTTCAGCCTGCATAAAAGAATATTGTGGCTAACAAGTTATTTGCTTATTACAAGTATTTATGAGATGTCCATCACCATACTATCTGAGTATCGTAAATAGAGAACTTTCTATATACGTATCAATCTGCGTATCTCAGCTCATAGTAAAGTACCTGTCATCCTGGTATCTAACAGCAGAGTAGATCATTATTTAGTACTGAGCATGCTCACAATGGGCTACTATCAGATGGTCTATCCACTTTCTTTTCCTTCATTCTTTGAGGAGTGGGGAGCACAGTGATATTTTCAAAAACATCACATGCATCCTTTCATGTTTTTTTTTTCTTTTTCTCCTCCTTTTCTCCTTTTCATTTATTCTTTCCTTCTTACCTAAGACAAGCACAAGGGACTAAGAGAGAGGAAGAAGAGAACTGTGTTTGGCTCGTGCACCTCTTTAAGCCTAGAGACCTTCCAGGAATGTACTATTTTCTTGTGAAGTGGGAGGGACAAAAAGATTTAATTTCAGAAAACCAGACTCTGTAGCCAGATTTAGGAAGGCAGATTGGTTAAAGTTTACAACTCCTTTTTGTTTAGCATCTGGAATAGTGCCAAGATGTTTCAGGTTTCATGTATAATGAGTGATCTGTATTCAGGCAGAAGGTGACCAGGCTAGGTACATGAAGTCTCCAGGGAGGGGATGAATAGCTCTTTCAACAATGAAATCAATTTTGTGTCTCTAAGATCCCACTCATTTCCAGCCTGAGAGAGAATCCTGATGCAGGAAAAATCTCCATAGAAATCAATGGGGAGAGAGGCTCTGTAGGCCAGAATGCCTTCCCTTCCCTCATATGGAGAATTTCTTGGGAAAGGGCTAAAAGGAAGGAAATATCATATCCCACAAACACTGAAGATCCTCTTGTATATCCATATGGATCTCAGAAAATTGGCAAGAGGCCAGAGCTATCCATATCAAGGTCTCCTTCCTACTGGACCGCTTGCGTCTTTTACTCAGTCAAGCTGATTACATTTGAGCTTTGAACTTTGACAGGTACAGGAGGGAAGTCTTTGTATAAAAAATATCTTGGTACAATATGGCTCTGTGACATAGGTATTTGGGGTGATTCAGATAGCTAAGGGATTTTGAATGGTTATTCCTGTAAATGTAAGATCAACCTTGCTCTTTCCTGCCTGAAACTGAAGATGTTGCTGGAAAATAAATCTCAGATTGCATGGCCCTATATCACAGAGTAACAAAAATGTTCAAGAGAGTTCAAGGAAGGCGTAAGCCCTGTTCTGAACACCTTAGTCAATACTATCAGAATCATTCTGGGGAAAATAGTGATAAATGATTGCTGCTCCGTTTTGTTATTCCTAGATCTGCACAAATCTGCAGCATAAAGGGTATGCTTGGTAGTGGTTTGAGTAAGCAGTTGGGAGTCTTGGGATCTGATTGCAAATTTTCCATACATTTCCCATATCCCTCTAAGGACTTGGCTATACAGGCTGTTATTCTGAAATAACTATGCAATTAATTATTTCTTAGATTAAGCTAATTCAGAATAAAGTAGGCACCCTTATTCTAGAGTGTCCACACACAGAGTTAATCAGGAATAGTTAATCTGCTTAAAATTCACAACCTTCCTTATTCCAGATCAATTTTTTTGTGTAGACAAACCCTATGTAAATTAGGCCAAACTGTTAAACGTGTGCTTCAAATTAGGCACCTAAATTCGTAACAATGCACATAAAATAAATGAATGGCCTGATCTTTCGGAGGTGCTGAGCATCCACAAGCCCCTCATAGTATTCAGTTGCCTCATGGAAAACACCATTAACAATGACGGCTCATTAAGAAAACTAAAAGCAATAATGACTGAGCAATTTAATGATGTTGTTTTGGTAAAAACAATAAGAGTCTAGCTATTTCTAGAGTGGAACTGGGTGCTTAGCTGCTCTGCCAGATGTTGCAGGGGCCTGCTTTTGTTCATATTACAGCTGTGCTGAGAGGTGGTCGGCCAGTTCTGATCCGTGTTTTGCACAGCAGTGGCCAGAGTTTGGGTCATAACGACACTTTCTCAAGAGACGATGAAATAAGGCTCGCTTTCTCTCACTATTTTTTGCTGTCCCAGTAATATGAGAAGAAAATGTTACTTGTCTTTGCTTGTCATGCTAACCATCAATGTAAATGACTGTTCCATTCATTTTGGTGCCATGTATGTGGGGGAGGGAAAGAGAGAGAGAGAGAGAGAGAATTAGTTCTGTCCTCTGAAACAAGGCAAGAAATATGAAATCAGCTATAGAGTCTAGGTTGGTAAATGTATGAGGTGATGTCAAGAAGTGTCAATAATCCTCCTCCAGAAACAATAGGCTATTGTTTGGTATCCTCACGGACGGTAACTATAGAGTTATTTCTAAGAATCCTTCTTTCATTTATGATGACACTGCTAGTAACAGTGAAAGTTTTCTAGCAGTATTTTGCAGAGTCCATTATCAGCAGTTTAAAATATTTTTGCAGCAAAGAAGTGTGTTCTGATTCTGATCTTTGTTGTGTTCTTCTGTGCACTCATCTCAAGGGCTGTTTTGCAACTATGTTGCATCTCCTCTTAATATTTTGTTTGCAATTCTAGCATATAAAAATATGCTGGTCGGAATAGGATGAAGAAATGAATTATTTAATCTAATATTGCAAACTTTGTTTCTTGGACTTCCTGTGGCAGGGAGGACCAATTATTTAGTTTCTGGGACAAGTTACATTTGCTTTACATAGAGCTCTTGCCCCATAGGTAGAAAAGATTATCTGAATTCACAAACAATAGCAATAGAAAGTAAGTGGAATTTTCACGAGTATTGTGTGCATTTTTCTGCTCTGAAAACAGCAGAGTTTTTTTCAGGTAAAAACTGCATTGTACCTATATTTAACAGAGCTCCATGAAAACATGTTGGCCTCAACGAAAAACTGCTCAGTGCTGCTTTGCATGCCATATATTACTAATTCTGTTTCCTAATGGTGCTTCTTAGTCCTTTTCTCTTGCTGGGCAAAGACCAAGCCAAACAAAAATTACACAAGGCCTGGAATACATGAGACTCCTAGGTCCAAACAAGACCCTCTTCTAGAAACTAATTGATTACAAATCTTTGCCCTGTTTTCCCTTAATATGCTGCCCTTTTTGAATCCTTGAATATTTGGGTAGTTCTTGGCTGTCTAGTGGAATCTAATTAGACCATGATTCTGATAATTTTCTCAGATAGAGTCAAATCAGCCATGGGTCTGTATCTTTTTTGCAGCTTGATTGAATACAATAGTTTCTATACTATGGTCTATGGGTCTCCAGAGATCTATCTAGTTACATTGGGTGCATCTACACTAGTAAATTAAGTCGACTTAAGCAGGCTTAAGTCGACTTAATTTACTCTGCATCCACACTGGAGTTTCCTTAAATTGACTTAAGCTGCTGCTTAAATCAACTTAAGTCAACTTAATTAGACCTAGATTTAACTCGACTTAAAGCTTAAGTCGACTTCTTAAATCGACTTAAGCCAGCGTGAACGCCCTAAGTCGACTTACAAAGTAAGTCGACTTAGGGCAGGGGAAAAAGGAAACCCCTGCTCCCTTCTCCCCAGGAAGCCGCTAGCAGCTTGTCCCGGCTCCCTTCTCGTCCTGGGAGAAGGGATCATGGGGCTCCCTTCTGGCCAGGACCCCAGTGGTCCTGGCCAAAGGGAGCCCCATGGCTCCTTTCTGCCAGTGACCCAAGCGGTCCTGGCCAGAGGGGAGTGCAGGGCTCCCTTCTCTCTGGGACCCGAGTGGTCCTGGCCAGAAGGGAGCGCGGGGCTCCTTTCTGGCCAGGACCGCTCTCCAGCTGATAGGGAAACCTGGTTGATAGGGATCCCCACGATCCCTTCTGGCTGGGACTACTTGAGTCCCAGCTAGAAGGGAGTCAAGCGGTCCGGGCCAGAAGGGAGCTCTGCACTCCCTTCTTCCCCGGACCATTCCAGGGCTTGCTCTCTCAGGGAGAGCCAGCCCTGTGCGGGTCTGACTCTCCCCAGGACAAGCCCTTCTAGCCTGGGGAGCTGAGGCTCCAAAGGAGCCTCGCTTCCCCTTGGACCTAACCAGTCGACTTAGAGAGTCTAGCGGAGACTCTCTAAGTCGATTTAGTTAGGCCAGCTTTAAGTCAACTTAAGAGTTCTGTGTGGACTCTTTAAATCGACTTAATATGGTCAACTTAAAATCGACTGAGTAAAGTTGACCTGGTAAAGTCGACCTAAATTTCTAAGTGTAGGCGTAGCCATTGTGCTTAGCTCTTACTTCTTATTTCCAGCTAATAAACTGCAGTAAAAAAAGCTAGAAGTACATTACTTACTTCCTTAAAATTATATTGATCCTGACATGCAATTGGAGCAGTTACAACAGGAATGGTTAGTGTTCAGTAATATAAAGATAGTCCCATAATTATAAATGAGAAGGAAAGTCTGAAAGACAATCCTTCTGTTAACATTTGAGAATGACTGGGCTCTATTCCATTTAGGGCCAAATTCTGCTTTGGATGTACATGCCAAAGAGAATAATGTAAGCACCAAAAAGAAAAATTTGGCTCTTATAAAGCTACTCCCAGGTGCTTTAGTGCTGCCTCCAGGCTCAATAGACTTGTTTAAACAATATTAAGTAAAAGAACTTGGTATTACATGCTGAAAGAACATTTCCTTCTTAATTTTGCATAGTGGGTTATTGTTAATATCCAGAATCTAAGTTGTTGTAGTATCTGTGTGTGTGTTTTTGTTAAGATGATTTTTATAGCTTGTGAGTTACTAATCAACAATCTGTTACTTTAGAGTAGCGGTTTTCAACCACTGTGTTGGGACACCTTACTGTGTCGCCACACAGTGGCAGGTGTGTTGTGGAGAGCCGGGGCGATGGCTGGATTCAGCCTGGGGGAAATGGGCTGGTGTGTCTTGTAGAGTCATGACATGCCACAAAATGTGTCATGACCTGCAAAAGGTTGAGAACCACTGCTTTAGAGGAGAAAAGCATTTGAATAATTATAGTTTATCACTCCACCTCCTTTTGTTTGTTATCGTTTCAGGGAAAAAATAATTTTACACTGTAGAATTTTGCATCTTCATTTCCTTAAAAAATAAATAAAAAAGAAACTTTGCATTTTGGTGGAACTGGAAAGGTACTCTTCTCTCTCCTGTCTTTGTAGAAAAAAGTCAAATATTCTTGATCCACCAAATATAAACACAGTGTAGCAAGTAAGCACGTTAGATGGATTAATTTGAACTATTCATATTCACTGTGGGCTTTTGAATGAACTAAACTTGTTTAGAACCCAGTGAGAACCTCTGCTCAGTGCACTGCAGAAGTAAAAAAATGTTTACAAAACATTGAGGCGCTTAATGAAGGGATAAAGAATAATAATGAAAATATGATGATGCTATCATTAAAATCTTTGATATCCCTTATTTGGAATACTCTCATCCTAGCTCATGTCACATAAAGCAGAAATAGAGGGGAATTCAGAAATGGACTACAAATATGATGAGATGCAAGAAAAAACTTCCATTGGAGGACTGATTGTAAAGATGAGGACTATTTAGTTTACAGAAGCAATAAAGATGGGACATGATAAAGGTATAAAAAATAATGTATGGCATAGAGCAGTGGTTCTCAACTTGCACCCTGCAGGCTATTTGTGGACCAGTCAGCATCCAGCTGGGGCCCATGTCACCTCCTCAGGACCACACAAGCGGTATTGGATACGGCCCACATAACACATTGTAGGCTGCATATATAGCCCACAATGGTAAACAGGTTGAGAACCCTGGCATAGAAAATGAATTGGATGTTCTTATTTATCCTGTCTCATAATATAAGAAGACAACAGCCAATAAAAATCACAGGGAATGATATAAAAATGGTAAAAGGAAAAACTATTTTTTTCAGAACTCATAACCTGTGGAATTCATTGTCAAGTATATTATTGCACCCAAGAATTTACTAAGACTTTAAAAGATCTAGACCTTTACTTAGATATTAGATATATTACATTATACCCTAGATATATTACATTATACCCTTTTATTTATATATATGTAGGTAGATACGGCTACATATTTATATGTTACACACACACACACCACCTACATTAAAAGGTATTATGAAAGTTATAAAATCAAGTATGCAAAAGTTGGAAAATGCCAGATTTAAGGTTGTCTGTGTAATCTGTATTCAGCTCTCTTGTGAGTATGCATTATCATACAGTCTCAAATTAAATAGCTACATATTATTTTTCCCACAGAACACTTGCCTAATTCTGTGCACAGAATAGATAGTTCTCACTTAATGAGCAGCTGTTACATTGTTTTCCATCTTCATTGTTCAGTGTGTGCCCCCATGCTTTACTGCGCACTGTTCAAACCCTGCTCTGAAGAGATAATTGTGAATTTCTTCATGGGTTTTTCTGTGGCACTCACCACTGTAACAGCATGTGAGTGATCATACTAATGCATTTATTTTCATAATATCCCTGTGAGAAGAGAGAGTATTATTATCCCCATTTGAATTATGGGGAACTGAGGCACAGAGAGATTTGAGTCAAAGTATTCATTATTTTTGGGTTCCCAGTTTGAAACATCTAGGAGCTGGTTTTTTTGAGTAGTAAGCATTATGCAGCACTTAGTATATTCAAAACACAGGTCACACTGATTTCCCTTGCAGCTGTGGGTGCTCATCACTTCTGCAAGACCCTAAGGTCTCAGTTCAGACACTCAGAAAATGAAGAACACATAATTAATGATCACCTGTGAAAAGTCTGATTCAAGTGACCTGTGAAGTGTCACATGGGAACTCTGGCAGAGAGAGGGATAGAATTCAGTTCTCCAAGACAGCATTCTACTATCTTAGGGTATATCTACACTAGGAAAAGTTAAGTCAATTTTTTAAGTCAACTTAATAAGGTTGACTTTAAGTCGTCCTTATTAAGTCAACTTAACATAGTGGCTAGCCTTAAGTTGACCTTATTAAGTCGACTTAACATTGGACGTTGCTGTCCACACTGACATTAAGTCAACTTAATAAAGTTGACTTGAGGGCTACTCCCCGTCCATACTGGCCTTAAGTCGACCTAAGGAGTCGACTTAAGGCTTAAGTCGACCTAAAGAGGGGAAGTTATTAAGTCAACTTAAGCTTTCATTAAGTCAATTTAAGGAATTTTTTAAGTCGACTTAATGAAAGTCCAGTGTGGATGTGGAGTAATTTAGGTCAACTTAAGCATCCAGAAGTCGACCTAAATTGCTAATGTAGACATACCCTTAAAGATTATTCCCTCCTTTCTCTTAGAGCAGTCCACTGACTCATTACTACACACCTTCTGACTTCAGTAGAAATCAACTGAGGTTTGACAAACAGCAATCTGCTTCACTACACAGCCCTGACTCAATCCCAGAGCAGCTCCATTCTGTGCCTAAAAGGCAGGAATCCAGTGAGGGAAAAAATAGTGTATATGATATGTGATTGAAGACCGTATTATAATACACACACACATAGGAGCCAAATTAAGGTTGCAAAGACAACATTAATTCTGGCATTTCCTGACTTTTGAAAACTTGACTTATGTAATCTTGATAATGTTCTTTTCACCTAGCTCTTTAATGTTTTATTTCCTAGAGTTTTTAATAAGTCACACCGAATAAAACAAAATTTCATTCTGTGGCATTATATTGAGACCCACATGTGTTGTGAGCAGGGATGGAATCTTCAGGTCCCCTGAACAGATCTGTGACGTGTGTTTATGGAGTAAGTGATAATTGCAACAGATTATCATTCTCTATGTGGCCCAGCACTACAGGAAATGGAACACTGAGTCACGAGTTTTTGATGAAAATAGAACAATGGTGAGACTCAGGAATATTGGGTTTCATTGCATGCATTGGAGAGGTGTGTGCTCATCGACAGAGTCTTCTGCCTATTCACCTGTTCTTCCCAAAACTTCACTCCTTCTCCCCCATCCCTTCCAGCCTGATTTGGACCAGGACCTGCCTCTTTCTAGTCTCATTCTCCTCAACTAGCTAGTCCAAGTTTCCACTCTTCAAGCTTCTCATCCCAGTCCAAGTAGCCTTGCCCAGCCAGCGTCAGTCTTCGACTTACCCCTGACTCAGCTTCCCTCTTTCCTTATTTCCTCCAGTCAGAGCTGGATTAAGACATGCTGAGGCCCTAAACTGTCAAGATTCAGAGGCCCCATACCATAAAAAATAAAGAGAAAAAAGTGTATTGCATTATAACAGAAAGGGTATTGAAAAAATAAATGATAAACCATTATATTTGTATATATACATAGGCAAAGATGCAATGATAAACAACTAAATAAACCTACATCTTGCAAAAAGCCTTATTTGCATTATAAATACCTTATGAAAAATCTTCTTAAATATCTCTGGCATATTTAGAGGCCCTTCATAATGTGAGGCCCTACACCATGGCTTACTTGGCTTCTGCCTAAATCTGCCACTGGCTCCAGTCCCAGGGTCCCTATCCCAGTCTATACCTTCCAGCCTTTCTAGATATCCAGCTCTTCTCCGCTCTGCAGTCAAATAAGGCAACTTCCTCCTACAACTTGCCTGGGTCCACTACGAGAGTTGTTAAGAACACACAAGAAATACGCTCAGTGATCTCAGTTTAGGTGCCTTAGGTTGGTCTGGTCTGGGGCAGCCCTTAGGTGCATTTGCAGGGAAAGTTCTGATCAGCTTCAGGCTGAAGCACACAGGACCATCCTTTGGCGGGGAGTAGGGGGGTGAGTGGGGCGATTTCATAGAATCATAGAATAATAGGGTTGGAAGGGACCTCATGAGGTCATTTAGTCCAACCCCCTGCTAAAAAGCAGGACCACTCCCACTAAATCATCCCAGCCATGGTTTTGTCTAACCAGACCTTAAAAATCTCTAAAGATGGAGATTCTACCACCTCCCTAGGTAGCCCATTCCAATGCTTCACCACCCTGCTAGTGAGAAAGTTTTCCTAATATCCAACCTTGACCTCCCCAGCTGTAATTTGAAACCATTGCTCCTTGTTCTGTCCTCTGTTACCATCGAGAACAGCCTAGCCCCCTTCTCTTTGGAGCACCCCTTCAAGTAGTTGAAGGTTGCTATCAAATCCCCCCTCAGTCTTCTCTTCCGTAGACTAAATAAGCCTAGATCCTTCAGTCTCTCCTCATAAGTCATGTGCCCCAGACCCCTAATCATTTTTGTTGCCCTCCGCTGGACTCTTTCTAATTTGTCCACATCCTTGCTGTAGTGGGGAGCCCAAAACTGGACACAGTATTCCAGATGCGGCCTCACCAGTGCCGAATAGAGGGGAATTATCACATCCCTCGATCTGCTGGCAATACTCCTACTGATGCAGTCTAATATGCCATTGGCCTTTTTGGCAACAAGGGCACACTGTTGGCTCATATTCATCTTCCCGTCCACCATAACCCCCAGGTCCTTTTCTACAGCGCTGCTACTTAGCCGATCGGTCCCCAGCCTATAGCAGTGCATGGGATTTTTCCGTTCTAAGTGCAGGACTTTGCATTTGTCTTTGTTGAACCTCATGAGGTTTCTTTTGGCCCAGTGTTCCAATTTGTCCAAGTCTCCCTGGATCCTGTCCCTGCCCTACAGAGTATCTACCATTCCCCCCAGCTTGGTGTCATCTGCAAACTTACTAAGCACGCAGTCTATCCCATCATCCAGATCATTAATGAAGATGTTGAAAAAAACCGGCCCCAGGAGGGGCACTCCACTCGTTACCAGTTGCCAACTAGACATCGAGCCATTGATTCCTACCCGCTGAGCCCATTGATCTAGCCAGTTTTTTATCCACCTTATGGTCCACTCGTCCAACCCATACTTCCTTAACTTGCCGACGAGAATGCTGTGAGAAACAGTATCAAAATCCTTGCTAAAATTGAGGTATATCACGTCAACGGCTCTTCCCGCATCCACAAATCCAGTCATCTCATCATAGAAGGCAATCAGGTTGGTCAGGCATGATTTGCCCTTGGTGAATCCATGCTGACTGTTCCTGATCACTCTATTTTCTTCCAAGTGTTTCAGGATGGATTCTTTGAGGACCTGCTCCATGATTTTTCTAGGGATTGAGGTGAGGCTGACTGGTCTGTAGCTCCCCAGATCCTCCTTTTTCCCTTTCTTGATGATAGGTACTATATTTGCCTTTTTCCAATCCTCTGGGACCTCCCCTGTTCGCCACGAGTTTTCAAAGATAATGGCCAGCAGCTCTGCAGTCACTTCAGGCAACTCCCTCAGCACCCTCAGATGCATTTCATCCAGCCCCATGGACTTGTGCACATCCAATTTCTTTAAGTAGTCCCTAACCTGACTTTCCATCACCGAGGGCCGCTCTTCTCTCCATTCCGTGTTACCCTATGTAGTAGCCTAGGAGCTGGGCCTCCCTGTGAAAACTGAAGTAAAAAAAGCATTGAGTACTTCAGCCTTTTCCGTATCATCCACCACGAGGATGCCTGCCCCATTCAGTAAGGAACCTACACCACCCCTGATCCTTTTCTTGTTGCTGACATACTTATAGAACCCCTTTCTGTTATCCTTCACATCTCTTGCTAGCTGCAACTCCAATTGTCCTTTGGCCTTTCTGATTTTATCCCTGCAGTCCTGAGCAATATATTTATATGCCTCCCTAGTCATCTGTCCAAGCTTCCACTTCTTGTAAGCTTCCCTTTTATGTTTTAGCTCACTGCAGAGTTCTCTGCTAAGCCATGCTGGGCGCCGTCCACATTTGCTGTTCTTTCTGCACATTGGAATGTTATCTTCCTATGCCTTTAACAGGGTTTCTTTAAAATACAGCCAGCTGTCTTGGACACCTTCCCCCTTCAGATCAGCCTCCCAAGGGATCCTGCCCATCAGCTCCCAAAGGGAGCCAAAATGTGCTTTTCTGAAGTCCAGGGTGTGTGTTCTGCTTCTTTCCTTCCTTCCATTGATCAGGATCCTGAACTCTTCCATCTCATGGTCGCTGCTGCCCAGGTTGCAATTTACTTCTACTTCCCCGATCAATTCTTCTCTGTTTGTGAGCAATAGGTCTAGAGATGCAAAGCCCCTAGTTGGTTCCTCCAGCTTTTGTACTAGGACGTTGTCCTCAATATTCTCCAAAAACTTCCTGGATTGCCTGTGCACTGTTGTATTGCCTTCCCAGCAGATGTCAGGATAATTGAAGTCACCCATAAGAACCAGAGCCTGCGATCTGGAAACTTCTGTTAGTTGTCCATAGAACCCCTCATCCACATCCTCCTTCTGGTCTGGCGGTCTGTAGCAGACACCCACCACAACATCCCCCTTGTTGCATTCTCCTCTAAACGTAACCCACAGACTTTCAACTGGCTTGTTTCCACTTGCATAGTGGAGCTCCGAGCAGTCATACAGCTCTTTTACATATAGCGCTACTCCTCCCCCCTCCTTCCCTGCCTGTCCTTCCTGAACAATTTATATCCGTCCATGGCAGTGCTCCAGTCATGCAAGTTATCCCACCACGTTTCTGTTATTCCAATTATATCATAGTTCCTTGTCTGTGCCAGGACTACCAATTCTTCCTGCTTGTTTCCCAGGCTCCTTGCATTTCCCTGAGCCCTTGGTTCTTTAGGCTCCACACTGCCCCACTATCAGCGGTGTAGTACAGGGCCTGCACTGCTGCCCTCCCACTGCCATGCAGCCCACTCCCCTACCCCCCTCCCCATCTTCAACTTGCTGCCGAAGGCAAGGGGTAGGGAAGGAGGGCAGAGCCTGGACTCTGGGTCAGCCTACCCCACTCCTGGCTTCTGCCACCTGATCCCCCGCCGCGGCTGAGCCCGGGGCCAGCTCCCGGTGGTGGCCTTGGGTTCCCAGTCATGGGTAGGGCTGGCTCCCACCAGCAGTGCTGGCTCCAGGTCCCCGGGGGCGAAGCAGGCCAGCCCACCTCACCCCCCCCTCAGGCCGAATGGCCCTGGGCCCCACTTCCCTCAAGTGATGGCCCTGGAAGCACGTTTAGTACAGACAGACTGTTCTAACAAATTAGCTGCTAAAATCTAAGTCTAACCTGAACATGAGTGAACAGCAGTGTTTCAAAGGCTATTTGAGTTCATTCAAAGTCAAATCCCTGACACAAGGTAACTATCCTGCCAAATTTCAAGTCCCTGTTCCAAAGCATGCCACTAAGTGTTTCCAAAAAGACCACCAGCATTTTTTGACATGGTAAAACAATACATTTTTTCCCTAGCCTTGTTCTTGGAAACAGCCGATGCTTTCCAAATCAAGTTAATGTGAGATAGATACCAGGCATGGGAAAGTTTGGCCTCAATGATAAAAGTTTGGCCAAGTTGTCTGCACATCTGAAAACAAGGTTTTATAATGGGAAGCTTTTAGCATCCTTAATAGACAACACTGTCAACCCTACCTATAATATATTACATCTAAAGTTACAGTGGATGTTCTCATTGCTCAAATAAATGTCTAGCCATCTTTAGAATTCTACATAGATATATTTTAATGACGATTTTATACCCTTTTACATTAGAGCATATGCCAGTCACTAATTGCTAGAAGAAGTTCCTCCCTATATCCTATGGGCAAGTGAATCTATAATTGTACATTATGAAGTTTCTTATATTGTGGTTTGAGCATATAATACTGGATAGTGGCAAAGAAGATATTGAACTAGATGGACCACTGGCCTGATCAGACATGGCAATTCTGATGTTTTTGAAATGTAGCTTGTAAAGACTGAGTGAGATAAAGAAAGAAATCTAACAACAGACCAGAAATGTAAGGGGGGCAAGTGGTGGTGGTGTTTTTTCTTATTTCTTTTCCTTCAGGGGATTTCAAAAAGCAGTAGTACAAAGAATGCCAGCATTGGAAATGCCTTGAACCTGTCATGGTTCTCTTGGACTGTGTCAGGCAGCACATTTCCTTAGTAAGTGCTGTAGACTATACACATCATGATTCAGAATCCTTGTGCCTCATTATAACTAGTCAGATAGTATCTTCAAAGAATGGTGAGCTGAAATGGAATGAAATAGCAAAGGGGAAGCAAAGAGATAAAGAGAAACTTACCATGTTCTATGGTTTTAGGTACCATTAAAACAATCCAGTTAAATACAATTGCTAGGGTTTTTTCTTCTTTATTAATGATTAAGGCCCAGTGCACCTTAAAAACCAGTCATCCATTTCAGAGATTGATTTCTCTTTGCTTTCATGTGTATTATTCTTGTTAATGGCAATAGGAGTTACATGCACATGGGGGATAGGGCATTAAGTTGTTTGAGTCTGCTCTGTGAGGCAGCGGGGATTGAGCCTCAGGAGTTTGTTTTGAACTCCTAATTTAAAACAGACAAACACCATTTTCTCTTTAAAGACTTCCTTGAAATAAAAAAAATAAAACACGCACAAATGACAAAACTGACAGAGGAGGAGGAGAAAGTAGCATCCAGTAGAATTGTTTGGCTGTTTGTTTATTGCGAGTCTGCGTGGAACTACTGTGCAACATTTCACACTTTAATGATGCTACTTCACCATGCTGGATTCTGCTCCAGTCTTCAGCACAGCAGACTATACCTCACTTTTGCATCTTCTGAAAGCAAGGGCTGGAACGGTAGCATATTTTGGGGTCACTTGCTTATTGCACAATGCATTAGTAGAAATTGGCTGTTTACAAGTTGACCATTACATACTTGGCCCTTTATTGGTATGTTCCTTAAGCACGTGCCTAACTTTAAGCAAAAGTGACTGCTGACTCTTGCAATGGGGCTGCTCTCTTGCTTAAGGTTAGCTGTGTGCCTAAATATCTTGCTGAATCAAGATCTGCTGATCAATATTTTTCTATCTCTTTGCTGTCCTACAGACAAGCATGACTCTAGTTATTAAAGATGATTCCATTTTCATGGGGGGAATTGGAATCACAATTAACATCCCATTTTGGGAGTACATATATAAACACTATTCAGTGTGTGAAAACAAGGGACTCCAACCACATGTCTTAAAATCCATGTAACATTAGAAAATTTCAGATTCCTGATCTCCAGGGATAAGAACTAGACAATCTGCCAGTATAAAAACTTCCGCTTTTCAGAGATTCAGGGAGCCACAGAGAAACCAGGGCTAAGAACTTGAGAAGTTTTCTTTATGTGCCAATAAAGTTATATATTATGGTGCTGACTGCTGAAAAGTAGTGGAGTCCCATGTGTCCCATTCATTTACACAGGACTCACGAGGTTTCCTTCCAGCCCCTTTACTCCTTTTCAGCAGTCGGCACTGTTGTATAGTATTTAGGAAGTCACTGATAAATCTCATATGGCAGTACAGATTAGGGAAAGCGGAGCATGATTAGAGCTGTAAATGCTTTTGAAAAGCCTTGCAAAGTAGACATGTTTTATTTTCTCATTTACTGCTCTGAAAAACATCTGAATCCTTCCTAGCAGAGCCTAGGCAGGAGCCTGGATCCCTAATATAGAAAGCTATTCTGAAGGTCACTGATAGCCGTAGGATATGTCTATACCACAAATTAAGGCATAATTGTATTATGGGAATCCCTACCTTCCAACGCTGAATATAGTTAGCGCAGGTAACAATAGCAACGAAGACATGGGAGCACATCGGGCTTCAGCATGGGCTACTTCTCCAAGACAGACCTCTCAGGTCCTTGGATATGTATTTGCCTTGCTAGCCCATCCCAGGGTCTGTGACACCATGTTTTACTGCTATCGCTACCTGCATTAGCTAGATTGAAACTAACATGGCTTGGGCTGCAGTTATATTTTAAACTGTGTTATAGATCAGTGATTTTCAGCCTGTCCTCCACAGGCCCCTAGGCTCCATAGACTAAGATTTCCAAAGGGGCCTGCACCTGCATTTGAATTTTTACAGAACTGAAAAAGATTGAAGACTACTGGCATAGATATACCTTAGAGAAAAAGCAGAACCTAAAGTAGCAAATCTGGTGCCATGAAAGGAAGGAAGGATGGATGGTGACATGCTTTAGGCACTAAGAAATTTGGGTTCTATCCCCATCTCAACCCCAGACTCCCTTGTGTGATTTTTGAGTAAGTCAATTATTGCCTCAATTTCCCATCTGTAAAATGGGGGTGACGATATTTCCTCTAACCCACTCTTAGGCTACCTTGTCTATTGGACTGTAAGCTCTTCAGATCAGGAACAACGATGCTCTGATTTCATCTGACTCCTCTATGTGTGCCTGTAATCCAAATGATTAATAGCAATTGGAGATGAATGTGAAATAGGACAGAGTGAGGCACTACTTGAAAGATCTGGAATGTTACTAAGCTTTCATTGCTTGCAAACCTAGTATGTATTTCTTTTGGATGTTAGAGGCAGACCTATTCTGAGGTAAGAAAACAGAGGCAAGATGCAGAGCGTTACTTGACAAACTTTTTCTCACAAGGCAAGCTTAAACTGGATGTGCCCAAGGGAAAGTGTGAGAGCTCAGTCAGGCTTCAATACTGCAGAAGAGTGAAGGAGTTGAGAATGGAGAAGGTAAAAGGTGTTGACAACAAGAAGAGACATCAGCTTTGCAAGTGTGATGAAGTGGAATCAAAGTGAAGTTTTTGTTTCAGAGCTCTATTAAAAAAGGCTATTAACTGACATAAAACCGGACATGCTTTGTCTTCTCTGAGGCATTTTCCATGGTGTGGGGCAACTGAATAGTTGGAAAGACTGAAAACTGCAGCATTTTCATGCAAGTTTATAGAGGTCTGTTCGCTGATCATTTGTTATATGGTTGCATTGAACTGGAACCATTGTGTTCTCCCCTTCTCTTAGTTGCATGTCAATTCTGGAATCTGTTAATATGAAAGAGGATTATTTAACTGGGACTGAAAGAAATGTATTGGTTAATGACTTTTTGATAAATGACCACTACAAAAATTATCAACACCTCCTCAGATGCTACTACCATATAAGACTAATTTTATAAACATATTGAAAGAGGCTTTATATTTGCTTCAGTTTTTTCAACCCAATTAATTGGCAAAATCAGTCCTGTGGTTTGTGAAAATTAAATGCCATTCATTAATGGCACTGCAAGCAGAAAAGACATTTCTATAAAAATTTGGTAAATGGTAGCACCACAGATATCAAATAATGTATTTATATATGATCCAGAAATGCATTTCTTCTTTATCTCTTACTGACAAGTAAGAAGCAAGTAGTGTGTATGTTTGCAGAAAAAAAGTTGCTTCTCTGCTCTATTCATTTAAAAAATGATATTCCTAATCTAATGTGACCGGAAGGAAAATCTTTAAAATGTCCTTAATCCAGATCTTTGGCATTACAGTCATGAGGTGATTAATTTGATCGATTCATTTTGATCAATGCTAGTCCTTTGAGTACAGTGTATGGGAAGAACTCCTGCCCTCTATAAAGTCAATGCCAAAACACCCATTGACTTCACTGGAGCATTGTCTCCTCCTAATTTTGTGTTTAAAAACATTTGGGTTAGTTCTCTCTAGCTCTCCTACTATAAACAAAGCCACATTTTTTCATACAGACAACTTCCTATCAACAATTTAATTACCGACCATCAGAATAACATCCTAATGTGATGTCACATAAGTATTTGAATATTTTTAAAATACTTATCACGCAAAAATATATTCTGTTATTAAGCTGTATCTCATGCAATGCAAACCGACCAATTTTACCTTTCAGGTACACACATACACATTTTTAGAATTTGACAGTAAATTCACAAAATGTATTGTGAGTTTAAAAAAAAATGTTGAGGGCTATTTTCACTGATACTTTGTTCATGAAACACCCATTAAATTCAACAGCTATACTAAATATGTTGATTGCACAATTGATTTTAAAAAGCAAACATGCAAACTGTTGTTTAATATTTTATTACTGGAGAAAGTCTCTAGTCAAAAGATTGAGAAATAATATGAGCCGAGAGCACTCTTTACTGTGAGAAACCCTGTGGAAAGAGTGAGAAGGGCACGAAATCATGAAGTGGAATTCTATAGTCTGCATTGTTCAAGCAATCTTTTTTAGCCCTAAAAATCTATGAATTTAGGAAATCTCTGTGAACTTTCCAGCACAGTCACTAATGAAGAATCATAACCAGCCATAGGGCCCACCAAAATTGGGGGTGGAGAAGTGTGTTCATATATGATATGTTTACATGGAGGTATTATTAACATTTAGATAAATGTAGTAGTTGTCTTGTTAATGTGAATTCTGTTCTGTGGATTTCTTGGACATTTGTTTGGAAGGTGTAAGAATCACTAGAATTAGTATCTTTCTCCATTTTGAAGCCTTTATGAACTGTGTTTAGCAAGTTACATTTATCAAAGCAATTATATGTTTTATATGAGAAAAAAATAAGAGCACTCAAAAGTATAAACTGCTCTGATGCTGTACAATGCTAGGATTAGAAACTGAATATGGCAACTAAGGGTTTGATCTGGTTCCCATTAAAGTCAATGGCAAAAGTCCCATGGCATTGAATGGTGCAGGACTGGGCCCTATAGCAATAAAGAAAAGACTTCCCACTAGTAGCAGTGTGCTCTTTAGATAGCAATTGATATGAAAGGTTTATTATAATATATATAATTATTATAATATATATATATATATATATATATATATATAATTATAATATATATATATTATAATAATTCTCTCTTCAGAATTCCACTTTTTCAAAGGACAGTAACCTCTAAGAAGACAAATGATTTACTGTTCCTCCTATACCTTCCTTTGCTTTACAAAACGTTTAATTAGCCATGGTCATGTTACTGTTCCTTTGAAACAGGTTCTGAATCCTTGTGACAGCTGCCATTTTTTATGCTGATACCATTACCTAAAGCAAATCTTTGCTGCATGATCTTACTTCCCTCTGATTATACTCAGTCACGGAAGGAGGTGGAACTTTCCAGCACAGTCCTGGATTTGCTTGGTTTCTTGAGGAAGCCAGATGGTACATGCCACATGCAATTTATGTCAAAACCAGTTAATACTGCACTGCTTCAGGATTTTTTTTATGATATAGTGGATTTCATCTCATAACAGTTGATGCATTTAACAGCTGTTTTATTTAAAGGACAGTAAGCACTTGGAGCAAGAGAACAGATACTCCATCACTGAGACACAAATAGATAAGTCAGCTATAATCTTATACAATCTGCATACAAGTACTATTTTACCCAGATATGGTTAACATTACATTCTTTCTTCAGAACCAGTATGAATAACTTTACTGAGAACTGGGAAGTGATTTAAAAAACCAAACAGATATATAGCCTCTGCTGTGTTATCTGGTGAACAAGAACATGTGTATATATAAGAATTTTGTTTTAGTTGAAGAACACAAGTTATGAAATAAACTTAGTGAAAACAAAGTGCATTAGTCAGCTATTTAATTTGATAATATGAAAAGTAATGCAGTTGAAGAGGTAATTTTAGGGGAAGTGAACCATAACAAAGGCAAAAAACATATGTTGAATATGTTCAGATACATAAAGAGAGAGAGAAATTGTTCTCCTTAGCCACTGAGGACAGGACAAGTGGCAAAGAGCATACACTGCAGCAAGGATAGCTTAGGTTAGACATTAGAGGAAGACTTCCTAAGGCCTTGTCTACACTGCTGCCAGTTTTCGGCAGCAGTTGAAGGGAGATACACAAGTATGTAAAATACCTTGCATATCTCCATTCAACTTAGTAACTCCACCATACGCACAGCGCTAAGTCGAACGCAAATAGCGCAAGTTCGACTTAGCGCTACTCACATTGCCGGGCTGGAGATACTAAGTTGAACTGTGGATCGATTAAGTGCGTCTTGATTGATGCCTCATTTGAACCCAGAAGTTCGAACTGACGGCAGCGGATTTGCCATTGTCAATGTAGACATAGCCTAACTGTCAGGGCAGTTAAGCCCTGGAATAAATTGCCAAGGGAGGCTGTGGAATCTCCATCACTGGACATTTTTAAGAGTAGGTTGGACAGACACCTGTAAGGAATGGTCTAGATAATGCTTGGTCCTGCCTTGAGTGTAGGGGACTAGACTAGAAGACCTCTCGAGGTTCCTTCCCGTCCTACAATTCTGTTTGTAGCAGAAGTGTCATAACGGGGGCAGTGTACGTTACATGGTATCAATGTTTTTGAGGCAAGAAGTTTCATTTGTGCCAAAAAAAAAAAGTAAATTTTCCAAATGTTACAACACATGAATCATATTAAAGTACATTACATCCCTTAATAGCAGTTGCTTTGATAAGACAAAATTAAACTTCCTTCAGATTGCAAAGAGAAATGTTCATGGCAATAGAGAATACAAAACAGCAAAGTTTCTTTTGCAGGTGTTTAAACATCAGTATAGGTTAGACGTGTCACAGAAGAGCCCATTTTGGTTACATCAATAATTGATTTAGGTTCACCAGAATCTGAACAAGATGTATTATGAAAACAAGGCATTGATTATATAAGTATTATGTGGTGAATCTAGAATACCTTCCATGCTGAACAAACCCACATAATTTTTTTACTCCATCTTGTATATAATTTATCAATCCAAACACATTATAAATTCCTCTATAAAGGGATATATTCTCAACTGTATACAAGAGTAAACTGTATATTGGATGGGAGGTTGCTTTATATAAAGCACTTTCCAGTTTCGTTGTGAGGACAAAATCTAATGACTTTGATTAAAATAATTAGTCTTGAAAGATGACATCTGTTTGATCTCTCAGCTCCTTAATCACATTAAATATGAATCTTTGTTACACAGTGTTTATGTAGAAAGGGGCTTTTTCACTGCTTAATATATCAGCAGATAAAATCACTGAATTAAATATACTCATTGCAATGGCTAAAGAAGTTACCAAAAAAATAAAAACACTTTAAAAAAGTCAAAACAAACAGCCTTCTGCCAATGGAGAAAATCAAGCCAGCATGTGTTTTGGCGTCTGTAACACCACCTACACAGAAATAGTTTTGTCTTTTCTATTCCAGAGAAGATTCACAAGTTAAAATTAATGATTAATATCCTGGTCCACTGAAGTCAGTCAGTGTATCTAAACTAATAAATACAAAATAATGATGTGTAATAATAAATATATTATAGTACTGCCTACACACTCGTTCTCATCAGGAACTGGGACCCCATTGTGATACGTACTGTACAAATACATATAATGAGGCAGTCTCCGCCTTGAACAGTTCACAATCAACACTTCTGATTACCTCAGAAATTAAGATGACACACTAATATTGACAAATGAGTGGAGGAATTATAAGGAAGAACTTGTAAAAAGAGAAGATTTAAAAAAAAAATTTTTTTTACCACAGTCAAAAATTAAGGATCTGGCCCTTTAATCCTCATTAACAGTAACAATCATCTTGTGGTCAATGGGAATAATAATCCTTAGCATTTATACAGTGTCACACATTTTAATATCTGTAGAGTACTTTTGAACTATTTAACCCTCACCACACCACAAGTGAGTAAGCGTCATTTTATCCCCAAGACCACACAGCAAATCATTGACAGAGCCCTAGATTACAGTTTAGAGCACCATGATTCCCAGCCCAGCACCCGTTCTCCCAAAGCACACTACTTTCAGTGTGATTGCCTGTGTGTGTAAGAGTTTGCAGGACTGGACCCTATAGGATTAATCTGTAGTTTATTGATGAAGGACCTGGGGGACTTAAAAAAAAAAACAAAAAAAAACCCAACCCTGCATTATCTACATAATGTTATAAGTGTGCATGAGTTTTCTCCTTTTAATCCTTATGTATAATGTATAAACTTAGCCTAAACATGATATTAAATCGAGATACATACAAACTGCCTGGAATGTTTCCGGGGCAGCAGGAAAACAGTAGCCATTAATCACAGAGATTTATAAAAATATAACCTTGGACATTCTCTTTGAATGGTTGACCTTGAACTCCTCCTAGAAAATTATTAGGAGTTGACAGTTGGGCAGTAAAATGATTATTTGTCCTAGATATACAATTAGTTCCTGGAGATGACCTTGATGCCATGAGATATTGGTGATCCATGTAGATGAAATATAGGCAAATAAACATCCTATTGTTTGTAGACTTGATAGTTTTTATTGTTAAATTATATGGATAAAATCTCTTTGTAGAAATCATTCATGTCTGAAATTAACTGATTCTGAACATCTGGGGTGGTATTCTCCTGCACGTATTTTGTATACGTACACACAATTCTTTCCAAAATTGGATCAATTAAATTTGTGTGAGAGAAAATCAAGCTTTGCTTTCAAAAGTACTTTTCTCTTTTCTTTTTACATGTTAGACTGTTTTATTGTAGTTCTGTTGTAGTATGTTTTAGGTTACAAGAATTATGTGCTTTACCATGAATATCTGGAAGATGCATTCCCTGATAGCTCTAGCTGGCATTTTGGAACGTCAACAGAAGAGATCAGCAGACCAGTAATAAAAGCCAGACATTTAGTAAATTTATTTCTGACACATCTGTGAGCAGTAAAGAGACATGAGGTTTTACCAGCTTGAACATTCAATCATAAGTGAAACTTTACAACTTCAGTAACATCAGCAGTGTGAAAACATTCATTCATCTGCCACAAACTCTGAACTTACTACTGAAATCCTTAAATAAATATTGAATGAAATTTCTTATTGCATGGCATGTCAAAGTAAAACAAACACACTTTCATATCCACTTCTTTCTCCGCAGAGGTACCCCAGGTGACACAGAGGCATGTTAATTGAAGTTGATTTTTAAAGGATTGGTTTCCAGATTCTGAGTTGCTACAGGTGCATCTCACTTGTGGTAAATGGTTATACAGCACTGAGTTCTTCACCACAGTGAATGAAAACACAGTAAACATACAAGAACTGTCTCTGTGACCAAAGACTACTGTATTTTTCTTTCTAACTTAGCATCTAACAGAGGCTGACAAACTAGCTAAAGACAGGAGTTTTTCATGTTTCCAAAGATGCTTTATAAGAGGGAGGGGTGTTAAAAGTTGCTGACATTTCTTGAGAGTTTAAAGTTAAATTCTGCACTCCCCAGTAACTTGGTGTTTCACAACAAGGAAAGGAAAGCAATGCATTATTCAGCAGTGTTATTTAGGTGAATTTTTTTCTGACGTTCACTAAATTATAATGTATTGACTATGTTTCCAGTTACACCAAAGTATATGCAGCCTCAATATGGGATTAAAATAATTTGACATTAAAGAGAAACATCACTTAATGTTGATATGGAAAAGTTCCCCTTTTGTGATGGATAGTTACTGTCTTTTGGTCTATACAACAGAATCCAGAATAGATGTATAAATGGAAAGATTTTTGTGCTATTTTGTCTTTAGGAAGCAGGGCATAAGAAAATTAGCAGAACACTGATTCGGTGCCTAGAACGTTCGTATTTCTTCATGCCAGGAAAATCAAATATGCTCACTAACAGGATGCCAACAACTGGTCAGATGACCAGTTTTACCAGAGTTTCGTAGAGTATATTTTTTCATATACGAAGATTTTTGGACAGTGACCTTTCACATACGGTTTCTGAATTCTGGGGAAGAAGGAAATTTTGATGTCGGTGTTACTAAACAGGAAACAAGTCACACAATAGTGGAAAATATATCAAATAAGAAATAGGAAGGCCATAAATATTATTCCTGTGCATTAGGGCTGGTATTAGCAATGGAGTCTAACAGACTTAGATGTAAAACAAACAAGGGAGTCTGGTGGCACTTTTAAAGACTAATACATTTATTTTTATTTTAATATATTTATAATTTGTATAAATTTTAATAAATTTTATTTTTATAAATACATACATTTGTTAGTCTTTAAAAGTGCCACTAGATTCCTTGGTTGTTTTGCTGACTAGACTAATACGGCTACCCCTTTGAGATTTAGATGTATAAATTCCACTGGAATCTGTTCACCTAGCTCCTGTCCATCTCAGGTATGTCTATGGCCTTCATTACCATAGTAGCTGAGCACCTCACAACCTTTAATATAAATATCCTCACAACACAGGGAATGCAGACATGGAGAGACAAAGTCACTTGCCCAACATTCCACAGGAAATCTGTTCTGGAAAAGGGAGTTGAATCCATGTATCCTGTTTTCCAGGCTAGCACTCTAACCACTTAGGGAATGCCTACACTGCAAAGAAAAACCTGTGGGGCAAGTCTCAGGGCCTCAGTCAATTGATGGCGGCTCATGGGGCTTGGGCTGCTGAGTGAAAAATAACACTGTTAGGGAGTCTAGAGCCTGGGCTCTGAAACCTGGTGAGGGAGAAGAGTGTCAGAGCCCAGTGCTCTGCCTGAAGCCAAATATTTATCCTGTTATTTTTAGTCCTGCAGCCCACGCCCTGAAAGCCAGAGTTAATTGACATGGGCTCTGAGACTCAGCGCTGTGGGGTTGTTTGGGGTTGCTTTGGGGTTTTTTGCAGTGTAGACATACCCTTAGATTCTTTTAAAAATTTTAGCCTAAAACGTTACTAGACCAATTTCAAAAGAGAAAATGGCTCGACTCTCCCTTTTAATAAAAATAAACAAACCACCTGTATGGATGGTCTAGTCATTTTAGCAAAGCCTCAGTTACTTTCTTTTGAAATATATTTGCCCAGGAAAATCAGCTTAGATTCAGCACCAAGATTTCAGTAACATCTCTTGCCTTTTACCTGTTTTTCATCCCGCCTCAGCTATAATGAGATGAAGTGACTTGCCCAAATAGCACAGGGAGTCAGGGGCTCATCTGTCATTTGAACCCAGGACCTTCACTCTTAGGGAATTTGATTTACTAATGTTCCAAAAGACACAGTAGCTAATTCATGGTGTTAAATGCTTATATATTGCGCTTGGAAGCAAGCCCCATGCCTAAAACCATATGGAGTTTCCAAGATTGAACATATAACAAAAACATTGTATCAAGAATAAAATCAACACATTTCAGTCAAAAGTCACATTTACAAGTTTTACATGGGAGCAGTGCAGGAATGTAACTGTGATTTTATTCTGTGGAGATATGTGAAAAGAAATAGATTTTTGTTTTCTCTTTGGTGTAATGTTAACCTTCTAATGTGCTTTTGGAAAAAAACATCTGTGATCATTATAAAGAAGGTGAATATTTTGCCTCCACTAACCCTGGGTAGAGCCTAGCTTGAAGTGTCTGATAAACTGTTAGCCCACCTCATGTAGATAAGCTGTTTTCAAAGTGCTGGATACATATTGAATGCTTTGGATATTTATAGGAGAAACAGTCTTTTTGCAAAGCCCAAAAACAGCTCTGGGAAAGAAATGGAACAGAACATGTTAAGCAGGAGGCTGGAAACAGCATGAGCCTACATTCTGTGAGGACTACTGGCTAGAAAAATCTTTCCTCTTCTTGGAGGTCTTTTAAAACTCCTGACCTAAGAGATGAGGGCCAAGATACCATTATAACCGGGTAAAGAGTGTTTACTTTAGGAGTAGACAAGTAATGTTTATTCTAGGAAGGGTGTGAAGTCCAAACTTTGTTTCTTCAATCATTAAGGTACAATCAGCAGCAGGTATAGGGAGGTGTGCAATAAACTATAACATGTAAACATTGTCTGACAGATGAAAGGTCAGCCCAGAGGGACACTACTTCATGAGGTAACAACAAAATCTTTCATAAGACCTGGCTTTGCTTCTACCAGCAGTGAAAAAGCAGGGGCAGTGGCTCTGATCCAGGCATCAGCCAAACTCTGCTAGGTGTCGTGGAGACCCAGTGAGGGGCCAAAGGTGGCTGTACGCCATTGCTGTTCTCCCTGGCTCCAGGTCAGTCATGGGTTGGGTCAGCCCCTTCGTAAGCTGGAGACATTTAGAGTCAGCTCTAAATCTATTCATACTCCACTGTCTGTGTAGGCACAACTTATGTCCCCGAAGGATGTGAATATTACATCCCCAGAGCAACGTAAGTAACACTAATGTGTTTGTGTGCACAATGCTAGCTGACGGAAGAGCTCTCTTTACCAGATATGCAGCACGATGTAGCTGTAGTGCTGTCCGTATAGATGTATCCTGATGTTACATGAGTGTGTAATGGCCCCCGAGAAGCTGTTGCTGCAACTGGAGATGGCCATGCCTGGCCATTTCCCCTCTCTCTACCCCTTAGCATGCTCTGGCGCCAGGGCTGGGCTGGCAAAGAATGATGTGGAGCCAGCCATGCTAGAGATATCCCAGGCTGCCTCTTTAGGATAGCTATAGAGCCCCTTAGCCCCAACTGAGTGGCCCAAAGGTGACTATATTGTGGGCATGTTCTAGGTTTATCAGAATGCATTTGTAGGTAGGAATCTGATCCTTTGATTCCTAGCTTTTGTAAGGGGCTAAGGCAACAAGTCAAACAGAAACATTTTATCAACAATTCATTAATTTTAAAAGGAGCATTTGCATGAGAGAGAGACGTCCCATCAAGAGTTAATGTGAGGTAACATTTTTGTGGGGGTCAGGAGGGAGAAAGCAGAATTTCTAAAACTTCTTTTCATTGTCAGCCTTATGTGTTCTTCTTAAACTGTGTCAGAACATCCTGCTAATGTTCAGTACAGGAACCACCAGGTGCAACCTCAACAACATCATGTCCCCACGCTGACTTGGATGATGAGTCATGGCTTCATCAAAGAGAAAATGTCGATTTTAGTCTGAATTGTTGTAATATAGTGCACATTTACTGACATCAAAGAGACCAGTAAAGACACTAGAGGCAGGCATAAAGAGATCATTTTACTGTGCATTAAATCTGTTTTTTATGGAATGACTTTCAGTTTTCCCCTCTTATGATCCTTTATCTCCCGTGTTTCTGTAGCCAGTGTTATTTTTATATTGCATGACGGATCAATTTGTAAATGAGGAGATATCTAGTTCTATAATATGGCTATGCTGGGAGTCCTTATTCCACAACCCTGCATAAGGTGCAGTGTGGGCCTGCACCACCCAAGGAGGAACAGTTGTGGAGAATGTAACTCCAGCAGGCACTAGGGCCTCTTGGCCTTCCACAGTAGTCATTCGTGTGGATTCTTCCTCCCCCACTACTCCAACTCAGCTCCTTGAACCGGTAATGAGGATGGTGACAGTGATGGCTCTGCACTTTCCTTCCCATTTCAGGTAAATTTCTCCCCAGGGAAGAGGGGAAAGGAATGAGCAGCCTCTGTGTACTCCCAGAATTCAGGAATTGCCATTGTGTGGGGCCTAGAGCGATAGATTCTCATGCTGTTCTTACCCCAACTTCCTCTAGCAGGCTGGGCATGGCTCAGCACAGTCTAGTCCTACCTACTATAAAGTGCCGAGAGGATGGGCTAGAGTCTGCGGGGAAAGAAAAATAAATAAATTCATCAATATTGCCAATCATAGGTAGTCAAACCCTTTGAGTCAGGCCCCAGAAAATCATTAGATTATTTTTAAAACCATGTGATTTATGAAGATAATACATTTGGGGGTTCTTTTTATTTGTCTTCTGAATTCTCTTTTTTTAAAAAACTCAGCAAGGTTTCTGTTTTTGGGTGCAAAAGCCATTCCAGTTGTTCAAGGTGCTCAGCATCTCTTGTGAGTTTGATCAGTGCCTTCAAGTCCCGCTGATATCAATGTGAGCTAGGGGCATCTGCCATCCTACTGCCTTGGGCTCATATGAAATAAATAAATATAAACAGATTTTATAGCAGAAGATGTAAACAAAACTCTAGCCAAGTGTGTGCCGTTTGAATGCATGAGACCCTCAGAGCTTACAACCTTGCTGCCTAAAAAACTTGTTTGGATGTAGCAGAGACTGATGGATAAGACATTACACTGGGAGCCAGGGTGCCTTTAACCCATTTGTGACCTTGCTCTGACTTGCTCCTTGGCATTGGGAAAGTCACTTCCCTTCCTGTGCCCCAACTTCCCTATCTATAACATCAGGATAATGATACTTAGTGTTCTTGGTAAAGTGCTTTGAGATCCATGGAGGAAAAGAGCTATGCATAAGGTAAATGATGATGTTAATTCTTTTTTTAAAGGATTTTACAACTCAGACTGACTGCGTCTACACTGGTAAATTAAGTCGATTTAAGCTTGGCTTAAGTCGACTTAATGTGCCCTGCGTCTACACTACACTTTTCTTAAGTCGACTTAAGCAGCTTGCTTAAGTCGACTTACGGAAAATAAAGTCGACTTAATGAAAATTAAGTCGACTTTATTAAACCACCTTTCTACTCGACCTAAGGCTTAATTCAACTTTCTAAAGTCGAATTAAGCCAGTGTAGCCCTGGGGTAGCCCTAAGTCGACTTAGGGATACCCCAGGACTACACCAATGCCCTCCCTGCCAGGGGGGGCACAGGGGGAGCCTGGAATGCCCCCCAAAGGGCAGGGCATGTGGGCACAGTGTGACACTGTCTGGATTTAGGGAAGCATTTATGATATTATTTTCTATGGATATCTCATAAATGCTATAATCCATAGGAACTATGCCATGTTTGGTATCAATAGAAAGGTAGTAATTTGCTGGGAATGATTATATAGTTTATGTCTAGGAATTCTATTTTGATTAGAAGTTAAGAATTTGATGTTATATCCATACTTTAACTTGTGTCATTCTGGAGAAATGTCTTAGAGGGGAGGGTGTGAACAACCATTGTCTCCTTAATGTTTAGGAATTTGCCAGGTGATATGGTCCCAGGGAGTAAACTGATGAGCCATTAAGGATACAATGATTGTATTCTTTATTCCAAAGGGGTAGCCGTGTTAGTCTTCTTTATGT
>ML685792.1:11618808-11632902 GCA_007922175.1 Pelusios castaneus | reverse complement strand
GAATGGTCCCAGGGAGTATCCTGATGAGCCATTGAGGACATAAAGAAGACTAACACGGCTACCCCTTTGGAATAAAGAATACAATCATTGTATCCTTAATGGCTCATCAGTTTACTCCCTGGGACCATATCACCTGGCAAATTCCTAAACATTAAGGAGACAATGGTTGTTCACACCCTCCCGTCTAAGACATTTCTCCAGAATGACACAAGTTAAAGTATGGATATAACATCAAATTCTTAACTTCTAATCAAAATAGAATTCCTAGACATAAACTATATAATCATTCCCAGCAAATTACTACCTTTCTATTGATACCAAACATGACACAGTTCCTATGGATTATAGCATTTATGAGATATCCATAGAAAATAATATCATAAATCCTTCCCTAAATCCAGACAGTGTCACACACAGGGCTCTGCCCTGCCAGGGTCCCTGTCCCCCTTTGCCCCATTGTACACAGGGGGTGCTCGCCCCCCGCCACCGTGGACCTGCCCAAGGTCCCCCTAGCCCCACAAAGTCGACCTAGAGCATCCAGTGTGGACGCTCTAGGTCGACTTTGTAAGTTCCCCTTTAAGTCGACTTTAATTTTAAGTGTAGACACACTAAGTTGACTTAGTTAAAGTCGACTTAAAAGTGCAAGTGTAGACATAGCCACTGGCAAGCAATTCACACTTTTGAAGTCAAAGCTATTGCAAGCCAAGGTAATGGCACAAAGTATCAGGATGTCATTTGGAATAGGATTTGTTTTTGGGATTGTGTAGAGGGTCCCATCTTATGAGCACTTTCTGCAAAGTGCTAATCACTCTCTATTCCTATCAAGGACTTGGGAGTCAAGGGTACTGAGCACGTCGGCGAATTGGGCCCATACAATACATTCTGTGCACTATAGGCTGTTTCCGAACCATGGTGTAACTTACTATACCAATAGCAGGCATACAAAGCAGAACATGCTGCATTTCTTTGCACTGTGGTTAGCTATCATCATCATCAGCCTTAATACACAGAAGTCATTCATCAGGTGATAAGTGCAGCTCTAAAAAGATACTAAAGAACCAAGTTAAAAAATTTACGCTAAACCCAATCTCTGTCTTAGAGAGTAATATCTCAGCACCTCATACTCTTTAATGTATTAACCTCACAACAGCCCAAGTGCTGTTATCCTCATGAGAATGGAGACAAAAAGAGGATGTGACCAAGGTCTCCCAGGAAATCTGTAGCAGAACTGGAAATTGGACTCAAGCCTCCAAAGTCCTAGGCTAGCTCCTTATTCATGGGACCATCTTTATTCTCTAGCCTGGACCTCTTTCTGTATTTGGATAGTTATTGGTTTTCTAAGATTCTCTTTCTATAAGAAAATCATTTTCAGGCATATGACAAACAACAAATAAAAAATTTTCAGAGATGTCCTCTATCCTATGCTACATTAATACCAAAAGCAGATTATTTGTGTACTTTTCAGGGTGTTGGTATCTAAAGACCAACATTTTCATATCACCCTCTATAATAATGCAGAAGTAATTTTGTGTACTGAAGATTTTGTGTATGCAATTTTTCATGCCCAAATTTTTGTATGTGAAAATCTTTGATTTATGTGCATCAACTTTATTGTTTCTATACTACAACTATATTAGTACACACAAATATAATTTGTATTTTCAAACTGTCCATGCAAAAGCAGGTGTTTAAAACTGAACATTCAAAATTGTTTTCACAATGATATGTTCAGATGTTCAGGGCTTCTGCAGCATGGCCTTAAGAGTCAACTTCATGCTCAGACATAATGACAGAAGGTTGGAAGGAAATCAGCACACACCAAAAAAATTTCAGAGAGAAATCATCAAGCATTAGCAACTGCTGCCAAAAAAGAGCACAGTGCAAGAAGCCTAGAATAGGTAAAACCGATTTCACTTTTTTAACCCATATGGTTGGATATCTAATTTAGAGATCCTGCCCCACTGGTATCAGTGTGAAAATTCCCATTAAAACAAACAAGGAGTCCTGTGGCACTTTTAAAGACTTGCAAATGTATTTATCGCATGAGCTTTCGTGGGAGAAAATCCCACTTCGTCAGATGCTTTTAGCTCATAAAATAGATAAATTTGTTAGTCTTTAAAAGTGCCACAGGACTCATTGTTTGTTTTGCTGAATGAGACTAACACGGCTACCCCTTTGGAACTTGTCAAAATTCCCATTGACTCCACTGTGTCTGTAACAGGGTAGCTGGAGCCTTAAATGAAATCAGACCCAGCGCTTATGTTCCAGTTCAGGCATGCCTTAGTTCGATGTAATGAGGAGGGCAGGGTTGCTCTTGGGAATTATAAATGAGGGACAGCCAAAAGGCAAAAAGAGAGCTCAGGAGAAGAGCAGAGTAGAGCTGGGCTGAGGGCTTCAGGGAGGGGAAGCCTCTGCACTAGGATGCAGAGAGGATTGCCAGGTGGAGGAGTGCAGTCAGATCAGGCAGGTGAAAGTGAAAGTGGAAGCCCAGAGGTCACTTACAAACATGGTCGGAGAGAGAACTGAAGGCTGAAAGCAGCAGGGGGAGATACCACTGGCTCTCTTAGCTGGAGAGCTGAAGTGGAGGACCAGAGCTGCTGAAGGTTGGAGAGTGATGGAGAGGTGAGGCCATTGGATGTCTCCAGGCAAGAGCTAGAACCCAACCTGGGAAGGAAACAGGATGGAAAAACACCCCAACTAGTGGGAGTGGGATGAGGAATGGTGAGGGAGACCAGAGTCATACGTGGAAGTCTAAAGAGACATCTTGGGAGCAGTATTTGGTGTGTTAATGGACTGCAAGACTTGAAAGAATGAATGTACTGTTTGGAGCATGCTGGGGAATTCTGGGATTTTGGTGGTGAGACTTTTGTAGTAGCTAGACCCTGCAAGGAGTTATTAATATATTGAAAGCCTGCATGGAGTTACTGAAGAGTCTGTGGGGAAAAAAGGGAAACTAAAATGGGTATATTGATTATGCTTAGCCTGCAAGAGACCTGTAATCTACTGTAGTAAACATACAACCACTTCTCTATCCATTTTACCCTTATTTTCTTCCCAACCTCTGCCCTTTTTTTTCATTTTAATTTCTCCAATAATCTAGAGTAGCAATTAATTGGAAAGGTGACTCCTAAACGTGCTGGGATTGCACCACTGCCTCCTAGCCAGATCATATATAGATCTCTGAAATTGCACTTTGATTTGGGTGTTTCTGTATACACCATGGCTCAGGTGCTATGGTCTTGCTGAACTTCATCTGGCATAGGATAGAGGGAAGGAGAGCAAAAGTGGTTTTTATCCCGCCATTGGGTTCCCCTGATGGTGTAGCACCTGTCAAAGTAAATTAGAACATCTTTATGCTGCTGTAGATTACACCTGAATTCCAATAAGCCCAAGAGGCAGTTGAAGCAATCAGGGATTATTACCAAGACATGAAGATATATTGGCCATGCTCCCACCCACCCCCCCACCAGAAACTACACTTGCGTGGAGGAGGGTGACCGGGAGAATTCTGTGGAGCCCAGACCCTTTGCAACTCTTCTGAAATTTTAATTTTTAAAAAACTCCTGTGCAAGAAAGTTCTCAGTCTCTGTAGGCAAATTCTTTCAACCCTCATGTGCAAGGCTCAAAAACTACCAGAGAGATCATCTGCCACTGAGAGAAAGAGTTGGGCTGAACACCTAGTCCGCACATTTGTGTTGAAAGAAATAACAAGATGCACCTAACACGAGGAGGGAGGAATGACATTTTTATTTCCAAAACAAATCTAGCTGTACATAAGAGAACTGCACGTGAGTGAGTATTTCTGATTCTGACTTATTAGATGTTTGCTTGGTGTCTTTTAAAAACGATATTGAAGGGCTTGAATTTTAACCTCCTCCCATTCTAGTTTCTCTGCATTAAGCTTGTGAGTGAAGTGACCATGCAGAGCCTTTACCTTGCCTGGAGTATGTTACCAAGGTAGCCTCAGCCCTAGGAAATATTAACTGTCGTTCCACCCAGGGACTGTAATCACAGGAAATAAAATCAACAGGAATGTTACACTACTGTGCATACATACCAGTCCTCCAAGTGACTTATTTATAGTTCAAGCCTTAATGTCTGTTCATTAAAATCTCACTGGAAAGACCCCCTCCCTGCCTGTAAAGCTATAAAAGGTCTATTTTATACACTCTGTTCCTAAGAAATCAGCAGTTCTCCAGACCCCATTCAACTATAGAAGTTACGACAAAAACTCAGTCTCTCATTCTCGTGGCTTGAGTTTCAGTATTATTAGTTTTACTAGATTAACTGTGGGGGCTGGTGTGCAGCCTGGTGGTGATGTTTGTTTTTTCTTGTAGAAATACAGTAGCATTTTATAAAATTGATTGAGCTGACAGCATTTTGGTGGGTGATTTGTTGTACCATATGGGATTGTAACAGCATGCACTGGGTCCTGCTAACTAAATCACCTACTAGAAGATCATTGTCCCATTTCGAAACCAGTACAATGCAAATGGCAAAATACAAAAAGATATTTAAATGCTATGTCTTGATTTTGACAGCTTTGGACTAAGGAAGGTAAAATGCCTTTTTGGATGCATAAGCACAACGAGGTTGGGTGGAGGTAAAAGCAAAGGTGACAAATGTTTTAGATTTTTTTAAATAAATATTAAATGAGTCATAAGAATTTAAAACAGGTGCTTCATAGTCTTAGTCAGTCAGAAAGATCCATTATGAACCCCTAAGATGATTTCCTAAATACCACCAGCCATATTTCATGCAATAACTGCTGCCCTGAGTTCAGCAATTTACTCTGTCATTCAACCATATCTTTTGGAGAGACATCCCACCTTGATTTAAAAGCTGCAAGTGATGGAGAATTTATCATATCACTCGTGTCATGGTTTACAGAGCCAGCTGCCCTTCTGTCTCCTCTTTGGTCTTTCTGAGTGTTGGGCTTTCTGCCTCCTGAGCCAAAATTCCACAGTTCTCTCAGTCTTTGACTTAGTCCTGGGCTATCGATCATTCTCACCATGCAAGTCCCTCTGCGTTCAAATACATGGGTTCTTTCTTTTGGGAGTCTGTGACCAGTGTTGTACAATGACCAAATAGCCTTCTTAAAGCCAAAGTACTGTTTATTTTGACATTAGCAATTTATGTATGTCTACACTAGCAATTTAGGTCGACTTAAGGATGCTTAAATCGACCTAAATTTCTCCAGGTCCACCCTGGCCTTTCACTAAGTTGACTTAAGTGTGTCCTTAAGTCAACTTAATAACTACTGGTTGTTAGGTCAACTTAATGCTTAAGTCAACCCGTTAAGTCGACCTAAAGCAGGTATGGATGCCCTATGTCGACTTAATTTCCTAAGTCAACCTAGGGCTGGGGAGAAGGCAGTCATGGCTCCCTGGCAAGAAGGGAACCACAACTCCCTGCTGAAAACGGACCCGCACAGGTCCCAGCAAGAAGGGAGCCTCCGCTCCCTTCTCATCAGGGAGCGCCGCAGCTCTCCTCTCTGTCTACACTTGAAAAGTTAAGTTGAATTGTTAAGTCGACTTAACTTTTCAAGTGTAGACATACCCAGTGTGTTTAGAGAAAAGGGGCTTTAAAGCAACAAAGATAATCCAGATGCATATTTGTCTTATCTAAATGCTTACCCCCGATGGGAGCCCAAGCATTCTTATTCTTCTGTCACACCCAGCAAGTGCTAATGTCTCCACCTGGTTCCCCAGAAAAACTCCATACTCCTCTCTTGAGAGAGTTATTTTTTAAACCTGCCACAGTTCTTTTGATCTTCTGTGTTCTCAGGCCTTTATCTGTCCTAACATTGTCTTTTAACAATTCTCAAGTGTTTTCTGAGACATGGCTTATCTTGAGCCAGTCTTCCTTTTTCTACTTATTTTTCTGACAGCTCAATATTAAACTATTATAATCACACAGTACACATCCCAATCATCAGGACAACAGAGTGTATTCATCAATTATTACAAAGCAGCTCCACAGCCCTCACATCTTGATAATCCGTTCCAGTGGTTGATTACCCTGTCTGTGCATTTACTTCCCATTTGAACTTTCTTGAGTTCAACTTACAGCCACTGGCTTTTGTTACGCCTTTGTCTGGTAAATTAAAGAGTCCTCTACTATGAGGTGCCAGGTGTTTATTGGGACCAGTTAATTTCAGTCAAAAAACAATTACAAATAAAAAATGTCAGTGTGAAGAAAACCAGTATCTTTTTCTTCTTGTTTCTGACTGCCAACTTGCCAAATGCCTTCTTTTCCCTTCTCCATTACTGATGAGACATTATCAACTTGAAATGAATACGGTTTCAGGGTTTTGGGGGTGTGTTATAGAACTCAAAAGTATTTTCATGAACTGAAAAACCTGATTGGCTCATTGCAAAAAGAGGTGTAAAAGTTGCTAGAAAGTGAAGTGGTGGAACCAGAGAAGTTAGACCTAAAGATAGCACCCAAAAACCCAAAGAACATGGTATCATTGCTAAGTAAGCTGAAAAGGCAAAAGACATTTCCTAAATATCTTAAGTCTTCCTAAATCTGAGGAGGCATTGGAGTGAGTATGAACTTCAAATGCCTGGCTGGTATACTACAAGGTACGCTAAACATCACTTTCAGATTGGACTTAGAATTGGATTTGTGACCACTGCTGTAGCAACATTCAGCCACATTTGGAAAAGCACAGTATTGCCAGGATGTGTCAAATGTAATTCTTGCAGTTTTGTTTCTTTAGCATCTTGCTATATTTGAGATCAGGACATTGTGTCTTTCTAACTAGCAGGGAAGTAATTGTCCAAATTTACAGCATAACTGGAAAACAAACAAGGAGTCCTGGGGCACTTTTAAAGACTAACAAATTTATTTATCGCATGAGCTTGGATTTTCTCCTATGAAAGCTCATGCAATAAATACATTTTGTTTTGCTGACCTAGACTAACACAGCTACCCCTCTGGAACTTGTCAGCATAACTGAAGTAGTGCAGGATAGCAAGATGATCAGACAAAGAAAACTTGAGTTTGTGGGACATGTGGGTTGGACAAGTGGAGGAAGATTGGCAAAGAAAGGTTTGCAGGAGAGCTGTAGGGGCGTCTGGTGTTGGGCTGGCCAGGAGGCCGCTCCCGCCCTGAACATACTCTTTCGGAGCATGCTCAAGGCGGGAGATTTGAAAACTCCCTAGCCTGGCTGGCGGCCGCTGCTCCCAGCTGAGCAGCAGCCTGCTTGCGCCAGAGTTTTCTGGGTTCCTGGGCCCTGGCTTACTTTAACCCCTGGAGGGCAGTCAGCTGCAGTGCTGTGTGGCTGAGCTGGTGCAGCAAGGGAGGGAGGATTTTAAGTTACCTCTTCTCTCCCTGCTACGTGCCTGAGCTACACGCTGCAGCTGGCTCGTTCCCAGCCTAGCTCCGCCTCTCCTGCAAACAGGCTGTATGAGCATGTGCCTGCTGGGGAAAATAGATTCAGGGCTCGGGGTGTAGGGTGGGTTCCCTTGGGGGGCCCGGCCAGCCCACCTCCTGCCTGGTCCCAGCATGCAGATGGGAGCCAGGCTATGGCTGCTTGCCTCCCCTCCAAGCTTGGGGATGCAAGCAGCCCTTTCTTTCTCTTCTTTCTTTCCTTTTCTTCTCCTTCCTTTTTTCCTTTCCTTTTTAAAAAAAACCCAACCTTTAAAAATTAATTTTAATTAAAAACCTTTAAAAAGGGTTTTTAAAAAACCTTTCTAAAATTAAATTTCAATTAAAAGTAGTTAAAATCCTTCTTTCACAAACCGTTCAAATGGGAGAGGTGCATTTGTTTAGAAGTTAAGCAAAAATTAATCGCCCCCCCCCCCCCCCCCAAAAAAAAAAATTAACCCTGATTCCCTTCTGTTGGATATCCAAGTACTCACCCGTCCAAAATTTAAACTGGTTTGTGACAATATCCTGATGGGACAAAGGACTGGCATAGTGTTTGTAAAATAGTAGTCTATGAAATGACACTGCGAGAATAGACTTTGTAATGCCTAAGATTTGTTGCCTGAGGCAAGGACAGCTAGATTGCCAATGTATTGGAGGATAATTATTGTAGGCCCAAAGGATAAGCTCATATTTAAAGATTCAGACCGTTTTGTTCAGACATGCCTCGACTTGCTAAGATTACTAAGTGTCTAAACACAGAATCTGACCTGGACTAAACCAATATATGATATTTCGTATTCAGAAACGTTTCAATTTGACTATTGTTCATATGACTATTTAAAAGAGATTGACCAAAACAAGCAAATGAAAACGTTCACGCCAGATCCTTCCTATCTCCTTACAAAACCTGCCTTGGCATGCTTTGTGAAGTATGAGATCTCAGTTTCTTTACAAGCTAGAAATGTACAAAAAAAGTGTCTCTGAAATTAACAGCTGAAAGTGCCATTTACTTTTGCAGAATCTTTCCAAAAAGGTTTCACAGTTTCTTAGAGTTTAAGACCAAAATGGGTTCTGATTTCCTACCCTGTTTGTACATCATAGGCTATTACATTTTACTCAGCTACCTCTATGTTAAGCCAAAAGACTTTACTTAGATTCTAGAATTTCAATTCTTAGGAGACTAAACTGTGTGCCACAGTTAAGAGAACAAGAGAGACCAAAGTGCCTCAATGCGTAGGGCCTGAGCAATGGCGGGAATTGATTAACTGAGATATGCCCAGATGATCCCAGCAGGCAATCTATCCCCAGGAGCGGTCTTAAGGATTCCGGGACCCAGGGCAAAAGTCAAGGATGCCCCACCCCAGGTGTGGAGCCCCACCCTTGACTCTCCCCCAACCTTGCTGGAGCCCCTGTCAGCCCTCCTCCCTCACTGGGGCCCCCACGGGGCCTCCCAACTCCCACACCAGCCCCGCAACTTCCCCCCCCGCAACCTCCCCGCCACTCCCCTGAACCCTGCAACTTCCCCCCTGACCCTCTTCCCCCTGCCAAATTCCTACCTCTTCCCCCAGCCCCTGCAGTCTCCCCCCGCCTCCCCTTCCCCCCCTGCTGCCTCCCTACATCCCGGCTGCTCCCTGCTCTGGATCTCCACTGTGCCTTGGCCAGTGCACATGTGAAACGTGCACACTGCTGGGATCCTTAAAGCGGCGGTCCTTAAAGCAGCAGCAGTGTGGGGGCCCCTTTGCCTGCGGGGCCTGGGGCAGCTGCCTGTGCTGCCCACCCACTAAGACTGCCTATGTCTATCCCCCAGGTTGCAGAAGAAGGTGGTGGGTGAAAATCTGACTTGGAGTAAAATTCCTTCCCAACACTAAATCATGTAGATGTATGTAATAACCGTTCTCCTTCTACCCCATTTCCCAGTGCCTCCTGTCTGGCACATCCTGCCCCTTCCCTCCAAAACACTCTTTGTGGTACATGTATATCATGGTTACTCCCAGATACTATTCCAGTCCCTGTAAATTTAGGCAAGGATTTTCAAAGGAGCTTAAGGGAGTTAAACACATAGCTCCCATTGAATTTCAAAGGAATTTGGGCAGTTAACTCACCTAGGCTCCCTTTGAAAATTTCTCCTCTCATCTTTGATCTTCAAATCAACTTCTATGACACGGATTAACATCCTTAATTTGTTCTTGCATTTTAGAATGTTTGCTTGGCACAAATAATGATCCTGAAAACAAAACCCTAACATCATCATGTCCTCTTCTTCAATTTCACACTTACTTCCTCTCATTTATTTTTGAGAATATTTGCCCTAAACTACCCAGGCTCTTCTCTGATACTGTTGGTTCCTCCCAGCCCCATCCAGTAACCCAACCATCAGGCTCATGTAGGCCTTGATCCTAAGCCCATTGAAGTCAGTGAAGACTCCAGCTGATTTCCTCATGATTTGGGAAACAACAAACCAGACCATTCCCAGCATCCTGATTGTAAATCAAAATATTTAGCTTTGTTTCTGTAGCGTATCCTAACACTCTGGTGCTCTGCACTTCTTGGTCACCGACTGTCCAGGAATTAATTGCTTAGACATCATAGTTTATCATGGACAACTTCTAACCCATGTTGCAAAATATCTTAGTGGGGGATTTCCAGAGGGGTAGCCGTGTTAGTCTGTGTACAGCAAAAAACGAGAGTCCTGTGGCACCTTATAGACTAACAGATTTTCTTCGGCATAAGCTTTTGTGGGCTATAATCCACTAGTGGGTTATAGCCCACGAAAGCTTATGCCGAAGAAAATCTGTTAGTCTATAAGGTGCCACAGGACTCTCATTGTTGTTTTTTTTAGTGGGGGATGGGTCAACTATATATATTGTAAAGTTTTGTCACAGTGGGGGACAAGAAGAGTGGTGCTGGATAGCTCAGAAATTTAATAAAGGGATATATCTCTAGATTAAGGGTACTATCTCTACGTTGCCAGGTTAAATCCGGATCAGCTTAGTAGTGACCTAGAGTTGTTACCAACTGGTTTGGTGGCCTATGGAAAATGAGTTCATCAGTCTGAATTCCAATGAACACATCACACAATCACCACAGTTGAAGTTATTGCACCATTGTCGGTAGTCTCCAGTAGAGAGGCTAGGAATAGAATGATCATGACAAAGAACCCGCCATCTTACCCCTCCACTGATCGAGGTATATCAGCAAAGCAGTGTGAGGAGACTTGCACTGTGCAGTGCTTATTCTATGAATAAATATGGTAGATGAGCTCAGTCTCCAGTATTGTCATACCAATATCTTTCAGAAGCACTAAATTAACACAAAAATTGAAAGAAGTTTCTCAGTGTGTGGCAAGGGCCATCTTAAGGGCCAGATCCAAAGTCCATTAAAGGCAATGGAAAGAATTCCATTCATTTCCAGGGGCTTTGGATCAGGGCCTAAAAGAGCATATTCTAATTCTTGAAGACTCCTAGGCTGCTGGAAAATATGTAAGAAAATGTTAAATGTGTATAGTGTTTGTTTTAATTATTTAATGAATATCACACACTTTGATGTTGTAGAGTAGATAATGACTGCCAAGATCTGTTAACTAATAACTGTGTTTATGCTGTAGTAGGCAAATGCTAAAGCTGTATTTGGCCTTTTTCCCCTTGGATTGAATCCAAATAGATGTCATGAGGTAACTGAACAAACAGTACTGACTGGAAAAAAATAGGTTTTTGTTTCACTAATAAGCTCTTTTTGGAACAGTACATACAGAATCTGAGTTTTCCCTATATTGACAAAATAAATAGGCAAGATTTTCATTTTAAGCCTTTTTAAACAAAAACAATTTAAGCTAGAGTTTGTTACAGAGGTATTTGTTGAATAACGATTTGTTGTGTTTAAAAACAAAATGCAAGAAATGCTACTGATGATATTAGAATTCTAATCAAGATATCTCATGCTCTCGTTAGCATTTTGGTTTGGTTTGGTTTCATTTGGTTGTTAAATTGCATTGATTTCATCCCAATATTATATGTTGAGAAGATTACATAGTCAAAAAACAGACACCAGGTTCCAATGTAGTCATAGTATTCTGATAACAAAAGTAATCAATGGGAGCTTTTGCTTGTTGTGAGCAGTAACACAGTAAGCATATATATTCTACTACCACCTTGATATTTGGAGTTGTTCTACATGTTGTGTACTACTTATTATTTAGTAGCTTTGACTACCAGGAGAATTTTCCTCCCAGTGGGACAAATTCTGTTTGAATGTGATTTTGTAGCTTTTCCATATCTGCTAAAAGAATTCGATCTACTGGCAGGTAACTTTGTCTCCTAACCATGGAAGGTCCTTTATTAATAGAGATGATCAAAATTTTTCAACCAAAATATTTTCCTATTAGAACATGTGATTTCAATGAAATTTTCTGCGGCGAAAATGATGGCTTCCTTCAACAAAATATAGAGATTTTCCAATAGGAAAATTCCAAACAAAAATAGTTCATTTTTGAATTAAATGAAACATTTTGTTTTCTTTTGACTAAAAAGTAATTTCATTTCAGTTTTTGGAAACAAAAACATTTGATTTTTGAGTTTTAGATTTTTGGGTCTCTTCCCCTTTCTAGTTTTTTAATTCCTTCTCTCTCCTGCAAAAAGTTGGAAAACAGTAAGAATACTTGATTCCACCCCCCCATTGTTTTTAGCTCCTCCCCCTTTTATTCCCCAATGAAAAAAGAGATGAGGGGAGTGAAAAGGAGACAGAAAGGTGTGTATGTATGAGGAAGGGGGAATCCAAAAACTGAAACTGGAAAACACCCAAAAGAAACATTTTAGACGAAACACAGGATGAAACCCTTACTCCATAGAAATCAACAGGAGCTTTGCCACAAACTTTAATGGGATCAGGATTTCATCCAGAAAATTTCAGTTCAAAATTTCCCATGAAGAACCAAAAAAATCAATTGAAAGATTTTGAGTGAACATTTTCCCTGCAAAAATCTTTCATGGGAATAATATTGGTTTTCCACCCAGTTTTATTCATTAACAATCACATTGACAGAAAAATTCAGAAGACCAAATTCTGCTCTTCTTCTACCCAGGCACCCTCAGCCCAATTACTAGAATTAGACCCAAAATGTATAACTAACAAACTGTATTGTGGCATAAGAAGAGATCATTACAAACGTAAAGGCTAGGTTGTGAGTGTTAAGCCTTAGCTGTAGCAAGGTGTGCTACAGCATAGCACCTCCCTCAGGTCAAGCCAAGGGATGCATTGTATTTCAAATAGGCACTGTACCCTATAGGGATCCACAGCTGCACTGAAAGGGTGGAAAGTGCTTTGCATCATCTCTTTTTGTGGCGCAGCATGTTCTCTCCCCACCCTCAAGTTCCTCAACCCCATCCCATGGCATCAGTTGCTCTGCTCAGCACTAGGCAATGAACCTGTGGCTTCAACCTTACTTGTGCGTGTGTGTGTGTGTGTGTTCTCTTTATTGTATTCAGATCCTATATCTGGGATTTTTATATATATAAAAAAGATTGGGACACACTCTCTCTCAGTCACTAATATCCAATATGAACGTTCATTCAGTAACTCCACATTATGTAAACTGACCTTCAGTTTTCACTGCTATAGGTCTTTACTGAAGTACCTTAGTAGATATGAACAAGAACCTCTCTGTGTTGTTTAAAAATATTTTTGAGGCAAATACCTATTTCATATTTACAGTGTGTGTTTCAATCAATTACTTCAAGCACATCAAAAGGGACAGTCTTCACTGAGGACTTAAGTCTTTAGCAATTTTCAAGGATGGTTTGGGTTTTTTTTTAATTAAGTAGTCTTTTTGTGCAGAGAAGAAATTATGAAAAAACCTCTAACTCGTGAAAAGCACCCGGGATATATAAAAAATGGCTAACTAGAATTTTACCAAACTTTAAGAAGCAACTCATCTTTTGCATAAAATTAAAAATGATAAATGTCATGAGAAAAAGATTTGTTTTTTTCAAGTGTCCTTTCTTCCTTGAAGCAGTAAGCTCCAGCAAACAGCATTCTTAAAATGAAATTCTCTTTACAGTCTTAACTTTAATATCACAGTGCTGTAATTGTAAGGATGTTTTCAGCTAAAATGCATGCTATGCAAAATAAACAAGAAATATCTTATGATTGGTGTCTGTTAAAACAGGAAAGCACATAATTGAAGGATCAGTATGTTAATATGCTGTAAGCTTGTTTTTGATCTATATTGCTTTGCCTAAATATACTGAAACTGTAAAGTAATATCAATGGAAAATTGTAACAGAATGATTTGTTTTCATAGCTCATTTATAGTTAATTTCCTGTACTAGTAGTACAGGGAAAATGATTTAGCAGTAAGTCTAGTGTGAATTCCTTACAAGAAACCAAAAGATAAATAGCTCACTCCCTACTGCCTAAAAGTTTGAGATTGCGGATGTAACTGAATTAATAAAATCTTGGAATCTTTGTGCTCCAGTAAGAAAAGCACGAACAGTATTTCTCTGGCCTGCAACTTACTTTATGTACATGGTGTCCAAGGAGGGAGATTAGATATAACACTGGGCAAGCTGTCTTCATCTTTTAAATTTCCACTTTGCTTATAAAATTCTCTGCTAAACCAGCAGAGGGCTGTGGATTTTATGGAAACAAAGCATTGGAAAAAACTTAAAATATATACAAGAAAGAAAGAAAGAAAGAAAGAAAGAAAGAAAGAAAGAAAGAAAG
>ML685792.1:11558470-11618798 GCA_007922175.1 Pelusios castaneus | reverse complement strand
AAGAAAGAAAGAAAGAAAGAAAGAAAGAAAGAAAGAAAGAAAGAAAGAAAGATTGCAGTAAATGTAAAATGTGGGAAACAGCTATTTGCTGTTTTGTTTCCTTTATTACAGAGATACTTTACACAGTCAATCATATTCGTGAGTCCAGTTCTACATACCCATTCTTATTAACTTTTGTTGACTTCAGTAGTAGTACTCTGCTAAGGGCTACCCCTGCAGATAAGGCAGTAGTTCCCAAGCTGTGGCCCACAGGCCAAAAGTGACCCTAGGGGGCTTTAAAAGTAACCGCTGCTCCCCTCCTGCTGGCTGCATAGGCAGCTGCTGCCTAAGGAGCCAGGTGGAGCATGTTGCCATGGGACTAAAAATAAACTCATAGACTCTAGGTCAGAAGGGACCAATATGATCGTCTGGTCTGACCTGCGCAATGCAGGCCATTGAACCTCACCCACCCACTCCTATAATAAACCTTTGACCTCTGACTGAGTTTTTAAAGTCCTCAAATCACGGTTTAAAGACTTGAAGGTACTGAGAATCCACTAGCAAGTGAGCAGTGCCCCATGATACAAAGGAAGGTGAAAACCCCCATAGCCTTTGCCAGTCTGCACTAGGGGAAGATTCCTTCCCAACCCTAAATATGGCAATTAGCTAAACCCTGATCATGTGGGCAAGACTCAGTAGCCAGACACCAAATAAAGAAGTCTCTGTAATAACTCAGAACCCACACCATCAAACATCCCATCTCTGGCCGTTGGCATATCCACTATGAGTAGTCAAAGATCAGTCAGTTGCCAAACTAGAATGTCCCATCATACCATCCCGTCCATAAATTTATCAAGCTCAGTTTTGAAGCCAGTTAGGGTTTTTGCTCCCACAGTTCACTTTGGAGGGCTACTGCAGAATTTCACTCATCTGATGGTTAGAAACCTGCATCTAATTTCAAATCTAAACTTCCTGATGGCCACTTTATATCCCTTTGTTCTTGTGTCCACGTTGGCACTGTACTTAAAAATTCTCTCTCTCTGGAATTTACCCCTCTGATGTGTTTGTAGAAAGCAATAATATCTCCCCTCAGCCTTCTTTTGGTTAGTCTAAACAAGATACGCTCTTTGAGTCTTCTCTTATAAGGCAGGTTCCAAAGGGGGAGCCGTGTTAGTCTAGTTCAGCAAAACAACCAAGGAGTCCTGTGGCACTTTTAAAGACTAACAAATATATTTATCGCATGAGCTTTCATTGGAGAAAATCCCACTTCATTAGATGCTTTGAAGATGAGGAACATTCTGTAAGTTTCCCATCTTCAAAGTGTCTACCGAAGTGGGATTTTCTCCCACAAAATCTCATGCGATAAATATATTTGTTAGTCTTTAAAAGTGCCACAACACTCCTTGTTTCTTATAAGGCAGGTTTTCCTTTCCATGGATCATCCTTGTAGTAGCCCCTTCTCTGCACCTGTTCTAATTTGAATTCATCTTTCTTAAACATGGGGGACCAGAATTGCACACAATATTCCAGATGGGGTCTCACCAGTGCCTTGTATAACAGTACCAACAGTTCCTTATCTCTACTGGAAATACCTCGTTTGATGCATTAGATTTTTTCACAGAACCACATTAGATGTTTTTGGCGTTGCTGGTGTGGCGCACACAGGGCATGTGCCCCAAGTCAGGCGAGGATTCAGGGGCTGGCTGCTGCTGCTGACCCAATGCGGCCCCCACCTGGATCCGGGGCCCAGCCACTGGTGGCCCAGTGTGGCCCCTGACAGGGCCCGGGATCCAAGGCCTGGCCGCCACCAACCCAGTGTGGCCCCCGCCGGGGCCTCAGGGCCCGGCCGTGGCCAGCCTGATGCAGCCCACCCGGGACCGGGATGCGTCCCCTGCCGGGGCCTTGGAGCTGGGCCACAGATTTCCCCACACACCCCCCATGGATCAGGCCCCTGGGTCCTGGGCCCCAAACCTCTTTTTGGGGCAGCAACACCCCTAGTGCCTTGTATAACAGTACCAACACTTCCCTACCTCTACTGGAAATACCTCTTTTAATGCATTAGATTTTTTCACAGGACCACATTAGATTTTTTTCACCGCCACATCACTTTGGTGGCTCATTATCATCTTGTGATCAACCAGTAGACCCAGGTCCTTCTCCTTCTCCAAGTGATGCGCCCCCAGCCTATAGCAAACATTCTTATTAGTGGAAAGTGCAAGGTCATGCATTTAAGATACTATTAAATTTCATCCGATTCTTATGACTCCAGTTTACAAGGTCATCCAGATCTTCCTGTATGATATCCCGATCCTTCTTTATATTGGCAACACCTCCCAACCTTGTGTCATCTGCAAACTTTATTAGCACATTTCCACTTTTTGTGCAAAGGTCATCAATAAAAGGATTAAATAAATCTGGTCCCAAGATCGATTCCCGAAGAACTCCACTAGTAACCTCCCTCCAACCTGACAGTTCACCTTTCAATATAACACATTGTAGTCTCCCCTTTAACTAGTTCCTTATCCAGCTTTCTATTTTCATACTAATCCCCATCTTTTCCAATTTAACTAATAATTCTCTCTGTGAAACCATATCAAATGCCTTACTGAAATCTAGGTAAATTAGATCTACTACATTCCCTTTGTCCAAAACGTCGGTTATCTTCTCAAAAAAGGAGATCAGGTTTGTCGGGCATGATCGGTCTTTTGTAAAACATTTATTTTATCCCAATTACTGTTAACCTCAATATCCTTAACTACTTTCTCTTTCAATTTTTTTTCCACGGGAAAGACTAATGCAGGCCCTTTGCCAGGGCCGTCCTGTGGGGGGAGCGGGGCCCAGGGCCAATTGGCCGAAGTGGGGCCTCGCCCCCATGCAGGAGGGAAGCGTGGCGGGCCAACCCCGGCGGCCGCCTATTGCAGGGGGAGCCGGCTCCAGTCCCAGAGGCTGAGGCCGCTTGCGGGTGGGAGCTGGGCCGGGAGACCGAGGCCGCCTGCGGGGTGTGGGGGGGAGGGGAGAAGCGGAGCCAGCTCCAGTCCCGGAGGCCACCTGCGGCAGGGAGCTGGTTCTGGGGGGCAGGCCAGCCCAGATGCCGGGCCCCACGTGCTCCGCCCCTGGGCCTGCTTGCTCCGCCCTGGGGGTAGGGAGGGCCAGCCCAGGGGCCGGGCGTAGCCCTGCCGGCCCGCCCCACCCTGCGGCCTTCAGCTCACTGCCGAAGGCAGCGGGGTGGCTGTGGGAGGAGGGGCTGTGTCGCGCGTAGGCCCTGCATTGCCCCGCTGGGAGCGGGACAGTGCGGGGCCCACGTAACCGCAGGGCCCGGGGTGATCGCTCCGTTCGTCCCCCCCCCCCCCCGGACGGCTCTGCCCTTTGCAACAGCTAAGGGGAGAGAAGACCAATGCTTGCTTCCCCCTGGGTGTAGCAAGGAGCAAAACAAAGTGCTCTGCCTGGGTCCCTAGGCACTGGGGTCCCTGCTGGAGCCAGGGGGAGGGGAGCACTGATCTCCCATCCCCCTGGCTGCAGAAAGGAGCCCCTTCCTAGGGACCAGGTTGAGCACAGGGAACTCTGGGATGGGTGTGGTTTCCCTGCTGCAGCCAGAGGGATGTCAGCGAGGAGGGAGGTAGCATCCTTGCTGAACCCTTTCCGGCTGGCTGCAGTGGTGATGGGGGGCGGGGTGGGTAGTGGGCTGCTGGCAGACACAGGTGGCCCTTCAGAGTTGTAATAATGGTATCTGTGGCCCTCGAGGCAGAAAGGTTGGGAGCCACTGCTCTAGGGGATTGCAGGACTGTAACCCATATTTCCTTTCTCTCCTCATGCTAAAATGTAATGACCAAGTGCTACTCAGATGATAGTTGCAGACAGCTCCTACTTGCAGCCCCAATTCAGGAAAGTACTTAAGTGCATGCTCAGTTCAAGCACATGCTTGTTCAAAACACTTAAACATGCTTCAGGTTAAGCATGAGCTTAAATTCTTTACTGAGTAGAGAAAGATGTGTGCTAAAGTGCTGTGCAAAATTAAGTAAGAGGAAGGTGTGTGTCTGTAACTGAGGACAACACTAGCCCTAACCATAGTATTTACAAGACTGATCTTTTTTTCCAGCCTTATCCTAACTTGTAATTTCACACTAGCAAAGCTGGCAACATTCATTGTAGGGGGGGAAAAGGAGGAGGAAAGGAGAGTTCTCAGAAAAGCTTGGCAAGATTTTCATTTTGATATAATTTAACTTTCTTTATTGGTTTAAAATGAAATAAATATGTTAAATGTATACTGCTTAAAGAATGTATTATGATGTTCTTTTGTGGTCTGATTAAAATTATAATCATTATGGCTAGTTGCCAATCAGCCCTGCCATCCAGCTAATGAACCTTTCTAGTGTCCTCTTGCACAGCTGCCCAAATGCCTGGAAATAAAAGGTCTTGATCCCTGCAGGTGCTAAGCATCTCTTACAAGGCAGGCTGGGACCAGAGATTGCTGATTGGCTACTGATTTACCTCTGGAAATCAGACAAATGCATAACATTCACCTTCTTTCCATTTACTTTCACCAAGAGAATGGTGCTATGTACAAAAAGTACGTATGGGCCCGATTTTGATCTCACACTAGTTTAGGTGCTATTTTTCAATTTCAGTTCCTAATCCATATTTTTCTTTCTAGTCTACTCTAAAAAGTTCTCCTCCTACATTTAAAGAGAGTTAAAAGATGTACACCTATTTTCTTCCCCTGATGTCTTCCTTTGTTGATTTTTAAAATTATGTGGCACATGTCACTCCCTTGTTAATAATCAACACTTGTTATTTTACCTTATTATACCTTGATTGTAAATCTTGATCACCACAGATTTGTACTGCTTTTATATTAGCAATTGATCAACAACTTCTCTCTCTCTCTCTCTCTCTCTCTCTCTCTCTCTCTCTCTCTCTCTCTCTCTCTCTCGTGTGCATGGGCACGTGCGCACACACACATATCATGGATTTCATATTTGAACACACAATACTCAAAGCAAAAGTCAGAGGAAACCTGGTAGCTGGTTTCACATCAAACTTTTATGAAGCCACCAGTTTCAGACATTTTCAGTGAGTCCCAAGTTTGCCTGAAAAGCCAATGAATCTTAGCCCTGATCTATACTGACAGTGAAGTTCGACATAATGATGCTTACCACGACATTCTGCAGCCTTTGTCTCCACTGTCAGAGCAGTACATTCGAAAAAAATGGAGCTGTAATTCAGCCTGCTAACACCATCCTTGCAAATGGCCTAGCACTGAGGTTGAAATCTACAATTCGAATTTAGGCCTTTGTAGCCAGAGAGAAATACCAAAATCCATGCAGAAAGGACACAACTAAAACTCCGTCCTCAACACTAACCTTCCAATTACAAACTCATCAGACAAGGAGGTGGTTGAAGATATTTTGATATAACAGTGAAAACTCACCAACTATTCCTTGTATTTTTTTCATTTAATATATATTTCAACTTGACAATATTCTAGGTTATTTCAGTAATACTGCCTTGTCCACCTAATTATTATTAATTTATTTGTTATATCATAGCACTTGGGAACCCCAGTCGGGGACCAGAGCCCAATAGGTTCAATCCTGCCTTACTCTGGCCCAGTCAACAGTCTTCAGTTAGACCATATGGGCTTCATCCCACTCCCATTCAAACCAGTGGGAAAGCGGCCCATTGATTTGTATGGTGCAGGATCAAGCCCATGGTCCATGATTCAGCGAAGTACTTATGCATGAGATTAACTCCCATTAAAATCAGTGGGACTTTAAAATGTGCTTAAGTGCTTGTCTGGATGGTGGTTTATTGAATTGGAGCCATGCTTATGTAAGGTCTCTGCTGGGTAAGTGCCAGAGTGCTCAAGACCTTGCATGACTGATTCCTGTATATGATCTTATAAAAAAAATAAAACAGCATTTAAACTATGGACATGAAGACAAGTGGAGAATATGTGCAATATGTGCATGATTTTTAAAAACCACCAGCTATTTTTTAATAGTACAGAAACAAATGCCACTGATATTTCTAAATTAATGTAAGCATTCAGTGGATTAAGTTATTGATGTATTAATAGTGAAGGTCCAGAAACCCTTGGAAAGCTTGGATTTTCAAGCAGCTGGAGAAGGTTATCTGATTTGCACTGTTTCTGCATGCACATAAGTGTTAGATTGACTACTGCTTCAGTCTGTAGCACTCCCTTTTTTACTTTAGAAGTATGAAACTGTCATTTATTTTGTTAGTGGACAGTATTATAAGGTCTTTCCTACTAAAGAGTATTATAAAAGTACATACTTCTGCAGATACTGCATCCTGTAGCAGTTGACTTTAAATCCATTTGCAAACACAAAGACTGTATTACTGAAAAGCCAAAACCAGGAATTCTTTTTTAGACAGAGCTATTCCGTTTTGGTTTCCAGTGATATGTTCAGCAGGACTTCCTTCTGAGGAGGAACCCAGATACCCAGCAAGCTTCGATACTGAGATCATGACAAGCATCTCTCAGTATTTACAGGGGTAATAATATTTGGCATTGAGTTACATAGCATGTTACATCTTCAAGGCACTGTAGACATTAACTAATTAATCACAACATCTTTATAATAGGTCCTGTTTTACACAACGTGAACTGATACACCGAGAAATGAAGTTAAGTGACTTTCCCAAGGCCACATAGCCAGACAGTAGCAAAGCTGGAACTGATGCTTAGCGGAAGTGTGGCTCCTACGCCTATGCTCAGACCACTAACTAACCATGTTTCTACTTAGGATAAATAGCTGGTTTTCCAGATTATATAATTGACCTTTTCAAATCCCTCCATAGGTGAGCAGCATTCAAAGATGGATGCAAGCACTACTACACATCATGTTAATTTATTTGAAAAATAAAATACATAGGGGGGGGTCAGACTAAGAATTCCACAATCTGCCTTGCAACAATCATTTTGATAATGTAATTTTGGCTCCTAAATCACGTAAGCACATCTGAAATGCTTACCTTTGGTTAATTTTATACATATCTAAAATTTCATTCTCAGACCCTCACCTTTATATAAAAATATACATTAAAAATTATGCAGCGTGCATAGCAATTATATGCACTCTGTTTATTGAACTTGTACTGGAAGTGGCACCCTTTTTTCTGAGTCAGCACTGAACCAGGGCCCCAGGACAGTGTTCAACAGTACTATCCCTTTTCAGGATGCCGAGCCAACCTTTTGACCATTGGTGATTAAAAATACCAGAGCACTTTTCAGCTAGAGGACAACTATTAAAGCTAAAACTGGTTGGATAATTTACTATATGAATTTTCTCAATAAGCTATTTGAATTTTTCATTTTTAATTACTTGTCTAACTATAGTAAAGACCAGTAGTATTCTGGCTATATTCCAGTACATTTATATTCTGCAAACATAAAAATGCCCATGCTAACTCAGCTAGGTAAGACAGCCTTCTTCACTCCTTTTTGGTATGTAATGTTACTGTGTGCTGTTTAAAGGCTTCCTCCATCCACCCCAGATACAGCTGCATTTCAGTGATGAGCCAAAAGACCTCTGTTCATAATGGATGCAACAGTACACACTCAGTTCAGGGAAAATTACCATTGAGGCCACTGGGGAGACTGCCTGGATAAGGAGTGAATAGTGAAGTCCATAGCTGGTAAATACAGTATTTAATAAAGTTGAGTGTTTATGGTACACTGTCTGAAAGATACCATAGAAATACTCTATTTGTAGTAGTAATTAATATTTTATACCTTAGATACCCATAATACTATTCATAAGAAAATTAAAACTTCAGGCTCCTAAATGTAATTCTTTCTGAGGGTTAACTCTACTAGTAGTTTGTTGTATTAGTCCCAGTTATATTTGACAGAAAAATGTTTTTATAGCACAGCTAAATACCAGCATATTTGTGGTCACAGTCAGATGTTTTAAACTATATTGGATATAACCCACAATGATTTCAAAAAGATATTTCCATTGTTTTAGCCAGTTTTAGAGAGGTTGGATTAAGCTATGGTACACCAACCCCAATGGTGTTTATATATGTCGGTATCAGTCTTAAAGAGTAAAGAATATGAGGTTCCATAAACCTTTATACAGAAATAAATCCCTAGCAGCAAAAATATTATTCTAAGATCAGTTAATATTTCAACTATAATTACCTGTTTCAATAGGGTCAGGGGGCCACATTCTTCTCCTATTTACACTGGTGTAAATCCACAGTAACAAACTAGAATATGGGTCCAAACAGGGTAAATATCCTGTAGCTAAGTTCCAAAGCGGTAGCCATGTTAGTCTAGGTCAGCAAAACAAACAAAGAGTCCTGTGGCAGTTTTAAAGACTAACAAATTTATTTATCGCATGAGCTTTTGTGGGAGAAAATCCCACTTCGTCAGACGCTTTGAAGATGGGGAACTTACAGAAATCTTTAAAGTATCTGACGAACTGGGATTTTCTCCCACAAAAGCTCATGCGATAAATAAATTTGTTAGTCTTTAAAAATGGCACAGGACTCCTTGTTTATTTTAGAGCTAGTTTTCCCAAGAACACCACATTTTAATAGGATCTGTTCTGTTTGCCTTGTGAATTTAGCAAATTCTTCCATGATACTTCCTGATAAACCATGTAATGCTAAAAATGGATTAAACCAAAAGTTCATCACAGCACAGAATTTTAGTTATCATTTATATTACTCCGTTTTCTCTTTCTGAAAAGAAAACTGCACTATTTTGCTCAGCCCAAAAGGCTGTCCTAGTAAGAAATGTTAGTCATTGTTTTTGGTCTTTGGTGGACACACATGGGCCTAAAGCATTACCCGAGTTGAAACCTTCCTTTTCACACTTTGATATTTGGATCCAGACTTCGTAGCTGAATGGGAAGTACCAACAACTCCCTTCCCCTCCCACCCCCCAGAGCTTAAATCACAACCCCAAATCTGAACACCCCCAAGCTTCTTGTCCAGCTGTTAAATTAACCAAACCAAAATTGTGGTTATGAACCCTCCTGATCTTTGACATTCAGTTACAGATTTGAATTTTGTGGATTGGGCCTGTTCCATCTTCAGTTACAGTTAATATTTCTGATCTCCTGGCCTCTTGATGAAAGTCTGCTTTAGTAGTGCTTTAAAAATAGAGGGGGAAAATGTCTATAGTTAATATTTAAACATTGAGTCCCAGGTCTTTATAACTGCATACTTCACTTCTGTGAGTAGTTCAGATCCTCAAGGAGAGAGAGGGAGGCATTGTGCATGCACCATGTTGCCTTAGGTTTGAAAAGCTGTATCAAATTATTGTATTTACATATGAATAGTTCTTCTTAAAGATACTTAAACATGGAAATTGGCTTACAAAGCCTACCTTTAGGTTTCCCCACTGTCAGCATCACCAGTGGCATCAAAATGTGCTCATGACAGGAACCTCCATCTCAATGCCAGCAATCAAAACTCACAGGTCTCTGTTCAGTGATTCCAGCTGTCAAAACATCACAAAGCCTCTACAGCCCCAATCTCAGCTAACAAACCACTCTTCATGCCCCTGAGAAAATCTCAACTTGATCCCTCACCCACCTGCCAAATTGTACTCCACCGCTTAGCTGCCTTATCAGGGTCCCTCTCCAGATGTCAAACTTTCAGAACACCGCACTTCCAGTAACAAATCCTCATAGACTGACCTTTGTCCAACCACCTGCTACCCTTTCCTCTGAGCTACCAGAACTGTCCTTAAAATTTCCTTTCTCTCTGCAACTATATTTAAGGTAGGCGTCCTGTCATTTAGAAACAAATACCTCATCACCCAAAACCTGAGTTTATGGTTAGAAATCATAGGCTTTCTAGAAGGTTTTTCAATTGTGTATTTCTTCAGAACCATATCCGATCCTGACCACAGGAAAAGGAAAGTTAGAAACTGGGCCCAGTTCTGCAACTCTTCCCTCTACATTGGAGTTATGCTGACTCACGTGCATTGTGTGAGGGCTTGTCTACACTTGAAAGGCTTCAGTGGCACAGCTGCAGCCAGGTAGCACTTCAGGGCAGAACCGGCCCAACCATATAGGTGAACTAGGCGGTCACACCAAGTTAGATGGAAGAGAATTTTTTACATATGTTATCTCTTAAAACAAGTGGGGGAGGGAGCGCCAAAATCACAGTTTGCCTAGGGCACCTAAAACCCTTGAGCCGGCCCTGCTTCAGGGTAAACCCTACCTGTGCTGATAGTTAGGTACTCCACCTCCCCAAGAAGCAGTAGATAGGTTACTGGCCTTGTGGAAGAAGCGAAGGGCTTGTGCTCGAGATCCTGTGGGGAAATTAGGGTCTTCCTCCTAGCATATCAAAGTGTCCACCTTTAGAGCCTGCCTCGCTGCACTGATCCACATTCCCACCCTGGAATCATGACTTGTTTCAGATCCATGCTCCCATTTGATGTGCATACAGTTCTGCAGAAGAAGCCACAGAGGAAACTTTCCTTAGCAGCTAATACTGCCTTTACATGAAAGTCCCAGATGGATATCTGTATCCAAGGGTTGTTAAGAAGGCAGATGACAGAGAGTTGCTACTCCCCAGTTACCTGATGGAGTATGGAAGAATGCATCAGGTTTAAAAGGGAGCAAGGTCACTTTATGCCCAAATTCTTGCTCCTTTCCAGTTCACATAGCTGAAGGAAGCCCTCTGCTCCTTATTTCTGGTTTTCTGATCCGATATTACTTTTGCACCTTACTTATTACCTTCTTTTGAGACTTGGGGTAAGATGTGACTTGGGACTAGTACAGATGCAGCTTCTACATACCAGCAAAAGTCATTTTGTGTGCTTGTTGGTGTGGTAAAATGTGTAAGTCATGCTCCTTGTGAAAAGGCATAAAGTTCACTGGAGCATTTCATAAGCTATTCATTTTTCTCCTTCCCACTTTGCACATCACTAAAAGGCACACATTGTGTGGTGATGGCTGTGGACCATGTATAAACATGTGGGATAACATTCTGACCACCCACCCAAGTCAATGGCAAAATCTCTATTGTCTTCAGTGCAGCCAACAATTCACCCTTGAGCTTTTTTTCAGTGCAGTAAGCCATGACAGTGGCTTTATTTGGCTATATAAGGTCTTCTCAATGTGCCAATTAAATTTCATATTGTCTTCTAGCTAATGAAAGATGTTTAACTACTGAGTATATTTTAACAACTGTGTTATATTGGAAGAATCTGAGGAGAATTTAAGATTCTGGAATTCTTGAATCCTGCCATCTATGCTTTGATCCTGTAGAGAACTTTGCAGACAGATCCCCAACTCTGAATGGAGCTCCAGTAAAGATAATGGGTCTTTGCCCAACCATAAGGGTCCATATACATAGTTCCTTTTGCAGCACTGAGGCCTAACTGTAAAATTCTGTTGTGGGCCAAACCATGTCTTTATAGACGCAGACAGGCAATGAGAGAATTTATTGCATTTCCCGTGAGGGCTTACTTTTTCTGAATAACCAATGCTTTGAAAAAGTTTTATATGGAAATATATACAGCGTAGCCAAACTCTTCAAACTTGGGTGTCTAAGATTAGGCACCTAATTCCAAATAATATGTCCTAACCTTTAGAGGTGCTGAGAAATCATCAAAAGCTTCACTTGAAGTCAGTGGAACTATGCACAAAATAAGGTGCTTGTGATAGAGTAAAAGAGCCAGGAAAGGGTTATGGCCTGTCATATGATGCAGCAAGGGATTTAAGGTAAGGGCATGTCCTCCTTCTGGGGATTAAGAGAAGCCAGAGAAAAGTCTTTGCAAAGTGAAGCCCATGTTGACTGGAGGAATTGCTTTGTGTTTGAACAATAAATTGCATCCTGAGGCAAGGTCCTGAAATGGACTTGCGTGTAGCACTGCTTCTTTCTTGAGTTGATGAGAGAACTCGCCAATTTACAGTGCCAATCAACAGATATGGGGTGGTGCAATTTGGTCCTTTAATGATCAGTGGAGATGGGCAAAGCCCAGTGGTGTATTTTCATTTGTCTTTGCAATACGGCAACAGTAGTGGGTAAAGATATGATATGGAACCAGACTCCTAACATCAAATAAATATATTTGGATAAATGGTTCCAGTTTTATTATTGCAGTAGCACCCCAAAGGCCCCAGTCAAGATCGGGGCTCCGTTGTGCTAGGCATTGTACAATCACACATGAAGATCTTACAGTATTAGTTGATCTCCTAGGCTATGTCTATACTGGGGAATTTAGATTGACTTTACTAAGTCAACTTTACTAAGTCGACTTTAAGTCGACCTTATTAAGTCAACTTAGAGAGTCCACACAGGACTCCTAAGTCAACTTAAGGTGGGCCATACTAAGTCGACTTAGAGAGTCTACACTAGACTCTCTAAGTCGACTAGTTAGGTCCAGGGGGAAGCGAGGCTCCTTTGGAGCCTCGGCTCCCCAGCTAGGAGGGCTTGTCCTGGGGAGAGCCAACCCCGCACGGGGCTAGCTACCAAGTGACCGCTCGGTCCCGGCTAAGAGGGACTGCGGGGCTCTCTTCTGGCTGGGACTTGAATGGTCCCGGCCAAAAGGAAGTGGCGGCTCTCTTTTTGCTGGGACCCACGGGGGTCCTGGAGAGAAGGGAGCTGCCAGCTCCCTTTTTGCCGGTACCTGCGCTTGGGTCCCAGCTAGGAGGGAGCCCCCACGCTCCCTCCTAGCTGGTACTGCACTCCAGCTCCCAGGAAGCCTGCGGAGGCTTCCCAGGAGCTGGAGCGCCGGCAATTGCCGGGAAGGCTGCCCTCCAGATCCCGGGAAGCCTCCGGAGGCTTCCTGGGAGCTGGAGCACGGTCCTGGCTAGGAGGGAGCATGGAGCTCCCTCCTACCCAGGACCTGAGCAGTCCTGGCCAAAGGGAGCCCGGCGCTCTCTCCTAGCTGGGACCGAGCAGTCCCAGCAAGAAGGGAGTCGGGAGAGCCACCCGCCCCTCCTTGGCCCGGCAGAGCCAGCCGTGCGCTGGCTGGCTCTGCCAGGATGAGCTGGGAGCGGCTTCTTGGTCCCAGCACAGCCAGCTGGCACACAGCTGGCTCTGCCAGGACTGAGAAGCGGTAAGCGGCTTCTCAGTCCTGGCACAGCTAGCTCCTCATGGCTGGCTCTGCCGGGACCAGCCTCCCACCTCCCAGGCTCTCCAGCCAGGGTTCCAGCAGGGGATCCCTTCCCGCTGGAGCCCTGGCTGGGGAGAAGGGAGCAGGAGCTCCCCAGGACAAGGGAGCCACAGTGGCTCCCTTCTGCCAGGGAGCCATGTGATGCTCCCTTGTCACCCCTGCCCTAAGTCAACCAAGTCGACTTAGGGCGTCCACACTGCTGAAGTCGACTTAAGAAGTCGACTTAAGCAGTAGTCGATGTAAAACTAGGTTTTACCAAGTCGACTTTACTTTTCCTTAAGTCGACTTAAGCAACAGCTTAAGTCAACTTAAGGAAACTCCAGTGTGAACGCAGAGTAAATTAAGTTGACTTAAGCACGCTTAAGTCAACTTAATTTACAAGTGTAGTCGCACCCTTAGTGAGTAGCCTCTTCACTTGCATATAAGATTTGAAAAGCAGAGGCTTGGTATGTGACTATAAACCTGCTGTCCTATCCCTAATGAGACAGCATTTCAGAACAAGCACATAATTTTGGAACTGCACTGATGAAGTAGCCAACTTCATATAGACTGCTCAGCTACAAATAGTTGGTATGTTACAGTTCCTGTGTTCTGTTATTCACTGCATTTTTTCAAAATAAACAAGTAGCGACAGCTGTACTGAAAATGTGTTTACCAGAGAAATATGCTGTGGCTGCTCTTGTTCTGTATAACAGCAGCTTTAAAAACAAATCCCATTGAAAGAATTATGTGTGACCAGTTTACTCCATTACCATTAGCTGATCCAGCTTTAGTTTCTGAATGTGCTGATAATTTAAAGAAACATGGAACTTCTGCCAAGTTCAATTAACAAATGGCCCTGATATGAGCTGAGTATTTTCCATGGCAAATCACAACTCCCCCACGCCTCACCTTTTCAAAACTTCTGCCTAAACATGCTTATCTGACTTGTGTCAGTCCGTGTTGGTCGCCCCCCTCATTAAGGGTAAGTGCCCTGACCGTACGTTTATGGTGATAACTTTGGGGTAGTTACTAGTTCACATCATGTTTCAGTGTGTCAATACATTCAAATGCCAACATCTTGAAAGGAACTGGCAGTACCAGAGAGATTGCAATCTAGAATTTAGACTTGGCCTCACTAGTAAGGGTAATGTATAGCCAAAAAAGAGAGAGGATGAGATAGAACAAGATTTATAACAATAAAATCATAGGTTTGCTTTGTCAGATGCGCACTTCTTGGTAGTTTGATCATATAATATGGGAATTGTAATTATAGTATAGTTACACTGCAGATAGACTGTAATTACGCTGTTTCCAGTGTGGATACCATTAATTCACAAACCCAAATAGATAACTACATGGCTGATTTATTTACTATTACCCCTTAAGCAGTGATGTTAATACATATATTATTAGAATCCAAGTGTATTCTTTGTATGTACGCTGCAATTGTTCTTGGTCGTGCATTCAACTTTCTGATTAAATGTATTAGTTGGTAATTATAGTATCAAAAAAGCAAAATTGTTTTGCAACTACACTGGCTTTGCCATGAGCCCCAAGCAAGCAGCAGCACAGAGCTGACAGAATCAAAATATGCCTTCCAGGTTCCCCCTTGCTCCAAGGAGAAAAATATCCTATGTCAAGAGTAAGTCCATCCTTGACATAGTGTATTTCCCTAGTTCCACTGGCATAGCCACAAGGCTCTACCCATTCCCTGCCCACTCTGCAAGGTGTTGTAACAGCCGTGCATAGGATCCCTACACCATTGCTGTCTTGATTCAACTAGTCAGGACAGGGGAATAAGGGGGTGCCTTGTGGCTGGGATGAAGGGGGCTATTTATGCTCCAATTCCTGTGTGTTTTGGAGATAATCTCTGTGATTTCAGCTGAGTTTGAATTTACGTTTGTGGCCAAGTGTTCCAATGTGGCACCTGCAGAAAATGCACATGTGCTGACTGTTTGTGCAGAATGCCTATTTTCTTGCCCAGCAAGGAACAGTTAGGTATGCTGTTATCTGTTTTGCATGCACAAGTTCAGGTTCCAAATGTATCACAGCTGCCTGAGTGACAAGTTACAGCCCAGTCCCGCTCCTATTAAAATCATGTCAAAGCTTCCACTGCCTGGCTATGTTCCTTGGCCCTTCCCTTCATCTCGGTTGTTGATGGAAGTTCTGATAAATAATGATGTACATTTGAAAAATCCAAATTAATTCTATGTGACTGTCATACTGGTCAAGTGAGATTTGTGTTACATGTTGTTTACAGAGAGAGGGCAGCATTACCAGTGGAATTTGTCCATCCTATACTCTAGCATACTATTCATTTGGCAGTCTATAATGGAAAACATGGAGCAATTATATACAGACAATGCTGTAATGGAAAATAATTGAAGACAGACTCTTTTTTTTTTTTTTTAACAATGCATGCCAGGTTCTGCATGCAAGCTTCTTCTTTTTTTCCAACATAAATTCAGCCAACACTTGTACCACATACTAAACCGCAGTTCTGGGGCTCTAACTTCACAGCCAGCTGGAAGTGACCAAAACAACATCTGCTACATTTAGAGTTTGAAAGTACTTTCTCACTTTGTCAAGTTCCTTTTCCTTCCCAAATCAGATACAAATAAATCACCCTCAATAGAGTTAATGTTTTCACACCGTTTTAACTGAGTGAATGGCTAGCTATCTTGTTTTCTGACATTCAACAATGCATTCATGTGAAGATTCATAATAAACAGATAAAAAATGTGTGTATAATATATGGTACTCTTAAGCATTTCTTGTTACGTGTACTACAGTGGTCAGAAGGTTCAATCCAGCTCCTTCTAAATTAGTTTAGGCATGATGTTCTCATTGATTTTTAAAATATATATACAAGTTGTTGTTTTTTGCATAAGTGAGGTTGTCAACAAAGTGCTTTAAAGTGAAATACATATTGATGCCTATTATTTGATAATAGTAATTATTTGTGTGATGGGAGCACCTGAGGCTTAATCTGCCTCATTACAAAAACAGAGTAAGAGACCGTTCCTGTGCAAAACAGCTTATGAATGAACTAGATAAGACAGTCAAAGGGCGGGAGGGGAAGCAGGCACAAAGAGATGAAATTTGCCCAAAGTCACACAGCATGTCCGTGAAAGAACTAGCCACATACTTGTCCCAGCGTCCCAGTCCAGTGGCCTGTCCATATTGCCTCTCTAAAACATAATTCATTTGAAAATCCAAAACATATGAATATAGAAGTGGCCTACTGTAGCAATGTGGATGGATCCCTCGCAGGAGCTACTATTGTAGTTATATATTGAATTCATCTCCCAACCCATGCTTTCCTGACACCACCAACAAACAGTGAAGTAGTCCGAAAGTTCTCTGGACTCATATGCTTTTTCTGCTTGCTGGGCTTTAGGAACAGAGGGGGGAAGTCTTTTAGAGCAAAGAGATAGATTAGAGCAAAGAGATAGATAGAAACCAGGAGGATGTTAAAATAAAGGGACAGAACCTCAGCTGGTGTAACTCTCTCCTCTTAATAGAGCAATATCGATTTATCCAAAGTCCTTGATAACAGTGTACTCAAATCAAATGATCTGCACTGGCATGTTCACTCTTCAGAGATACTTGCCCTGCCTTCCACACAACAGCCTGATCTGACCTAGTACACTTTCTTCCCTGCAAAGAGAGACTTAAAACAAGCACAGGTTCCCTTCCCCACTGTAAGAACTTCTCCCTATAATCGATTTCCTGTTTCCATCCTGGATCTTAATCATACCCACAACCAACAAAAGTACACCTGCTCTGGATCACCCACCCATCCCTTAGGAAATGCTCTGTTTCCAGGGATTATCCTCAGAAATCCCTACAGGTCTGATTTGGGCTTACAATCAACATTGGGTATGAAACACCCAGTGTCAAATTCAGAGCAGTTGTAAATGTTGGTGTTACATGTGGGTAAATCTGCATGATGGTAAACTGGAGTAATTTATACAACCAAGGGGTAGAAAGGTGGGAAAAGCAACCAGATCTTACACTTTTTATCTATGGTGTGCACTAGTCACAGGGAGAATAAAGCATCATCCTGTTGATTCCTTTGTGTGTCACCAGAGGACTTGGTCCATAGACTTCCTGAAACCAGGGGATTGATTTAACCCATTATCCTTATGAGGTCAAAACACTGAGCCTTCTGCAGTTTACTGTGGCTGTGGAAGTATATTCACAGGATATTCATCTTTGTTCTGGCATCTAATCACCTACAAAAGCAATATATTGCCTTGTATACGCCTACACAAAGAATATTATCTCATAGATTGGCATAAGAAGCCCAAGAGCTTGCCATTCTTCCAGCTGCTAAGGGTAGATTGGCACCAGCAACAGAAGGCAGAAAGGTTCTTCAGCCATAAAAAGAGGGCTTGATATGAGTCGAATTTGGTGTAGTTTTCTCAACCACTTTCCATAGCTCAGAGCCATTCCTGTACACTAGCCTCAACTGAAAAATATTGAGTGAAGTATAAACTGTGCATTAATTTATCCTCCATGAGAAGGAAGGTTGTTGGTTAGGATAAAACACAGAATTGGGAGTCAGGTGAGCTGGGCTCTTCTCCTTGCCCTGTGACTGACTGACAATGTCATCTTGGACCAGTTTCTGCTTCAGTTTCCCCACCTGTAGAGTGTAAGCAGCAATACCTTACTCCTTTCCTCCCCTTAGGGTGTTCTGGGGGTACATCTATATTTGTAAAGCATTTTGTGAGAGTTAGTTGCATGGTGCTGTGTGAATTCAATGCAATGTTGTTATACTATTTCTGTCAACGATTAAAGAAAAGGAAATTCTGTGCCCATATTTGACTCCTCCTTTTGTCTAAATCCACATACAGCTAAGTACAATGTACCTTACTCTGCACAGTCTATAAACAGAATACTGTGCAGCAAATGTATCTGCTCTTCATTGTCACAAGAAGTATGAGAATAAAAAGCATGCAGGCACTAAACAAAAGGTTCCCGTTATAAGCTTGTATTACCATGTAATGGTGAAAATGAGAGGCAGGCAAGCCAACCTCTTCTAGCATCCAATTAATGTATCATAATTTGATTTTTCTATGAGTAAATCTATGCATCTTTTTTTCCTGTCAGTGGTTGCCTTTTTACCCAGTAATTAAAGAGAAAAATACAGCTTCATCATGTGTGACTAAATGGCACAACTCAAATGAGTTGATGCTGCATCTTAAAATTTGGTATAAACCACAAAATAAATAATGTAAAATGTTGCATTAAAAGTTTTTTGGAGGTTAATACTGTTTTCCAGTTTGTAACTATCTCAGGGATGATACATTTACTCTTCACATGAAGTAGTTGTAAAGCCAAGTGATTAATAAATTGCAAACATGGCAACTTTTAGCCTCCCTGTTGATATTCGCTTTGACTCATTTAATACTGCACTGAGAGACTTCATGTTCTGGATCATGAAGTCTGGGACAGTGGAAGGCGAAGGTGGCATGATGTCTTAATTGCTTAAAGGAAAGGAGCCAGCTATGCTGGACATCAATGCTGTTTCAGCCGCTACTACAGTAGTGTCATTGGCATCAATTCCTCAGACTCAAGATTGCCAAGCATTTTGGCAGATGTGAATGTTTTTGGCAATTGCAGCCACAAAAGAAAGGAAAACAATTCAAGTAAATGAATCCTGTGACTATAGAAAAAAATTAAATTTTAGGGACTGATCCTCCATCATCAACTTTTATGAGTAATCCCATTAATGTCACTGGAACGCCTCAGATCAATAAAGTTTGCATGATCGGCTTTCGGGGCCAGTCAAAGGGAGTTATGAAAGCTACGTAAAATAACTTGCGTATCTCCATTCAATTTTCTAACGCCTACTCACCGCAGTATCTCCACTATACTGCATCGATGGGAAATGGCCTCCAGTCGATTCAGTGCTCCTCTTTTTCAGGGGAAGGACTTACTAGGTCAACTTCCAAATCAATTGAGCAGGTCTTCACTGACCTACTGAAATGATCTGGAGATATCAAACTGAAGCAGCAAATTTGCCACCGTCAGTGAAGACCTGCCCCTGAGAGTACAAGCGATGTTATTAAAACAAAATTATTTACCAAGTTACAGCATGATTTTATCCATCATGCCCATGGTGGTTAGAACAGAAGAATCTCCAGTTAGTGTGTATTAATGGTTTGTAAATAGTGACTTTTCAGTAATTTCTCTTGTACATGTGTGTACATTACGTCAGGATGAACAGAGCAGTGCTCTGTGCTGGTTCCCCATCCAATATGGAGGAAATGAAAGTGCCTGGTCTGGCTATGCAAAACCCTTCATGGGCTGGGCCCTGTTCATCGCAGGAACTACCTCTCTCTCTCTGACCTGTCTTCATTAGGGATTTGAATCTTTCTGTGCCAAGGTGAGGCCTTCAAGAGTCAGGCTTTCTCTTGACTCTGATATTCCTGTCCACCACAGACCAGGATGACTCTGGACCTCACCACTTTCAGAATATTGAGCATTATTGTGGGAAGACTTACAAACAGTCCACTACTGCGCCCCAAAATGAGAGCTCTGTGGGACCTCACCTAAATAGCTATACAAAACTGGCCCCTACTATCTTTATATAGGCTCAATCTAACAATGTGATAGGGTAAGAAAGTACCGGCCTGCAAATGGTTTGTTGACATATATAATTTTGGTGGGAACCAAATATGACAATCACAGATACATTAGAAATACGTGGTTAGATAAGAGATTGTATAGTGTGTAAATTCACCATGCTGAATAATAGAACTATGAAATGTAGCAAATACTTTATGATTTGCAGATAAGCTGCAAATGTGATACCCTATCATGCAATTTGAGGTACCATATATATTTATTCTTCATCACTGAAATATGAAATAATGAAAATAATTTAAAAATTAGTTTGTTTTATTAAGATGAAAAGTGTTCACTACCATCTCTTGAAATATTGCAGATAGCTCTTGTTAAAGCTCTTATTTGGTCTTGGGTTTTGGTTGGGGGGGGACTTGGGGTTCCCCCCCATAAAATGTTATTTAAACCTAAAAGATTGTGTTTTTCAGTGTTTGTATTTTTCATTTAATTTTGGTGGGAAAAATTCCACTTTCCCTTCCTTCAAAATGTTCCCCCTTTTTCGTCAGTAGGAAATGTGAGGGGGAAATAAAATAAAAAGTGAGGCAAAGTGTGAGGGAAAATACACTGTTTCCCTCCTTTTTATTTCCACTTTTGACCCATTTTATTAAGTGAGGATTAAAACGTAATAGGGAGCATAAAGGTTAAAACATAAGAGAAAGTGGGGTTTAAATAAGCCTTTCACTTGCTTTTAAAATGTTTTTCAAGTGAAAAAATGTCAATTACTTTGTGTTACTTTCTCCTGTTTAAAGAGAAAAAGGGCTAAAATGTGAGATAAAGTGTTCTTTTAATCCTTGCCACTTAAAAGTGAAAGTGCTGGTCTCTTAAAATATTTTTTTCTCACACTTTTAAACTTCTTTAGAAAAATATTTCCCCCATTTTTCTAGTGGAAAAAGAGAAGGTAGTAAACCACTGAGAGAAGGGGGACATTTCCCCACAATTTTAGGGGAGGGGGGAATCTAAAGATAGATATTTTTTAAAATACTCTTTTCTTTAAAAAAATCTTAATTTCAAAATATTCTCAAAACATTTTTAAATGGCTGATTTTTTTGTGAAAAATTTCATTTGTAACAGAACTGCAGGTTTTGACAAAAGGTTTTTGTTGACATTTTTTTTTTTTTTGACTAGCCTAATTACAGTGTATTCATTTTGAGGCCTCCTCCACAAGTAAGATCATGCAAAATAACAGGGTGGCATTTGGTATTCCTAAGCAACTTTCATCCTATGAGCTCAAAGCTTTCAGTAATTAAAACTCATAGAACCCCTGTCTAAGTGAGATAGGTAAATATGAGTAGTCCCTCCTTGACAATGAGGTACAAATTGAGGGCTGGGTTATGACTGGTCTTTCTATTGTTGTGCAAGGATTGTGGAAAGGAAGGGAAGGTGTCCAAGAGTTTCTCTCTTCCCAAGACAAATAAGGAGTCCTGTGGCACTTTTAAAGACTAGCGGACGTATTTATCGCATGAGCTCTCATGGGAGAAAATCCCACTTCGTCAGATGCTTTGAAGACAGGGAATTTACAGAATAGGAGGAAATTAAGTGCAGGGAAATGAATGACACAGGATCGAAAGCTCAGGCGATAAATAAATGTGTTAGTCTTTTAAAAGTGCCACAGGACTCCTTGTTTGTTTGGCTGACCTAGACTAACACGGCTAACCCTTTAGAACATCTCTTCCCAAGAGTGCATGAAGGCCAGGAATAATTGCAAACCCTGGGCCCCCCCAAAATGCAAAGACTGCTCCCTCTGAGTACGAAGCAAAGGCCAAAGGGCATATAGAAGAGGTGGTGTGTGGACATCTCCCCACCCATTGGAGAGTGAAGCTGACTAGACACAGAAAGGGGAGCACACCACCACCATCCTGATAGAGGAGCATGCACATTTCTCTCTGGGATCCTTCTGCTTGGAATGATAGTGTGCCTCCCTTAACCACAGCTCATATTGGAATGCTTCCAGTGGGCTGTGCAGCTCTGCACCACCCCCAAAGCATAATCTTGGCCCTCCCCACTCCACCACCCCCACACCCACTGCCATCCCTGAAATCCCTTAATGATTCAGAAGCAGCCAGGAATAGAATGGAGATCTGCTGACTCTGTAATCACCAAATAACACTTTCCATCTCCCTAAAAGTCTGGTGATATTTTGTATGGAAATTAGTGAAGTACACAGTGTCCACAAAAGAGCAGAAATATCAGTGCAGAGTGGAATTGTGTTTGTTGCTGTTTTCAAATTAGAAAACCAGTAAAGGGCTTTTGGCTAAATTGCACATGTCAAAATATAGTAAGAAAAACAACCAGTCTAAAAACTTATCACCATGTACAACTCTGATTGGGATTGAAAAATGTTAGCTAATATTTTAAATGAGTGAAGGGTCAACAGATGAACCATATTGTAAACATACATGTCAGCATGAGGGCAGGGTTGAAGATAAAATTAGAACCATGTGCTTCTCCATTTCTCATAAGGCAGAGAGGTCATGACCTCAGGACTTAAAAGTCCCTCAACAGGGAAAAATATAATAATGTCATATGTCATGCAGGGAGATGCTGTGCTTAGAAATTGTACGTACCTTACACAATTAATAAGAATAATGTTTTGTATTGCAAAGGAGAGAGTCTCTTTTAAGAACATCTGTTTTTTATCAAATAAAACTGCTTTTGAATCAGGCCTGTGCATAGTACATCGAAACACAGTTAGAACTTACAGTGAACTGTAACTAATCCCACAAACTGAAGAATCAGCACAAATCACAAAATATGGTATTTAGGGCAAATGAATAAAGGCATCTATAAACCTTGCAATTGCCTCATTACTACTGTTTACGCAGTCTGTTAAGAGGCTGAGCCCAAGGTGTTCCCTCCTTCTGTTCCCATCCTAAAATATCTAGAGCCCATAACAAGTTTTTTAATGGAAGATGAACAACTTTTCTTTCGGTGCTGTGATTATGAGGACATAGCACTCTGTTTAACTTCAAGAGGTAATACAAATGTGGACTCTGATCCTTCAGTCAGGTCTGCAGTGGCCACTCCCTGCCCCCTGTGGAGTCTCTGGGATCAGGGCCAGGGGATACTATTTTGAGAGAAACTTGTGTTCCCATTTCTGTATATGGGTGGTAACAATCACAAAGGCAGTAGAGGAGTAACAAAATGTATCACTGACCAGTTATCTATACACTTGATATGTATAGGTTTTTGGAATATCAATCATGCATTGGTCATGTCTATTAAACCACTGGTGTTCATACGCCTTATATTGTGTTTGTGGTTTATACAGCAGTGTACTCTGGAGGAATAAACACAGGATTGAGAGAAAGGAAGGCCTGGTTTCTAATCCTTATTCTGCTACTGATGCAGCCTGTGGCTTTGTGCAAGTCTCTTCATCTTTCTGCCTTGGTTTCCCTATCTATATAAAATGGAATGAACTTACCTCAAAGTGGTGTGCTGAAGGTTAATTAGCCACTGTCCCTGTAGTGCTTGGAATATGCAAAATACAAAATATGAAGTGAGATTATGCCCACAAAAGCTTATGCTTGTGTGTTATACTAAATATTATTATTTTTATGGAGCCTCAGTGCAAAACATCCAACTCCCATTAGCAAAGCTGCTCATGAGCCTTCTTCTTTCTTAGTGCTCCACCAGCTTTCCCTTCCCGTCACTTCATCATCTGTCCACAGTCTATTGCCATGTACACCACCATGTGATTAGCTCGGGGTTCTGTCTGTACCACTTCTGAACTCTGGATGATTTTATGAAGTGGTATGAAATTATTGTGTTGTGGAAAGCCTATGTTATGTAGATCCTACATGAGTTGACAGGGCCAGAGGCAATGGTGAATGATCAGCCCTCAATGATTGATGGTCTGTTCGAAGCAACACACCTGGGAAAGCAAGTTTGCTCTACCGGGGAGAAGATACTTCCTCCTCTTGTCTGAAGGAAGCGGGAAGTTAGGAGTAATGAAAAATTATCAGAAGATGAAACAAAACTAGCAGATGACCCCAACAGGGTCTATAAAGGGACTCAGGGGAACGGGAGGAGAGAGCCATTTTGCACCTGATTAAGATAAAGGAGGCTGCTGCAGAGAATAGTAGCAAGGGGACAGAGGAGCCTGCTTGCCCAACTGACAGAACACAGTTGATCCCTCCCAAGGGACGGGTGAGCTAGGAGCTAGTGAGGGACACTGCAGTTAGGGTGTTTCATATGGTCTGGTTTCTTTTGTGCTTTATCTATTAAGTAAAGAGCACAAAATTGATAGACTGAACAAAGTGTGCATGTGTGGCTGACTGCTTCAGAACTGCCACATGCCCAGGAAGGAGTTACACTGTAACACACAAGTTCCACCCCTTTGGGGAGGGAGTTCTGTGAGCAGACTGTGTTTGAGTAATGGGGAGTTTGAAGGGTCATCGCTGCACCCACAGGTGCAAGGTGGCTGGACAGTAGGTTCCAGCACTCGGGGGTAGAAATAGAAGGTCTGCACCCTGAGGCTATGTCTACACTGGCAAGTTAGTTCGAATTAAGGAGGCTTAATTCGAACTAACTAAAGCCATGGCTACACTAGGCTTTAGTTAGTTTGAATTAAGGGCTTCCTTAGTTTGAACTAATAAGTTCGAATAGGGCTTCAGAAGTAAGGCTTTAATTCGAACTAACTAGTTTGAATTAGCCAATGTGGCCATGTTAATTCGAACTAATTTCTTAGTTCAAACTAACCGGCCATTGAAATGAATGAGGATCGCTAATTCAAACTAAGCAAGGGCCATGCTTAGTTCGAACTAACTTTTTCTAGTTCGAATTAAGCTAACTAACTAATTTGAACTAATTTTAGCAAGTGTAGACGTAGCCTAAGAGTTTGCCTAGGGATCTCAAGACTGGGCCAGTGGGTTAGACTCTGTTCAGGCACCAAGAGTTTAATACAGCCTTGGGAATCCAGAGCAACCAAGGCTTGGATTCCCCTCACAGCAGTCCTAGTGGGTGGCCAGAAAGAAACACTGGCTAGGATCTGTCACAGACAGATCTTCTCTTTTGTACTGACTCCTATTACTGTTGCACACTTTGCATGCCAGCTGTCTTGTATGTGCCTCAGCTGCCTTGTCACTCATTTGGAAGCGAGGGGGAAGGTAGAGTTGTCAGGTACAGGGGAGGAGGAAGCTGGAGGCATATCTTAAATTTGCATAGGGCCTCTTTCAACTATTGTTTTCTTGAATCTTGCCAATGAAATAAAAATACTTTAAAAAAAAAAATTGTCCGGTCAACGTACGTTCATGAATGCCCAGGCCTTATAACCCTTTATAGTGGTATTTGAAACAGCATTACTTTTAAAATAATACAGTATCCTTGAAGATATTTGGGGGAAAAGGTGATAGGAAATTTGAGGCTATGAATATTAAACGAACTCTCTGTGTCTGCCTAATAAGTATGTGTATACAGAATATATATGTCTGTGTATAAAGTGCGAGTGTATAAATATATAAAATAATACAGAGGAAAAAGGAGAAAAGCTATCAAGTGAGGAACCCCACATATTTCTTACCTGTGCATCTGGGCCACGCAGACCTTTCAGACACCGTATATAGCCTTGAAATAGATGACAACAACAGAAGACATATCAGGCATAGGAGCACATGGGCAGTGTGTCTGGATGGGATAATTAATTTACAGTACCTGCCTTCTTCTGAGATCTAAAAATCATATAAACTGACATATTTAAATTTTTGCAAGTTAATGTGTACTCAGGCAGATATGACTAATCTGAATTAAAGGTCAATATCGATAACATAATGAAACCATAGAATCGAGTTTGGTGTTACCATATCACCTTTCAAACTCAAGCCATCTTAAAACACTATATAAATCACTACTTAGTCAATATTATTACTATACTGTTAAAACATATAAACCCTTTTTGGGTTAATCTTTTACATTTTTCATCTTACTTTTCTAAGCATTTATTTAACGTGCCATTTTACATGCTAAGAGGCTGTGGATCTCTTTTTTTCTTTAGTAACACTTCTCAGTATATGCAAACTCTTATTATATAATTATTTTATTTTAATTAGATTAAGCTGAAACTATGTTTTGGATTTCATCTCACTGGTTGTTGTTAAGGCAATCAAACATACCTGTTAAAATATAATAATATTAACTTAAATGGGTACAGCATCTCTCATCCTGAGATGTCCCTGTACGCTTTGCAAACAATAGCCCCAATTGTGCATGGGCATAGCTTTATAACCATTCTGAACCCTAACGACTCACTTCATTGGGGCTTTGTACAGGCACAGGGGGTTCCCCACATGGATCAGATTGTAGGAGTGGGGCCTATATATATATATATATATATAACACTGGTGATATGCAGCCAGCTCTGGGGCAAAGGCCAGCAACAAACTAATTCACACAAGAGTGAAGGGAGAAGAAATGAGTTAAAGAAATACACATCCCCAGTAAAGGTCCTCATGGAGCTACAACAATTGACATCAATTGAAGATCTGTCTGCAATAGCCTGTTTTCACTAAAAATAAATCCTCATAATACTCACACCAAGGCAGCTCCATCGTTGAGAGCATTAATATAGACAAGGCATTAGAAGTGCGGACACACATTTCAAGCACCATGTCATCCAATCCTGCTCAGAAATGGTCTCTGTGGTCTGATGCTTAAAATGCTGGTAGCTACAGGCACCTTGACTACTTTGACAATCGTGGTACTCATAGTAACAGTGGAAGCTTTCAGGGAAAACTTCCAAATCAGAGAAGTTCAAGGAGTTGGGGAAACCCTTGCAAAGTCCTTGTATGCAGAATACACAAGAGCACCTGAGTCCCATTGAAAGTCTGTGGGACTTGAACACTTCAGTCACTTAGGCACCATAAAACAAATTTTACCCCCAAACTCCACACACAGCTAACTGAGAGATCAGACGTGACTGCGCACAGAGTTTATTTATGGCTAGAGGGTAAAGAACAAAACAGAACAAGCTTTTCAAATTTGTCTGTAGGAAGAATGCTACAATATTTCTGACCTCATTGTATGACTCTAACAACTATTTGAGCAAGAATACTGCAATTCATAGCATATTGGTGATTCAAAATTAATATTTTGGTTGCTTGCAGTGACTATTACTTGCTTTGTGAAGCAAAATTTTGGACTATCTGGAGGTAGTAAGTTTATTTGTTGGAAAGATCTTTGCAATAAATAGGGTACGAAAGAGATGCCTTTATACTTTAACTTAATATCATACCTTAAAAGAGGTAACTCAAAGAACTTTAAGCCTCCTGGTATCCCTGTAAAATAGAGAAATTTCTGGTTCACAGATAGGGAAACTAAGACAGGAAGATGACTTGTCCAAGGTCACACAGCCATTCAGTAGGAAATCCATCAACTGGGAAGAGAACCCTGTTTTTTTCACTCCTGCTCTAACTCCTAAACTAAGGCCCCTGCCTGCCACATGCACACTAAAAAGTTTCAAAGTGGGTGAGGTGAGTGTCTGATCTCTTGATCATAGTTAATAGCCCAAAGGAGAGAACTAACTACAAATGGCAACGGAGTGCACCATAAAGCATGGCCATAAGAATAAGAGGGCTCTGTGTTCTTAAACCTGCCCCCCACCCATTTTTAGACCTGTTTGAATGCCAACCCAAACAAAACATAGATGCAAAACCCAACTTCAAATTGGCTGCTGGCACTTAAGATGGTTTTATTTAGGTGCCACCCAGTTATGGAGGCCCCACAATACCAAACTTGTGTTATTATTATAATTTTGTTTACTTTTATTACTGCCTCTGGCACCATATAGGGCAATTTGAAACACAATTAGCAGGTTGAGAGGCAATGGATTTTAAATTGGAAATGCCCTATTATGGGAAGGCCATAGTCTCTCCACAATAAAGAGTATGACAAAGTTTTCCATTATAAACCCAGTTTTTCCCATCCCACCTTACACCAATGCCCTTTAAATTTCTCCCTCAGAACTCAATTTACACAATCTTTTGCATACGCCGTTTCTTGCCATAAGATTTTTTTCCCCCCAAACTTGCTGTGAATCCCATAAAATGTTTTGGGGAATTTGAGAAAACTAAAGAAGTTTTTCCATCCTCTCTCCCACCGCCTTTTTTTTTAAACAGCTTATCTGGAAAAACTTAAAGGAAGGAAGGAGAGCAGTAGACTACAGACCCTGAACTTAAGTAAAGCAGACTCTGACTCCCTCAGGGAACTGATGTGCATGATTCCCTGGGAGACTATGAGAAGGAAAGCAGTCCAGCAGAGCTGGCTGTACTTTAAGGAAACCTTATTGAGAGCACAGGAACAAACCATCCTGCTATACAGAAAAAATAGCAACTGTGACAGGTGACAAGCTTGGCTTACCAGAGAAATCTTCAGTGAGCTTAATCATAAAAAGGAAGTTTATAGGAAGGGGAAGCTTGGACAGGTGACTAGGATGGAGTATAAAAATATTGCTTGAGCATGCAGGAGTGAAATCAGGAAGGCCAAAGCAAATTGGAGTTGCAGCTAGCAAGGGACATGAAGGATAGCAAGAAGAGTTTCTACAGGTATGTTAGTAACAAGAAGAAGGTCAGGGACAGTATGAGCCTCTTACTGAATGAGACAGGCAACTTAATGACAGATAATGTGGAAAAAAATGAAGTACTCAATACTTTTTCTTACTCTGTCTTCACAGACAAGGTCACCTCCCAGACCACTATGCTGGGCAGCTAATTATTGGTGAGCAGCAGCCCCCAATCGTAAAAGAACAGGGACTGCGAGGGGGTGCTGACTGTTGTGATTGCAGAGCCATTGGCCATTATCTTTGAAAACTTCTGGTGACTGGGGGAGGTCCCTGGCAATTAGAAAAATGGCAGATACAGTGCCTATCTTTTAGAAAGGAAAGAAAAAGGATTCATGGAACTACAGACTAGTCAGGCTCACCTCAGTCCCTGGAAAAATCATAGAGCAGGTCCTCAAGGAATCCATTTTGAAACTCTTGGAGGAGAGGAAGATGATCAAGGACAGTCAACATGAATTCACCAAGGACAAGTCATCCTTAGTCAACCTGATTGCCTTCTGTGATGAGATAACTGGCTCTGTGGATGTGGGGAAAGCAGTGGATGGGTACACTTCAACTTTAGCAAAGTTTTTTATATGGTCCCTCACAGTATTCTTACCAGCAAGTTGAAGAAATATGGGTTGGATGAATAGATAGAACTCTGGCTAGATCACTGGGCTTAATGGGTAGTAATCAATGACTCAATGCCTAGTTTGTAGCAGGTATCAAGCGGAGTACTCCAGAGGTCAGTTCCGGGGCCAGTTTTGTTTAACACCTTCATGAATGATCTGGATCATCGAGTGGATTGCCCCCTCACCAAGTTTGCAGAGGACACTAAGCAGTGGTGAGTGGTAGATAGGCTGGAGGGTAGGAATAGAATATGGAGGGACTTAGATAAATGGAAGGACTGAGCCAAAAGAAATCTGATGATGTTCAACAAGTACAAATGCAGAGTCCTGCACTTAGGATGGAAGAATCCCATGAATTGCTAAAGACTGAGGACCAACTGGCTAAGTAGCAGTTCTGCAAAAAAGGACCTAGGGGTTACAGTGGACAAAAAGTTGGATATGAGTCAGCAGTGTGCTCTGGTTGCCAAGAAGGCTAATAGCATATTGAGCTACATTAGTAGGAGCATTGCCAGCAGGTTGAGGGAAGTGATTATTCCCCTCTGTTCAGCACTGATGAGACCACACTTGGAGTATAGTATACAGTTTTGCCCCCTCCCCCCCACTGCAGGAAGGGTTGTGAATAAATTGGAGAGAGACCACTGGAGGGCAACAGAAATGATTTGCGGGCTGGGACACATGACTTATAAGAAGAGGCTGAGGGAACTGGGTGTATTTAGTCTGCAGAAGAGAAAATGGAGGGAGGATTTGATAGCAGCCTTCAGCTACCTGAAGGGGGGGTGGGTTCCAAAGAGGATAGACCAAGGCTATTCTCACTAGTGCCAGATGACAGAACAAAATGTAATAGTTTCAAATTGCAGTTGGGGAGGTTTAAGTTGGATATTAGGAAAAAAAATTTCACTCGGAGGATGGTAAAGCATTGAAATAAGCTACCTAGGAAGGTGGGGGAACCTCCTTCCTTAGAGGTTTTTAAGGCCCAGCTTGACAAAGCTCTGGCTGGGAGACATAATTGGGGTTGGTTCTGCTTTAAGTAGGTGATTGGACTAGATACCTCCTGATATCCCTTCCAAACTTAATCTTCTATGATTGTATTTCAAAAAGGTCTGCTGCTTAACTTCCACATTTGTTCTGTTCACCAAAGGGGTTAAGATGTTCACAAGTCCAAGAAGCCAGATCTTTGTAAATAATAAGAGATACAACGGTTGCTAATTCTCTGGTAGTTGGAATGAAGGGAAGTGGGATTTTAGACTGGCTAAATCTGTGGTGTGTATTTAAGAACATGAGAATGGCCATACCAGGTCAGATCAATAGTCCATTTTGTTCAGTATACTGTTTTCCAACAATGGCCAGTGCCAGACACTTCAAAGAGAATGAACAGAACAGGGCAATCATTGAATCCATCCCCTGTTGTCCAGTCCCAGTTTCTGACAGTCATGGGTTTAGGGACACCTAGAGCATGGAATTGCTTCCCTTGATTAATCGCCATTAACTGACCTATCCTCCATGAACTTATCTAATTTATTTTTTAATCCAGTTATACTTTTTGCCTTCATGACATCCTCTGGCAAAAAGTTCCATAGGTTGATGTTTAGATGGTGAGTTCTTTGTGTTGCTGTCTTATCAACATAGGATGAAAGAGTGGTTAATATGTATAGGTGCTCCAGTAATACCAAGAGTAATAGTTATGACGGTGACACAAATGTAACAGGTATTGCATATATTTTACTGAGTATGATAGGGAATTATACAGGAATGTTGCTGAAACTTTCAGTATTAATATATGGTCAAGTCCTGTCAATATTGCAGGTCTCCCATTTACTTCAACAGAGCCAGGATTTCCTCCATAGTGTCCAGGCAGAAGGTTATTTTCTGAATTATGTTGAATTATGGGCAGTGATGCAGGGGACAGGGTTATGATTATTTGCCATTCCTTAACTCTGCGTTTGCTTACTTTCCTTTGGAATTTTCTTTGCATATGAAAAGGCAAAGAAGGAAGTACTGAGGTGAGGTTTGGTTCCTATTAAGATTTACTTTAACTTTGTGTTTCCTTGTTTTCTAAGGTTAGTAGCTTTAAAACTTTAACTTTCATTTAAGAGTTTCCCCTTTAATGAAAAAAAAAAAAATTAAAGAAGTTTTGTTGTCTAGGAATCTCTATACAGAATGTGAAAAAGAGGAAGAAAATATACCATGAAACCTACATTAAAGGTCCTCTACAGCAGACATTTTAAGTGATCATTTTCAGGTGCCCAGATATTTTGGCGACAGACACTAATGTATACCCTCTTGACCAAGATAGATAGTACTTCCATCTTTCCCATTCTGATTTGTTCAGCTTTTGTTAGGTACCTCATTTTTCCAGTGTCCTTGCCCAAACTGGTAGACAGGTTTGCTGTCTTTATAGTCTCCATGGGCAGTCGATGGAACCTCCCCTGGGGAAGGCTAGCTCCCTGGCTGCTCCAAGCCCTGTCTTCACCCACGCCCCTGCTCCACCCCAGGCCCTGCCCCTGATCTGACCCCAGCCCTGCCATCCCCATCTCCAGCCCCACCCTCTACCCCTCACCACAGTTGCTGCAGGCCTTTCCTAGCAGGGAGAGAGGGAGACGGGGAGGGCAGAGAAAGGTGGCTTCATGCTTCCTGGCGGTGGCAGGCTCTCAGGCAGAAGCGGTTTTTGGGGTAGGCGAAGCAGGCGGCCGCCTAGGGCCCCAAGCAGTGAGGGGCCCCTTCACCTACTCCAAAAGGTGTGCCTGGCTCCACACTTCCGCCCTGCCCCTGGGCTGGCTGCTCCGCCCCACCAGTCCCAGCTCCGCTGCACTCCGCACTTCCACCCCTTGCCTTTGGCTTGCCGCTTGCTGCTGAAGGCAGCGGGGGGGGGGGGGGAAAGAGCGGCTACCTGCAGCAGGAGGGCGGCAGACTGCTCATTCTCTGGGATGGCAGTGGGGGAATTGGGAGCCCCAGCAGGGCACCAGGGCTGGTTTCGGGGCCCCCAGCAGGGTGCCACACTGCTGAGGGAGCTGGCCATGGGGAACTGGTGTCGTGGCGGGGTTGGGGCTGCTGGTGGGGTGGGAGAAGTATGGAGGGGGCTTTTTGAGGTTTTCAGGGGCCACGGCATGGCACCAGGGCCACGGGGGGAGGTTTCAGGGCCCCCAGTGGGATGCTGGGGCCATGGGGGCAGCTGGGGCTGGTGCAAGGAAGCCCTATGGGGGCCCCGTAATGGGCCTTTGCCTAGGGCCCCAGATAGGCTAGGGCTGCCTCTGCTCTCAGGGAAGGCAGTGCCTTCCCAGGCCTGCAATACTGACCACCCATAATAGTCTCCTTCCCCCACTGTCCCGAAGTCTTAAGCAAGAGCAGAATGCTGGAGTCAGTCTTTGATGATGGTCTGCTTATGAAGGCAGAGAAGTGTTTTCCTAGTGTCAAAGTAATCCATGATGCCTGACTCCTTAATGTCTTCTGTTTCACCAGCCCTAGTTTCCCCAACAGCGTTAGTACTATTGACTGAACTGCATGTTTTGCCTCTAAAGCTTCTGATGTCTCATTATGTGATAAATCTTAATAAGATTTGAGGTTTTGTATGTCCTGAAGGAGTAGTTGTTACTGCTCTGTCTATTCTTCACAGGATTGTTTTTGGGGTATTGCCAGACCCCATACACTTCAGCTTAGTTTCTGCTGTTGAGTCTTTACTTGCATGACTTACTTTTACTCGCATTTTTCTCCTCTCATTTTTGGATTTTTTTCCAAAACAAGAATAAAAATAGTTTTTGAAATAGCAGTAGACAGTCCCCAACCACTCTCTCTCTCCCATTCATGCACACACACACACAACGGTGAGAACTTCTATTTCCTGTTCCTCCCTGTTTCCCTCTCCGAACCCATTACTGCGTAACTCACTGAGAATAAATCTTGTCTGTTTCCTTACTACTCCTGTGTAACACCCTTGTTGCCTTCGGAGATTCCTCTCATAGGAAATCTCTGTGTCCATTTGGGCTCAAACAGCAATATTCCAATCTAAATCCAGATTGTAAACAACAAGAGATGGACTGTTCAGGCTCAGCAGTTCATTCCAGTATAAATGGAGGAATGTGCTGTGAAATACAGATCAAGACTTTTCCCTCTCCCCAAAGCTCAGCAACGTTCATCTTCCGGATTCTGTTGCAGTCCTATCTGGACATTAAGTAAGACGTACAGTTAAGCTGGGTGGCTTACAGGGCACAGTACTGCAGCTGACAACTTTAAAGCTTTATAGTAGATCTCTCATCCCAGCACTTGCTTTATTTGCCTTTTTCTCCTGCACTGACTGTGATTCCCCCTTCCTCTTGCAAAGCTGAATCACCCTTGTCATGTGGAGAAGACTAAGCTCCCAAAGACTTTTTGCAACAAATGAAATTTACTCTTTGACCTCTTCGCCTATTGCGGATCTAACCTCTGTGCAAAGTGATTGTGGTGCTGAAAGCTGCTTGGTGCTTAGGGTGAAATGAATGTGCAAAAGCAGACTGGCATGAAAGGCTTATTTTTCCCTTCTGTGTTTTGCCAGTTGGACAAAATTCAGTGGTTTCACTTTGCACATGAAACATTCTGCACAACCCTAACTACGTTTTCCATGGGAGTTTTGCTGGCTCTTGTATGTCCGTCCTTTCCTGTGAGTTTCGAAGCTCAGTCAGTGTATTTCTACTGGACTGGATCCAGACTGTTGCTACAAAGAGCGTATGATTCTTATGTGTTTCATAATCAATGAGTAGTGAAAACAAAGAGTTAAGTAGGACAGTATAAAAGCAAATACCACAGAGTACTGCAGGATGCACAACAGATTGATCCCTTTAAGAATGGAGTTTTTACATAATTTGCTATCTGTTCAATATCACTAGAAAACACATAGAGGGTTAATAATTGCCGAAGTCCACAGGTTGAAAACCTCAGATGGGCAGCAGAAGGGTTTTTGGAATGGCTGAAAATGTTGATGTATCTAGCCATAAAGTCTTTCCATATTCATATTTGTTTTTTGGCTGAAAAAGTTAAACAGTGGTCTGGCTGCTAGTACAAAGTATTCTTTCTCTGTTCCCCTCCTGACTTCCTGTACTTCCATGGCTCCAAAGTGAGGGAGGAGTCCAAGACTGAGTAGAATCAAATGCAGGTGGAGGGTTTGTGCTATCCAGCCAAGACAAACAGCAATCATTCTGTCTTCTATCTTTTTTTTAAAAGAATGTCCTGCATTTGATGCTATCAGTCTGTGCATATAGCTACTGGGCCCATTGCAGTGATATTTATTCATGTGCTATAATTTTGCATCTTATTCTTGGATGGAAACCAGCATTGTTGTGTTTTTTTACATTTACCCCTTACCTCCAAAATCAAACATTTTTTTCTGATTGTTTATTTTCAAAGGAAGAAAATGTGGTGTCTTAAAATGCACTGAATTGTACATCTGGGCAAAACTCTAGCAACAAAGCCAGGAGAAACTTGGTTCATTTTCAGCTTCATTACAAACTCAAAGCCCACTTCAAGTGCATGGAAAGTTTTGTTGCAGTTCTCTAGTCTGCCAAGCAAACCTGGGCCTAATTTCACTGATTTCTGCTTTTGCATGGTAATTATGTGAAGGTCAGCTCCTGGATGACACATAGGACCAAAGTAGCCCCCATAAAACCAACCCAAAGAGAAGATTCCCACGATCCCCTGGATCTTGAAGTCTGAATGTAGCACAGCACTCATGAATTTCCCCTTTTACATTTTGTTGGGTTTTATTTATTTTTGATCTAACACTTGGATCTGTGAAATCTGAGTTAGGCCTAGGGATATGATTCAAATTTTTGTGAGCAAAATATAGTAAAATTTTGCACCTGAAGCACAAATCGCCCATTATATTATCCCTCCTTCCTCACCACAAACACACCTGGTGGGGGGGTGGGGGGAGAAAGAACTATGCAAGATAGGAAAAAATAAATCTCATTCTTTTCAGTGACTCAGTACCAGCTAAACCATCTGCTCCTACCACCATTACTCCAGTGGCTTCTAGAACCTTTCAGGTCCTCCAGGGACTTTAACCACTAATTACACTGTCATAAATCATTGTGAGTCATTGTGCTGGCATTTGTGCCGCTAGTGAATTTGGCTTACTAACTATGGTTGTAGGAAAAAGTGCACTCTGATTGCAGAATAGTGACTTGATGTCACATTTCTTAATGTCCCAGTAAGTTAATTTAACAGAGGCAACTGTTTATTTGGAGAGAGGGCATGTGGAAAAGCACTGGATTGAGTCCTAATGTGTGACCTTGGGCAACTTACTTCACCTCTCTGTTCTGTTTCCCCACCCTCCTTAGTCCAGGGCTTGACAAACTCTGAGTGCCAAGTCACCATGGTTCCCAGAGTTTATAGCCTGGTACCTAGCTCCATTGCAAAAGTGTAGTGGAGGAGCATCCTCTGGCAACCGAAAATAAAACTTCCAGCGCCTCTACTGGCTCTTGGGGGGTTCCATGGCATGGCCGGGGGCTCTGTACCACGAGCGCAGTTTTTCAGCGGTGAGGGGTGTTGCAGTTAGGTGTCTTGCTTTGGAGTTGGGTGCCTAGCTTGGCACCAATTTTGTCAAGCCCTGACTTAGTCTGTCTTATCTATGTAGATTTAAGAGCAGGAACCATCTCTTAAAACATGTTTGTACAGTGCCCAACATAGTGGGACCCAGTCTTGCTTGGACTGTGTAGTTGCTACTATAATGCAAACAATAATAATAGTTAATGAATAATAATTTGGAGGAAACAGACCCAGCTGACCAGCATCACCTTGTTTTTCTATGAATACACAAAAAAGGTTATGCCATGTGACCCAGTTCTTCACCAATGCGAGCACTTCACTTGGCACAGCTGAACATGAAGGAGAAGTGGATTTAAGACACCTTTTCTCTCCACTTTCCCTAGGGCTAGATCAGCTCTGGAATTATTTAGAGTGGGCTCGGGGCTTCTCTAAATTATATCTGACTGCAGACACACCCAATTATCTTTTGCAAAACAGGGATTCACTACAATCTGGCTACACCATCTCCCAACTGATGCACTTCTGGTAGTAATGGGTGGTGAAATACAGCTAGATTTGGGAGGAGAAAGGTAATTTCATTTTGTGGAAGATTTTGATGGCTTGAAAATTAGTTTCATTCCACTTAAAGTGAAAATTAAAAATTGTGAAATTCTCAGTGAAAGGGAATGGATCCCCAGAACTGGTGGGCTACCATAGAGCCACAGATGTTGGAGTGGGTGGGGTTCTGTCCCCTGCAGTGTGCAGGAGGTCAAACTAGATCAGTGCTTTTCATGAAGCCAGCAGAACTGTGTGTCTCTAACCCTAGATCAGGATTCTTGGGAACTCTAGGATGGAAATAAAGAAATGCTTCAGAGCACATAAACTTGCCTTTTTATTTCCAAGATACTTGGTATACATTTATATGAAATGTCAGATGACATTTAGAATCTATTCACTAATAGAATAAAGATTTAGATCCTCCTCTTTTTCTTATTATTAATACAATTCTGTTATTCTATATAAGGCTTAACTGGATCCCTAAATGGGGAGGCAGGGGGAGTAAACCTTCCTAAACATCACAGCTTCTGGAACCTAAGAAAACACAGTGTTATGCAACCTTTGCAGGGGGTTTTGGTTAAGTTTTTGGTCTGTGACATCTAATGTGACATTTCTGATAAAATGGTTTGTTATAGAGAGGTGATTCATTACTGTTCTTGGTCATTCATCATCTCATCAGAATCTTAGTTCAATTGTATTGATTATTGCCAAATCCAATTTGCTGTAGATCCAAAAAAAAACCCAAAACAGAACAAAATAACAAACCAACAGCAACAAGTAAAACACATTAGCCTTTTTTCAATCCTGCTGAGTTCTTGACTCAGGAATATTCCAATACGTTTTTGTAGCAAGTCATAACTAATTCTTTTACTCTGTTTGACTGTACTCTCCCATACGTTTCAGGCTATTTGGACTTTTTGGTTCCCTATCTCACATACAGCCTAATATTCAAGGCATTTACTTTATTAAAAAACTAATACTGTTAGAATGCTAGTGTCATAGGTTTTTTACAGTGCTTTTTTGTGATGGTACACAGCTGTACAGAGTACTGGCTCTTTTTTTGCCGGCCCCGCTGCCCAGCTTGGGGGGGGCAGGGTCAGCAGGGAAATGGAGTGCACCACTGGAAGAAGAGGGGCGGCGCAGGAAGAAGAGGGGTGGGAGAGACATTTTTCAAATTTACTATCAAGATATGAATACCAGCACCTTTAAAAAAAAAAAAAAAAAAAAAAAAAAAGCACTGATTTTTAAATTGAGAGGTCATGATTCCATGTCCTTAGGGAGACTTAAGTCGACTTAAAATACTCCGCGTCTACACTGGGCTTTCCTTAAATCGACTTAAGCTGCTCCGTAAGTCAAATTAAGGAAAAGTTAGTTTGAATTAATAATACCTGGTTTTTATTCAAACTAGCTCTTAAGTCGACTTTATTAAGTCGACTTAGGCCAGTGGAAATGGGGATTAGTGCCTTGGTGGAGCTTATTAAGTCTACTTAAAATGTTAAGTTGACTTAATAAGGTCGAAAAGGGGCCACATCTACATGAAAAGTTGTCGATTTTTGTTTAGTTGACTTAATAAGATCCACTCTAAGTCAACTTAAAGTCAACCTTATTAAGTCGACTTCATAAAGTTGACCTAACTTTTCAAATGCAGACATAGCCTAGGAGTCTGATCCAAAACCCACTGAAGTCAGGAGAAAGACAACCATTGACTTCAGTCAGGCTTTGGATCAGGCCCTTTTTGAGAAACTGTAGCATATTAAATATAATTTTAAAATAAACTTCAGAAATTAAATGTGAGCCTTTGCCACAGAATTTAGATCTGAACTTTCCCAGAATTTGGGGGATGTTCAGATCTGTCTGTTTGGTCTGGCCCATTTTATAGACAAGAGCTAGCAGTAAAGTTTGATTCTTTATCTGAACTTTACCCATTTTCAGAGCTGTTCAGCTTCAGGGTTTGGTTCAGGGCCATTTCTTGTATTAAAACAGTAGGAATGTACAATGCTAAGTCATTATGAACATGCTGTTTTAGACAATAATGAAAACCATTCAGCCTCAAAAATAGTTTTCCTACTTAAGGACCTGGGGCCTGATTTTGATCTCGCTTAAATCATCTTTACCCAAGGGTAACACCATTGATTTCAGCTGTGTTGTTATTCATGCTGGTGGGGAGGGATAAAATCAGATTCAGTAGGGCTGATTCTCCATTGCCCTACACTTCGTACAGTCATTTACACCAGTAAAAAGTGGGTGTAAAATATTATTCTGATTCAATAGCATTTCAATTCACTTTGCATTGATGCTATTACTACAAAGGTGCAATGCAGTAGAGATTTAGGCCCGATTTTTCCCTTTTTGACATAACCTGAGACATTTTGAAGTCCTCCCTCTTAAAAGCAGTTTATTTTTGGAAAATCTTTCTTTCTTTTGTTTTAGAGAGGATGAGCAGAAAGAGGAACAACTCTCTCTTATACACACCTACACAGAATGTAGTGTTTTATTAATATGCGTTCTAAGGACTTAAATGGGACTTAAAGAGAGAATAGGAGGTGACTTTCTCCCTAAAAGAGAGAAGTAATATGGACTTCAATGCATGCTGTAGGTTATATTTCAGAGTCAGTGTGGAACATGATAACACTTGATGGAAAGCAATATGAAAATATATACATTGCTACATTTGTTTTGTATACAGACTTACATATATTTACAGGGACACCGTCCATTTAAAAATCACACTTCTGTCTATTGCCAATTATTGTTACAAGTAACATCTAAAGGCATGTCTACCCTGCAGTAAAACACATGGCTGGCCCATGGCACCTGATTCAGGCTTGTAGGGCCTATAAAATTGCAGTGTAGACATCTGAGCTCAGGCTACACAACCCACTGGTGGTCTGGAGAGCTTGCGAGTCACATGGTGCTGGCTGGCCTTCTTGTGTGCAGCTGTAAAACTTCAGTAGAAGAGAACATTACTTTACTAATGTTAATTTTCCATATGAGCAATTGTTATTGCTGATACAGGATTGAAATGTGATCATGCAACTGGAGCCAAGATTGTTCTCGAGACAGTTCCTCTATTAGGACATGGTACACACAATGAAATGTTTGAGAATTCCTGTTTTAACTAGAAGATCAGAATAACCCCTTATTTTGTCTATCCTTTTAACTTGTACATTATTTGTCAGAACTTCATCTATAGTTTGTTTCATTATTTCCGAGGAATATAGTCAATTAGTGTCCCTTGTTGTTTATGTGGGTTTCACACAGCAACAAGGAGAGAAAAAACATTTGTAAAATAAGACAACGTGGTTGTAAATTCACAGAATTTTCAGTAAAATTTAGGGGCATCGATAGAGGTGGAAACCATTTCTATATGTCTAAACTGCAAAATTTCAAGTTGGTGATGTGACTTGAAAATGAATTCAGGGTCCTCTGGTAATGACTAATTTTTCCACTTACTGTTAGAGTTTTTTTTAATATTATGGTACAGCAGTAACTATATCATAAGTGAGTTTACATCAGAGAGTTTATATTTGATGATGGAAAGAATGGTGACTACCTGATGTCTTCGAGTTTTAGTAAAATGAAAAATGGGTTGTGATCCTTGTCTAATTATGGAACTTTGGTTCATTGCAAATGCAATTTTAGGTTGCATTAACAGAGGCATAGCATGCAAGTCACAGGAGGTGATAGTATTATTCTGTTCAGCACTGGTTAGGCCTCAGCTGGAATACTGTGTGAAGTTTTGGTCACCAATATAGAGAAACTAGAAAAGATCCAGAGGCAAGTGACAAAGATGGGGATGGGGTGCAAGTCATGTGAGAAAGGCTAAAGAAATGGATCATGCTTAGGCTGGGGAAAAGGAAGCTAAAGGGGGGCATGATAATGGTATTCAAATTCTTGAAAGGCTGCAATAAAAAAGATGGAGAAAAGTTGTTCTGCCTTGCCACAGAGAAGACGACAAGACACGGGGTTCTAACTACAGCACTCTAGATTTAGAGTAAATCTTAAGAAAACCTTTCTAACTATAAGAATGGTAGGACAATGGAACAGACTGCCTATGGAGACATAGGATCTTCTTCACTGGAGGTTTTCAAAAGGAGGCTAGATAAGCCATATGTCTTGGATGGTTAGACACAACGGGTATGTCTACACTAGCAATTTAGGTCGACTTACGGACCTTTAAGTCAATCTAAATTACTCCATGTCCACATTGGGCTTTCATTAACTCGACTTAAGAAATTCCTTAAGTCAACCTAATGAAAGTTTAAGCTGACTTAATAACTACCCCTCCTTAGTCGACTTAAGACTTTTCAAGTTGACTTAAGGACGGTGTGGACGGGGAGTAGCCCTTAAGTTGACTTTATTAATTCGACTTAATGCCAGTGTGGTTGCCTATGTCCAATGTTAAGTCGACTTAAAAGGAGCCACTTTGTTAAATTGACTTAATAAGGTCAGCTTTAAGTTGACTTAAAGTTGACCTTATTAAGTCAACTTAACAAAGTCAACTTAACTTTTTCTAGTGTAGACGTACCCAAGAAGTCCTGCATATTGGCAAGGGGTTAGACTTCATTAGATGACCTTTGTGATCCCTTTTAAGCCTATGTTTCTATAATTCTATTGTTGGTTCAGCTTTAAATTCTGTGAAAAGCTCAAAGTAAATATTGAAAAAATAGAATTTTTTCCAAATCTTTCTGGGGAGTTCCTTACAAAGGGCTCTTTGTAACCCATTAGCAAGACAGCTAAAACACTCTTGGACCTGTCCTTTGGCCACATTGTTGTTCCTCATGTGCTCAAGGTCTCAAATATCAGTCATACATTTGTAGTGTTTGTCTGTAAAGTGTATTGGAATTATTTCACTTCAGTGGCAAATATATGCACCAAATTCAAGCTGTCAAATTTTATTTGACAACAAAACCTTAAGCGTCCTCAGTAAAACACGACAAAATGACTTTCCTAACACCTGGGGTGTGTGACCGTCAGTGCAGCCCTGTAGATCTATATGATATAAAGGTCACTGCTAAGGTTAAGAGTACACGTTTGATTAAGCTGAGAAACATATTGCTTCTGTGTATGTGTTAGAGCTGGAAGTGAAAGCTTTGTGGAGTGTTGGAGTCTGTTATTAGTGTTGCAGTCCCGTGTTACAATATGTGGAAAGGAATATGTAAATATTCCCCCATCGTGTCTTATGTCTGTGCTTTAAAGGTTTGGATGAATGGGTTGTTCTGACACAACTTTAGTAACTCTTAAAGTACTTACAACCATCTTATCTAATTCATTTATATTTTTTTCAACTATATATATATATATATATATCACTTAAAGATTTTAATCAGTTCTTGTTTTAAAACATACATTTGTCCTTCAGTAAGTTTTAAGTTTAAATTATAATATATATCTCTCCCCATCAATATTTCTCTACAAAAGTTAAAACTTGATTCATTGTCATATGGTTATAATACCAGGATTTCACATTGCACATAGTGTACTGAAACATGAAGACAACATATTCTTCAAACTTGATAATTCATGAATTATTTTCATTACTTGGCGCAAACCTAAAGACATTTGAAGAGTATGGTAAAGTCAGCAATTAAGCTTCCAAGTTGTCAGGGATTACATCTGAACTTTTCCCACTGAAAACCAAGGTGCTATGACTTGAGAAGCACTTTGTGGAAGTAATAAATCTTTATGTTTTCATGTTGTCTTGCTGGTTTTTAAGTAACTAACCCTCATTTGAAATAACTGTCAGATACTGGATAAGTTAAAGACGATGAAAATCTCTATTAATCTTGCTGCTTTTTACTGGCATAAATCCATTCATTGTAAGAATTGTAAAGTAAATAGAAGTAACTGTAAACCATTGTTACATGAAGTCTGGATATGTGATGCCAGTGTTTACAAAGGGTTTGTTAGTTTCTTGAACATTGTAACACTTTTGTATGAAAAAAAATCAATATAGTAATAGTTTGAGTGATGCTGGGCAAAGCGCTGTGACATTCATTAATTGACTTGGAATTATGTTAAAAGCTATGGTATTTTTATTCACTTCACCCATTCTCTAACCAGACAGTGTAACGTCTTCAAAAACTAAATGACTCTTTTGAAACAAAATGATCCTAACTCTATTAGTGCAAATTGTCATAACTCCGTTTACTCAGCGGAGCCACAGTGATTTACATCAACTGAGAATCCAACCCTGATTTTGTGTATAGTTGTATTGCACATTAATGATGCTGGTTCATGCAAATGAAATCCCTGTATAATAATTTCTTGTAACTTACACTCAAACAGCGTCCTCATGCAATTTTTTCATCCATAGGCTTGTTAAACCACTTTAGCTTCATGCCTATTGGGAACAGAATTCCTATCTCCTTAAGAAAAGTTTGGCTCAGTGCCTCCATAAGAAATGAAGTGATCCAGACCAGATATTAACGCATCTGAGGTACACCTATGAAAACAAACACTAAAAAAGAACTGAAAAGGGAAGGTGTGGATTTCTGTGTCCAAGACATTTTGTAATTCTAATTATGAATCATGATTTGATTGGGTTGTACCTACTAATTAATAAGAAATTAAAGCACCCTTGTATTTGACTATCAAGTGGAACTTGAGTGATGTCTGAACTATAGAGTGCTTCCTTCAGAAATTATATAAGCTGATGTAATGTGCATGTTAGGAGCTGTTACACTGCTTAAAATCATGTGTACTCGGTAACCATATTTTTCCACCTTTCTGACAATAACTGCCAAGTGATTTCGGTTTTGCTTTTTCTTTGGGGCATTTTCTTTTCCTTTAAGAACTAAGAGCCCAATCCAACTCCCATCAGGCCCAAAACTGCTCAGTTAAAAGTCTTTATAAAAAGGAGAATGAATTTACTGCTACACAAATTGAAGTTGTAAGTGGAAGAAGTGACAGCTGGCCCATGCTTACATGTGACTATCACCTTCCTTAGGCTATAGGAAAAGATTAGCTAGAGGTATCTGAATAATTCCCTTCAAAAATTCCAACCCTTAACTATGTGAAAAGGTAACTTAGAGGACTGTTTCCAAATACTTATATTATTTAATGGAAAAATACTTACCAAATTACACTCTGTACAGAGCCTCTCACTACATATAAATAAGTTTCCTTGGTGAAATCTGTGAACATTTCTCTGAATCACAGGCATTAAATAAACCTCAACAAACAAATGCTATTTCAAAAAGATTTCAAGTGTTAGGAATTACCTCCCTTAAACTGTTTTATGGTCTTTGAATCACAGTGAATTCTGGATCCTCTTGTACCAAGCCATGAAGGTAGAATAATCTGTTTACTGAAGACTTTCTATAATTATGAAATTAAACACAAAGCACATGCAGGGAAATGTACAACACATCATGAATAAAATCAATGTAAAAAATCTGAAGAGGTTTTAAAGCTTTCACCACCACTCTACATTTGAAGATCTTGTCAAGAGGCCATAGAAAAGTTTTCAGAACCAGAAATCACCACAAAAGAGGGAAGTTAGTTTTGGGATCAGCAATTTATCATCTGTAAAACTAGTACCATGCTGGCCACATCTGTTAATTTGAAAATTTCGAAATATTATACGGCTTGTTCCAGCAAGCACAAAATTAGAGAAAGTTAGGGGCTCTTCTGAGCCTTTTAGTCAATGAATGTATTTGGGCAATATGAAGACCTCTGTGCTAAGAGGCACTCCATCATCATTGTGTTTTACGTTAGCACAGGGGGCTGCAACCTGCAGCTCCAGACCACATGCGGCTCTATGGCTGCCCCCTTGCAGATCCAGAGTCTGAGCCCCCCACCCACCACCACTGGGGGCCCTGAGGGAGACTCATGCTAGGCTCTGGGCTCCCCCCTGCCACCAGGGGATGCTGCAGGGGGCCCACTCCTGGTTCTATTCCCTCTTTCCCCCACCAGGAAGCTACCCCATTGGGGCTCTCAAAACATTTGGTTATTGAAAGAATTTTTTTAAATGGCTCTTCTTATCTTTTGGGTTGCTGATCCCTGCATTAGCACAACAAACAAGGAGTCTTGTATCATTTTTAAAGACTAACAAATAAATGCAATAAATAAATCTGTTAGTCTTTAAAAGTACCACAGGACTCCTTGTTTGTTTTGCTGAACTAGACTAACTCGGCTACCCTTTTAGAACTTGTTTACATTAGCACAGTGTCCCCCAAAGCTCCGGCCCACATGTATGAAGGACAGCCCACATGTATGAAGGTGGTTTATTATCCTCTTACTGTCCAACTAAATTCTGTTGATGAGTGTATAGGGGACACTAGTCTTCAATATTTCTTGTTCTCTCTAAATGTAGGGCTACCATTAGCCTCTTCTCCTGTGGCTTGTGGTAAAGGCTTGCAGAGGCCAGGTACAGTTGTGCCCTAACTATGAAAGGCCCCAAAGGAATATCTATTTCATGCATCCCAGGAGAAAATGTTCCATATTTGTTTGTTTGTTTATTTGTTAGTAAAGAAAAGAAATGCAAATAAAAAATTTCATTAAACTGAGTTAGAAACACTGAGGAAAATGGAAGTAGGAAGTAAGGTTTTGTTTTGCTGTTTGTTAGGAGTGTGCTGTTACTCTCACAAAGCAAATTTGGGAGTTCTGAACCACCCCAAGTACTGAGACATACATTGTCAAAGAAATACTATATCAGGTTCCTAGATGATGAGGTAGCTTTTTTTCCTCCCTATGAGGAATTCTACTTCAGGAAACATTTGGTACATTTTGAAATGCCTGACTGTTCTTTTACACTATTTAATATCTAATGTTTATATAAAAATGTTGGCAACTATCTGAGGCACATTGAAAGGATATCTAGTGTTGTGCAAGCTTTCATATGCCCACCTAAGATTAAGTCTGGACTTATTCATACATAGTTTTGAACTCTAACTTAGCTCACTTTAGATGTGCCAGCAAAATGTTAAACTCTTTTAGGGCTTTTTTTTTTTTTTTTTTTAACATATAAAAACAACTGTCTCCTTTCTCTGGGCCTCCGAATACTTTTTCTTTTTTTTTTAAATGTGCAATTACAATTACTCCTAAAAATATACAGCATATATTCTCCTACTTCTTTTTCTCTTTTGTTGAACCTAAGATGAAGTGTCCTTGCAAGAAAAGGAAATGAGAGCCATGCATCCAGAAAAGGGATTCTTACTCCCCCAACCCTCTTTTGATGAACATTAGCCACGGTCATGGTCGTCCCATGGGGGGAGCCGGGCCCAGGGCCAATTGGCCGAAGCGGGGCCCCACCCCCATGCTGGAGGGGAGTGTGGCGGGCCGACCGGCCCGCTCCGCCCCCCAGGGAGCTGGCCCTGAGCCGGGAGGCCAAGGCTGCCGGCGGGGGGAGCCAGCTCCAGCCCAGATCCAGGCCCCAGCCCTGGAGGCCGCCTGTTGCAGGGGGGCAGAGGGAGCTAGCTCCAGCCCCAGAGGCTGAGGCTGCCTGTGGGTGGGAGCTGGGCCCAGGCCAGGTGGCTGCTGGGAGCGGGACAGTGTGGGGCCCACGTACCCATGGGGCCCAGGGCGATCTCCCCGTTTGCTCCCTCCAGGGACGGCCTTGTCCACAGTGCCCCAGCTGTGATCTGTGGACCATTTGTAGTTTGTGAAGCATATCGTGGTGACCTACCGGCATATGGCTGGTCCCTTGAGTAAGCTATCTTGCTTGCTTGCAAATGCTAAATGGCATTAAAAGTAAGAACATTATATGGCTAGAGATTTGGGGTGCCTCCATTCTGAAGTTTTCAACTTGAGATACTTTAAAAGGCCTTGATCTATGCAAGGTGGGTGCTCAGCACCTCTGAAAATCAGCCCTTCTTAAAGTGTCTCAAGTGAGTCTTTCAAAACTGAAGGCATCCAAAATAATAATGTTTTTTGAAAAGGTCTTGGCCTATCTCCTTTCCTCATATAAGTGGTCCATGGAAGCAACTGGTCAGTCAATGTGGTTATGAATGGCTGGAGGAGGTATCCCTGACAATTTCTCTAGTAAGACATGCGTTGCTCAATGAAAAAGTTTGAGAATCCCTTGAAACACATGATGGCCACTTCTAACCAAGTGAAGAAGCAATGTTTCAACCCTTTCCACAAAACCTTTTTTTTTTCTTTTCACTTGAATTTAGTGTTGGCAGATTTGACTGCATCAGAGAGTAAGATCTCATGTAGTTTTGTTAATTCAAGCTTACCCTAATTGTCCTATCAATGTTCCTCAACCCAAAGATGGAGGAATCAACTCTAAGGCCAAGAGGATTGTTCATCCTCCACACAGGGCCAGCCCAAGAGTTTTTGGCCCACTAGGCAAACTATGATTTTGGCAACCCAGCCCCTACATGTTATAAGAGATAACATATATAAAAAAAATTCTCTTCCATCTAATTTGGTGCTCCTTAAAGCCTGATGCCCAAGGTGACTGCCTAGTTCACCTATATGGTTGGGCTGGCCCTGCCTTCACGTCTATGATTCTGATTAGTGCAAATTGTGATGTTGTTACCCGTCATCCACTGTTCTTCTTCGAGTGATTGCTCATGTCGATTCCACTTTAGGTGCATGCGCACGCCATGTGCACAAGCCACCAGAAACTTTTCCCCCAGTGTTCCCGAGGGCCGTCAGTGGAGCCCCCTAGAGTCACACCTCCATGGCGCATTATAAAGGGCCCTGATGACCCTCCCCTCCCAGTTCCTTCTTATCGCCCGTAGTGGCTGCTGGAATGTCTCTCTTGCGCTCCGCAAGAGCTTCCCAGTTTTTGGTTTCCTCAAATAATCTTGTTAATATAGTTAATTTAGATTAGTGTTGTTCATAGTTAGTCAGTTTAGGAATGTCCCCCCGCTAACGAGGGGATCCACTCCCTGGAGTGGAACTAGGGCATGCCCAGCTTTAAGTCATGTGGCATGTGCAAGAAGCCGATGCCCCTGGACGGTCCACACTCCTCTTGCCTCAAGTGCCTCAGCGAAGCCCACCTAGGAGAGCAGGCTGGACCTGTTTGGGCGCAAGATCTATGCAACGGGGGGGCTGCAACTTAGGATCGCAAACCAGCAGGCGATCCTAAGTAGATACGCCTTCAACACCTGGGCCTCCCTAGACAAATTCCAGGACAAATTAGACCAATCAACGAGAACTAAGCTTTCTGCGATGGTCAAGGAGGGCAAGGTGGTGTCCAAGGTCCTCCTCCAATCCACCCTGGATGCCGCGAATGCAGCAGCCCGCTCCATCACCTCCAGGGTGGCTATGAGACGGTGCTCGTGGCTCCAGGCATCAGGTCTGCCCCAGGAGGTCCAAAACACCATTCAGGACCTCCCTTTCGAGGGCCCAGACGTATTCTCGGTGCAAACGGACTCAAAACTTCAGAGCCTGAAGGACTCAAGAGCGATTTTGAAGTCACTGGGCCTGCATACTCCCGCTCCCCAGCGTAAACGTTTTAAACCCCAGCCCCCACCGAGGGCTTATAATCAGAGGCAGGATTTCAGCCACAGGAGGGTCCAAAACAACAGGAGGAGTAGAAGCGCATCAGGCTTGGGCCAAGGTCGCTCTTGTCACCCACCTTCGCAAAAGAAAGGTTTTGAGGGTGCGCCCGAGGTTGGTGTCCCCCTCTCAGACCCGGATCCCTCCCTCCCTATGTTCTACAACCGGTTATCCCATTTCTCCCATGCATGGGAACCCATCACTTTGGACCAGTGGGTCCTCCGCACTATAAAACAGGGCTACTCCCTACAGTTCTCTTCTGTGCCCCCTTCCCACCCCCCATCCCATACCTAGTCCCTTTTCAGGGACCCATCTCACATACATGTGCTCCGCCAGGAGGTCTGCCAACTGATGGAAGCGGGAGCAGTAGAGAAGGTCCCCATGCCATCTAAAAAGGAGAGGCTTCTACTCGAGGTACTTCCTCATACCGAAGGCAAAGGGTGGACTCCGCCCCATCCTTGACCTGAGATGCCTCAACAGACACTTGAGGAAGCTCAAGTTCAAAATGGTCTCCCTAGCTGCCATCATTCCCTCCCTGGATCTGGGAGATTGGTACGCTGCTCTCGATATGAAAGACGCGGACTTTCACGTAAGCATAGTGCCACGCCACAGACGGTTCCTCAGATTCATAGCAGACGGAACCCACCTACAGTTCACAGTGCTACCCTTTGGTCTCTCGGCAGCACCAAGGGTCTTTACCAATTGCCTGTTGGTAGTAGCGGCATTCCTCAGATGTCAAGGTATCCAGGTATTTCTGTACCTCGACGATTGGCTAGTGAAGGCCCCGACCAGAGATCACGTAAAAAAGCACCTTTGGGTGATCCAGCACACCTTCAATGACCTAGGTCTGATGATAAACACCCAGAAGTCCATTCTCTCTCCCACTCAGAGGATAGATTTAATAGGGGCTACCCTGGACTCAAATCAAACTAGGGCATCACTTCCAAGGAATCACTTCGAGACGATCAACAGCTCACTAAGGGAGCTAAGAGAACACCCGACATGTACGGCGTGTACAGTACTAAGGCTCTTGGGCCTGTTTGCCGCCTGCACATCTGTCATAAGGTACGCGAGACTGAGAATGAGGCCCGTACAGTCCTGGATGGCCACAGCTTACTGCCCAGCCGGGACAGCATGGACAAGATAGTGACAATTCCCCTGTCCGTCCTCGAAACCTTGAACTGCTGGAACAACGCCGAGTGGGCGTGTGCGGGCGTCCCCTTCCAGCCCCCTCAACCGTCAGTCTGTCTCATCACAGACACATCAAACATTGGGTGGGGGGTGCATCATGGGGACCTCAGAACCCAAGGTCTGTGGAGCCAGCGGGATCTCCTGGCTCACATCAACATCCGTGAGCTCAGAGCGGTGCACCTAGCATGTAAAGACTTCTGCCCGCAGCTACAGAACAGGGTAGTGTCGGTCCGCACGGACAACATAGCCACAATGTTTTACATAAACAGATAAGGTGGGACACGCTCCTCTCACCTGTGCAAGGAAGCACTGAATCTTTGGGGCTTTTGCATCTCCCATTCAATCCATCTGATAGCGGTGTATGTGCCAGGCCAGCAGAATACCCTAGCGGACTCCCTCAGCAGATCCTTCCTGAGACACGAGTGCTCCCTACGGGAGGATGTTCTGCATGGCATCTTCCAGCAGTGGGGCACTCCCCAAGTGGACCTGTTTGCATCGGAGAAAAACAAGAAGTGCGAGAAGTTTTGTTTGTTCCAAGGGCAGAGCCCAGGATTGATCTCAGACGCATTCCTCATGTCCTGGGGGGTCAACTCCTTTATGCGTTTCCTCCTACCCCGCTAGTCCACAAGGTCCTTATGAAGATCAAACAGGACCAAGCGGCAGTAATTCTCTTAGCCCCAGCTTGGGCCAGGCAGCACTGGTTCCCCACGCTCCCCGACCTCTCGACCTGCGATCCCATAACACTCCCCAGCTCACTGGACGTCCTCTCCCAAAACAAAGGCAAGCTGAGGCACCTGGATGTGAAAGCACTACACCTCACAGCTTGGAACCTCCATGGCTGAATACAGTGGAGCTGCAGTGCTCACAACAGGTCAAAGACATTCTACTCAGCAGCAGAAAGCCCTCGACGAGGCTAAGCTACCAAGCTAAGTGGAAGCGTTTCTCCTCATGGCTGGCAGACAAGGACGTGGACCCCCCTCGGGCCCCCATTCCCTTAGTCCTGGACTACCTGCTAGCCCTCAAGCAACAGGGTCTGGCGAGCTCATCCATCCGGGTCCACTTGGCAGCAATCTCGGCCTTCCACAAAGAGGAGGCAGAACACTCGGTTTTCTCGAACCCGCTAGTTAAGAGATTCCTAAAGGGCCTCGATAGGGTCTTCCCCCCAGTCTGCTCCCCAGTAGCCCAGTGGGATCTAAACCTTGTTCTTGCAAGGCTCACAGGCCCCCCATTCGAGCCCCTGGGGTCTTGCTCACTAACCTACTTGTCTTGGAAAGTGGCCTTTCTCGTGGCCATTTCCTCAGCTAGAAGGGTTTCAGAGATCAGAGCGCTAACAGCAGACCCGACCTACACCATAATTTTTAAAGACAAGGTGCGCCTCCGTCCACGCCCAGCCTTTCTCCCCAAGGTCGTATCAAATTTCCATGTAAACCAGGACATCTACTTGCCAGTGCTGTGCCCGAAGCCACACACAACTGACAGGCAACGCAAGCTACATACACTGGACGTGCGTCGTGCCTTGGCCTTTTACATAGAAAGGATTACGCCCTTTAGGAAGTCCCCCCAGCTCTTCCTTCCAGTGCATTTCTTCCTGGATCACAGACTGCATCAGGGAGTGCTACAGCTTGACAGGCAAGCCGGCACCAAAGATTATGGCCCACTCAACAAGGGCTCAAGCCTCTTCTGCTGCTTACCTAGCATCAGTTCCGATCCAAGACATTTGCAAAGCGGCTACCTGGTCATTGGTGCACACCTTTGCCTCGCACTACGCCATCGTAGCTCAAACCAGAGGGGACGCTGCACTCCGCAGAGCGGCCCTCCAGGCGGCGAATATTTGAGGTCCGACCACTCCTCCTCAGGTAAGGCTAAGGGAGTCACCTAATGTGGAATGACATGAGCAATCACTCGAAAAAGAAGAAAAGGTTTCTTACCTGTAACTAATCTTCTTTGAGATGTGTTGCTCATGTCCATTCCACACCCGCCCTCCTGCCCCTCTGTTGGACTCCGGCAAGAAGGAACTGGGACGGGAGGGTCATCAGGGCACTTTATAGTGCGCCATGGAGGCACAACTCTAGGGGGCGCTCTACTGATGGCCCTGAGGGACACTGGGGGAAAAGTTTCCGGTGGCTCGTGCACACGGAGCTCACACACTTAAAGTGGAATGGACATGAGTAACACATCTCGAAGAAAACTAGTTACAGGTAAGAATCCTTTTCTTCAGTAACAGAGACCACCAAACTCATTATATATATAAATCACTGAACAACCATCATGGGAGGATTACTTTTAGATGTACTTACCTGGGTTAGATTGAAACAAGCACTCTAGATGTGAAAAGATTTCCCCTCCCATTACCAATCCCCTGAGCCATCCTGCTCCTCTGGAAAGCACTGTTATTCTAAAATAGAGGCATAATGTAGCTTGTGAATCAAATCAATTCTCAGTCTAACAGGTCTGATAACAAAGCCTAGCAGAACCCTGGAAAAAAACCCTGGTGCTTTCATTCCATAAATCCTGTACATTTGTTTGACATGTGCCATTAGAAATAGTAAAATGCTACAAAAATCTATGGCTCCAGTGCTTTGTACCCAGAGCTCTCTACAGCATATGATCCAATTGCTTCTTAAATACTGACCTTCTGGTACATTCCTAAGGAAGAATAAAATCTGGGGTTTGGGTTTAAATATTAGAATAACATAGCAAGACACATAATCAGCTTCATTGCTGGGCTTAGCAGCAAGGGACCTCTACAGCTTATGCACATTTTTTTTTCTCTGAGAAGTGGCCAACATAGTGTATGATCTGATCCAGTATCTTTCACAGGAGGGTTAAGTCAAGAGTATTTGCTGAACATGCAGGGACAAGACCACTCTCTCTCTCTCTCTCTGGCTGTAAAAAGGTAGATCTGATATGTGCATTTGTATTGTGTGATACATTGCTCTCAAGCTTGAAAATTCACTCGCAAGCAGACTTTTGGGTTTTTCTTAAAGGTAAACAAGCATGGACAGGAGCCACATTCCCAATTTGATCCATTATGAACATCTTACACTCAGGGTTAAAGTTAGCCGCAACATTTTGGCAAGAGGTTTTTAATTTTTTTTAGTTTGTGTGTAAAAGAACAATGGAGTTTGTTTTATCTCTTTTCTTGGGTTGGAAAAGCCTTTGCATATTGGATAATACATACCCTCTGATGCTTATCTATTGCCTTTGAGATTCCACACACACACCCCTCTTCTTTTTTGTTTTTGAGTCAAATCTTTCTAGCTTCCTAGCTCGCTCATTCTCTCTCTCTCTCTCTCTCTTTCTAACAGATCCCAGAGCATTGCTGATAGTCCATTAAGAGATTTTTAGGTCTAGCGGTTTCTCTGCTGGCTCTTAGCCAGCTGCAGTTCTCACAGCTCATGAGTATCAGAATCTCTCTGGGTAGAAGAGGCCCCCAAAAAAGTATTGTCCCTCCCCTTTCCCTGGGAAGCCCTGCATTCCATAAAATTTGAAGACAGAAGCCACGCCAGCAAAGGTTGTCATATATACTGAGTCACCCCATAATTTAATACGAAGACAGAAGGCCTTTTGGATGCCGAGGGTGGGGGGAATTCACCAGATGTAATACAACTGAAGAAAAGGTATGTTTTCAGTTGTTGATCTGAACTGGGGTTTGGGACAGCTCTTTTCTGCAGAGTTACCTCATCTATAATGGGACCAGGAGCAGAGAAATTTCCTAGAGGAGAGGTCAGTACAAGGAAAGGAAATCACTATACAGTTTTCTTTCTTATCACTTTGATAACTTAAAAATACACTGAAGAGACATGTTTGGACACAGTTGTTCACACTTTCAAACAAAGAGCTTCTACCTCTCCCCACTGTCAGTGTATGGCTGTAAAAAATGACTGCACTCTTTGTTTGGCAACAACAATCCCAGATTCTTCTCTGGAAACAAGTTGGGTCAGGCTTGTAAGTATGCACAGAATAAAACAAAAAAAGAGTTCCCTGGTCTGATAAATAACTCAGTATTGAAGAATGCTTTGCCAGTGCTTCTGTTATATAAGAAGCTGAGCCGATATCCAGCTATTTCATATTTGTTTGGACAAGAGGCATACTGTGAAAACATGACTGTACTACAGTAGTTGTTTCGTCACTGATACCTGAAGAGATGATCTGCTAACGGATATGCAGTAACAAGCATTTCGCATGTGATATTTTATTAGGCTTGTACTAAACAATGCGGAGACATTAACAGCTAAATTCTGCATTCAGCTGATTTCATTTGGGTTGCAACCATGAACATAACAGCAAAGTTTATCTCTAAGTGTATGTCTTTACTGTGGAGAAAAAAAGGGCATTCTTTACTTGCATTGGCTAGCTTACAGTTAAAATAGCTGTGAAGACATGGCGACTCAGCTGTTAACTCAGGTTAGAAACTTTTGTTAAATCCCAGGTTCTTCTACTGGCTATGATTTGAACTGCCAACCTGAATTGAAAGCTGAGTTGGTTGGGGGGGTTGCAATGAAGACATACCCTAAGGCAGTAGTTCTCAATCTTTTGCGAGTTGCCACATACTTGGCAGCATGTTGTGACCCTCCAGGACACACCAGACCACTCCCTCTCCCCCCAGGCTGAATCCAGTCATCTCCCTGGCTCTCCGCAACACACTGACCGCTGTGTGGTGACCCAGCAATGTGTCCTGACACAGTGGTTGAGAACTGCTGCCTTAAGGGCATGTCTGTACTGCAGTTAAACACAGGCCAGCTGATCTGGGTTCGGGCTGCAGGGTTGTAAAATTGCAGTATTGATGTTTGGGTTCAGGCTGGAGCCTAAACTTTGGGACCCGGCAAACGGGGAGGGTCTCAGAGCTCAACCACAGTTTTACACCCCTGTACTCTGAGCCCCTGTCAGCCTGAGTCGCCTGATGCAGGCCTGTCTCAGGTATTTAGTTGAGGTATAGACATACCCTAAGTGTCTGGAACTTGTCACAGAATCTCTCCATTGGTGTGCTTAAACAAAGAAACTTAAATTCCTTCCATACACAGAGCCGTCCTTGGGGGGGGTGAACGGGGTGATCGCCCTGGGCCCTGCAGTTATGTGGGCCTCATGCTGTCCCACTCCCAGCAGGGCAGTGCGGGGCCCGCGCTGCGACTCCCCCCCATGGCTGCGCTTCGCCCTGCCCCCACTACCTTTGGCGGTGAGCTGAAGGTGGGGGGGTGGGGGGGGGGAGGCAGCAGCCTCCGGTCCCACTCCCTGGCTGGGGCATTGGTGGCAGCAGTCTGGCGTCCCAGCTGGGGCTGGCTCCTTGGGAGCTGGCCCCGGCCGAGGCTGCACCACCACTGGGAGCCAGCCCAGGCCAGCTCCCGCCCCTAGACCTGCTGCTCCACCCCAGGGCAGGGAAGGCCAGCCTAGAGTCTGGCCAAAGCGCGGCCGGGCGGGGGTCTCCTGGAGTCCCCACCCCAGCTGTGGCTGGCTCCCAGAAGGCCAGCTCCCGGGGGCAGCCTCGGGGCCACGGCCAGGGCCGGCTCCCGCTGGTGGTGGGGCCTCAGCTTGCCGGGTTCCTGGGGGCGGAGCAGGCAGACCCGGCCCACCCTTCCCCCCTCCAGCGTGGGGTGGGGTGGGTCTCCCAGGCCAATTGGCCCTGGGCCCCGCTTCCCCCTAGGGTCAGCCCTGTCCATACATTCCTGGACAATTAATTAATCTATAATTGTATCATGGTAAAGGGATTTGATGCGACAGAACTAAGAAATTCCAATGGCTGTAAATAAACAGATGCTAAATTTGTCTAGTACTACATTGTCTAGTGTCAGCCTGCACAGGACTGGGAGTCTGTCCAGCTAATGTTGTATTTCCCTCACTCATGCCGTGTGTGACTCTGGCTAAATCATTAAACTTTGTAATGCTTCAGTTAGCCCTGCAGACTAGAAATAATAATCCCTATCTCACACTCTCATGAGTAGATTACCCAGTTTTTGGAGCAGGGACCACGTTTTTGGTCTGTGTTTGTACAGCACATAGGACCAATTCAGGCCTGTGATTGGGGGCTTCACTCTTCGATGTTGATAGCTGTCTAGATAAGGCAGGGGCTTTAGGGCCAGCAGTCCATGGCCCCAGCCTAAAGGAGGGCCCTGTGGCTCCCAAAAAATACAGCCCAGTTGGCCTGAGTGGCAGCCCCAGCCTGTGTCCCCCCAAACAGCACAGTCCCCCAGCAGTGTGGCTCATGACCTCCTGCAACTGTACCCACTTGTGGGCCCCCACCTCCCAACAGCATGTTCCTCCCCTCCCCTTCAGCAGCACAGCCCATGGTCTCCTTTCGCAGCTGTGCCGGCCAGGCAACTCAGGCCAGGGCTCTCCTGACCCCCTCCACAGCACAGGCTGGAGCCCCTGGCCCCACACCCCTGTGAGGTGCTCACAAGGGTGAGCAGCCCTGGGACCCACCCCAGGCCTTAATCCAGCCCTACCTATACTCCTAAATTCCTTGCATGGTTTTGAAAATCTCCCCCTAAGTGATTAGCCCAAGGTCCCACTGAAGTCTATGTCATAGTCAGGAACTGAACTCTAATCCTCTGAGCCCTAATTCAGTATTTTATCCACAAGAGCTTCATATTTGTAAAGCAGTTTTCAGAATTTTGAATGGAATATGCACTAAAGCCAGATCCTGCAATAACTTTTGCATGTAGTTAATTTTAGGGACTATGAGACGTCCCACTGAAGTCAGTGGGGACATCTCATAGTGTGTAAAGTTAAGCATATTGGTAAGTTGTTGCTAGATGGGGGTCCTAAATGTGCAAAATAATATAGGAATGGCTCAGTCAGTTGAAATATTAGCCTATCTTGAGCTAGAAACCTTTTAGAGGTTTGAAAAAAAAATGTCAGTTTTTTCATTTTTCTTTTTTTTTTCTATTAACTTCTATATATGCTTCTGTTTCTAACTAGAATCTAGAAGTACAGAAATGCCATAAGAAAGCCAGACTTGTTGATATATTCAGACTAATTTTAGAGGCTCAAGAGGTTCAGATGAGCTACAGATAAGAATCCAACTGTTTGGTTGCTTATTGACCCTAACTTCCAAACCTTTTGAAGTTCACAAGCTGAAACAGTCAATTACAAAACTAAATGCTTAAGAAAAACCCCAAAACCACATTCCCAGCTTGGCTGATCACATAGAATATTTCAAAGTTCTGAAGAGATGAGAGGATTGAGCCGAATATGGTAATTAGGGCTGCATGGGAAGCTAACAATTTTGGTATCCCATCTTTTCACATATGAAAATTTAAACGTCTCACAATTTTTGGAAATTTTATCCAGGGCTAAGTTTTGTCATTTTTGCCAATCAGCATTTTATGGCAAAAGGGGCAAAATTCTGTTGTTTGCTTAAAAATGGCTAACTCCTACACATTTGTCAAAAATTAAATTCTCTTCTTTTGCACTGGAAAAAGACATTGCACAAAGAAATGGAAAACTGAAAGTGTGTTGCTTTTTGCTGATTTTTGGCTGGATATGAGAATTTTTTCTCACAGTCCTCATTGTAAATCTGCTGTAAGGGAGGAGTTTACAGTGTATTGTAAACAGCAAGTTCAAATCAAGGCTAACCCAGTGCTCTGAGTCCAGCCAAAGCCACAGGGTGCTAGAAACGCCAGTCTATTGCAATATTGGAAACAAATTATTCTGCACAACGAGGGGATGAGTAAGTTGGAAGGTCTATATTTTCACATTATACTCCTCTCTGAATTCATTTTCTCTGAGCTACAAAATGGTGTTAGGTACAAAAAAGTTTGTTTCTTTATTTCAGTCACAGAACACACTATTTTTGTAGTACCTTCAGTTCATTTTTTTTTTGCAATATTCTGGATTGGTTTTTTTTTCATAAACCAAGTAAAAGCCAGGTTCTAAAATTTTCTCTGTACATTTTAGGTCTCTTTTCTCTGCAAAAAAGGATTCAAAATTTGATATATATTCTAGCTTACTTTTGGCAACGCATCATGATTAGCCCAGAAGTGTGTCTTGTTCTTTTAGCTTCCCAAATATAATTTTCTCAAATAAAGTTCTGAAATACTTGTTACATGCGTTCTTCTTTTGTCTTACCATTAAGAGCTTGATCCTGCAGTCCACATATGCACATGCTGTAACTCTGAATGAATCTGTAGGCATTTGTAGAACAAACAAGGAGTCCTGTGGCACTTTTAAAGACTAACAAATTTATTTATTGCATGAGCTTTTGTGGGAGAAAATCCCACTTCATCAGACGCTTTGAAGATGGGAAACTTACCCAATGGGAGGAAAATAAATGCAGGGAAGTGTAAGCCATAGGATCAAGTCAGACTGTTACAGAAAATCAATCCAGTAGTTTAGATTCAAACACTGGGGAGCAGCATATAGAGGAAGGTGCGATCAAATCACCTGTTATAATGGGAAAAAAAATCCGTAGTCCCTGTTTAACCCTGAGGCAATGGAGTCAAAGTTACATATGAATTCCAGTTCCGCAGTTTCTCTTTGAAGCTGCTATTTATTATTAATTTGTTAGTCTTTAAAGTGCCACAGGACTCCTTGTTTGTTTTGCTGAACTAGACTAACACGGCTACCCCTTTGGAACATATAGGCCTTTGTATATGCTAAGGGCTACAGGCAGTAAATGGAGATTCCTGTGTACAGAATTTCCTGTACAGAAAATCAAAAATTTGCCTTATCTGTGTTATGGTCATATGGATAAAAAATAAAATCTGGATTGTTCTTCTTTTCAAGTGGTAAATGTAGAGTATTCAGTCATAGCAAAATACTAATGACAAGGTCAAGGAATACTAAGGGTAACAGTTTTGTAACCTACAGCACCCTTCCTAGCTTAGATTAAAAAGACTTTATTGTCATATGATTGACTGTTCGTTAGTTTCTGTCTTGGTCAGTGAAGGAGCTCCCTGCATCCGCAGTATTACAATGGCAGGGCTCCACGGCAGTATTTGGCCATCAGTCTATTCACTAAATGTTTCATTCAGAAATCCTCCTGAGCTTTGCAATATGGTTCAAATAAATTATTAGTTGGCTTTGAGTGCTGGCTGTAAATGTTTGGGCCTTTATTTTAGTACAAAAACAGCCATGGGAACTATTGCAAGGAAAATATTAGCAACAAATTGTTTATGATGCAAATCTACTATTTGTTTTGTTTTCAACCAGAAACTTTTGTGGAAAAATTCAGACATTAGTGTCGGAAGGAATTGCATAATTGTCAAGGGTAAAGAATTACCTAGTCTAGAACCTGGGACTTAACCAGTAATATATAGATACCTAAGACTAGAGAGGGAGATGCAGGGTCAGGGGACAGATGCAGGAGGAGCTTACTGCATCAGCCAAGTGGAAGGTCTGTTAAGGAGATAGAAGTCTTACTACGGGGAGGTTTGGGGAAGACTGGACAGCAAATCCTGGGAAGAGTATTCTACAGTGCAGTAAAAGACCCGTGGCATGGCCACAGTTGAGAGGCTGCAAAATTGCAATGTTGATGCTTGGGCTGGAGCCCAAGCTCTGAGACCCTGCAAATGAGATGGATTTCAGAGCCTGGTCTCCGTCCTAGGCCAAAATATCTATCCTGCTATTTTCAGTCCCATAGCCTGAGCCCTGTGCACTCAAATCAGCTGATCCATGCTCTGAAACTTGGTGCTGCGGGTTCTTTATCACAGTCCAGAGTCTGTGAAAGAGTGCATGAAAAGAATTGTGTTGAGTTGAACTGATACTGAACTGTTTTGTTAAATTGTGAAAACATTGAAAAAAGGGGTTTAAATTTGACCACTTTGGGGAGTTTTGTTCAATGCACTGACCAATATTTTGACCTACCAGCTTATATAGATTAATTGCCTTACTCCACCTGGCAACCAATCCACAGAGCATTGTTAACAGTCACTTCTTCTAGAAGGTTGCTGCAATCCTTGCCATGCTGATGTGAGGGGAAGAATGTGTGACAGGGTCAGACTGGAGGGTTTCTGGAGAGTCCTAGAAAACCAATATATTAGCCCCAGGCTCAGCAAGTCCCTTTTCCCCTTGTAGCTGAGCAATGCTTACTTCAGGCTAATTGGCACATCTGGAGCTAATCAAGGCCCCGCCCAGAACTTGTTAAAAAGCCCTCCCTCCAGATAAGGTGTAGCTGGAGTGTGAGAGTGAGGAGAGCTATGGGAGTGTGTGAGAGGAGGCAAGGTGTGATTGGAAGGCATACAGATCTGGGGAGGGAGCAGAACTCTGGTCAGGAAGAGCCCCACAGGTACAAAGACTGGTGGAAGAAAAAAAACCCTGTCTGAAAGAAGGCAAAGGTCCTTTCCCAGGCCTGGAGGTTTGAGGAAAACAGACCCGCCGCTAGAGGGAAGCGTGGAACCCACCCAGGTAGAGGAGGAACTTTGTCACAAATAGCAATGACCACTACACGGAGAAGAGTAATGGAGATCCACGGAATAAAAAAGTGATACTAAGCCTTTTTTGAATACATAGGAAGGATGCAAAACGTTTACACATTTTGGGAAATTAAGACATATAACTCACCACCAGTTCTGCTCCACTGGTATAGAGAGACCATGAGTCTTTTAACCACAGCTCCAAGTATGGTTTGACAACAGGGTGGTAAAAATGCCCGAAACACCAATGTTGCTACCCACTGGTGACGGCACACTGATAGAGAATTGCAGCTCCAATGCTTACCATTGTAAATCCACCATTGGCCTTTCCAAAGCTACCTGTGAGGCATGACAATGCCTTGTGAGTTTGGAAGTATTGGGAGCCTCTAGCAACAATGGAGGACAAATTAAAGATGGACCCAAACTAAACAGGAATCTCCCTAGACTTCAGTATGTTTCAGATCAGGGTCTAAATCAGCAGCTTCACTTCATAGATTAGGCCTTTTGGGACAGTGGGATCAAATGGGAACCCTCAATGCAAAGGCTTGTGAATGTTGGGGAAAATGCAGTTTAGGTCTTCATGCTGATCCTAACTCTGTGACTTGAAGTTATATCTGTCACCAGCATGAGACTGGACTTTTTAGCTGTATCAGCACTCTAAAAAAGTATTAAATTATAAACAGACATATAAAACACATTGTAATCTGTGGGGGCACCAGTGGGAAGTAGATGCCTAACTCCCCATGAAAGTTGGTTCTCTTTGTGCTTCTGAAAATCTCCCTATGAAACTGTATTTTTTAATGTAACAAACATCAGGAAATAATGTTTCTTTAAACTAAAACTGACCTTTGCATGGTCTTGCTGGTCATGTGTTGGTATCACAAGGATGCAGTTTATGTATGAGACCCTTGCTGATGATGTTTGTTAAGCACTGAAGATCAGAGTTTCCCAGAATATGGTGTCCGTGAGGAACATATACTGTAAAAGGTTCATGGTTACCTTTGGGATGTCCACATCAGATGGTGGTGGGGATAAAGCAAGTTTGGCCTTTTTTTAAAGGATACCTTGGTAGAATCAGAATTTGCCACATCCCCTGCAAAGACAGTTAGGGATAAGTGTTCATTCATACTTCCTGCTCTACCTAACGAAGCTTGCCGTACAACTTGGGGGTGAACCTGCAGGACTTTTCTCTGCCCCTGTGTTTGCCTATGATCAGACCAATATAAGTGTATTGGTCTAAAGATTTTAAGGTGGGTCTTCAAGACTATCTTTTTATCTATCAAATCAAATATGGAAAACTTCCAGCCCTGATAGTTTGTTCACATTGATTTATATTTTCCAAGTATTTCCTTATTAAAGGGTCTGGAGAGATCCCCTTGAAAGAAAGAAAGAAAGAAAGAAAGAAAGAAAGAAAGAAAGAAAGAAA
>ML685792.1:11433877-11558460 GCA_007922175.1 Pelusios castaneus | reverse complement strand
AAAGAAAGAAAGAAAGAAAGAAAGAAAGAAAGAAAGAAAGAAAGAAAAATTTGACATTGATAGACTTACAATATCAAAGCCGAGCTCTGACCTAAGTTGCAGAATCTAAGGATTGGCCCCAAGAATAACTATGTTTTGTATAAAAAAGAGCACTTTTGGACCCCAGATCCTGTTCTCCTTTAAATCTATGACAAATCCTGCACTGACTTTAGTGATACAGAATCAGACCTCTTTCTAGTTAGGAATAGGAAGTGTTATCTATTCTAGATTATAACATCCTCAGGGCTAGTCCTTACGTCAGCCTGGCTATATCTCTCAGGGGTGGGAAAAATACAAGGCCCTGAGAGATGTAGCTATGCTGACCTAAGCCCTGGGAGGTGGATTTCCTGTGCTGATGAGTGAACTCCTCCTGTCTGTATGCAGGTAATGTCTACATTTTCAGTGCAGACCTACCCTCAGACAGCTGATTCAAAACACAGCATGCTTTGGGGGAGTCCCAGACAGGTCATGTTACTCCATTACCATGGTGAAATTCAGGGTAGAGAGGTACATTTCGCTGCCAAGGGATCATTCCTATTTTATTTCCAGTCACATTATTCACAGCTTCAGTAGTTACAATTCTGCACAGGGTGAAACAATCTCCTCTCCAGGGATTCCTGCTGGAAAGAGACAGCTAGACAAAATGACAGAAACAGGAAATTCTCAAGCTTTGTAAAAGATTTTAAAGCTGATAGCCCTGGTGGCAGGCATTTCTTCATAGGCCAATTCCCTCAGATAGTGATTCCCTAATGAGCAGACTTTTGTAACGTCAAAATCACATACAAGGTGCACTAATGTCATGACAGGAATAAGAAGTGATCGTTTTAGATTTTATGGGATGACTTTCTTTAAAAAAAACTACAAGATCCATTGTTGTTTAATTACACATAAACTACAGCTGGTTGAAAAACTTCTGACACAAGTATTTTCTATTGAAAAATGCTATTTTCTGAAATCAGGGTGTTTTGTAGAAATGTGTTGTTTTTCACAAACTTTCTGACAAATTTTCAGAACAACTTATATTCGGTGTCTCATTTCATTTCAATAACGTCAAAACATTTAATTTAGAATTTGTTGTTTTGTTTGATTTCATTTAGACTTTAATATTACAATACAATATTCTGACATTATTGAAAAAAATCAGCATTATCAAAATGAAATGTTTTGATAACATCATTTTAGATGCTTCTGAATCAAATTTTTCCACTTCATAGAATCTTTCATGATTTTGACATGATGAAAAGAAATTTCAAAATGTAGGATTTTCCTGCACATGGAAATTACATTTTCTAACCAGCTCTGGTAATAAACATAGTATTTTCTGAGGAGCTAACCAGCAGTGTGATACTGAAGACAGATGATCTCAGAAAATCATAGAATAGTAGGACTGGAAGAGAACTCCAAAGGTCATCTAGTCCAGTACCTGCCCTTCTGGCAGGACCAAGCCTTATCTCTGATAGATGTTTGTCTCACCTGATCTTAAAAATCTCCAATGGTGAAGGTCCCACAACCTCCCTAGGCAATTATTTCCAGTGCTTAACTACCTCGACAGGCAGGAACTTTTTTCTAATGTCCAACCTAGACTGTGATTGGTTGCAATTTAAGCTCACTTCTTCTTGTCCTAGCCTCAGTTATGGAGAACAATTTTTCTCCCTCCTCTTTGTGACAACCTTTTATCTACTAAAAAATTGTTCTCATATACCGTCTCAGTCTTCTCCAAACTGAACAAACCCATTTTTTTCAGTCTTCTATCTTATATCATGTTTTCTAGACCTTTAATCATTTCTCTTGCTCTTCTCTGGTCTTTTGAATTTGTACACATCTTTCCTGAAACGTGCCCAGAATTGGAAAAAATACTCTGGTTAAGGCCTAATCAGAATAAAGTAAGGTAGAAGAATTACTTCTTGTGTCTTGCTTAGAACATTCCTGCTAATACATCCCAGCACAATGTTTGCATTTTTTGCAGCAGTGTTACACTGTTGACTTATATTTAGCTTATGATTCACTATAGCACTCCTTCCTAGGCTATCATTTCCATAGCACTCCTTCCTAGACTGTCATTTCCCATGTTGTATGTGTGCACTGTTCGTTCCTTCTTAAGTGGAGTACTTTGAATTTGTCCTTTTTGAATTTCATCCTATTTACTTCAGACCATTTCTCCAGTTTGTCCAGATGATTTTCAATTTTAATCCTATCCTCTAAAGCACTTGCAATGCGTCCCAGTTTGGTATTGTCTGCAAACTTTATAAGTGTATTCTCTATGTCATTATCTAAATCTCTGATGAAGATATTGAACAGAACTGGACCCAGAACTAATGCCTGCAGGACACCACTCAATATGCCTCGCCAACTTAACTGTGAGCCACTGATGATTACTCTCTGGGAATACTTTTCCAACCAGTTATGCATCACTTTATAGTACCTACATCTAGGTTGTATCTCTAGTTTGTTTATGAAAAGGTCATGCAAGACAATATTAAAATCCTTACTATAGTCAAGATACACTACATCTACTGCTTCCCCCCATCCACAAGATGCATTACCATGTCAAAGAAAACTATTGAATTAATTTGATGTAATTTGTTCTTGACAAATCTCTGCTGAAACTGTTATTTATCACTTTATTATCTTCTAGGTGTTTGAAAATTGATTGTTTAATTATTTGCCCCATTATCTTTCTAGGTACTGAAGTTAAGCTGACTTGTCCATGATCCCCTGGGTTGCCCTTCTTTTATAGATTGGCACTATATTTAGCCTTTTCCAGTTCTCTAGAATCTCTCTTATCTTTCATGACTTTTTGAAGATAATTGCTAAATAATTCAATATCTCCTCAGTCAGCTCATTGAGTATTCTAGGATGTATTTTATCAGGCCCTGGTGACTGTAACTTTTAATTTGTCTAAGTCATTTTTAGCTTATTCTTTCCCTATTTTAGCCTCACATCCTACCTCATTTTCACTGTTATTTACTATGTTAGACATCCAACCACTACTAAGCTTTTCAGTGAAAACTGAAACAAAAAAGTCATTTAGCCCTTCTGCCATTTCCACATTTTCTGTTGTTGCTTTTCCCCTCATAGAGTAATGGACTTACCTTGTTCTTGGTCTTCCGCTTGCTTCTAATGTATTTGTAGAATGTTTTCTTGTTACCCTTTATGTCTCTAGCAAGCTTAATCTTGTTTTGTGCCTTTGCCTTACTAATTTTATTCCTACATACTTCTGTTACTTTTTATATTCATCCTGTATAATTTGACCTCGTGTCCCTTTTTGTAGGACTCTTTTTGAGGTTTCATATCATTGAAGATCCAGTTGAAATACATTATCTTCTACAGAAACATTGTTTGGCGATTTGTTATGTTTACTCACTTGATTGTTATTGAGTATTAAGAATGATTCAGAGCATTACCAGGTGCTTTTTGTTAATTATTGATAGTTTTCTATTCCCCAAATCTATTAATTCTGGATGCTGGTCTGATAGAAGTTTAAATATTCATGCTCTCAGTGGAGAGATTTTTTAAAAGGCAGCTTAATTTAGAAGATTGTCATTATTGAAAATGAAATGTTGTACCAATTATCATTAGTTACTATTTATTACTTGTTTTGAAGAGCATCTAGGAGCCACAGTCATGGAACAGGACCATTGTGCTAGTCAATGAATGTGCACAGAACAAAAGGCAGTCCCTGCCCCAAAGAGCTTATGATCTAACTATAAGACTAGTGACAACAGATGGAGCCAGACAGAAGCAATGAGACAGTAATGGTCAGCAGGATAGTCACAGGTCTCAGCACATCAACCCATGCATTGGCAAGTTTGTTGTGGGCATCAGAGCAAAGAGAGTTTCAAGGAGGACAAGGAGGTAGCTTTGTGAGTGTTTTTTTGGGAGCTTCTCATACACATGAGGGAGTGTTAGCATGGGGTGAATAACTAAGGTGCTTGTTTGAAATTTTACAAGTGGGCAACAAAGGCTGGCATCATGAGCCGATTGCCAGCCAGAGTCGACATCTTATTAGCATATGATACATGACAGGTAGGATGGAGATAGGCCAAGAAGGGCCTTGGAAGTGAAGAGGAGTAGTATGTGTTTGATGCCATTGAGGGAAGATAAGTGGAGGGATACGAAGTGACTTGGTTAAATGAGTAGCAGCCTTAAAAATGATGAAAGTGTTTTATCAGCATGCGCTTAGGATGTCCATTTAACTGACAAAGGGCTAAACCACCAATGTGTTTTGCAGGGTATCCCAAATGAGTGCCACTAAAGCTTTCTATCATGTCACGAGCTATTCAGCACGGCCACATATTTAACTGAAAAATTGATTTATTTTTTAAAACTCTATGAAAACTATTTAAAATACCTTTCCTCTACACACAAATGTCACCACTTTTAAAGTCAAACACCTTGATACCTTTTGGGCTAGTAGCAAGTACTGTGTCCCCTCCTATCCCAATGTAAAGCTGGGATTACTTCTCTGTCCAGTAACATGAAAAGCTCCCATTTCTAGTTCTGCAGGTTCCCAAGATATTGTACCTTAAACTAGTCACTACTCCAAAACTGAATATCACCCATCCTGCACATCAGATCAAGAGCACAATGGGAGAACGATGACATTACTGAAGCAAGGTGACTTAAAAAAACAAAGGGGCAAACACTGCAAGCAAGTTAGTGGTTTAAAATGTTAGGAGTAAAACTTGAAAACAGGGGTTAGTGGGTAGAATGCAAGTGAAGTGGCCCAAGGCATATTATAAATGCCGTTTTACAGTTTATTGCAGACCTATCGCTACCACTGTGGTGACATAACATGTTTGTGTGTACATGTGTATATAATGTGTTCACACACAGACAAAGAGAATTATGTTCTGTGTGTTTAGAGGAAATGTGTGTTCTCTTAATCCAAATTATGTAAAATGTAAAGGTATAAACAGAGTGACCCAGATTCTCTACCATATTTGGGTCACTTTTTTACACCACCAGTGCAAAGAAGCCCCAAAGCCAGTAGACGCAGCCATGAGAGTAACCTCATTGTAGGGGTGTCTCCGGGGTACAGAGATAGTGTAACAAACCCTGTGCCACTCTCTCGAAAGCCTGCATAGGGGACTTCCCAGCACTCCAACAATACCTGGCTGCCATAACAAACCTTTGAGGCTGCTGGTTTTTCACTCCCCCCCCCCAAGTAACACTATGTGCTCCTCAGTCTCAGCTGCCCCAGTATAATGCATGATCAGTGCGTGAAGTGTGAGTGTATGTAACTGAAAGTGTTAATCCAATGCACACTAAATTGCGGTCCCCTGACCCTTCATATTGTATAGTATATGTGTCTGTGTGCAAATGCATGGAGAGTATATGCATGTGTGTACATAGAACATGTGGGTGTGTGCACATTATAGGTAGCCCATATGGTGAAAGCTATAGTTAAGGTTGCCCAGCATGCCCTAGTATAAGACCCTATTTTCAGTTGCTTATAACTTTGTTTGGCCTGAAATTTTCCATGCTGGCTGTCTGCCTAAAGCTGAATTTTTTTTAGAAAGTTTCAGCTAAAATGTTTCAGCCATTTCTGAGAATGTGGTTAGAAGAAAATGTTTTGCTCCAGTTTAAAAAAAAAATTTTACAAGTTGTTTCATAAAGAAGCTTTATTGTCTCCATGCTTTAGGGAAGAGCCTTGAATTTTGATAGGGAGTCACCCTCATCAGAGATGTGCCCTTTCCTGTTCCCCTGAAAAAGTCCACATCTGATCAAATTGTAAGCTTCTGACAAATGCAGTTCTCATGTGCTCAATAAGAAAATCATTATGGTTGTAAGAATTCATTTAACGTAGGCAAAATGATCTATTTTTTCATAGCTTCATTCTCAGGAATGGCTGAGCCATTTTAGATGAAACTTAAACAAAAAGTTACCACCAGAGGCCTGGGGCAGACAACCAGAATGGAAAAGTTCAGCCTGAATAGGTAAAGCTTAGCAACGGTAAAAGCAATTGAAACAGGATCCTATAATGGGAATCATTGGGCAGCCTCAAGTGTAAGCAATGCTACCAGTTTCCCCTATAATAGGTACATGCTCATGTACAAACACACATGCACTTACACTTCATGCATTTGTAACCTACAGAGCACTGAATGATACAGCTGGGTGGGCAGAAGAGATAGATGGGAAGAGATGGGGTGAAAATTGACTTAATGTCTGATTATGAATTTCTTGTTTTTCTGTCTTTCCCAACTCCCTCTAACTTCTTCTGTACAGTTTAACTTTTTTTGTTGTTGTTAATTCTAACCACATTTCAGTTTGTTTGGAAGGGTATGACTGTTTTGTTTGGGATCCAGACTATTTCTGCCCAGAGCTAGAGACATTTTACACTGAAGTTTCCCAAATAATGAAGGACAGCTAAAGGGTGATGATGGACATGTCAGTTGTTTGGAGAAATGCATTATAAGATTACTTTTCAGTGTTGATTTTTTTTCTAATTATGACATAGTCCATTGTTGCTGTGGCTGTTTACAGCATGAGTTCTCATGAGAAATAGTGAAATCTAGATTTCATTCACCAAAAAGGAAGGGGGGAAAAAAGCAGAGCAAGAGGTTGGTTTTTTTTAAGTTTTATTTTTCTGAAACCTTGAACAGTGACCCACAAGCATCTATTTGTATACTAGCTTGAATGTTTTGGAAGAGCAATAGCCAGATTCTTCTCTTGCTGTGTTCTGGCTCTTTGTTTGTATATATCCTAAGGAAGAATTTGGCCCCCAAGTATTTCACTTATAACTGAAGTGTTTGCCAAGTGCATCTCTTACAGTAACTGACTGTAAGGTTAAAAGGGAAAGATTGTCTTGGCGGTTAAGGACACTGGATTTGGATGCAAGAGATATGAGTTCAGCTTTCAGTTCTGCTACAGATTTCCTCTGTGACTGTGGGCAAATGCTGTGTGCCTCAGTTCTTCATCTGTAAAATGGGTATTAAAATAGTACCTTTCGCACATCCCTTGTCTAGCTGATCTATTGTAAGTTTTATCAAGGCAGAGATGGTCTCTTAGCATGTCTGTGTTCAGTGTCTAGCACAACAGGGACCTGATCACAATTGCCCCCTTTAGCTCCTGTTGTAATACATAATATTTAACAGTAATGCACCAAATTGAAACACTAATAGATAACACTGAGCTATTGCAGATTCTTGAGCATAAGAGAAAACTGAACCCGAGATAGCTACTGTTGTTAAAAATAAAATCTAGTAGCTGAGCATGATGTTATGTAAACTAGGCTTGCAACTTTACTACAAACTTTGTTTTTATTTTACACATTTTTTCTGTTTTTACACAGTTCAGTCCATGATTAGCTCTAATTTAGAACTGGTTCACTGTAGTATCTACCCTGCTGCAAATAGACTTTAGAAATCTTAAAAAGAAGGCTTCTTTAATTAACTGAAAATCAGTATACACAGTCAACTTGATATGAAAAATAGTCCTAATTACAGTGGTATTCATAGCCTGCTGGAATGGTCGGTTGTTTTGGAAATTTTTTGTTTTCAAAGGAGCTTTGCCAAGAAACTGTTCTCTTAGGAAATGATAAATGGTGGTTTTGAGACTTGAGTGGCCTGTACTATATGTATGTATCTTAGTAACTGCTGACTCAGTCATAGATATTCTTGATGTCTGTCACATTCTGAAAATAGGCAATTTACAGTCCTAATTCACAAGTCCATTATTGTTCTGCAATTTGGGGTTTTTACACATGGTCTCAGGAGTGTTTATTTAAACACACTGCAAACAAATTTTGAAAATTCTACTTCAAATAACCTTACACTTATTAATTTTACAATACATTCTAAAGACCTTGTAATCTTCTATTTGAAACTAGAAGTTTAGAATGTATTCAGTCAGGTTTGTTTTGTTCTTTTACAGTATATTTATTATGAGCTATTATAAGAAATGAAATTTGCAATTTTAAATAAAAGAATGAAATAAAAATGTCATATTAAGTAGTTGTGCTTTTCTGTGCATTGCAGTTTTACGTATGGTATAAAAAAAATCACTATTGCTACTTGCACCCCTGAAGAAAGAATTGTTTAAAAAACATCAGTGTCAGCAACATGAAATTGTCATTACGATGGGGGCTATAGTATACCTTTGGAATGCACTGTTCTAGGAAATACTAAACGTGTGTCTGATTCTCAGGTTATCTTAATGAATTTAACTTCACTGTCATCGGTAGATTTGCTTCTGATTCAGTCCAGTGTAAAAGCAAATGGATCAGTCTCGTTGTGTGTTTAGGGTACATTGTTGGGAAGCTTATTTCATTTATGAGTAATGATAGGCTGTTTCTTGGCACTCCAGAAAGCAGGATACATTGAGCTAGGAGAGACTTTTTTCTAAGGCTGCCAAATTAATCTAATTGAGAAAAGTCATATAAATAGTATGAGAATTGTGTTTGCATATTTCTCATTAAAATTTTAAACCATCTGCTTATAAACTATAAATATTTCATAGGATTCAGAATAGATTAATAGATTTAGAGGTAATTTACCATAAAACATGTCATTTTTCACTAGGTCTTGATTGAAAGGTGTTAATAGCATTTCTAGGCCTACTGTGTCAATTTTTGTGATTCTGGGGATTTGAGTCCTGTAAGATTTTTAGCATTCACATTTTGGGTGGGTGGCTGAGAGCAGCTCCATCTGTCAGTCAATCTGCCTATCTAGCCCCTGCTTTCTGTTCACTTGGAGAAGTTATTCTCCACTTCCCATTCTAAGGGCTGTGTTGTATGGAGCTGCTGATGCAAGATGGCTCCTGCATTTCAGTAGAGGTCCCTGTTTGCATCATTTGTTAGTAACTCTGGACTCTTTCTAGGTTACAGGAATTCTGTATTTACTGCATTAAGGAAAACAAGTCTTTTGAGGTGTATTAAACTGTAGCAAGCATAAACCTGAAGTCACCTTTCAACCATAAACTTTGATCACTAACAAAGTGGTAGTGAGAAAAGCTGGTGGAATACAGGTATCTCTGAATCCCATTCACACTTTTTATGGTACATCTACAGTGGCAGCAAATCTCTGATCCCACGTAAACAGACTTGGGCTCGTGCTACAGCACTAAAAATAGTTGTGTAGACGTTACAACTCAAAATCTGACTCCCACTCTCTTCCCAGAGCTGAAGCTCTAGACCAAGCTTCAATATCTATGCAGCTATTTTTAGTGCACTAGAGCAAATCCCATGGGTCCGAGTCTGTCAACCAAGACTTGAAACTCCCTACCACAGATTGTGTAGCTGTACCCTTAGATGGTGGTTTTCACATGTAATACTATGGACCATGCTATCAATCTCCTCGGGACAGCAAAGTATTTTGAATGCCATTCTTTCCAGAATGTATTTCCTCGATGACTAGAAATGACTAGATGCATATGCAAATGACTAGATACCCCAATGCATCAATGACTAGAAATACGGTATGGGACTTTGATTTATTTGTCTAAACTGTGGAATCTTTCTTGTAAGTAGCTATCAGCTGGAGTCTGGGAGTACACAAACTGACATCCACATATGATGTGTGGGTAGCTCAAGCCCTCTATACTAGAAAGAGCAGGAGGAAAAAGTGAAGGAAGTTAAACATGGCTTATGAAGTAGTTGCAGAGTAATGGCTGAAGATAGATGCAAGCGATAGACAAGGAGAGGCCCAGCACTAACAATGGCCTGTTTAGCTAAGGCGTGTAGTGACGTTGCCTTCTATCACCTGAGAAGGGGAGAGGCTAATGGGGGAAACTGAAGGATGTTGCACTGTCTGGAGAGGACTTCAACTGTGGAATTCCATATAGGCAAAAGTCGTAAATGTGTTGTTATTTATTAATTCTTATAGTGCCTGGGAGCCTAAGTCATGGTGTCAGGGCTGACTTAGACATTAAGTACATGTGTAACCATACGTACATGAGTCACACCATGAGTGAAATGATGTCATTTGGCATTTTTCCCATATTTCTGAGCTTTGCTGGGCCAGGGCTTTACTGTACAGTGACATCCTATGAAGAAGATGGGCCACATAAAAGTGAAATGGATTATTTGAGTTTTAATCTGAGAAGAATGCGAAATTTTAGATTTTGACAATACCGTCTAATTACTCCTTTAGTCTTCACCCGCCATTTAGATTCCCTAGACAAAGTCTCAGCCTGCTCTGCAGTGGGATATTTCAGTCTTTTGACAGGCAGACTTTAGCCAGAGATACTTTGATATTTGGTCCATTGTTGCGTTTTCTTGGTTTGAGGTTTGGTTTATTTTTTTATTTTCTGTGGTTTTGGACTGACTGCTGTAGTAACATAATGATGTCTGTCCCCTGCGGTGTCTGATTTAAACCTTTGCCATGAGCAGTGACCTCAAGTTAGTGAAGTGCGTAATTTGTACAGGTGCTCACTGTACAAACAAAAGTACTTGCAGGCTGTGGGACTGCTGGCAAAGGTCAAGTTCAAGTCATTTTCTACACATGGAAAGCTTCTTTGTCCAGCTCTGATATACAAGCTTCTTGCAATAATGAAATTATCCATAGAATTGTAAATAGACTCTGGTTACAATACGCAAGGAGAGAAATCTTGTTTTGACCTCTTGAATTGTGTGCACAGGAAGTATAGGCTCAACTTTGATTGGCAGTTCATGGGCTGTTACTGGTCATTTAGCCTGCAGATGATCTAAAGCAGTCTGAAAAAGTAGGCAAGCGATATTAGCAAATTCTGTAACACACTGAAAATTAAGGACTGTTATTCAAAAGAAGAAACGGACACTGAAAGGGGAAGGCTGTATAGGGAAGTAATGCATCCCAAGTGGTGACACAGTTGAGAGGTCAAATGGGGTTCAAGATCCACCGTGTGTTTTCCCATATTGTTAGTTTTTCCTGAATACATATATCTTAATAATTCAAAGGGTCAGTGAGAGCGGAGGATACTGCAGAGGAAGTGTTCTGCACATTGCAGACCTGGACCCTCAAATGCAGAGAAGTCAAAGTTTTATCCACATGAATTCTAGCCTAACAAATGACACTTATTCACAGGCCATATCAATTATTCAAATGGAGAAAGGAACTACTATGATTTAAATGACTTTCTTTGTGTCAGCCTCTTCTACAACTTTAAGCTTACTACATTTTTAATACATGCATATAGGTGGAGAGGCAAAGATTAGAAGGGAAAAGAAATGATTAACTTCATAGTAATCCCCTTTCCCCATTTCAAGGAAAATATGTGAAGGAAAAATAAGAACTGACTGACACTCAGCCGGTTTTGTGATGTGATCCTATCTTACAAGCTAAGCATCAGCTTGGTTGTTTGGGTATATGACTGAGACACCTCCAGGAAGCACAGGATACCGCTTGCTCTAGAAAGTGGTGGTGTAGATTGAGTTAGTGATAGTTCTTCCTCCCCCATCCCACCCGCCATATCAGTAATGAACCAATGCCCAGCATGGAGCGAAGGGACACTGTGCTGATGAAGGTGCCATCTTTTGAATGAGATGAAAAATAGAGCAGAATTTTCTGCCTAGGCATATCTTTACACTTGACTTGCTAGCGTTGATGCTGCTTTCTATTTTTTTCAGTAGGATTTGACTTCCAATTTTTAAAGGGGGCCTTTTTGTCTCTAACAGCCTCTTTTACTCTGTTATTTAGCCATGGTAGAAATTTTTTTTAACTTGGTATATGTACACATTTACTTTGGGCCTCTAATACAGTGGTTTTTAAAAGTGTCCATGCAGCTTGCAGACATTTCACTCTTGTGAGTGTTCCTTTTAATTTCTGCTTAACTGGCTTCCTCATTTTTGTGTAGGTCCCCTTTTTGAAGTTCAGTGCTACTGTGGTTGCTCTTTTGTATTTTCTCCCTACAAGGATGTTAAATTTAATTATACCATGTTTCCTATTATCAAGCGATTCACCTCTATTCACCTCTGGGACCAGATCCTGTGTGTCATTTAGGACTAAATCAAGAATTTCCTCTCTCCTTGTGAGTTCCAGGACTAGCAGTTCCAAGAACCACTCATTAATGGTGTCTAAACATTTTATTTCTGAATCCCACCTGTGGTGACCTTTTCCAGTCAATACATGGGGATAGTTGAAATCCCCTGTTATTGGGTTCTCTGGTTTTTGTAGCCTTTCACAATCACCACCACCATCCTGGTCAGGTGGGTGGGTATGTTCCTATTGCTACACTCCTATTATTCAATCATGGGACTTCTATCCGTAGAAATTCTATGGTACCGTTTATACTTGTATATATTTATATTTTTTACTATATTTGACTCTATGCTTTCTTTCACATATAATGCCACTCCTCCACCAGCAGGACCTACTCTGTCATTCCTATATATTTTGTACCCTGGAATTACCATGTCACAAGCTTCTATAATGCCTATATCCAATCTGTTAGTCTTTAAAAGTGCCACAGGACTCTGTTTCTTATTTAACACCAGGCACTCATGTTCACCTATCATAGAATTTGTATACAAGCACGTCTAAAATTTGTCAATATTTAGTTATGTGATACAATTGAATGGGATCTCTTTTGTTTGACTGTTTCTCTTAAGTTCTTACGTGTACTTTATCAACTTCTGTCCTCTCTTCTTCTCTAAGATATAGAGTATCCTCTTTAATAAATCCTCCCCTAAGGGATGCCTCTCTCCAAGCTGTGTGTAGACCTTCCTTGCAGACATTTTATCACAGATAAATTTCACCTCTGAACTTTATGCAGGTCCCTAATTTTTTTTAAAAAATGTGTCTTGGGAATTCTATGTGGTTTCCTTTAGTTGCACTGAGATTTCTCACTACAGTTTCTTGTCCTGCTGCATCTGTTTGTTTGGAAAGGGGAATGCAGTGGCAAAAAACAGAGGCAGCCTCTTTCCCAAGGAACTAACTTGTACATAAAATGTGTGAGTTCAAAAGGAGCGCATGCCTGTTACTTTTTCAGGGAGATTGCTAACCTTACTATGCCACCAGCTCATAAATGACATCTTCCTTGTCATAATATTTATCAAAGTATTTCTGGTCCAATTATGTTGCTGAGCTTGCGATGCAAAAATTTCTCTTGAAAGAACCTCTTTAAAAAATTTTCTTTTGAAAACAAATCCATGACCACATCAAACACAGATTCCAGGTTGCTGTTAGTTTAATCACCAATGGCCCTCAGGGAATCTCAAGCAGTTATTCTAATTGCTCTCTCTCTCCCTCTCTCTCCCTCTCTGTCTCTCTCTGTCTCTCTCTCTCTCTCTCTCTCTCTCTCGCTCTCGATTGCTCATAAGTCATCTTATGGTTATTCATTTTGTGTGCTGATTTAGGGTATAAAAGAGCTTTTGTCTTTTTCACCCATTCAATTTCTATCCAATTGCAAATAAGGATGCTAAAAATGAACTGTCTGAGTGAATGTCTTTTTGCAAAACTAACTCAAGTTATCCTTGATGTTTTATGCTAAAAGTCAATGGTCTTTTTTTCTGCAGTTATCTAATGATTATACTCTGCACTCCTAGAGCACCTTCCACACAGGACCTCTGGCACCGTAGAAACATTTCATGAATTTATCCTCACAGCCCTTTTCCTCCAACTATGGGGTCAGGATTCCACAATGGGAGACTACAGGAGATCCAGTCTCCTCCATCTCATCCTCTACCAGCAACAACTATTTCCTTTCCCCACCAGCTCCTATGCTGCATAAGATCCATCCTCTACCTCTGCCTGGTGTTTTTGTAGTGCCCACCCTCACCTTCAAGACATGCATTCAGCCAGACAAAACTTATGGAAAAGAACTGTGAGTGTAATTCCCCTTGTTACCACCACAGTGGTAGCAGCCAAAGCTGTCAAAAGTGAGTAGGTGATTTTTGGGTGTCCAACTTGAGAACTCATAAAGAGGCCTGATTTCCTGAAAGCAGGTGCTCAATGCTTTTGGAAAACCAGGTCCCTTCAAGGTGTCTCAGGCTTAGCATTCAAACACTCAGAATCATTAGTCACTTCTGAAAATCTTGTCCACTGTGTATTTCTTTCAGCCAATGACATTTCCTGGAGGTGAGAAGAATAGGAATATCAACCTGTGCTGGATCTGACAAGGGGGGGGGCCAAAACCAAGCAAAGAAATACAAAAAAAAATCCTTTTAAGATGACCTCCGAGCAGACCCTGACCTCCAGAGTTTCTACTTCTCTTATTCTTTTCAAAGGTAGGCAGACTTTCCCCTTAGGCTTCAGGTGAGGAAAGGAGCAGTTTTATCAAGTTCCTAATGCCCTTCCTCAGAGCCTTGAGTCAGAGCAGTCAAACTTGGTAAGAAAATAAAGTCTTTAAGGGTCAGGTCAGGTTAGTGTTCTGGAACCTAGGGGAGCCCTTAAAGAACACACTTGCTCAGCTTCCTTTTCTTGTGTACTAATATGGCCACAGGCATGGGATGGGGCAGGGTGCTCCTTGATTGCCTTAGACCATTTTGGCTGCAAGGTTCTGATGGTCCCTGGAATGGGCAGTACACCCCACCACACTCTCCTGGCAATTTCCAAGGTGATAACATTGCAGGAGCCTGGTACAACACTGCACAGTGACAATAGATACTTCTTTGCAGCAGAGCGCCTTCCAGATTTGCATAGACTGAGCTTTTGAATTCTTCAGAATGGAAATAAGGCATCAATGTTTAACAATGAGGGTAATTAACAAGTGGAACAATTTAACAACAGTTGTGGTGGATTTGCCATCATTGGCAATTTTTAAATCAAGATTAGATATTTTTCTCAAAGAGATGCTGTAGGTCCAAGAATTACTCTGGGGACATTCTATGGCTTGTGTCATTCAGGAGATCAGACTAAATGATCACACTGGTCCCTTCTGTCTGGGGAATCTATGAAAGCTAAAAGTGTCTAAAGCCATGGGGAGTTCTCTTGAAACAAATTAATTGCTTACTAATTAACTGGGTTTGTTCTTTTTTTTTTCCCTCTGTTTTGTTTTGGTTTATGGAATGGCACCAGTTGTGTCTTAGTGAAGGTTGAAACTGAGTGTGTATTGTAAAGCAGATTTGGGGCCTCATATTCAGTGCACAAAATGTTGGTGTCGCTCACCTTCCCTTACAGTTAGAAAACCAAGGGCACTCAGTATAGTTTTCTTTCCTTTGAAAAAGAACATGGCTGCCTCATCCTCAAGAAGTGTGAAACATAACGTAAGCAATGCTGACCTAACCCAACATGATACATGGCATGTTTGCTTAAAATAAATAGCAGCAGCCTCAAACCTGCTTTGAATTAAGAAAAGTGTGTGTCTGAGACAGAAAGAGAACCACAATCCAAACAGGCATGTGAAAAATAACTATTGGGGGTGGGGTGGGAAATGACTTGTGACAGAATAGAAGCTAAATTCATTGGCTGAAAAATGTATTTATAATGCTAGGGACCTGTGAGTATATATCTTGTTCTTTTTTTTTAAATAAAATCTTGGCAGGTTCAGTGCAGGCTATGGTGAACGAAAACTAGGACAGTTACTCAACAGTGAAATTATCAGCAGTACTCAGGCAGGGGGTTATTAGTCATAGTCCCAGTATCACACTGAAATAAGAGCCAAGGATTCAAGAAGCGTAACCGTCCACTTTGGAAGGAAGTCAATTTTTTGTAAGTTGGGGGAGTTTTTGGAGGTTTTGTTATTTCAATTCAAGTCTTCTGGTTGTTTAACCCTAAAATGTCTACATATTCCTCTGTTCCACAATCACAATAGGAAGCAGCAGCTAGGAGAATGGTGCTGTCCAATATCCAAAGACAGCAAAATATATGACAGAGAGATGTGGTCCAGTGGTCTGAGCACATGACTGGGAACCGAGAGTTGCTCAATTCTAATCTTTGCTCTGTCACTGACTGATTCTGTGGCCTTGGGCTAGTTCTTTATAATGTGACTCCTCACAAGTGCTGAACACACACAACTCCTATTGAAATGTGACAGCTGGTGCACAGCGCTTTGCACAACAGGCAGCAGAGTGGAAATACTGCCCAAGGAAACTAGAGCAAACTTCTCCACCTGCTTTTATGGAAAGTGCCCTTGGGAGCAGTGAGGTCAACTCAGAACAGAGATGATCTATTTTTTAAGGTCTCATTTTTCCAGTTTTCCAGTTTCTCTAGCCAATATTTCATCTTCCTCACCCATTGTTATGCCAAACCCCAGCTGCCATCCACCACACAGCTGCTTTTCAGTGATGTATAGTTTGTAAAGCATTTTGGAAAGAAAGGTGGTTGATGGACGTGAGATGATATTGTCTGTACATAAATAGGTAGTGGGTTTGTTGTCATTCCCTTATCATAAAGACAGAGATCATGTGTTTACATCACTACCCCACCATCTCAGAACTTAACATGGAATGTGTTACCGCTCACCTTTTATGAGGATGATACCAGTCAGCAAATTATGAATTTTCAAATGATTCATTAGATGGTATATCTTGTACAAGACTATTAAAATAGTGTGGACAAAGACTATTAAAATAGTGTGAGTATAAGGATACCTTCTGTTGCAGTAAATTATAGAAAAATCCCCGGTGTTCTTTTGGCAGTGGAAAGGGATTTTATCTTACCTGCCAGGATTTGATAAAGGCTACTGTTGGAAACAGGAAAGTACACTGAGTGGACCATTCTTCTATTTCACAGTGTGATAATTGCTATATCTCTGTAAACAGAAGTGGGGTTTGAAAAGTACCTAAGTAATTTAGGAACACAGATTCCACTGAAAATCCCATCTAAAATGAATGCAACAATTTCTCCCATTCTGAGCCTTTAACATTCCCTGACTTCATGTTCAGGAAAGGCAGCACTCTAAATCCTAGCTCTACTTTCTACTTACTATCTGTCTACATTCAATCTTCTGGTTATGATATGTTTCAGAGAAAAGGATTTACAAAGGTCAGAGAGGTATTTTTTAATTTCTCAGTGGAGAAGGCTGCATCTTGAGAGTTTGCTCAGTCCAAAGATTGTAGATTTTGGACAGTGTGCTAGCTTGAGAATTACCATGTGTTTTAAGTCATGTCTGATTTATCTGCAGAAAGAATCAATCACAAATTTTAATTGTGTGGTGGTAGTTCTCTGGTTGCCAGTTAACTTTGTGAGCATAGCACACATTTGGGCCTTTGTTCAGGGTTGTGAGACCACCGCAGCCAGTACTGGCTAGTGTCAGAGGAATTCCTTCCACCTAACTCAAATTTAAGGATAGTCAGAAATTTTCTTCCTAACTTATTTCTCAACAGAAAATTGGGTTTTCAGTAACCCAATTTTTTTCATAAAAAAATGGAATTTCAACTTTTTTTCAAAACCAGACAACTTTCAACTTCTTGATAAAGTCATTTGGGAATAAGGGTTGTCTGGTGGTTAGAGCATTAGCCTCTGTTGGAGACCATTGGGAGACCTTGGTTCAAAAGTCCCTGATATGCCACAGACTGCCTGGGTGACCTTGGGCAAGTTTTCACTTAGTCTCTCTGGGCTACTCTGCGTCTACACTTAATAAAGTAAGTCGACTTAAAACTAGGTTTTATTAAGTCGACTTAAAATTTCCTTAAGTCGACTTGAGGAAACTGTAGTGTAGACGCAGAGTAAATTAAGTCGACTTAAGCCTGCTTAAATCGACTTAATTTACTAGTGTAGACGCACCCTAAGAGCCTACAGCTACTGATCAAATGACCAGCTGTTGGTGTTGGAGATAGGATATGGTACCAAGAAAATCAAGTGTTCATTCTCAGACATTGGTTTATCAATTTAACTTTTTGTCAGAGTTAAGAAAAATATGTGACAAAACTTAATTTCCTTACAGTGTGTGAGGAATTTATAGTGTCAAGTCAAGTCCAAGAGCAGTTCAGCCTGTTATCCAGATAAATCCCAATGAACCAGAGCCAATGCTTGGTTTATATGTACAGAAAATACCTCATGGTGTAATCCAGGTTGTGTGAGAGTTCTGATCCACACCTGGTGACTTGGAACTTTCTTTCTACTCCAAAGTCATCAGTGCACACTTGAAAACACACATTGTTACGCACTGATTAATGGAGACTTGGTAGCAGTGATTTAACAGTTACTAATGCAAAAAAATAAACCTGCATTCACATGTTCCTATTTTAGAGCTTTGAAAAGACTTGAGTGAACGTTTTACTATAAAACTGTGGAGCAAGATTGGAGCAACACCAGTGTCACTTTACTGACAAAAGAGTGATTTTAGTATCCTCAAAGTGAGCGAAAGATTGATGCTGACAGCTTTGTGCAGGAGGGTTACCTTTAGGCCATGTGAGTTTTACAAAAGCCAACGTGATATACAACAGACGTCTTCCTTTCTGAAGGTGCTTTCTTTCTCCAAGGTAGTTTTTGTGTGGCAGTTGCTATGGTTATTTTTACTGACTAGCAAAGTAACATGTTACATAAAGCCCATAAAACTTTCTAATTTTTGCTCACATGTTCAGGTTTTTCTTTTTCTTAAGGCCAGAGATTTGTGTATGAAGGGAGAGGCAAGTTTAGGTTGACTTAAGAAAATCCTTAAGTCAACCTAATGAAAGCTAATGACTCCTTAAGTCAACCTAATGAAAGGTCGACTTAATAAGAATCACAGGGTATTCGAACTAACCCTGAGTAGGTTGACCTAACCCTTCCTTAGGTCGACCTATGGCCAGTGTGGACACATAAGTCCACTTTCTTAGGTCGACCTAAGGGAAGTTAACAAAGTCGACCTAACTTTTCCTAGTGTAGACATAGCCTAGGATCTTGAAATGGAATAAAGAAGGTTTCTGATATCTTGGAACCACACTGAGCAGACAGAACCTCTATAATAATATTGAAACCATTGAACAAATTAAATAAGATTTAAACAGATGGTCATTTCTGCTACTAAGCACTGCCACAGCCAGGTAAAGTAAATGCAATGAAATTAATGTGGTACCAAGATTTCCATTCCTTTTCCATTTCCTACTCCTGACATATCCAGAAAAACTGTTCTGGCAACTTATGTTTCAGGGGTCATTTGAAAGGGAGCAAATGCAGAATTAAACACAGGCCGTAGGTGTTCAGATACTACAGAGACGGCAGTAGAGACAGTGCTGGACTGGAACTAAAAATCAGTCCTCGCACAAGCACACCAGCAAGGGTGCCACTGGGCCCACGCAGTGGGAGAGGGATGTGGGGGAAGAAGCGAAGAGAGAAGAGTGGCCGCTGCACTCCAGCCAGGACACCACCCACTGGGCACTGGGAGGGAGTGGGCCCTGGGCCCACACACTTTACTTTGTCCTTCCTCTTTCTCACCAAGAATAATTTTTCTGTCGTTTTCACTAACACCTCCTGGAATGCTTTGGTACCTTTTTTAAAGTTGTCATGTCCTTTTATTTATGGCTATGTAGAACTAAACAGCATTTCCTGAAGACATGCCAGAAAAGTACCCCATGGTTCATGACGAAGACATCTCCCTCAGTGAATTACATAGGGTGTAGGAGGGATTACACAACCCTCTAACTTTTTCAGAATGAGAGAGTAAATCCAATCTGTAACATAGCTCCATCTGCTCATGATGAGTGATCCCAAATTTTCTCTTTGAATCTTCAGTCTTTGAGCAAAGCTATTTTGGTATGACTTCAGCTTAATGTGTCTTCATGAAGATTTAGATTTAGATTAGTTTCTGTGAGCTAGGTCCTAAAATGATATAACTCTGCTTAGCTTGATTAAAGTCAATCTATGAATATTGGACTCAGTTTTGGGGGGCTTTTTTTTAAAGGAGAGGGCATTTATTGGGGAGTGGGGGGATGCTGCTTTCATCCACAGGAACTCTCACCTGTGATTTCACAATAACCGTGTTTAATTTTAAAAAAAAAAAAAGGGAGAGAGAGAGAAAGAGATTTTAAACCACTGCTTGGCTAATCCCAATAGCTCTCTAGAAAACAAATACACATACAGTGAAAATCAGTTGCATCTAGAGCCTCTGATCACATAGAATTGGTATATTCTTTTTCTATAAAACTCTAGTCTGCCAAAAGCACTTTCTTTGGTGTTTTCATAAAAGCAACTAAATCAGTGTGAGTTATTTTTCTATTTTATTAGCACAGTTTGCTGTTTTAAGTAAAAGGATCCGAGTTGTCCAGAGGAGTTGAGATTAGACTAAGATCAGCAGTTTTTCTGTTTGCTTTGCTTTTATTACACTTTTTGGCACCATAGTTATTTCTAATCAAGTAAATGTGTTTGAAAGCATGATTCAAAGGGAAATGTTACATTTCTATACAAGATATGTTAAAAGTATTTAAATCCAGTTTCATAGGCTATGTCTACACTGGCAAGTTAGTTCGAATTAAGGAGGCTTAATTCGAACTAACTAAAGCCCTGGCTACACTAGGCTTTAGTTAGTTCGAATTAAGGGCTTCCTTCATTCGAACTAATAAATTCAAATAGGGTATTTGAACTAAAGGGTTAATTCGAACTAACTAGTTCGAATTAGCCAATGTAGCCATGTTAATTCGAACTAATTTCTTAGTTCGAACTAACCGGCCATTGAAATGAATGGGGATCGCTAATTCGAACTAAACAAGTGCCATGAATGGCACTTGCTTAGTTCGAACTAAGTTCTCCTAGTTCGAATTAAGCCAATTCGAACTAATTTTAGCAAGTGTAGACATAGCCATAAATATGGTACTGTTGTTAATATATTTTACTGTGATAGTTTTGTAACTAGAGCAATTATCTTTGATGCAAGCAAAAGTTTGCAGAGATACAGTATGTATTAATATTTGGATGAAAACAGGAGAACCGAGGAATGCTAGCATGCAAGCCTTTTCATCACAGGGCCACTGGTTTCAATAAATCAAAGGCCAATAGCAACAAAAAACTGTTGCCTTCTGATTGTTCGTTAGCTTTTGTAAACTATATTGCTGGTCTCAGCCAAGTTCCTAGTGGAAGACACCCATTTGGCAGAGTGTAAGGATTGACAGGAATGAGCCGCAGGAGTGGAATAGCATAGGGAAACTTTCATCTCCCCATTCCTTGCAGTATCTGAAGGAAGCTTGTCTATGGGCCTGATCCAAGGTGCACTGGAAGTCAGTAGAAATATATGATTGCCATTGACTTCAGTGGGCTTTGGATCATACCCTTCATTGAGGACTAAATTCACTTAGGAAATGTTTTTCTTTATTTAAAACTAAAACAGATTAAAGGCCAATAAATAGAACCAACTACACGCCCCCATTGTACAAACTCTGTCTTGTGGTTATAAAGGCTTACATAGATAAGCAGGGGCCTGGAGTAAGGCCTTTACTTTTAATCTCATATGGCTCCGCTCAACAATAATTAGCCTATGCATCTGCTTCTGTGGGCCTCCTGCACTGCACAGCTGCAGCAGCTAACCTTGATTCCTTAAATTATCTGCAGGAATTGATTTCCCTGCAAGGATATTCTGACTCACTTACTCTTCAGTCTCCTCGTCACTGGAGTGTACAGCTGTTGAAGAACCTCAGTCCAATCCACTGTCACGTTCAATAGCGCATCATTGCAACAGCACCATCAATGTATATTTTCCTGTACGTTTTTGGTCAGAATTTCCTCTATTGAGATCCCTGTTTAGGGACAGGGAGCAGAAGGGGGAGTGGGGAGTCTCTGAATAGTTCAGTGTTAGGATAATTAAATAAATCAAGTTTCTTTTTATAGAAATAATTATCCCTTAGCATCTCAAGACTACTATTAGCTTTCAGTTATGACTTCTTCAAAGTTTAATTCAAATCTGAAGGGAAAAATATGACTATCGCCTACAAGTGATATTCAGGGTTAGGGAGATGGAACTGAGATATTTTGCAGGCCAACTCTGTGCTTTCTATCATGTACAGAAGCATCATCAATAGACCTTCCACAATGGATACATTTCAGAGAAGATGTACCTTTCTGTGAGGGAATGTACCAGTGTTTAATAGAGTGAAACCAAATTTTTGTAAAACTCCATTTTCCATCGCTGCTTCCTTCTAGAAATCTTTCACTATATGTGCATGAGCATTTTATTTTTAAGAATATCATCTTTCAACAGCCATTTCCATCCAGTCTTCCCAGTGTTTCCTGTACCAGATAGGATGCTTTGTCTAATATTTTCAAAAACAACTGTAAAGCATAATTCCCTGGCACCTCATATTTTTTAATTTTCTAGATCTGTTTCCCTACTAATTGTAAATGCATTTGATAAAAATGGAACTTTCTTAACAATGGAAAAACATTGTAACCTCCTTTGAAATTCTCCAGGTATGTTTGTGTTCTACTCAGTCTTGTCTTTTTACCATCCAGTTTGCTACTTGGATAATAGCCAAACACATATAGATTGCTCCCACTTGTGCTCTTTTAAGTATCTTTTACTACTTTCCATCAGATATTCTGAGCAATAATTTATTTCTGTCATCATTTATGGGGGTTTGTTTTTCTTTTCTTTGTAAAATCTGGTACATATTTTTGTGTATAATTGTATCTCTTTTTAGTATCACAAAACCCCTCTGATCACTAGATCCAAGACAGGGCAATATTGTGGCTTGTTTCTTTCTATCTTGAGCAGGCTACTTGAGATGCAGGACAGAAGCCTCTATATCACCATTACTCTGCTGCCTATGGAGGTGGGCAAGGAGTGGGCATAGCTTTGAATCTGCCCTCTTAATGCAGGGACAATACAGCTGATTTAAAAGAGAGGAGAAACTATTTTATGCCAGGTAAAGGGCTGGTGCACATTACTTCCTCACTGCAGCAAGGGGAAATCAGACTCTCAAAATGTAGCTCTCTGAGGGTGTGTCTACACTGCAATTAGGCACCCGCAGCCAGCCCATGTCAGCTGACTCGTGCTCACGGGGCTCAGGCTAAGGGACTGTTTAATTGTGGTGGAGACACCACAGCATTTGCTCTGGGATCCTCCCACCCAGCAGGGTCCTAGAAACCAGGCTCCAGCCTGAGCCCAAATGTCTACACCACAATTAAGCAGTCCCTTCGCCCGAGTCCTGCAAGCCGTAATCGGTTGGCATGGGCCAGCCCCGGGGTGGGTTTAATCAGTGGTTAAAGTAAGTGGGAACACCAAGGAACACCATACTCAGGTCCCACAAATTTCATTCCTGTGGATTCCTATGGGAAGGGGGCCCAGAGATTAGGAAGATTCCGGGGCCCATTGCGGGGCCCATCAAATTATACTTTAACCACTGGGTTTAATTACAGTGTAGACATACCTTAAGATGCAGTTCAGTTCCTGATTTCTCCTGGGGCAACACAGACATGCTCTAAATATATTCCAGGCTTGTGGATTAGCCTAACTTCTCAACATATTTCTTATAGGAGCAGATTCTCTTTTTCAAATAGCTTGAGATAAAAGTAGAAGAAATTTAGAGAATTACCGTTGCAAGGTTAGGTACAGTGGAGCTATGGGGCAGCGGAGAGGGGATGTGCAGGAGAGAGCTAGTTACATTCTGAGGCTAGTCCTGGCCCCAGTGCAACCTAGAGCAGCTGCAGGGCTGCTCTAAAATGCAACATTGACAAAGGAACTTTAAAGGACCCTATGCCAATGGAGGATTGGTTTGGCAAAGCAGAGCTCTACAATATCCACGCCCACCTCCAATAAACCCCCTAAATTAGGCTTGGAGTGGGCACAGGCACAGAACCTGGCTGCCCTGCACTTGCACCACCCCAGGGCTTTCCCCTGAGATTTGGCTCTGTTTGCCATTCTGTGGCCTGTAGCAGCAGAAAGGGATCATAATGCCATTTGGGCATCTGGCCAAAGAACACAATAGAAGTTTCAGTCTCCAGTTGTGTCTGACAAAAAGATCATTCCAAATAGAGCAGGAATTTGCATGTTGAAGCAATTAGCAGAGATAGACATTTTAGAAGTTTGTCTTTATACTCTTTTTAAAACCCACTTTTAATTACGCTCTTCAGCACTAAGTTCTGTTTTCCCGTTCTCTTTATATGTGTGTCTTGCTCCTTAAGATCCTGATTTCTCTGGTCCTTGCGTATTCCTAGTTCGAATATTAATAAGACTCTCTTAAACCAACACTTGGATGTGCTGCTACCAAACTGAATGAATTCAGTATCTTGATTTTTTTCAGTAACAGAAGTCTGTGTGTGTTGTATAGAAGGGGGAGTGGTGCCGGAACTAGTTATAAAAATGCTATTTTTAAGGTAATCATGTTTATGCCATATCTTTTTGTTACTTTCTCAAATTCTGGCACTCTTTGTCTTTGTAGGTAATGCAAATGGACCAGAAACTGAACATCATTACAGATATGCTGCATCATCTGGTTTCCAATCAGCAGAGTGGTCAAAGCAGTAACGGATCATCTCAGAGAAGCAACACTATTAACTCAGATCTCTTCCTTCCTAACAACACACTTCCTACCTATGAACAACTGACAGTACCAAGAAGAATCCAAGATGACATATCCTGATATAGTAGAAATACAGGTGGTTGGGTTTTTCCCTTTTTAAATGGAACTGAAGGTTGTGAATCAGGAAAGAGTTAAACTTAACAGCCATATGAGAACACACATGACTACTGTACCAATGTTTCTAGCCTCAGATACACTCCTTCCAAAGACAGTCACTCATATCAGATGAAAGTTTATCAAGCTAACACATCTCAATGCCTCTGTGCTGTGTTGTTATAACATGGTACATTCTTAAGTTCCATTTTTATTTTGTTCAAGAACAGTCAAGTGCAATTCATCATTGCACTGAAAGACCAAAACTATATAGACGATAGGCAAAACTGCAAGGAATTTATGGCTCCTTTTAAAGGAAAAAAATAATAATACTTGAACGTAGATTGTAACGTGTGCATTCTGTTTATGAAACTGCTGATAGCAATATAGTTTTAGTAGTTAGATTTTAAAGCAAAATAGGGTAACTTATGTTGATTTTATTGTGTAAACTTACCACTAACATTCTAGAGAATGACAAACCGCACAGTGAATTATTTTCTTTTTTCTGTTATATAAACACCAGATAATGTCTAAATTTTCTTTTTAATCTGTTTTTCTTCAGGGAAGAACTAGTACTTAATCTAAAACAATACTGTTTATAGAGAAAAGTGCTATACATTTTTTTTAAGAATTGAAGTTTTGATGGGAGGAGAAAATATTGCAAAGAAAAAAAATAATTCTGCTTTCTAGAAAACTGCTGCCAAAGAGTTGATATATATGTGTGTGCGTTAGCACAACTATCTGAATGTGCTTGTCCAGAAGATCTTTTAAAAACTAATGTCACTGCTTTTATATTTTTTCTATATCTAATCTTTTCTAGCATTATTTCCAAAAATGTTGCAGGTAAATACATGCAGAAGTCTAAAGCAACTGGATCTTGTTGGTCAAGTGCCTGAATCTACCAGATACTGAGCACCCACAACTCCCATAAGAACCAAGGCCGCAATTCAGAAATGCATCTCTAGTCGGTACAGCAGGGCCTGATCTAAAGCTATTAATGTCAGAGACTCACATTGCTTGATCATTGGATCAGGCTCAAAATCATCCACACTGTTGCAAGTAATCTCTGTTGAAGTCTGTTGGCCATATTCTGCTCTCATTCACATCAGTCTATATCCTTGAATAACTCCACTGAAGTTAATGGATTTCCTCCATGCTGATTTTTTGTATTAACGAGAGCAGAATTTGCCCAGTGTGACTACTCATGTGAGTGAGGTGAGCAGGATTTGGATTTAGGTGACTTAATGTAAAAGTCACCCCGTACAGAAAGCCAGCATAAAGCCTCTCCACTTTGAGGGCTTCAGTGGAACTGTGGAACTTCAATGGTGCAAAAGTCTTGTGGTGGGTCTCTGCATGTACATGACGTTCACCCTCATTGAAATTCAGAGAGAGTGACCAAAAACTGGTGATTACAAAACAAATATTGAGTGCAACTTAATGACTAGTTTTATTACTAGTAAATGAAGTAGAGGACAGATGGAGTAGGTCACAAACTCTTCCACTGTTATAGTAATAGATATAAAAATCCATGATCTGAATATTTAGTTCTGTACATTGGAAAGGAATTGGACTGTGCTGCAAAACTGATGTCCGATAGCCACTTAATGTTACCTAGCAGTTAACCTCACCACACTTAACATATGAGTAATTTGAAATATTTGTGCATATCGATTGAATTGATCTTTTCCTATTATTGCTAATATTTCTGGGCTTTGTTAAAAACATTTCATATCCTTTCTCTCCGCTAGATTATAGAGCAAAACATACTGTATCTCATTATGCAGATGGTTAAAATTATTCAGTCTTGCTGCTCTACAGTACATCATTTTAAGGGTGTAGAAATTTACAGGTGTAAACAGGGACTATTTCTGGGCATTGTTTTATAGAAATCAAAAATAATTGTGATGATTTTGAATTTGTTTTTTAATGAGGTTCACTATGTAATTTCAGGTTATTAATCTGACTGTTAATTTCCTAATAAAATACAGGACAGAGGTGCTATGACTTCGATTTGTTCCATAATCCACAGACTTGTACATTCCAGAAAGACAAAGATTTTTTTCTGGGTTCATCACCATCGTGTGTGGGTGACTTATGTGAAACACGGCACCCAGTCCTTCCAAGACCAGACCTTCACTTTCTCTCGGGCAGGTAAACTGCAATACTAATAAGACTGAACACAACACATTTCATGCCAAAGGATCCCAAAGCACTTGACACACTGTGTGCATTTATACATTTCAGAAACCATCTACACAAAAATTGCATTGTAAACTCTCTTCCTACAAGATTTCAAACCCTTGTGGTGTTTATGTCTCAGGTCTACAACTGGCCATTCCAGATCTGGAGTCAATCATTCCTTTCAGAGACATGGCACCAGCTCCTGAGTCCTTTCTGACTTAACTCTTCATTCTGCAACAGAGACTGCCCTTCAAGGAGGAAGACTGATATCTTTCCCAAAGAAACACGGGCCTAACTAACCACTGATATTCAAGGTCCTAATCATTTTTGAAAGATGGTACCAAATAAAGCTAATGGGCCTGATTCTCATTTACTCCTGCTCTGTCAATCTAAACCGGCCTTGCTCTGTAACTCTGCCATGGCTGGAGAGCTCACTCTCTTCACCACAGTTTGCAGACAGCACTACTTGACTAGAATACAAGCACATTGTAGCAGAGTTCCACCGCTATTTCATGCATATGGATGTGTTTGGAGTGCATAGGAGTGAGACTTTTACCCTTGGCTTTTATGTTGGCTAGAGTTCTGCATCGTGGCCATGGCTCTGCTCAAATCTTTCTATTTTGAGAACACCTCTTTGCCACTTTGTGTTGTGCAGGCCAAAGTTCAGGACTGATTCTTATTGGGGGGGCGGGGGTTGCCAGCATGATCTTCCTTGTCTGACATGACTGTTATTGAATATGATTTATTTGTTTCTGAGCAAATAGTGACAGATTTTGAAAGGCATGGATATTAGTTGAGCAAACACTCATCTCCCAATACTGGATCTACCTTTCTCTCTGGTTCTGGACTTAATTCAGGGGCATGTGAGAAAATCTGGAATTTAATCAGATCTGTAAATTTCAGTTTAATCTGTGCTATTTATATGTCTAAGGGAGATTTGTTACAAACAGAAACAGTGTTATATCTGCAAGACTATGTCACGCATTCCTCTTGTACTTCTGGCTGTCAGGGCATGCCATATTCCTCAGCAGTCAATTTGTTAAATAATAATTTACTAGAAACTTGACAGGGGCTTGGAAGCTTTATTTTCTTTATTCCATGGGTGTCTGCCATGGAAAGCAAAGGCTGGATTAATTGATTCTAAATCCCTATATTTATTCCATGATTATTCAGTGCTTAGCAAAATGAGGCCCTGATTTTAAGGCTTTTAGGCACTACTGTAAGACAAACAATAATAATAAAGGGCATTTCAGGACCTTGCTGTATGCAAAGTCCCTTTTGTTTTGAGATTTGGTAGTTGCAGAGTTAGAAGTACTGCTGCCAAGATGACAATCTTTCCCTTCCCTTTGGTAGAAGAATCACAGAATTTCTTACACCTCCTCTGAAGCATCTGGTAGCAGATACTCATCTAGAGGGAGGATTGGTCTGATCCAGTATGGTGATTCTTAGTTTGCTATCGCTACCTCTTTTTGACTCAAGTAACTAGGCAAAGTTCAGGTCCCTCAGGGATTTTTTGTTTGTAGTAGAAATTGATGACGTAGCCTGGCATTTCCTGTGGTGCAATCTTGTTTATTTACAAAGAATGTACAAAGGCCTGCTTCTCCAAGTACAAAATGATCCAGAAACAGGAGAGCCTCTTGGCTTCCCAAACCTTTTTAGCCAGCGCCAGACCCAGAATTTCTCTTTAGCCTTCTCCCAAGCTCACTCCATGATTACAGGTTTCTGCTTGGGTTTCCTACTTTCCCTAAGTCTCTTTGTTTCTCCTCCACTAGACATTTTCCCACATCCACAGACATACCCACCCACCCGGGCAGAGCAATACCCAGTGGAACGCCCTGCCTACATGATGCTACTTTCTGGGCAGATTCCATTATGTCTTCTTTTAGGTGTGACTCCTCAGCTGTGTCTTATCTTAAGCGAAGAGTGTGTCCACACATGGATTTCTACAAGGTTTTAACTCGAGCAACAACAAGTTTTCACCCAGCTAGGAGCACTATGAATAACAGTGTGCTAAAAGTTGACAGGGCAGTGATAGGAGTTTCTGAAGCAAAATGGCTGTGCTAGCAAGAAAGAAAATGGAGGCACTGAAGAGACATGTTGTTTGACTTGTCCATGCACATTATACTAACACTATGTTTGTCAGTGTGAGGACACCTATGTTACTAGTGATGGAGTGCTGCCAGAGCAGAACTGGCCCAAAGAAAAAGCATTGTCCAAGGCTGGCAGAATGCTCACACAACTCCCACATTGGCAGACCCTATGGGGAAAAGCTTACCAGCTTGACATGAGGCATTATACTCTCTTCCCATGGTTTTTGAGCATTGGAAGAACAAATACATAGAGCTGGTCCTGAAATCATCTCAGGGAGTTCCATTTTCTTCAGCATTAGCTTTACTCTGGCAAACTGCCCAGGGATTTAGAATCAGTTAATCCAGCCTTGGCTCTCCTTGGCAGGCACCCATGGAACAAAGAAAATAAAGCTTCCACGACCCTGTCAAGTTTCTGGTAAATCACTCGGCCAGGTGCAGAAGCAGGATCTGCAATCTTCCACAGACTTTGCTTGGAACAGAGAGTGGCAAATCTTTTAGGGGTGAATAAGAAGAGTCTTTAGTAATTTCCTTGCCATAATTTACCATATACATAAACATAACTAAGGATCTAGTGTCACAAGATTTTCCTGACTTTTTTGAAGCCACTTGTGCTTTGTAGCTGTTTTCTGTTCCTAATACTTTATCATGTCAATATTTTGTAGCTCTAAAAGCTTCTGCTATTCAGCAAGTTTTCATGCATTCATTTCCTTGGTCTAGCTTCCAAAAACAGAAATGTTGTTAACAGCTATCTTTAAGTTTTTGTCCAGAAAACACAAATTTTCTCTCTCGTCTTCCCCTCCCCCCACTCTCCAGGACATTATTTGTCAGTTTTACTAATAAGAGTGGAACAAGGTTTATTATTGTTAACCATTCTATTCAGATCTACTTAATAATTTACGGGGATATAAATCAACTCCTCTGCACATTGTTTTTATTTGGGAGGGGAATTGGACAGTGACCATCTTGTAAATGGTGATACAAAGGAGATACTGAGGATAAAAGCCATTCAGTTTTTAGTCCTGCTTTACATTTAGGCTTGAAAGGGATATATTTTTATTGGTATATATCAGGCAATGTTGATTTCACCATGACATGCAAATAGACAAAACATTTCCATTGGTAATAATTGAAATTTACAGATAGATAAAGTAAGTAAAATGTTGCTTGAGAATTTATTACTGTTTGATTTAAGGATATTTACTTTTTATATTTTGACCTGTGATGTTGACAATTTGTGTTTTAACAGTTATAAATCTTTAATTTTTTTAAATCTCATAATCTACTGTCATTAAATAATTACTGTCTGACATCCTCCACCCACCCACCCCATTGTCTGGCTCCCTTCATAGTTTCCCATAACTGTGAACATTTAAATAAAGAAACATTTTTTTAAAAAGCGTAAAACCCCTAATTCTTCTTCAAGTGATTGCTCCTGTCCATTCCAAGATAGGTGCGCACGTGCTCCATGCACAAATCGCCAGAATTTTTTCCCCCTAGAGTACCTGTAGGGTCGGCTGAGGTGCTCCCTGGAGTGGCACCTTGGCGCCGCTCTATATAAGGCTCACCCAGCTCCCCAGTTCCTTCTTACCACCCTGACAGTCACTGGAACATCTGCTCACTCTAGCTAGCAGCTTCCCGCTCGTTAGTTAGTTTAGTTTAGTTTGAGTGCCTGTTAGTCTAGTTAGGTAGCTACTTCTGGGAAACCCTCTGGTACGGAGGAGATTGCCCACCCCAGGCTCGGGGCTGGGGCATGCCTGGCTTCAAGGCGTGTAAGTCCTGCCAGAAACCTATGCCTCTGGACGACCCACACCAGTCCTGCCTTCGCTGCCTGGGTGAGTCGCATCTCCAAGAGAAGTGCAAGATCTGCAGGGGCTTCCGGCCTAGGACCAGAAGACAGGGAGCACAGACTGAAGCTTCTCCTGATGGAGGAAGCCATACGTCCCTCAAGCTCCAAGGACTAGGAGTCCAGCACGGCACCGTTGATGTGGAGCACGCTACCGGCGGTCAGAGGGATGCCAAAACCATTGCAAGAGCCTCGGCACCGTAATCCCTTGGCACCGAAGGCCCCGGCACTGTCCCACCGGCACCGATCCCTCTCCCCTGGCCCAGAGAGGAAGAAGAAGAGGGTGGAGAGGGGCCGCTCCCCGGCTAAGACGGCCAAGGCAATGAAGGAGGCAAGACCAGAGTCGGGCCGCCCCAATCCAGCGCTGCAGACTCCGGCACCGTCAACTCCGGTTCCTGGTAGGGTGCCACTGAGTCTGGTGTCCGTGTCCTCCCTGACAAGAGATATTGTGGAGGAGGACCTCCAATTCCCCTCCACTCCTGAGACTTTCAAGGCGGCGAGGGACCTAATCGAAGAGATGATCCCGCCAGCGCAAGAGCGCTCGCCTTCTCTGGCACCCAGAGCTTCAGGGCTGTCGAGAGGCAAGCCGGCGCTAATATGCCTGGAATCTCCCCAGTACCAGTCGCCAGCTTCACACCCAACACCGACGAGGGACATGCTGCCAAGGCAAAGAGGGGAGCAGACAGCTGCACCGTCGGCGCCGTCGGGCCAACACCACTCCCCGGTGTTGCCAGTCATTGTGGCTGTAGCAGGGGCCCCTTGATACCGCTCCCCCAGACCCAGCACAGAAAGGCCTACATCTCGGCACCGAGCCTCCCCACCACCACGAAAAGCCATGGGCAAGACGGGCAGCTCAGATCACGTTCCCTGGTGCCGCACAATACTGCTCCTCCCTGGTCTCCTCGGAACTACCGTTACTCTGAGTCGGAGGACAAGTCATTGGCCTCAGCTCAGAGCGGCCGTTCCAGATGAAGAAAGGAGGGCCAGTCATCTTCCCAATGGCCCCCACATTGGCAGATGCCACAGCAGTGGCCGCTTTGGACCCTGTGGGCATACCACCAGGCCCAGGGGCCTAGTGCGGCCAGATCCTATTTGGCTCCAAGCTCGCGGCCTCAACCCTCCTGTACGACCAGTATCCCGTGGGAGGGGGAGGGTGGTTCGGAACCCAAATTGACTGGGAGAGGCAGCAGAGCCTCGACTCAGGCGGAGTCCACAGCCCGGGTTCCCAGGACCATGGAGAGTCATCGCCAGGAGCTGTCGGGGGAATTCTCGTCATCGCACCCTGATGAGACAGTTGCCGGGGCCAACCCTGCCACCATTCCCAACAACAGCAGGACTCACCAGGAGCTGCCCAGGAGGGTGGCCAGGAACATGGGTCTCCAAGTGGAGGAGGTCATGGACAAGGCGGACCCTATGGTGGACATCCTGTTGCCAGAGGGCCCTGCCAGGGTGGCCCTGCCGCTCATAAAGACTATACAAAACACCACCAAGGCCCTGTGGCACACCCCGGCCTCAAATCCACCCACGGCCAAGAGGGTGGAAAAGAAATACTTTGTGCCAGCTAAGGGTCATGAACACTTTTATTAACACCCCACACCCGGCTCCATGGTGGTAGTGGCAGCCAATGAGAGAGAGAGGCAAGGTCACCAGGGGCCTACACCAAAATCCAAGGATGCCAAAAAGCTGGAGCTGTTTGGATGGAAAGTCTACTCTACTGTGGGGCGCCAGCTTAGGATCGCCAACCAGCAGGCGATCCTTAGCAGATATGCGTACAACTCCTGGGCGTCCTTGGAAAAATTCTCAGACAAGATGGACCAGGAGTCAAAGCCTGAATTCTCCGCCATGCTCAAGGAGGACAAAGTAGTCTACCGGATTCTCCTTCAGTCGGCCCTTGATGCAGCCAACACAGCGACTAGGGCCATGGCCTCCAGAATCACAATATGGAGTTGCTCCTGGCTCCAGGCCTCTGGCCTACCTCAGGAGGTGCAGACGACCATACAGGACCTCCCATTTGAAGGCCGGAGCTGTTTTCCACACAAACGGACTCAAAGCTGCAGACTTTGAAGGACTCTAGGGACATGCTAAAGTTGCTCGGGTTGCACATCCCAGCCTCTCAGAGAAGGCCTTTCAAACCTCAGTCCCCGCCTCACCCCTACCAATTTAGACAAGATGCAGACTGCAGGATGGGTCGTAGCAGATGCAGAAATAGCCATTGCCCCTCTGGACAAGAGCAGGGCAGCTCGCGCCAGATCCCAGGCTCCAAGAAGGCCTTTTAAGGATACGCTCGAGGGCCTCATACCAGACTTCACTGCAGATCCTTCCACCTCGCCCTTTTCCAATAGACTATCCCAGTTCCACCATGCTTGGTCACAAATTACATCAGATCAATGGGTACTCTGCACAGTGCAGCAGGGCTATTCACTCTAGTTTTCCTCCTTACCATCCCCCACCCTCCCTCCACCCCATCCCTCCTCAGGGTCCCCTCTCACGAACATCTCCTGTTCCAGAAGGTGCAGTCCCTGTTGGACAAGGGAGCGGTAGAGGAAGCGCCCCAGAAGCGGAGGGGAAAGGGGTTCTATTCCCGGTATTTTCTGATCCCCAAGGCCAAGGGTGGTCTTTGCCCCATCCTCGACCTCCGAAGACTCAATTGATTCCTCTGCAAGGTGCATTTCCGGATGGTTTTGCTAGCATCCATAATCCCCTCCCTGGATCCGGGAGACTGGTATGCCACCCTCGATCTTCAGGACGCCTACTTCCATATTACAATTGCCCCCTCACCACAGGAGGTTCTCGTGATTCGTGGTGGCAGGCAAGCACCTTCAGTGTACGGTCCTTCCCTTTGGTCTGGTAGCGGCGCCGCAAGATTTCACCAAATGTTTGGCAGTTGTGGTGGCTTTTCTCAGGCGGAAGAGAGTCCAAGTCTTTCCGTACATGGACGACTGGTTGGTACGAGGTCGCTCCAGCGAGGAGGTAGCAAACAATCTGAAAGTGATTCAGGTCACTTTTGGTCACCTAGGGCTTCTCATCAACCATCAAAAGTCCACATTCACCCTGATGCAGAGGATCGAGTTCATGGGGTGGTCCTGGACTCTAGGGTGGCAAAGGCACTCCTCCCTGGCTCCCAATTCCTGGTCATAAGGGACAGGATACAGGGCCTGCAGAACCACCCGCTCACCACTGCAAGGTCATGCCTGAGGCTGCTCAGCCACCTCGCCGCATGCACATATGTAGTCGGGCATGGGAGGCTCCGTCTGCGCCCAATCCAGGCGTGGCTAGCATCAGTTTACCGGCCCACTTGCGACGACCTGGACAGTGTAGTAACTGTTCCACCACAGATCTTAAAGCAGCTGGCGTGGTGGTGCCAGAAGGTGAACGTCTGTGCGGGGTCTCCCTTTTCATGCACTCCAACCCTTCGTTACTCTGGTGACAGATGCTTCAGATTTGGGGTGGGGGGCCCACCTTGGCCACCTCAAAACTCAGAGCCTTTGGGATCGACAGGAAGTCCAGTTGCACATAAATGTCAAAGAACTCAGAGCTGTGCACCTAGCTCTCTAGGCTTTCCGGGACAAGCTGGAGGGCAAGGTGGTAGCGGTACTAATGGACAACGTCTGCAACGTTCTACTTGAACAAACAGGGTAGTGCTTGCTCCTCTCCCCTGTGTCAAGAAGCCCTCCACCACTCAATCTACCCAGTAGCATCATACCTCCCAGGCGGCCAGAATTCAATAGCCGACAGTTTGAGCAGGAAGTTCATGACACACGAGTGGTCCTTGAAGCATGAGATCTTGACGGAGGTGTTCCAGAAGGGGGGGCCTCCCCAAATAGACCTGTTTGCCTCAGAGGAGAACAAGAAGTGCAACTTCTTCTGCTTGTTCAGGGGGCACGGCCGGGGTTTGCTGAGGGATGCCTTTGCAATGCGCTGGACAGGGTGGAGGGGCTATGCCTTTCTCTCCACAACCTTAGTCCACAAAGTGTTGGTGAAGGTCAACAGGGACAGGGCCTCGATTGTCCTGATCGCACCGACATGGCCGAGGCAGCACTGGTTTTCACCGCTGCTGGACCTTTCAGTCGAAGATCCCATAGGACTCCCTCTCATCCCGGATCTTCTCACGCAGAAAGGGGGCAGGCTTCTGCACCTGAACCTCAAGTCACTACACCTCATAGGGTGGAACCTCCTTGGTTAGTCCCCAGGGAGTTGCAATGCTCGGAAGAGGTGCAGAGGGTTCTGCTCAATAGTAGGAAGCCGTCAACTAGGGCCACATACAAGGCTAAGTGGGCACGGTTTACAGCCTGGGCGACAGAAAAAGGGCTCGCCCCAGAGTCAGCTCCGATCCCAAGCATCTTGGACTGTCTTTCTGGGGGTTGAAGGCCGGGGGGCTCTCCACCTCCTCGATTAAGGTCCATCTGGCAGCGATCTCAGCGTTCCATGTAGGAGTCGAGTGCATCCCGATCTTCGTCACAATGGTCAAGCACTTCCTAAAAGGACTAGATAAGTTGTTCCTGTCGTCACGTCCGCCAGTGGTGCAGTGGGACCAGAACCTTGTTCTTTCCAGATTGACGGGGCCGCCCTTTGAGCCACTTGCATCCTGCTCACTGCTTTATTTGTCTTGGAAGGTGGCATTTGTAGTGGCCATCACGTCAGCCAGGAGAGTGTCGGAAATCCAGACTTTGGCATCAGAGCTGCCATATACTGTTTTCTTTAAGGATAAGGTCCAGTTGCACCCACACCCCGCCTTCCGGCCTAAGGTGATCTCGCAGTTCCATACTAGCCAGGACATCTTCCTGCTGGTGTTCTATCCTAGGCCGCACGCTTCAGAAAGAGAGCACAGGCTCCATACGCTTGATGTATGTAGGGCTCTGGCCTTTTATTTGGACAGGACAAAACCCTTCCGCAAAACATCCCAGTTGTTCATCGCAATGACAGACAGGATGAAGGGAGAGCCGATCTCTGCTCGATCTCTCCTCCTGGATAGTGGCATGCATCCATGAATGCTACAGCCTGGCGGGGGTGCGCCCTCTGGAGATGAAGGCGCACTCGACAAGGGCGCAGGCGTCATCAACCGCCTTTCTGGCCCACATGACGTTGGTGGACATTTGCAAGGTGGCCACGTGGTCTTCCATCCACACCTTGGCTGCGCATTATGCAATTGTCCATCAGTCGAGAGAGGATGCTGCGGTGGGCAGAGCGGTTCTGCACTCAACAATGCTGTAACTTCCGACCCTCCTTCTAAAGTAACACTGGTGAATCACCTATTTTGGAATGGACAGGAGCAATCATCCAAAGAAGAAACAACGGTTACTTACCTGTAACTAAAAACAACGGAGTCCTGACAAAGTGGGATTTTCTCCCATGAAAGCTCATGCAATAAATAAATCTGTTAGTCTTTAAAAGTGCCACAGGACTCTGTTGTTTTTCTGCAATAGACTAACACGGCTACCGCTTTGGAATGTACCTGTAACTAGTGTTCTTGGCCATTCCATTTCCCTCCCTCCTGCCCCGCTTCGAAACGAGGGGAAGAAGGAACTGGGGAGCTGGGATTGACTGAGCCTTATATAGAGCAGTGCCAAGGCGCCACTCCACAGGGTGCCTCAGTCGACCCTATGGGTACTCTAGGGGAAAAAAATTCCGGCGATCCGTGCACGCGGCGCGCGCACACCTATCTTGAAATGGCCAGGCGCAACACACCTCGAAGAACACCAGTTACAGGTAAGTAACCGTTTCTTTTGCACAGCTGTGAAAATTTTAATGGATAAAAATAAAAAAGCTTACAAATAAACATTGACGATTATCCATCAAAATTAAACAAAATTAAAAACTGAATTCTGCTAAGCCTCTTTATATTCAGGATACACTGATAAATGATTTAGAAAGGGTTAACAAATAAGAAACAGATGATCTAAATCTAGTATAGATGTGAGCAGTTTTATAGTTGTCTCTAAGCATGAGTAGAACGTACAATAAATGGTTGTAAACCATGATTAAGAACAATATGGGAATCTATCATCTATTACTATAGATTAACTATTTATTAAGAAATCATAATCATTTATAAACTATCTACAGTATAAATGTATTCTCCATAGAAAGTGTGACCCAGTTTTTCTTGTGGCCCTTATACTACAACTCCATCCATTGCCCACCTTAAAACTCTTCTCTGATGCTTCAAAAACAGTTAGGCTGCTGTTGTGCAGAGAGTCTTTCCTATCATGCTGACCAATATGGTCTCATTGTTTCCTTGTATCCTGTCTGCCTGTTTCCATCTGTTGGTTTGTGTCCCATACTTAGATTGCAAACTCTGTGGGCAGGGATCATATTTTTGTTCTGTGCTTGTGTAGCACTTAATACAACAAAGTCCCATTCCATAATTAGGGCTCTTTGGCTATGTCTACACTGGCAAGTTAGTTCGAATTAAGGAAGCTTAAGCTTCCTTAATTCGAACTAATAAATTCGAATATGCTATTCGAACTAAGGGTTAATTCAAACTAGTTAGTTCGAATTAACCTATGTGGCCATGTTAGTTCAAACTAATTGCTTAGTTCGAGCTAACCGGCACATTGAACTCAATGCAAATCGCTAATTCAAATTAAGCAAGTGCCATGAATGGCACTCGCTTAGTTCGAACTAAATTTTGCTAGTTCGAATTAAGTTTGAACTAATTTTAGTAAGTGTAGACATAGCCTCTGGCACTATGGTAAATAATAATTTCACCCCATTAATAATTGCCTCGTAGATCTTATTTCCTCATGGTGATTTTTTAAGTGTTAATTCAAAATATTGCTTCTCTTCCTGGCTTATCTGGGTAGTGTGATACACAGTGTATAAGTGGAGGGAAATAACTTACACCCATATAGTAATTATCACAGAAAGGATACCTGGATGAAGACTTTCTAAGATACATGGAAATCAAATAACAAACAGCAGAGCAAGGTACTCCCTCACCCTAACAAAGCTTCATAGGCATTATTCCAAAGGGGTTATAGGCATTAGTTAGCGCACAAAATAGAACAGCCAGCAACAGTCATGAAGCATACACCCAGGCCCTGCCTGCAGTAGCAAACCTCATGCCTGTTCTTCTCCCCAGTGATAGCTAACAAGAGCTATAGAGTAGATAAGCAGTGCAATGTGGCTGGCATAATGGTAGCAGGTTTACGCTGTAGTGGATATAGATTGTGTAGGGTGGCTGTAGTTTAGCAGTAGCTGATAGAAGCTGTGATGTAGCTAGATCATGTAGTGATCTACATGATCAACTGGTAGAACCTACTGGGTAGATAAAACTCAGGCACTATCATTCACTATACAGCTCCAAGGGTCAATCAGTCAGGGCAAGGAGCACCAGAATGGCCACAGCAGCAGTTGCAACCATGCAGGTCTCCTCTATCTCTACAACCTAGAAAGAGGTCTTTTTCCCATTTAGCCCCTGTGGAGATCCCCAGCCAGCTAGGATGAAACAGGGTCTAGGATTTGGCCTATAGTAAGTTTAGAAATCTCGGAAACTGAAATATCTACATTTGCCAGCCATAAGCAACAACTTTCAGGCATTAGAAGCACATGAAACTTGAAGTGAACCAGGCCTTTACGTCAAATTGAAGTTAAGCACAGATGTAAATGCTTTGCTGAGCGGAGATGGTTTTAAGCATGAGCTTTACTGCTTTCCTAAAGTAAGATGTTTCACTTCTGTAGGGAATGTTATGGTTAGGGCTGAGATGATCTTTCCATTATAAATCTGACCTTCAAGTATGTAGAGTTTTCTCACTACATTTCCTCTGGGTCTGCAGTTTTTCATGCTCACGTTCTCAAATCAAAGGTGCTATGGTGTTTTAACGTTTGGTAAAAATACATCCAGCTTTTAAAAAATTTATTTACTGAGTTTTGAGCATGAAATAGGAGACAGGTGCTTTTAAAATTATCCACGCTATTTTTGTTCTTGGTTTTGGTGCTTGAAAAACACAATAATGATTTTTCCAAAGGGGTAGCCGTGTTAGTCTAGGTCAGCAAAATAAACAAGGAGTCCTGTGGCACTTTCAAAGACAAACAAATTTATTTATTGCATGAGCTTTCATAGGAGAAAATCACACTTTGTCAGATGCTTTTGAAGATGGGGAACTTACAGAATGGAAGGAAATTTTGTGTTTAAAAACTACACACTTGATATGTGCAGTCCTCAATGAGGAGCATTTGTTCAAAGAAACAAATGGGTGAGAGATAAAGACGTTTTGGATCACTAGTGCACATTGGGTTCGATATTACACAGTGCCTGATCAAAAGCCCGTTGAAGTCAATGGGGAAGGACTCCAATTGATTTCGGTGAATCTCAATGTTCAGATCCATTTTGTCATGCAGGGTGAATTCCTTGTTGGTGATTAAACAAGCATGCACTGAGGAGCAAACCCTGTCTCCAAAGACTTTGTCAGCAGTGGAGCCAATGTGACCAAGGAGGAGATAAAATACAGGGGTGCACATCCATTGTCCACCATTGGGCTACCTCTGCAAGAGCTAACTACTCGCCATCATGTGGCAGGAGTATGGGTGCAGCCTAGGAGAAACATATACTTATGACCTGTGGATCCAGTTCCATTTGGATCCAGTGGTCCTTTCCCTGTTCAGAGTGAGGGGAAGAGTAGAAAGTTTAACAGAGACTACTGTAATCTTGATACTGTGGATTCATCCCTCTCACATCCTGGAGACTGTCAGTGTAGACAACCCAGCTGCTCAGGCTGGCTTGGGGGCAGTGTCTAGGGAGAGGATTTGTGGCAGTTATCCAGAAATAGGAAGCTGTTTTTCTCTCCTTTGCCCCGATTATATTTTGCTGGGTTATTAATCACAGTTGTACTCTTTTAAAATCCAAATCACCCAAACATGTATTTACCTGAACCCAGAAGCCTTTCCATAAATGCCTGTTTGCATCCAGATTCATAATCGCCCCATTGTGTGTGCACCTGCAGCCATCATTTCAAAGATTTTAATCACGTTTACATCAGTGGTTTCAAAGGTGACTCTGTTATTTCAATGTGCAATCAAGCAAGTATTTTATTGACCCATTTTTTTTTCCATGTTGAGGGGAGGCAGTTTATGCCATGGTTGTTGAGAGAGAGAGAGAGAGAGAGAGAGAGAGAGAGAGTGTCAGTACATACGTCATGCCCTTCTGTGGGCATGAGAACTTTCTAACTCACAAGATCAAATTCTGCCCAAACTGTAGTAGTCCCATTACATTGCTCAGGTGACATAGGGGGCTATAAAGAGGGGCAGAAATGGTCTCTGCAGACATCTCCACTTGTAGAGGTTTTCCTCACCGAGCACAGAGCCAACTTCATTGCTTTATACTTGTCCCCTACTACAGACTAGGACACAGGGATATGGCCAGAGCATACTTGAACCACAACTATTCTGTTCTGGCAGTGGTACAGCTCTGTAGGGCTTTGTAAAATGATGTAATATAGAGCAGCCCAAGGGCTGCGGTCAGAACTGGGAGGTGGAAAGGAAGTTTTAAGTCACTTTTCCCTTCCCAGCCCTCAACACAGAATCAGAACACAGAATCTGGCCCACAGAGAAGAGAGCAGGATCCGCTGCATAATATTTTGAGAAGGGTATCACAAAACAATAAGAGCTCAATTTTGGTCTTGGATGACTTGTTTGTTAGTAACTCCCACCGAGTGTGTCAGAGAGCAAAAATGTCCCATATTATGTAAATATGGAGCCAAATTCAGGTTTCCTGCAATTTTCCACTGGCCTGACTTCTTTGCGCAGAAGCTCTTTGCCTGACTGTCGCATTGAAGCACATTTTGAGTACTGAATCTTAATTTCCTTCTGGTTCCCCCACTCCCATGAGTTTATAGGGACCTGACCCACAGCTCGTTTAAGACAGTGATTCTTTCTATTGACTTCAGTGGGCTTTGGAGCAGGTCCATATGGGATCTTCTGCCCACAGCCATTTGCACCTCACCTACTGGACATGTTAGTCATCACTGCTTGCTATTGCACATATCCTAATTAAAATGTCCTTCCTCCTTCAATCATTCAAATTACAATTCTGATTTTTTTTCGGTCTCTCCTCCCTCCACTGCCTTGCCCACTCCTGACTGAAATGAAAAACAATTCCTGGAAATGAATAATTATTTCTCTCTTGTAGTGTATAAACATTGATACATAACCAAAAGGAGGAGGAGATAAATGTTAAAGATCATATGGCTAAAATCTATTTGAGGGTTTCAGATAGCGGAGGAATGATGAGGTCTCCAGGGGGTTTTATTTATGAATGATAGACTCCTGAGAGAGAAATGATTGCCGCTGTCCCCATGCATAAAAATGCAATTCACCTGTCATAATACCAAAGGATAAAATTAGCTAAAGGGAATCCAAATATAGCGACTGTATCAAGAATTTGTTTTTTCCTGAATGGTGAATCATTTTAAATTTGGTCTCTCTCCTCTTTCTTGGAAAAAAAAAAAAAGTGCCTTCAGTCTGAAAGAACAGATGGTGCCCTGCTCTGCCTTCTGAAGAGATCTGTAGCGCACATTCCTTTACTCTGTCCTCTCAGATAACTGAGTTATACAGCACACGACCATCTGGTGTATGACACATCTTGTGTCCCACAAACAATACCCCAGCAAACCTCTTCAGGGGAGAGGTTAGTTTCTACGGTAACAGCAGCATGTGCAGCTCTAGGCCTTATTCAGATTCAGGCCTCCTCACTTGTCTCTATTCTTTTCCTTGCTATTGTTCTCACTTGGGCTTTTGCTGCTTGGTTACTCGGAGACTGACAATATCCGGGAGTATTTTGTGTCCCCAGTCCAGAAACTATTGTCTCCCAATTTTGTTTCATTATTTATGTTTTCAATATCCAATGGCTGGCTGAAGCATCTGCTGTAGAGTGATAAGGCAAGTGCTTTTTTAGAAGGAGGACTTTGCTGTTGCCTAATGACAATGCTTTGAATTATTTAGGCTGTGGTTGGACAAGCCTTTGCGAAAGCCAGCATTTCCATGAAAACTGAGGTGGTGTGGTCTTGTTTTTAATTATTTGTTTGTTTGCTTTATTAGGGACTTGCATTTTTTTATCCAGAGCAAACAAACAAAAAAAGGTATATGATAAATTTTCAAATTTTTCTGTGAAAACAGATCAGATCATCGACTATGCGGTCACCAGATTTCTAATTATTAGAAACTGTGGTAGGGAATTTTTTCCCCCTTCTTTCTGTTTTTTTAGCTTCTTCACAATAAACTTTTTTTTTAATTGCTGTTATTCTCTGGTTACTTAACCAACCAACATCTAGGCTATCAGCAAATGTAAACACCATATATAATACATGATGGGGTCCTATGAAAGTCCAGTTTTAGAAAAGTACTGCAGTAAGGTTTGCCAACAATATCAGCAATAGCAAATAAAAACGTTTGCTGTCAATAAGAGCTCTGGGTCCCACCCTATCCTTTGTATTGCTGCAGATTAGTTGCATTACTTTCATCAGCTGTCCCTAAATTGCCCCAATTAAATAGAATCCAAGTAACATCATCTTAAATCCAGATGGATTGCAGTGCTGTTTTTTTATATGGCAAATTGAATGTGTTCATTTTTTTTAAATTAAAGCATCGGGGATGAGGCCTTGATTGAAGAAAGCACTTAAACTCATGTTTAACTTGATGCCAGTGGAACCTAAACCCACCTTAAAGTTAAGCACATGAAATTGCATGCTTTCTTGAATCAGGGCCTGAGTGACTTTAAACAAATATTCTATAATCTCTGTTTCTGTTTAAGATAAACAGAGTGAGAAAGTAAGGGAAATAACATTAGAAACCTAACAATGATGTTAAAGGATAACGATCGCTCCATCATTTATTTAGATATTAGAGCAAGAGTGGCAGCTAAGTGTGCATATAGTTTCCATTTTAATTCTCTAGTTTCAGTCATTAATAACTTTCTAAAGCTTTTGCCTTTCAAAGTGAAATTTTCACATTTTTGTTTGCATGTTGTAAAGGCTTTGTTTATTTTATTTTATTTTTTTAAAGTCTGGGCCAAAACGTTTCAGTCAAATTTTTAATATAAGGAAGGCCAAAAAAATAATGCTTTTCCTGTTAAGAAAAAAATAAATAAATCTTTGCATCTTTGTTTCAAACAACTTTACTGCCCAAAGAGTTGAGAGACAGAGAGTTAGACTGTGGCGTGGGGGTAGGTTTTTTTGAGAAGTGCCTTTGAATATTCCAGTGAAACCTGGTATTAATTTGCTCGAGTTAGTACTCTTGCTTGGACATTGCCATGTTGCATACATGCAATACCTTTTGCACTCCTTTTTGCTTCACAAAGTATTCAGATAGGAAATTATGGTGATTGGGAAATGGTATATGATCATGAAAGTAACGTCTGTATCAGACTGTATATGCAGAAAGGGGTAGAGCTAAGTATGGACAAGACCTTTGTTTATGAGCTGATTATCGATACCCAGTGGAAAGCAGAAAGCGCTAGAAATATGCTCAGAGTTCTAGAGAGTTGGACAGAATTTTTCTTTCTAATTGCAAAATGTTTTTAGCATTTGTGTTGCATGAATGAGTCTGATAAAGATCTGGAAATGTTCACATCGTGGTGATTGCTTCCATGTTGGCCAATGTACCAGAGATTCAACTAGGGAGCTACTGCTACAGTTTGAGCTAACAAGCCAAGACTCTCGAACTGGAACTGGAACAAACTCATATCCTCTGTGGATTGGGCACAGCAGGAAACCTGGAAAACAAACTCATCACTGGGTTACATAAGTATAGTTGTGTCTGCTGCCAGATACTAGAAAGGAATTAATTAATTAGCGGTCTTCCCCTACCCACTGCTTTGAGTTTGTGGTATGTTTGTATATGCGCAGGTTCCACACATTATCACAGTTCAGACTCGATCTGTGGATTAGCAACGAAAGGTGAGCCAAAACAGAGCCTCACTTGATCAGACTTATAGGAGTAGAGTCAGCTTGTGTCAAGTGAGATAGGATTGGTCTGATTCCAATCACCCTCAAGCAGTGGAAGGTTCAAAATCCAATTCCCAATCAAAATGTTGCAGCTCTGGCCCATTATTGTGTTTTACCATCTTTTAGAACAAGTTGAAATTTCCCAAATGTTTGTTATTTTTAATGGACTTTTTCTTGAAATTTCAATGAAAAACAGGAAGAAAATGTCAGGATTTTTGTATTTCTGCGGCTCTAGTATTAGTTAATTAATTTACTGTGCTTCTTAATTGCAGTACTTCACATTTGTAGAGATTTGCAATGCTTTTGCCACTCTTTACTGTCCTGGTTTCTCTGAACCATATCCTTCTCTGTGAGACTGATTCTGATCAAACTGAAGCCAGCATATGACAGGAGAGCTCTGCAGGAATTAAACCAGTGTGAGAGAAATCAAGATCCAGCCCAAGAGGTGTTTTTTGTTTTTGTTTTAAATAAAGGTATCTTAAATTGCGACTGTTCTTTAAATTGAAAAAGTTTTCTGTATCCTACAAACTCATCTGTCATTCTTTCCAACTCCCAATTCCTGCAATTTTAAAAAAGCTGTGGAGCTTATTATTAATTACTCATATAGCAGCAGCATCTAGAGGTCTCAACTCACTGTGCATCCAGCCCCTACAAGTCACTGAGATAGGCACACATAATAAGAGACAGTCCTTGCCCCCAAAGCTTTACAATCTAAACAGGTCAGGCAAATGCTGGAAATATCAATATCCCCATTTTACAGGTCATAAACTGAGTCACAAAGAGATTATCTGGCTTGCCCAAAATCAAACAGTAAACCTTGTGATTGAGCTAGCTCTCCCAAATGCTAGTCTAAAACCTTAACCCCACGACCAGCCTTCTAACTCTTTCCAGGCACTTGGGCAGATACGCAATAGAGAGAAAGGAGCGAGCAGCCTTACCTGTCTCCAACGTGCCTTGTTTAAGGGCCAAGGATAATCCTGTTCCATGTACTCAGGAGGGCACAGAGAAAGCCACTTCTCTGCACCAGCAGGAAACAACTTGCCTAGTCAGAGACAGGGGTCTGATCCTGCCCCTCTTCTGTAGCACTTTCCCAAAGACTAAACAGGGCCAGGGCAGACATAGCTGTGCTCCCTGCACAATCTTCCTGAGGTACAATCCTTCCCCATAGTGCCCCTGTAGCAGTGCAGCTCTTCACTGCCCTCAACATGGGCCTTTGTGCTTGGCATACAATGTGGTTGGGTGTGATTATAAAAGGAGGTCAGTTTTGGTCTCAGTGCAACAGAGTAGGAAGCTCCATAGATTCGAAATCTACTGCATTCTTCCTCTTCCTGGGTGCGTCTACACTTACAAATTAAGTCGACTTAAGGAGGCTTAAGTCGACTTAATTTACTCCGCATCTACACTGGGCTTTCCTTAATTCGACTTAAGCTGCTCCTTAAATTGAATTAAGGAAAAGTTAATTCGAATTAATAACACCTCATTTTAATTCAAACTAGCACTTAAGTCGACTTTATTAAGTCGACTTAAGCCAGTGGAGATGTGGAGTAGTGCCTAGGTGGACCTTTTTAAGTCCACTTAAAACGTTAAGTGGACTTAATAAGGTTGAAAAGGTGCCACATCTACACTTGAAAAGTTAAGTCCACTTCTGTTAAGTCGACTTAATAAGGTCCACTTTAAATCAACTTAAAGTCGACCTTATTAAGTCGACTTTATGAAGTCGACTTAACTTTTCAGGTGTAGACATAGCCCCTGTGAATACAGAGGTAAGCAACAAAACTATCTGGTATCAAATTAATATGGACATCTGACTAGTGTCCATCACTAGGAAGAGACTTGTCACCAAGCAAGGTCAGGCCAATCCCAAGATGAAAACCAGATGGAGGGGGATGAAGAATATCAGAGGACTTCATTTATCACCCAAGGTGCTTTGCCCATAGTTATCTGTAAGATTACAGAAAAGGTCTCACAAGATCACTACTTTTTTTTTTTTTTTTTGGTCATTAACCTAACATATGCTTCCTTGTGAGGAACTGGCACCCTTTCCCCTCATCTTAAAGGGAGCTATGAACAATCTCCAACAGCAGACCAAATACCTCCCCATTTGATTTTACTAACCATGAGGACAGGGCCAGCCCAACCATATAGGTGAAATAGGCGGTTGCCTAGAGTGCCAAGTTTTAAGGGGCATCAGATAGATGGAAGAGAATTTTTTACATATGTTATCTCTCATAACGTGGGGGGGAGGTGCCAAAATCATAGGTCACCTAGGGTGCCAAAAACCTTGGGCCAGCCCTGCATGAGGAGCAGCAGTCTGACTTGCAAGCCTCCAATCAAAGCTTCCCCAGCACATTGAGAATGTCAGTGCATAAAAGTTACTAAAGGCGAACTAGAGTGGATGTTTCATTTGTTCACTTCAGATTTCAAAGTTGCCATGGTGAAGATGGCACATCTATTTGGTCCCAATCTAGCTGAATTTGTTTCATAGTCCAAGACCCGAAGGGTCAATAAGATCCTCTGGTCTGATCGCCTGTAAACATAGGTCATAGAATTTCATCCAGCTAACTCTGTATTGAGTCCAGTAATTTGTGGGTGACTAACACATAACTTGTGTTTCTCTCAAACATATCCCCAGAAAGGCATTCAATCTTGATCTGAGGCCTACAAGAGATTGAGGATATATCAGTTATACCCTTGCTGTTAGAAATGTGTGCATTATGTCTAATTTGAGTTTGATTGTCTTTAATCTCCAACCATTGGTGCTGGTTATGCCTTTCTCCATTAAGATAAAGGCCCTTTAATATAGGGAACAATACTGTATTAGCTGGAGTATGGAAGCATATAACCTAATAAGGGCATGGGTCTGTCTGCAAAGAATTCTTCATGGTGAGTAAAAGGCTACGGTATACACATAATGTGATGATACAGGAAGATACAAATTTAATTCTTTCTTCTGATTGATATTATACCTGCACATTCTAGAAATTGATTTGAAATCTTTGTAAAAAACCCCAAGGCCATGTTGTTGCAGAACTGGGTAGCTGTTTCTTACCTCAGAAGAAATTTGCATTGGTAATTTTCAAGTTTTTTTCAAGCATTCCTGATATGTCTTTGGGTCCTTAAACATTTTCTATATGTATTGAAGGGTGGCTAGGGAGAACAAACAGGGAGTTTTCACTGCAGCTGCCTATGTTATATACATGCAGTACACAAAGGATTCAGTCCAGCGCTGTCAATCGAGCACCTTTTGCTAGCCTTAAATCCACTTTTTTTTAAAAAGTGCAGAACAATCATCTATCTGACAACAAGGCACACCATGGGATTTCTGAATTAGAATGAGTCTCTTTGCTCTGGTTAAAGAAAAACAAGCCTAGAATGGCTATTGACCCGGTTTGCTAACCAGAGGAGGATACTGCTAAGAGCACAACACTTGATCTGCTCTTTTGTCTTGTGTAATGTTATCAAGAGTCCCTGGTCCAGATTTATGCTACATATTCTTAAGGACAATGTCACTTAAACGTTGTCATCTAAAATAGTGCGGAGGGTGCATATATATCAGCTACTTCCAAAGAAGGCCAACTGTTGAGCTGGGTAAGGTTTTTGTGATTTTTAACTGGAGGAATTTGAGTGCCCAAAAAAAAGATGATTCAGCCATCAGTGTGCAAGGGAATCAATCTCTCTAAAAAAATCAGTCAAAATTTACTTCATCTTTAGTATAAATTGTCAACCAGGTTCAGTGTCCAAAAATATCTGCTGTTAATGGAAACATTTTTATTTCTTCTGTGGGAAAAGAAAGACCAGTTATTTTCCTGAGTCAGACACATCCTGAATCTCACAGGTAAACCGTGAGGGCTTCGACAGTATGTTAAGGGTCTATTGTTCTTATTTCTACTTTTATCACCTTAGCAGCTTGAGATCAGCTGTCAAGAAAGTGACAGATGAGAGTCAAGTATGTTGGGCCAAAAATGAGAAATCACAATTTGAGGAAGAAAGACTTTTTATTGCAAAACTCTTAATCCAGTGGGCTGAGTTTTCAGTCTGTCAGTAGTGCATTGTGGGTCCTCTGAGTTTGAGGACAGGCTCCATCCCTTACACTGGAATGTGAGGCAGGATGCCCATCCCTAGTGAGGAAAAATGTATTGTTTTGCTCTTGAGGGACCCCTTCTGGCTAGACCAGGAGATTATTGCTGACCGCTAGCTGTGTTGGCTTCCCCAAGCTGAAAGCAATAATAGTCTAGAGTCAAGACTCCCCTTGCAAACCAAGCCCAAGTTCCAACCATTTCTGCTGTAAATCCAAAGGGTGTTTCCGTGTGCGCGCGCTCTTTCTCGGTCAGTCAAGGCCATAAGATGTCTCAGAAGTTACCTGTGAAGATAACACAGTTTTTAGCACTCTCCACCTTCACAGCACTGCACAGACATTACTCACAACATCTCTGCGAGTAGGTAGAGAAGAGTGAGCACTCCCATCTTACAGACAGGAAAACCGAGACTCAAGGAAATTAAATGACTTACTCAAGGTCACGCGGGTAGTCAGGAGCTGACCTGGGAGTGTATCTCAGAAGTTCCTGATGCAGCTGTCATTGCACACTAGGTCATGCTTCTGTTCACAGGACCAGACCACTTTCACATGCAGATGAAATATAGCATCAGCTTTAACTCAGAGCACAGTAAATTGCTTCTAAATAGAAGAGATTTCTCTTTAGCTTTTCTGAGGGACATGGATCACTGAAGGATGGAAAAGGCAAATTAGATTAGGGAAAACAAAACAGGCTGCTATGCACAGATGGCGGGAGAAGGCACTGAGATGAATACACATGGGGAAGACTCCCTTCTTAAAAGCCAGATACCCAATTTTATTTTTACAAGGCCTGAATATTCTTGTTTTTATATTGACACCAAAAAGTCTATAGCGTAGTCTGTTTAACGGGGAGTGAGGGGACAAGCAATGACATGAGACATGATGCAATTTGCATCTAAATACATTTTAGAGATAAGAACGTGTTCAGAGGGAGAACAGTTATTGCCAGTTCACAAGACTTATTTTCCGATATCATTGTGGGAACCAAATGAATTGCAAAACATCTGCAAGGTCCAAAGTGTCAATTATGCCTTTATGTACATGGGGGAAATGTCACATGATTGAGTCAGTCATTGGACATGGTCGATTGTAAGTTTTTATCCACTGCATAGCTTTAAAGCTTCAGTCAACAGTCACGTTAGACAATGGGACTGTCAGCAAGAGATGGATCAGTCCGGCCACTCATAGAAGGAGTTGCTTATTGGCACAGAATATGTCCACAGTAGTGGACAGCTTTGTCATTTTGTTTGTGCATATCCTGGCTGGCTGGTGCTTCTAAAGGTCTCTTTGAGATCTATACATCTATAAGTGGCCAGACCAAAAGCCATCAGCGCACAAAGCACAGATATTGCTTGGGATTTTTAAAGGCAATTGACACTGGGGTAGTCTTTAGAAGATTCTTAATTTTATTAAGCAAAGTGCAGATCCTTAATCAAATTTCTTTCCCAGTTCACAGGCAACAAATTCAAGAAGTAAAAAAAAAAAGTAACCTTCACACAAAAGGATCTTCTAGAAACATACAAAACAAACTTAATTTGACCACATTTCATGTTTCATAGGAGCTCCTAAGCCAGGAGAATGGTTGTGAAAGGTCCAGATGGGTAGTGTATGTAGCAAATAGTATCTTTTGTTTGAATGGCTGGTGTGCAACAGTTTATGTTGATCACCTCAACAATATTCTTTCTGGATTTGTAAAATGTTGCATTGCTTCTTAAGAAAACTTTCAAATCCAGCCAAGTTTGAATCATACATAATTTTGTGTGTGTGTGTTAGTACAATTAGCATCTGCAACAAAAATAAAAAATAAATAAAATCTGTAGTCTGAGAAATTGTATTGAAATACCATTGGCACATTTTCCAACTGTGCATTATGCTTATGTAAAAAGTATTAATCATTTTTAATCTTATCACTGTTGCATTGCATTGCATTGTAGCCAATACTAGCAAAGTTCCAAAGCGCACATACATATTCTGCAGAATCTATACACGTGCTAGCAGAAGTCTTTATGAAACACCCTTTTTAACAGGGAAAACTTCAGTGCAGTTTCTGTGGTATTCCTCTAGTGATGGTGGTGCTGCTACTATGGAACCATAAGAAAATGTCCCAAGATCTGGTAATTTTCCTAAAATCCCATTTCTGATATTGTGGAAAGAAACACTGTCTGCCTGAACTGCAGTCCAGATCCTCTTTTTAATTTGTTAATGTCTCAACCAGTTTGTTGGCATCGATGGTGCTACTGGACTCACTCCAACTTCCAGAGCAGCCAGCAGCCACTCATCTTCTTTCACCGTTATATGTACCTGTGTAAAGTTTGAGACCTGCATAACTCTAAGTGAACTGTCTGGCTGCATTCTGAACTGGCATTCCAACCAATAGGAATCACTTTCAAGTGCAGACTGAACTGGAAAGAAAGAAAAAAACAAACACTCTTTGGCTATGTCTACACTACAAAAGTTGTCAACTTTGTTGACTTAAAGTTGACCTTATTAAGTCGACTTAGAGAGTCTAGACTCTTAAGTCAACTGACAAGGTCGATTGAGAGCCGCGGCTCTGAAGGGAGCTGTGGCTCCCTGGGCTAGGGGAGCTGCAGCTCCCAGGGACAGGGAAGCTGTGGCTCCTGGTGACAAGGGGAGCCGGTGGGGCTCCCCGGCCCAGGCTGCAGCGCCGAGGGAAACCCCCACTGCCCCAGCTGGGGCCCCAGTGGGGAGGGATTCCCCGGGGCAGCAAGGGAATCCCTCACCGCTGGAGCCCCAGCTGGGGTGGCGGGGGTTTCCCTCGCTGCTGCAGCCTGGGCTGGGGAGCCCTATGTGGCTCCCTTCTGCCAGGGAGCCATGCAGGGGTCCCTTGTCCCCCCACCCTAGGTCGATTTATGGAATAAGTCAATTTAGGGCATCCACGCTGGCTTAAATTGACTTGAGAAGTGGACTTAAGTCTTAAGTCAACCTAAAATGAGGTGTTAAGTCGACTTAAGCTTTTATTAAGTCGACTTAAGGAAGCCCTTAAGTCAACTTAATAAAAGCCCAGTATGGACGCGGAGTAGTTTAGGTGGACTTAAGCATCCTTAAGTCAACCTAAGCCTCCAGTGTAGACGCACCCTTTGAGATGAAGCAAATACATGTCTGAAGAAATGTACTATATAAGCTTTGAAAGCTTCTCGGCCCCCCCCCCCCTCTCTCTCTCTCTCTCTCTCCAGCAGAAGTTGGTCCAATAAAAGATGTTATGTCACCCACCCTTGTTTCTCTAATATCCTGGGACCAACACGGCTACAACACTGCATGCAATGACTGGCAACGTATTTATTACCCAACATATTCCTGCATTAAGAATATAGCTTTACTGCTAATGTCAATGCAATACAATGTTGTTCTTTAAAACAGAAAAAAAAGGAAAATAACAATTTTTTTAAAAAAAATACTGTTGTGCATCCTACCCCCTACAACATTCATCACCCCCACCTCAAATACCTTAACAGGTACTTTCTTTTGTTATAGATGAAAAACCCATGATATTTATTTACTCTTCTATCTCAGCAATATCAGTGCACCACTGTAAGTATCAACATCAACTATTTCACTGCTGACCATATAGCAGGACTATCCAATTAATTAGTTGATGCCACAAACTCAAACTGCCTGCCATGCCTTCCCAGCTGCCAAATGCCTCCAGCTTCTCCCTGGCAAGTTCTATGAATCTATTTAGGTACTGATAATACAAAAATATACAGTATGTAGAAATTGGAAATGGGAGAGACAAAGAAAGATGCTGAATTTAATATCAAAACTAATAATACAAGCACTACTCTAAATTATTTTATTCTTTATTTGTATCTCTACCTCATTGAAAACCTGCTGCAGAGTTTTCTTTCAGCCACACCAGAAAATACAGGAACCTTGCTGCAGAATTAAAGACCAGCTTGCTGTAAAGTGTATGGAGCCTTGATTACAACACTAAGAAGCAACAATTTAACTGTATGGAAATTGACCCCGATCAGGGCATTCCAAATCAGGGATACCACCATAAAATGAACACACTGGCTCAGTCTTTAATGTAACTCCATGAGTTTACACTAGGGATGAATCTGTCACTTTATATTCACCAAGGATGAATTTGGATCCTCATTTTCCAGGCTATATGCAGCCGTCATGTCCGATTGTTATAGCATACTGTTCTTCAGGTTTTCACTGATTTCAGTGGAAACTGTATCAGACCCTATTTATGTGTATCTATTTGTTTCTGGTTTGGCTGTGGGAGGGTTTTGTTTGTTTTTATTGTTTGTTTTCTTTTTGTTGTTGTTTTTTACTATTGCCTTTTGGAAATAATGGTAGCATATTTAGGTAGGGCAGACGTGTTTCACAATCACCTAGATTTTTAAGGCCAGGAGACACCATTATGCTCATTTAACCTGACCTCTTGCATAATACAGGGCATAGAATTTCATCCAGTAATTCCTACATGGAGGTCAACAGCTTGTAGTTGAACTATAACATCTTTTAGAAAGGTGCCAAGTTTTGATTTAAAGACTTTTCTTGCTGAAGAATCCACCAGATCCTTTGGGAAACTGTTCACTGACTCTCACTGCTGAAAATGTGCATCTTCTCTCCACTTTGAGTTTTAGCGGATTTCAGCTGCAGGCCATTGGATTTTGTTATGCCTCTAGTAGCAAACTCATAAATAGGGTGCTGGGAGCCCACCAAATGCGGTTCCTATTCTTTCAGTTGCCCCTCTGTAGATGCTACTCATCCCCTCTTTCTGCCCAGGGCTTGAGGAGTTTTTGTCCCCTTTTGGGGAAGCAATAATCCTCACTGAGCTGCTGCATTAGGGGAAAGGAGGAGAGAAAGAGACATGAATTAAGTTTGCAATGTTTATTTTTAAATATATCTTAGACTTACTCTTGGGGAGTCTCTGAGAGGGTCTGTCAGCTCCTTTCCCTGATAACCATAGTGTTGGAGAAGGGGTGGAGGTGGCAATTTCCTCATCTCAGTGGTGCTTGGGAGCAGTCAGGGGTGCTTGCCTCAGGTGGTAGAGCCCATACCACTTCCTTAGGCAGGAGAAAGCCACAACCTGGGAAGTCAGAGAAGTTCTGCTATCCCTGGTGTCATCTCCCAGCAACTCAGTGTAATATATGGTAGAATCACAGACAGACTCTGCCTTTAAGCAAAGGTTTGGCAGTCACATAAGTGCTATGAGCAACTGCTAAGGATAGGAACACTTCCTGCTCTAATAGAGTATGTCTCAACAACTGCAGAGCAAAGCTAAGCCAGGCTGCAGAATAGGCACCAGGGTAGGTTCACTGTTTTGTCTTTTTCCTAGAACTTCCCTCTTTCTAAATATTAGAACAATATTGTAGTGACTGGTGCAACTATTTAATCCCTAATCTCCTAAGTATATAACCATCGCTATTTCCTGCTTTACCATCTCTGGATACTTACCTCCCACCATGTCAAGAACTGCAGTGTCTTCCAACTCACTGACATTAGGACCCAGAAACCCCATTGATTCCATAAACTTGTTATTCATATCTTTCCTTTTCATAGCCAGATGCACATATGCAATTTAGGGCAAGATTTTCAGAAGTGATTTGGGACCCTTCAATTTTTGGGAGTCCAGCATGAGATAACTCTAGCAGGTCTGATATTTAGAAAGTGCTGAGGACATACCTTCTGAAAATCAGGCCCATTTGAGGAGTCCCAAATGAGGCAAACAAATCAATGGTCACTTCTGAAAACCTAGGCCTTCATTTCTCCACCATGTCTTTGTCAATAACCAATTAATCCTCAGCAATCCAGTTACTGCCCTCACTGGTTCTTCAGTATTTTTCTGTCCTCTAATACCTTCAATGACTATCTTATTGTTTATCTTAATAGATTTTGCAATTATTTCTGCTTTATTTTTCCTCTGCTCTTTGAGTATCCTTTTTACAGATTTCCTCTTTTCATTCTCTTATCAATGTCACTGGCTTTTACTCCTTTTTTTTTTTTTTATTGTTTTCTTTTCACTTATAATTCACCTAAGTGATCACTGATCCACACTAGAGTTTAAGTTTTGTGTTTCATTTTGCAAAATGGTATATACTCTTCCGGGACCAATTCTGCCACCAGTCTTTCCCTTTACCAAAACTTTATCTGTAACACCTCTTAAACTACTAAATATTGTCTAAGACAGTATTCATTTTAACAAAATGGATCTTAAAAGTTTAATTTTCCTGTATTTGTATTCAAAATCCAACCAATGATCAAAGTTTGGAGTCTTATTAAATTGTGATAATTATTTCCCATCCTTCCTAAATAGTACTAGCATTACATTCAGTTCTAAGTCACTTCACTTATCTTCTGTAAATGACTAAATTAAATCTAAATTCTGTATTTTAGGTTTGATGAGATTGCCTTCAATGGCATGTAGCTGATATTTGATTGCTAGTAGCAAATATCTTCAATAGCTGATAATGGGACTTTGGGTTACTACAGCAAATTCTTTTCAAGATGTCTAGCTGGTGCATCTTCGCCACATGCTCAGGATCTAACTGACTGCCATATTTGGGGGTCAAGAAAGACTTTTTCCAGTAGTTCAGTCTAGCAAAGATCCTGGGTTTTTATGCCTCCCTCTGCAGTGCAGGGCAGGGGTTATTTACAGGTTTAGTATAACTGTTGGATTATTTGTAATTTGAAGTCTTTAAATCCCAATTTGAGGTCTTCAGTAACTCAGACATATGTTATAGGTTTATTACTGGAGTTGGGAGGTGAGCTTCGGTGGCCTGCAATGTGCAGGAAGTCAGACTAAATGTTCATGATGGTCCATTCTGGCCTTAAAGTCTATGAGTTGCCATCAACACATACTGATATCAAAATATATCCTCCACAAGAGTTACTAATTCTTTTCTCTCTTAATCAGTGGATGCTTAAATATTCCACTTGATCTGTAACAAATTAAAACCCTTGGATACCTCTGTGCTTTCTATCCCAATGTGAGGAGTCAAGTTCATTTTTTTCGTACTCTGAACCTCTCTGGTGGTACCAGTACTTCCTGCAAAAGTTAAACTTCTAATAATTCATTAAAAAAAAGAGGATGAGGATGTTTCTAGACCAATAATTTGAACATAACATTCCAAATGTGAAATGAGTGTGAACCAATGCAATGCGGTCTTGAGTCTGCTGAAGGGAGACAGAAGTAAATGGTTGAATTTTCAAAGTAGTTCAGGGAACTTAGCCACACATCATTCATTAACTATAAAGTGTGGTTCAATATCCTGGACTGCCCTGAAAGTCTCAACCAGTAGTTTTAACACTCATACACATTTGCCCCCTTTACCTTAATGGTGCGTTCACTCTGTGTGAAAATGTAGCGCTAATATTAATGATTTCACCACTGATCATTTCAGCAGAAAGGTCCAGCTATTTTGAGAATATAAACAGTACAAGTACTTTTATTTTTCCTATTCTAATGCTACCAGCTAGTCCCTTTAGCATTTTATAAGCTGTGTTCAGCTCCGCATTGAAATAAAAGTTGTATCTCTCCAGCACCAAAAGGATTACTTAACATGTAGCATTAGGTGCTTCCAGGCATTGTCCCTCAGTTGAGAGGCTGATTATTTCTTTTTCTCTGTTTTTCCCTGATGCACAACTTATATGGGATGATTATTGGAAGATCTGGATCTAAATAACTGTTCTATTTGCAGATCAGTTACCTTTTTGCCTTGCTCATTATCAGAGGTGGTGGACTGACCTGGCAGTCGAGTCTAAAATGGCCACCGGCAATAATAGGGTTTAAACTTCTTTCTCAGACAGGACGGTCACTAGTTCTGACAGTGCTGGCTGTGCATTGAAATCCTCACTGAGAAGCAGCATGGTCTAGTTAGGGGATATGGCACAACACTGAGAAGTAGGAGACCAGGGTTTTATTATTATTCCTGGCACTTATCTGCCTCTCTATTCTTCTGTTTCACTGCACATGCTTTTCTATTTAGATTGCAAGCTCTTGGGGGCAGGGTCCAGGACTGGCTCTCACTCTGCTTATATAGTGCCTAGCATCCCAAGGCTCTGGTCTTGATTGTGACCTCAAGCTGCTACTACAAAACATATAATATTAAATAAATTCTTGTTTGAAGTTCTGTGCAGCTGACACCAGATTGGGGAGTGGGTCTAAAGCATTTTGTTTTTCCTTCCTTTGTTTGTAAAAATAGCAGAAACTGGCAATGTTTTCCTTACAAAATTTATGCTTGTCCACGCTGCTAATTTCCCCTACCTTCTGAAAAGAGCTCATGTTAACATGTTGGGGGCTGGGGGGGGGGGCTGTTTGCTTTCAACTTCAGATGGCCTTATTGTCTTATCTCAAAATATCGGGCTTCTACATCATCAGATGTCAGTGCGTCTCCCTGTATGTTTTTGGTTTACTGCTGTTACAGAGCCAGTAGAGGGAGCACATACAACATTGTGTTTTTGTGGACCCCAGAACAGCACTGACAATTGTTCGATGTTTTCATTTCTCAGTAATGAATCTGGCATATTAAAATTTAAAATAGAAATGAAATATTTTTAATTGGGAGAACATTAGTCTGTAATGGGTTTTTTTTTTGGTGGGGAGGGGAGTGGTCACATTTGGTCCCATTATCCTTAATCTTTATCTTGTATTGTTGTTTAGTTTTCTATGGGGCCTTCTCTTCTGACATAATGATCACCCATATGACAGGACTCATCCTTTGCATTTTAGCTAAGAACTGGAAAAGGGATTTTAGTTTTCTTTAACTGCTTGAAAACATTTTGAATAAACCTGCTTCTTTAAATAGACTCTGCTTTCTAAGAATACCATTATGGAAGTCTGAATCACATTTCTTGTAGATAGGTTTACATTTAGAATGCTACGTATGACAGCACTCTCCCTCCTTGGCATGAATAGTAACATATAGTAACACTACTGTCTATCAGATTGCTGTGGGTGATGAGGGATGGAGAGTAGTTAAATAACAATCCTGTGTCCAGGTCTTGTGCTTTTATTATAAATTGTGGCTATTGCATGCAAGTGAGAGTGATCAAAATAAAACCAGACAGGATAATACAATTAAAAGTTAGTACTTTGGGCCCTTGCTATTATCTATACAGCTAAGCTGTCAAAATGGAATAGGCACTTTATAGACACAATAGGATCTGCACCAAACAGTTGATGATACCGGGCCTCAGTTCTTCAAGCTGATCTATGTGGGCAAACCCCTTCATCTGCAGGATTAAGGCCTATAATAGCAGCACAGGTGACATCATTTTATTGCACATGTCTGTCTCTCTTTACTATGCTCTATCCAGCCCATATCTATTCTTTATTTTTTATATGCAATGAAACAATATCATTCTGGATTGCTTGAGCTCCAAAAAACAACTCAGATTTTTGGTTACTCCCTGTAGAAGGCTCCAGCCCCGGGCCCCTAATTAATGATGAATGTGGGCGTGTCTTAATGTATAAATTGCCTGTCCTCCATTTTGACACTTTTTTCTCCAAGCAAAGGCAGCTTGAAGAGCTGTGAAGGCAGTGAAAGAGCTAGCAGCAGGTAAGTCTAAATAAATGTTTTTAAAAGGAAAGAAATGAGAAAGGGAAAAGGACAAGTGAGCTAGGGAAAGGAGTGGACATCCTAAATGCTGGATTAAAACTAATGAGTCTTAGATCTGGCCATAGAGTCCGTCTCACCAAACAAACCAAAGATTCTGCCTGCCCTATCAATGCTAATTCCTTCACTCTCTTACCAACCCTTCCAAATCTTCCTTTGTGAATTCAAGGGCCCTTTCTAACTAGACTGCAGATCCTTGGATCTGACCATAATCCATTCCTCTGTCTATACTGCTGACTCTCAAATTTGAAAGAAAAGCAGTGACACCATGACTCTGTGGCACTTTCTGAGATGGGAATAATTTCTGACACAGGTGGTCAAGGAATAAATGAATGTGGAGACTTCATTACCCGGTACTGTTGCAGTCCTGGCTAAATAGAAATCTTTAGTACTATTTGCTTATTAGTACTACCAATTAGTATTATTATTACACTACCAATATTGGTGGTGTCTGACACAGAGTGAGAGAAATTTGATTCCCTTGGAGGTGGTTCTTACCAGAGTCCCATCAACAGTAATTTCTACTGTAATGGGTTCTTGGTTATAACACTGTACTTCTGATGTAGCTAAAACATAGTTCACATTAGCCACAGTTTGGGAGCATAGAATCCTAGAAATGTAGAACTGGAAGCATGGTTCAAACAGGGTTTGGGCCCATCTACCTTGAAAAACTGAACTGTGTTTAACCAGAGATAAACTTTATCCTATTGATGATGGCATTTATAGATTGATGAAACCATCCTGTCACCTGTATTTATGTTGGGGAGGACTAGGAGTGCAAGCAGACTGGGTTCAGATTTCCAAACTGTATTAGGACCAGAAGTCAAAAGAAAAGCCTGGAGGAGAGCTTCCACCTGTATGCTTATTTTTAGAGTTTGCTGTTAATCCCTTGTTTAATACTACAAGTAAGCCAATGACTCACATTAAAGTAGATATAATTATATAGCATCTTGGAACACTGGAGTCCAAATAGACTGCTGTATCTACTCTACACCTTTGGCTTCAATCATTATTCAGCCATTTTAAGTTCACAACTTCGAACATTTCTATTTTTTTAAAGTACCGTTATAAAGTATCCAGATTCACCACTGTGTAAAGTCCCTAAATCACTCCTTGGTCAGATTTACTACAATTCTCGACCTTTTGTGGAGTACCTGCTATTTGATAAGATGTGGTCAACAATGTCATTCTATTTGAAACACTTTTCAAACTAACTGGTTATAGGCTGTATAACAAAGCAGAGTACCCAGTGGGTTAATCTATAGCATTTCACACAACTGTTTAAAAAAATTTGACACACATTTGACAGATAAAGTATGCTAATGACCATGCTGGAAAACAGTTCTCCCAGATCTGCACTTCTCAAATAACTGATATTTGAAGCGACTGTTGCTAGTAAATCAACCACTAGCATGGATGGTGCATGTAAAGCAAGGCCTTCACTAAGGCAATCCAATAAATGGCTAGCTGCCGCTTTGTTTAACAACTCTTAACTTTTGTCTTGTACTGATTGTATATTTTGTTGTGCCCTTAGAATTGGGGGGGTTTTACACAAGAAAATGATCCTATGTCCAACATAATCAAAATCCCATCAACATTCCAGACCTTGCTGCAGCCAGTTACAAAATGTCTACTTCTTCCCCCTGGATATCACCCAGGAAGATTACTTAGCTTTTCTCTTGAGACACTGTCACTTTAACAGCTAACCAAAGCTCTTGGAACTATATTACATTAACGTGAAGTAAACACAGGGATATGGTGTAGAGACATCTAAGTTCCCATCCTCATTGTGAAAAGCTATCAAGTTGTAGAACTCTGTTGCACAAGCAAGAGTGGTCACTGTAGTTAACACATAGTTTGACTTTGTATATAGAAGGGACCAACCTGTGCTTGTACCGTGATCCTGAATTTTCTAGCCTTGGATGTTGCAAACAAGGGTGCTACTAACATGGTTTCAAGTGTAGTAAAAAAAGAGCCTAAGAAAGGAAAAGCAGGAAAGAGCTTATGCCTGGATGTCTATAGCCATCTGCCACCACAAAAGTACAATACTGGATTCTTGAAATGTAAAAATAGATCTCAAAAGAGACATGTTTTAATGAACTGAAGACAAAGAAACATGGTTGAAATAAACTGAAAACAGAAGCAAGGTTCAAGGATCTGTTTGTTAAATGAACACCCAAAGCCAGAATATGTTTTTAGTGCAGGAGAATGCTGGCTGTCTGGTTTGTGCTAAAGATCCCGTCTCTCTTTGGGATGCATGTGGGAGAAGTAGGGGGTGAATGGCAGCTCTTGTTTGTCCTTTCTTGAGGAATCTAATTATGTATTAATTGATTTCAAAGACTGGAATAGTAATTCTCTAGCAAACTCTGGCTTGGAGACATTGTTCAATTTTATCCTGTTTTGTCCATGTTTATAATTTATGCACCTCTGCAAAAGGAGTGCTTGTGATTATTTTATTTAGACTGAAAATCACAAGTATGTAGATTTTATTTTTAAAATTAAAAAAGCAAAACAGGGTTGCAGCACAAGAGGGAGGTGTCTAAAGCACAGGGGTGGACATTTGAGTTTAGATTGCATGCTTCTGAGGAAAGAAAAGAATGGTAATAAGAAATAACTGCACTTGCCCATTCATCTATGTTTACCAGCATCCTCTGATGTGACTAGCATTTGTAACTTTTAACTTGCACTTTGCTGCCAGAATGAATTGGAATAATCAGAAGCAGAAAAGTGAAATAGTTTTTCACATTGCTGCTGTGTGCTTGAACCATATTTCTGCTTCAGTCTCCCCATCTGTGAAATAGGGAAGATGTTTACCTGGGACATAGGAATGTCATGCGGCTTAAACTAATAAGGATGATAGGGGCTGGATTCATTCAAGTTTTTATTTATCTCATGGCTGGCCTTAGCATTTTTGCCAGACAAGCTTTGATGTATTTTGCCTCTCACCCTCTCCACTCCAGCACAACTATATGCCTCCACCTCCTGTTTGTCGTTTTCTCTCCAAACCATCTCTCTGCCTTCTTCCAGATCACCACAGACACCTGAATTACCCTCTTTGTGATGATTCCATAAGATTACTGTCCTCTTCTTCAAATGCTTCTTCCAGACCCACTTCTAACATGTCTACCAGAAATTAACCAAGTGGGGGGACAAGTAATATTGAAGGAGAAGCTGGAAGTGTCTGCTGTGAACTTGGTTCTGGGGTTTTCTGAGAAATCAGGGAAAGTCTAATAATGGTCTTCAGTACCTCAAAGTCTGGTGAGAGTGAATGTGAGTGTACACTGAATAACCATGTCCTCTTAGGAAACTCCTCTCACTCTGTCAGCCTTGCTGCTGGGTTTCTACAGTTTAGATTTTGAAGGCTTTTCATAGGGGAGGAAAGGTGGCTAGAAATCTGGATTTCAAATAAAAGTTGGGATTCTCTTTTACATTTCTTGGTCCCTCGTATTAGAAAATTTGGGGGGGAAGAAGGATGGCCCTGGAATGTAAGGAAGGCCAAAGCCCAGCTCTGATCAGCCTGCAATTGGTCTGAACTGTTGCCGGGAGCAGTCCTCACCCCAGCTCTGTCGAGTGCACACACACCAAGGCAGAGGAGTTTGGGGACTCGCCTCCATCCCTTGGCGTTCCCCCTCCCAAAGCTGCTGCGCCACGAGTCTCCTGTCATTCAGCCTTCTGCTCGGCTGATCACTGTGAAAAGAGCCACCCCGGTGCCAGAAACACATGAATATTGACTGCAAACAAACCCAGGGAGAGCGGCACCTGGGAGCCCCAGGGGGGGCGGAGAGGCAGAGCGATCCCACCTGCAGGAGGAACCCGACACGCACAGAGCCCAAAGCGGGGAGTTCCCTTGGGCTGGGGTGAGCTGGCTGGGCTATCAGCGTGGCGACACGCACGCTCCCTGCCCCCCAGCCACGAGGGGAGCGGATTACTGATCAGCGTGCAGCGTTTTCATGAGGCTGACAGTTGCAAGAAAGCAGGGGGATTTAATCACCTAAATCCAAACCACCTGCTTCGCAAGGGCAAGGTTCCTGGGTACTCCCACCCCCCGTTCCCGCGTGGGTTCGCCCTGCAAATTTCTGACTGTCTCTAGATCTTTATTTTGTTTGTGACTGGGGGAAACCTAGAGCTGTCTCACTTCTTATTTCCTCCGTGTGCTCGAATCAGCGCTGGTGGCTAAATCCCAAGGCCCCTCGGAGTGATTGATGATTTCTATGGGAGGCTCCTCTTGAATTGCTTGCAGGAGTAAATTGCCTGCTATTCCCATTTGCTTTTGTTTCTCAGTCCTATCTGGAGACAGACAGTGCTTCTGTCCCCCTCCCCCTCTTTTCTTTAATCTACCTGCTGCAGCCCCGGAGTAACAGCAGCTGAGTATATATAGCTGATGGGTTATAATAGTAGCTATTCCCCAGGGAGCAGTGGATAATAAAGAAACATGCTGTATTTACAAGTTTCCCTCTTCTGGCCCCCAATTTATTCCTTCATCTCAGGGGAGAGGTTCCTCTTTAAATGACTTTTCTGCCCTGTACCTACTGATCTGTCATTGTCAGGAGCTTTGATTTAACTTTTAAATCCTCCAAAGTTTCTTTAATTTAAGGACAAGAGCCATTGCGGTTGGGCATTTGTTTAAAACCCTCAGGGTTGGAAGACTTCTCTTTGGAAGGGAAAATTCCTCCCTCCACCATTTACTTTAACAAACGTCCAGGCGTTGTCCTTAGGAAATGATTATTGTTTGCTTTAGAAATACATGTTCAAACAATCTCACCCATGCAGCAGATCAAAACTTTAATAAAGAGCATCTGGAGGCTAATATATCAGCAGCTCTCCTCCCCCTCTTCTCCCCCTTTTGTATTGTTTGGTGGTGGGACTATAAATTAGGCCTCCCGTGGGTGATAGCTGTTCTCTTGTAAAAATGAAATCTAATTCCTAAAGCCCATCCTCAATTGCAGTATCCCAGAGCATTTCCTTGGGGAGGTTGGGGTTCTGTTGCAAAGACTGGAGGCTAGGTATTGTAGGTAGCAGATTCAGCAGAACCTTGGAGCTTATTTAAGTCAACCCACTATTAACTGCTTATTACACAGAGTTGTAGTCTTGGGGGGCTTTTTAAGTGCATATTTAAATGGTTGGAGTTTCCTTCCTCCCCCCAATCACAGACAATTTTGATGAGTGGGTTTTTGTCCGGATGGTTTGTAATGGTGCCTGTTTTGGGGTGTCCCGGGGGGTCCGGGAAGCTTTAATTCGCTCACAAAGGCTCATTTGCAGGTCAATGCCATGGCACACTCGCCTCTCCCCTTTGCCTAAATCTCCTTTTGTTCCCCATCGCCTGCTCCTCATGCCAGATGGCCGCAGAAAATGCTAATTTTTTTCTCCCGTCTCTTTGCATTTAATTGCGGCCCTTTGCAGATGGGGGCTCCGAAGTGTGTGCTTCATTCAAATGAAGTTTGCTTTTTGGTTTCTAGGCACATTTCTTAAAGTCCGATCTGAGTCAGGGAGGGATTAGTTTGACAGGGAAGTGAACAGATTAAAATCTGCACATGAGATCTTCTTATACCTCCCTTCCCTTTTTAGCTCCCCCCTTTAAACTAAAAAAAAAAAAAAATTCCTCTCCTTGAATTGGTGCTGATGGTTGTGGTAGAGAACCAAAGAGACCCCAGCCCAGTCCATGCTCTTGAAAACAAGACAAACTTCTATTAAGAATTTACCTTCCTGGAATAGGGAAAGCTTAATCAGTTTTTGCTTTTAGTATTATTATAATACAAAATTGGGTTCTGAATAAAAATAAATGACCTGGCTCTTGGAAGAATTTTTTTCTGAGAAATAGAATTGCTCCTTTGCTCTTGATAAGCAAAGGGAAGGATAATCAGCTAATTTGATAACCATTGCTCTGGGTACATGGCTGAGATTTTTCAGAATTTGGGGCACTTCTGTTTTTGAGTACTTAACCTGAAACATCTTAAAGGAGCCTGATTGTCAGAGGGGAAATGTTCAGCCCTTAATTTTTAAAAGGATATACATTTTCAGAATCTCCATTTGGGCCCCCAAAATCATTTAGGCCCAGATCCTCAATGATATTTAGGAACTTATTTTATGAAAATCTCAGCCATCATTGTCAACCTGTTTAGGAACAGAATGGTCAAGTCCTTCTTTCATGCCAGTGTAAATCCACTGGTTTCAGTAGAATTGCATGTGATTTATATTAGTATAAGGGCCTGATCCAAAACCTTTAAGTCTTTCAGTTGACTTCAGGAGGCTTTGAATTAGGCCCTAAATGTGAAGAGAATGGAGTCCCGAGATGCTAGTAGAGAAAAAGTCTGAATTATGGCAGAGAATAAGGCTTGGTTTACTACGTTAAAATAACTATGGCTATGTCTACACTTACAAAAATTAGTTCAAATTAGTTAGTTCGAACTAGAAAAAATTAGTTTGAACTAAGCAAGTGCCATTCATGGCACTTGCTTAGTTCGAATTAGCGATTTCCATTGAATTCAATGGGCCGGTTAGTTCAAACTAAGAAATTAGTTCGAACTAACATGACCACATTGGTGAATTCGAACTAACTAGTTCGAATTAACCTTTACTTCTAATACCCTATTTGAAGTTATTAGTTCAAATTAAGGAAGCCCTTAATTTGAACTAACTAAAGCCTAGTGTAGCCATGGCTTTAGTTAATTCGAATTAAGCTTCCTTAATTTGAACTAACTTGCCAGTGTGGACATAGCCTATGTTACTCAAGGATGTGGAAGATTCACACCCCTGAATGACCTAACCCCTCCTCCCCCCCCATGGACTCTGCTATTGCCTCTTGGGGATGTGGAGTACCTACATTAATGGGAGAAGCTTTCCTATCGGCACATGTTTTATTATTATTATACAAAATTGGGCTCTGAATAAAAATAAATGACCTGGCTCTCGGAAGAATTTTTCTAAGAAATAGAGTTGCTCCTTTGCTCTTGATAAGTGAAGAGAAGGAGAATCAGCTAATTTGATAACCACTGCTCTGGGTACATAAGGTATAGTATAGGTAGCTTCTTCACTGAGGGCTACAGCTTTAGTGCTAAAATGCCTTGCCTTCACTAATCTGCTGTCGCTCAGGAAGAGGGGGGCGGTTTTTACCCAGCATAAGCACTTTTGTGGACAGTTCTATGTCTGTGGGAGACATTCTCCCAGCAACATAGCAACCATTGCTTGTTTAGATGGTTTTATTATGTTGGCAGGAGCACTCTCTCCCGTCGACATAACACCAGTACTTTTACAGCAGCACAGCTATACTGATACGGTTGAGCTACTGTAAATTTTATGTGTAGACAAGCCCTAAATCTCCAGTTTAGCCCAGTTTTGGCTTCACCATGAGCCACAAAACGCCTATCAAACTGGTAGATGACTAAACTGTTTTTGTTTTGAGCCTAATTATTCAGAGTAAAATTTCTCTAGGAGCCTATGTTCCTGCCTCTGGAGTCTGGGCATGCCAACTGCTGCCTCCTAGGCAGACAGATGACTATCTCCTGTCTAAGCCCCAGAGCAATTCACAAACCAGCAGAAGATAAATTCCAAAGGGGTAGCTGTGTTAGTCTAGTTCAGCAAAACAAAGAAGGAGTCTAGTAAAACAAACAAGGAGTCCTCTGGCACTTTAAAAGACTAACACATTTATTTATCACATGAGCTTTCATGGGAGAAAATCCCACTTCATCAGATGCGTGAAGGTGGAGAAGTCCAGATGAATGGGAGGAAAATAAATGCGGGGAAGTGAAGTCATATGATCAGATCAGACTGTTGTAGCAAATCAATGCAGTTGTTTAGATTCAAATAATGGAGACCAGCATATAGGAGGGAGGTGAGGGGAAAAAGGAAAGCAAAATTACCTGTTGTAATGGGGAAAGAGTTAAATAGAGACTACATTTTTTCCCCATTAGAATAGGTAATTTTGCTTTCTTTTTTCTCTCACCTCCCTCCTATACGCTGTTCTCCACTGTTTGAATTTAAACAACTTCCTTGATTTGCTGCAACAGTCTGACCTGATCCTATGACTTGCATTTCCCTGCATTTATTTTCCTCCCCTTCTGTAAGTTCCCCATCTTCAATGACGAAGTGAGATTTTCTCCCACGAAAGCTCATGCGATAAATAAATGTGTTAGTCTTTAAAAGTGCCACAGGACTCCTTCTTGATTTTGATGAACTAGACTAACATGGCTCCCCCTTTGGAACTAGACTCTGTTTTTCAGGGGAAGATAGGAATTCATCTGCTTAAATGGTGGTTGGTGCCCAATCTGGTAGCCAGAAGCAGATCAGGGGTCGCAGGTCCCCTGGGCCTCCGCCACTGGTGGGCCCTCCCACTGCCTGGAGCTGCCCCCACCACCTGGGGCCCCAGACCTGCCGCGACCTAACTGGTCAGCCCCCAGTAGTGGCGGGGCCATCTGGTGGGCACAGTGCAGCTTCCAGTGCAGCCTGAAGGCCATGCTGGAGGCTGTACTGCATGTTCCAGTTGGCCCTACCATGCCCGGAGGCTGACCAGCCAGACTGCGGCTAGCAGACCCCCAGAGGTGCAGCGGTCAGCCCAGGAGTGAGCCAGTTCGCCCTGCTCCCCCCAAGCTCCCCCAGTACCAGCAGGGTGGAGGGCCCCCAGTTGGCATGTGCGGTAATCTGCCCCTGCCAGTAGTATGCTTGGAGGCCACCTACCAAACTGCATCCCACTGAAAATCCAAGGTGGGGGGGGGAGGGGAGGAGGAGACGGTGATGACAGCACTCATTTTATCACTTTTAGCTCAATGGTTAGAGCACTCACCTGGGAGTTGGGAAACCCAGGTTCAATTATCCCCTCAGAAAAGGAAGAGAGAGGATTTGAGCAGGGTTCTCTCATCTCTCAGGAGAGTGCTTTAACTACTGAGCTATGGGATATTTATTCTCATGTAGGGCTCCCTGAATCTCTCCTGTTGAGGCTGTTCTTCTGTCAATAAAGAAGTGGAAGAGGGAGACTTGAGCTCAGAGCTCCCATCTCCCATGAGAATTCCCTAGCCATTTAGCTATACGTATATTTTCATCCAATGAATTGCGTCCATAGGCACCTCTCTTTCCCCATTCATTGTATAGGGAGTTTAGGTGCCTAACTAAATGTTGTGGATCACAGTGTTGTTCTTGTGAATTTTTAGGATCTTAAAAGTTAGGCAATGAGACGCTCAGCTTTCAGGTGCTGAAGTTGCTTAGTGGCTCCAATCTTTGACTTGAAGTTCTCCAGTCTGGTTTCCAATCTGAAAATGGGATAGTACTTATCTGTTTTTAATGGAAGTTTGAACTTAATTAGATCCTCATCCTCCAAACACATACTCGTGTGTAATTTTAAGAAGATGGGTAATACCAATGACTATTCACGCACTTATAGGTAAACACCTGTGTATATGTTTGCAGCATGAGAGGTGGTGAGTTTATAAAACACTTTGGATTCAAGGTGTAACAAGAGTGCAAAATGTTATTTGATGATACTATCATCCAGGGCCAGATTAACACAGGGGCTTTGTCTGAAGTCCAGGCCCCCAGGCTAAGGGGGTCCCCCAAAAATCCAGCCCCAGCCAGCTGTCCCTGTTCCCAGGGAGGCACTGCTTGCGGGAATGTAGAGGAGAGACCTTCCCACCCCCCTGCTCCAGGTAGCATAGCCTCCCAGACACACCCTCCAACTACAAGCGAGAGGATTGGCTCCAGGCTGCTCCCAGCTGAGCTGACCCCCCCCCCCCCAAGCTGCAGCCACTGCCTTCCTTTGCAAAGACCCATGGAGAGCCTGTCACGGCTGCCTGACTACCCCCACATCAGGGGGAGAATGGGATATGGGCCCAGAGACTCTCCCCAACCCGCATGGTGCTGCTGCTGCCATTGATGGGGGTGGGAAGGATAAAGTGGTATATGGTATGCTGCCACTGATGGGCAGGGCATCAATGTATGGCCCCCTGGTGCCAGAGACCCCACTCTCCTGCACCCAGGCTGGCCAGCCCCACAAAAACTTATAGCCCTGGGCTCACAAGGGTGTTGGTCCGGCCCTGCTATTATCCTTTGGGTACTTATAAATTCCTGCTACAATGATTTATGACAAATGGATTGGATTTAAGAAAAATGCCAATGAGATTCCACTATTGGGGGGAGTAGTACTTTTGACTTCAGTGAGGTAAGGATATGGCCCAAAGGCATGGTTGTTAACTTGATTTTGCTATGTAATAAGATTTTGAATTATAGTACTAAAATACGTTATCCTTGAGTGTGACCTCCCCCCATCATCATCCTCATTGCTGCCAGTAGCTGAGAATTAGCCTTGCACTAAACAGACATTAAAAATGAGCGTTCAAATGTCATTCAGTATTGGTGTTTATATACATATCTATATATGTTTTAACATCTAAATACTTGTGCTCTCACGAAGAATTAACAGAAACAATTAAAAGCAGACGTACAGCAGACAAAGATATAATCCTGCATTCCCCCAAATCTTTACTTTGCATTGATTTGTTTACTGTTTAATGGGGGGGCAGGGGGGAATCCTGTGTATTCCTTATTTTATGTTCCATTTCTTTCTCTAAGAATTCAGGAACATTTATTTGCTTAAAGGCTGGCCAGTAAAAAGGCCTCAAGTCTAATCCCCTTTCTGCTACACACCAATGAAACTTAGAAAACTCTTTGACTATTGACTTTTTCACGTGGAAACCGATCTGTTGCGACTGGAAGTGAAAAGAGACCATTTCTTGAAGGGGGAAAAAGCCTCTGAAACTCTGTTGTGAAGAAGTCGTCGTCCTTGGCCTGTGTAGTAGCGGCAGCAGCAAAGGCTTTTTGATCCTCAGATTTGTAAACTTGTAGACATAATAATGCCATTTCTCTAGTGTTAGCAGGTGTCCTGTCTGGAAGTTGCTGCCTCAGCCTCCAGCAGAGCTGGGAATTAGAAAATTGTCTGTCTTTCCTGAACCGTGAAGTGCTTCTCTAAAATAAAGGCCAGGTCAGATGTTAAAGGGACATTCTTGTCTTCTGAAGCCGAAATAATCCACAGTCACGTAGAGAAACGAAGGCATCCTCCTCCCAAAATGGTCAATCTCTTTATTTGCCATTATATTTCCTAGAATCAGGGAAACTCCTTCCATTCACTGCCGTTTCACAATATTCCCTTCAACCAATAATCATCTTCCAGCTTGATATAATTTATTTTTCATAGAGAAAGAACTAAAAATGTTAATTATTTTTTCCTGTGGGGCTTCCTCCATCCCTGACAGGATATTTCACTGACTATGGTTTGGTTTTTTATTTTTGTCCTGTCTTCATTTCCCCCCCTCCAACTTCTCTCAAATCCCTGAAAATATTTGTGTGTTTGAGGTGTTAAAGGGAATTTCATGGTACATTTTCAGAGCTGCCACAGATTAAACTCTAAAAAAAACCAACACAGACAAAAAGAGCCCCCAGCCTGTTGTTTGCACTTTGACTTGCAACAAATTTTGTTTAACATCTTCACCATACCACTGTCTTTCTTCCTACTATAGGTGGGACTGATAACCTTGCCTACCATTAAGGCTGACCAAAATTTCCCATTTTAAGACCCTGTTTTTAGTTGCTAATAAATTTGCCAATCTACAGCTATTTGGGCTGAACTTTTATATGCTGAGCATCTGCCTCAGTGATTTTTGTTTCTTTTCTTTATTTCAGCAAAAGAGTTTAGGTTTTTCCAAGAATGAGGCTTGTGAAAAATATGTTCTTATGGCCTTGTTAAAAAATTCTGGTGATCTCTTCTTTGAAAAGTTCTTGTATCCCCATGTTTTGGAGTAGGGACTCTAAATCTGATGGTAAGGAAGTTGCCTTTGTGTCAAGGATGTGTCTTTTGAAAATTAAAGACTGTCATAATCCATATGCACAAAAGGAGAAATTAAGATTGCCTGGACAACCCTAATTCTGGCCTGACATTGCAATATTAATAATCTTTTAATTTGTGTGTGTGTGTGTACTTTTATTGATTTTAAGTGTTCACAGTTCATGGAATTTATGCAGCATGTCAGTTTAATGACTGTAGATGCTGAGATTCAAAAAGTTAAAGTAGTATAAACATTAAAACAAATTGTCAACATCATATGTCAAAATACATTCAGTAAATAGAGTTAAATCGAACTCTGAAAGTTTTCAAGCCTCAGTTTTTTTCCTTTGCTTAGCTGTAAATTTTGGTCATTAGTGGAGATATTTTTTTTGGTTGGTATGTGTACAGTGAAATTGATATTGATTGATAACTATCTAATCCTTATAAACCTACATACAAATATCTCTTTGCCTGTTTGCTTGGGTTTGCACAAGTAGAGTGGTGATATTATCGCTGACTCAAGTCTTCAACTCAATTGCTGCAGAATCATACCCATAGGGAACTGCAGAAAAATTCTTTGCACTTACATATTGTAATACCTTCCATCTGAGAATCTCAATATACTTTATAAATACTAATGAATTAAGCTTCACAATGCCCATATAAAGTCAATAAGTATGATTAACCCTATTTCACAAAATGGGAAACTGAGGCAAAAGGGACAAATTCTGATAATGTTATAAATCTGGCCTATATCTATCTATTTTGACAGTTACTGAATGTAAATACTGGAACTAAGAAGTCATATGGAAGTCAGCTGAAGTTACAACTAGAGCTGAGTTGAATTCTTTCACCAAAACTTTTTTTTTTCCGGTGAAAAATACAGATATGGCAACACTGAAACATTTCACAAATTCACATTGTTTTTGCTGAATTGTTCATCCTGAAAAGAAACTTTTTTTAACAAAACTCAAAATATTTGATTTTGACATTTTCAAAATGAAACATTTCAATTTTTTATTCAAAATGACTTTTTGTTTCAAAATTTCCATCCATTCTGTTCATTTATGTTTTAAAATTAAACTGCTTGAAATCTAAATGAAACATTTGGGTTTGGATTGAACAATGTACTTTTTTACTTAGAATCTTAGGGTTGAAAGGGACCTTATGAAGTCATCTAGTCCAACCTCCTGCTAAAAGCAGGACCACTCCCACTCAGGGCCCGCCTAACCATATAGGTGAACTAGGCGGTTGCCTAGGGTGCCAGGCTTTAAAGGGCACCAGATTAGATGGAAGAGAATTTTTTACATATGTTATCTCTTATAATGTGTGAGAGGGGGCTCTAAAATCATAGTTCTCCTAGGGTGCCAAAAACTCTTGGGCCAGCCCTGCTCCCACTAAATCATCCCAGCCAGGGTTTTGTCTAACCAGACCTTAAATATTTCCAAAGACGGAGATTCCACCACCTCGGTTGGTAACCCATTCTAATGCTTCACCACCCTCCTAGTGAGAAAGTTTTTCCTAATATCCAACCTCGGCCTCCCCAGCTGCAACTTGAAACATTGCTCCTTGTTCTGTCTTCTGTTACTCCTGAGAACAGCCTAGCTCCCTCCTCTTTAGAGCACACCTTCAAGTAGTTGAAGGTTGCTATCAAATCTCCCCTCAGTCTTTTCTTCTGCAGACTAAATAAACCTGTCTCCTTTGATTTGCTGAGAATTTTGAAAACTTTCAATTTTGGATTGACCCAAAACATCGGTTATAGCTCTAATTAGAATCCAAGGATTAAATTCCACTCTTGATTGCAAAGGGTAAATGATTGGCTTCAGATTTATTCCAGATTCACAGTGTATGGAGATAAGGGTTTGGTCCCTGGTGTCTTGACTCTAACTCCAGGTCTAATCAGTTGACTTGATTTTGATCCCATTACACCATTATAATGAGATTTCAATGAAATTACTCCTGATTTATACCAATAGACCAGAATTAGGCCCATCAGGCCAGATAGACTCCTTTAAATCTGCTTACATCCATTTCCCAAGATGTGTGACATCAGATAGTGTAACTTGAGTTCCACTGAGCAAAAAAAGGGTTGGTTGCCTGCTTGTACTTACAATATTTCTGCCCTAATTTTAGTTACTTTCCTTTTCTCTGCGCCCTGGGGCAGTGGGGTACACCAATGTAAAGAGCTGCTGAATTTCACAGAAAGCAGCTAAAAGATCAGATCCATGGAAAGTTGCTTGTGCTACAGAATCAGACTTGCAGAAGAGAATTACACCCAAGAAGAGCTGTTTAAATGCTGTTGAAGTGTACCAGCAGAGTAACAGTAACTGAAGAACAACAGACTCACAAAGGCTGTGTCTGCACTTCCTAAAACTAGTTCGAATTAGTTAGTTCGAACTAACTAATTCAAACTAATTTTAGTTAGTTCGAATTAGCTTAATTTGAACTAGAAAAAGTTAGTTCAGACTACGCAAGTGCCATTCATGGCACTTGCTAATTCGAATTAGCGATCCCCATTCATTTCAATGGCCAGTTAGTTCAAACTAAGAAATTAGTTCGAATTAACATGGCCACATTGGCTAATTCGAACTAGTTAGTTTGAATTAACCCTTTAGTTCGAATACCCTATTCAAATTTATTAGTTCAAATTAAGGAAGCCCTTAATTCAAACTAATTAAAACCTAGTGTAGCCATGGCTTTAGTTAGTTCGAATTAAGCCTCCTTAATTCGAACTAACTTGCCAGTGTAGACATAGCCAAAGACTGTTGCCTAATTGCTATAGAATCACATCTTTTGAAAGCTGCCTTTATACTTCACAATCTCACCCTGTTTACCACCTCTCCTACATTATTTTTGCTTTAACACACAGTCAATGTTCAGTTAGCAAGTCAGAAGCTTTCTCTTCTGATGATCTTGCGTAACTAAGAGAACTTGTTCAAATCCAAAAGGTCTAGATAAAAGGAAATATTCCCTCCCTCACACACATCTGAACTAAGATCAATTATTCATCACGGAACAAATATGTAGGCATATGAGATCAGATCCTCAGCTGATATAAATAACTGTGGCCTTTCAGAAACAGATAATCTTATTAAAGAGATAAGATGAGGCATTATGTAGCATTTTGTACCATATTATTTATTAAAAAATGAACCATGCTTTAACAATTTTCTCAATTAATTCAGTCAAAGCAGGGTTTCTATCAGCATCAGGCCTGCATTGTTCCCTTGGTTCGTTTCCTTAGACAAATGTTTTGAAAACCCATCTTTTAACAATGTTTTATTTCTTTAGCTGCATCATTTTTGCAGGAACATATTCTACAGTTCAGGGCTCCCGTGTCACAGAACTTTTTGCAGTGTACTTGGGATCCTCACTTATTTGGACGAGGGTCATCATTCTTCTCTATTGCCAGGGAACAGCATGTTTGTTCATGTCCCTCACTGTCTAGACTATACAATGGTCGCAATAGAAAGGATGATGTGGTGTTTAAAAAAAACTTGACTGAGGTTCAGAAAATCTAGGTCCAATTCCTGCCTCTGCCAGAGTCTTACTATGACCTGGGGCAAGTTACTCCACTTTTGTGCCTCAGTTCCCCATCTGTAAAAATGGTGATACTTCCTTTTTCTCACCCTTTGCTTGCCTTGTCTATTTAGACGGTAAGACCTTCTGAGAAGAGGTTGTCTCTTACTACAGTGTCTAGCTCCATGGGGCTCTAATCTGAGTTGCGGTTTCTGGGTGCTATTGTAATACAAATAGGAGAGATTTTAAAATATGTATATTCTTAGGGCCCTAGTACACCCTGAAACCTGTTTCTGGTGTGGGTTAAAATAGTTGCAATGCAGCTAGACTGGCCAGATAAGGAAAATGACTGGTGTTTGGCAGCATGTGTTTAACACAGGTCTTATTGCAGCCTCTGCACCAGCTAACAGGATTGAAAACTAGTGGTCATTAATGTGTAAACAGTGCTGCAAGTACTTTGGTTTTGTTATAACAAGTCGACTAGCTCCCTTGTGGAATGTGGGATCCAACAGGGTTCTGTAGCAGGTGCTGAAAACAGTTTACCTTAGAGTTTATGGCTAATAGTAATTCCATTTCATGGAAGATGGCGGTATTTTGAAATTTGGTTTACTTCTGATTAGGAATTAAGGCTAACGTTTTTTAAATTCTCAGTGAAAGTGACAACTCCAAGGTCCCGGAGTTAGAGGTAATCCTCCCTGGCAGGGATCCTGAAAGCCCTGGGGATGTGGGCCCTAGATTAAACACTGGACTCTGCAGCAAACCATGAGGTGGACTGCCAGAAGCCAGGTGGATTAGCTGACAAGAAACTAGGCAGGCTTCATAGGAAATTTATCAAAATCTGTGTGTCTTGAATTTTTGGATTTTTACAAATCAGTGAGTTAAAAAAAAAAAAAAATCTTTCATCATAAATTTTTCTGACAAGCTCTAGTTTATCAGCCACACTTGAAAGGCCTTTAGTTGAAATCTGGATCAATTTCCTTGTGCAGATGGGGGGGTACTCTTGTATAGATGGGGGGTATGTCAAAAGATATTCAAACTTGATTCAATTATTTTACATTTAAACCATGCTTAAACTGTATTTGACTAGGTTTGTGAAACTGTAGTAGCCTCAGACATAATTTGTCCTACTCCACAATGGCTGGCCACAATGTTGAAACCAGGGACTCTGACAGCTAGAAATTTAGTCAGTTGGGAAAACAGAGCCCTGGAATTACTTCTGTGAGAAGTATTTTCAGAATCAGGGTACATATTATAACCCTGATGGGGGAGGGACAATCTCTGCCACCATTTTTACCACCACAGTTACTGGAGGGGGAAAAATCCCTGCCCACGATGTAGGGCCTAAGCAATCCTAAAAATATGCTAGCATAAGTAATATTTGAGTACAGTGTTTGAGCTTGTTTCTGTTTAGTGCTCAAAGCAGAATAGATCCTATATTCCCTATGCTGCGTTAAGCCAACTAGTTCCTGTGGCATTGTGCACATATATATATATATAAATAAAGGATCCCTATGATTAAAAAAGGATTGTTTTCATGTCCATGTGGCTGAATATTTCGGGGGGTATTTATTTATAATAAAATGACTGGCTTGAAGAGACATCATCCGGTCACTGTGAATGAGCTACCCACTCACATACCAGATATGTGAGCAATACTCTATTTCTTTAACTTTCCAAATGCGCTCATCCTCTTCCTTCTTCCTGCTTGGCCTTCAGCCCAACTTCTTTCTTCTCTTTCTCCTCATGGCCTCCATATGATGGAGAGTGTTTTGTTATTTGTATCAAGGTAGCACTCGGAGATACAAATAAAATGTGGGCCAGATCTTGTTTTCATGTGTTTGGGAGACACTTCCCTCTCCCAAAGAGCTTACGGTTGAAGAACATAAGAGAGTGGGAGGAGAAACAGAGGCCCAGAGAGATCAAATGACCCACTTATGTCTTAGGCTCCCACCTGGCTCCTCAGTCTGTTTCTCCTCAAATTATGGACTCCCAGTTCCACTATCTCATTTCCCTCCGAGTTTTACAGTCCCAGTCTTCTTGCTAAGCTATTCACAGCCCCTCTTTCCAGCTCCCACTCTACTTATCTAGTCAGTCTGAATCTTCTCCCTGATCCCAACTCTTAGTCCTAGTTTCTATTTACATCCACCACTCTTTATTTCCAGTTTCCAGTCCTTCACCAGGCTCCTCTTGCCTGTCCCACCAGCTTCAGCTTTTTGCTATGAATTGGAATCAGGAAGATATGCTATCTGGGTCCAACTGGGGTTGCAGAGGTTGGAGGATCATTGAAAGCACAGAAGAGACAATCTTCCCTGCTCTCAATTCTAGTGCTCAGACCTGACGCAATTTTATAGCAGCCCAGAACTACAAATGCTAGGAAAGTCCTGCCTATATCTTGGCTAGAGCATTTCTGATGTATAGATGGAATCTATAGGGATTTAGCTACTAAAATCTAAGTCTATTGAACATATGAAAACAGGTTTCTCAGAAGGCTTATAACTTGGTCAAATTTGGGTGGATTTTCAACAGCAAAACTCGCATCCCTGACGCCAAGGCCATCCCCTATTAAATTTCAAGTCCCTTCTTCAAAGCATGAGGCTGGTAGAACTTTTCAAAGAAAAGTTGCACAGAATTTTTTAAGATGGGCAAACCAAGATATTTTTTTCCTTAGCCTCATTCCTGGAAATGGCTAATATGTTTTGGTTGAACTTTCCCAAAAATATTGAGCATCAGTCAAGATATACCACATGGCAAATTTCAGCTCAGTTAGTTTGATTAATTCAAAAGCAATAGAAAACAGGATCATCTTATGTGGACTGTCAGGCAACCTTAAAAACAGGTGATGCTAGCTGCCCTGCATACACTAAACATATTGCTTTGTATTAGTTCCATTTCTTTGAGGGCCTGATCCAATACCCATGAATGAAGTAATTAGTATTATTTATTTGAATTACAGTAGTGTCTGTGGGCCCCAAAATGAGACTGGGGTTTTATTTTGCTAGGAATTGTAGGAAACAGACCCTGTCTGAAAGAGAGTACAAACTAAATATATAATAGGAAAAGAAATTGGTGAAGGTGACTTGCCTGAGATCACACTGCTGTTCAGGGACAGAGAGAGGACTAGACCAGAGCTCCCTTAAGTCTGAACACCAGCTACCTATCTATCCACTGTTTTTTGTGTAGAAGAGTATCTACTGCAAATCTTTCCAATGATCTCAGTTGGGGGTTGGTCAGGCCTTTACTTCTTACTATTTGCTTCTGTGACTGAAGCAGCCACCTTGATATGCTCACATAGTGAGTGGAAGAGATATTGCCCTATCCTTGGGGGGTTCTCTTTATTGTCATTTGGTTTTTATGTTTAAATTTTGGGAAAGGAAGATAAATTCAATTTTATGGGAATGAAGCTAGTGAATGAACACCTGGTATTTACCTTGTATTTTGTGAGAGTGCAGCCAGAGCTGGCTACCTCATTCAAGGAAGTCCAGTCCAGCTGGGGTCGTCTGATTAGTTCTCTACATGTAGGCAGCAGAACAGTTTTCTTCTATGTCTGTTTAATTGATCTTGTGAAGAAAAAGAAATTTCCCTCTTGCCTATATTTTAGAATGCAACCAGCACACCAAGAAATCTGACACCAAGAGTCATGATATGTTTGATGTGAAGTGAACTGGATGCTCAAAAAAAAAAAAAAAAAAAATCTATCTTGACTCTTGAATGTAGGAAGTTATTCTTCAAAAAATTGAAACGTTCTTTCATGCTTATTCATACTGAATGTTTCCTGCTCATTGAAGAGCCTGGGGTTATTTGCTTAAAGGTGGTAAATTTTTTTTTAAGTTACATAAATGCCACAAGGTTAGGAGGAAGAAAAACATTAAACCTTCCCAGTAGTTGTGATGTAAAAAGAAAATTATCTAGATCCAACCATATTGTGAGTTCATCTAACTAAAATAATTTAATTACTAATAGATGTTGCCATTACTGCTAAATATACCGCTATTACTTTAACGTAGATAGTTGCCTTTATGGGGGAAGGAGCGGTGCATGGCGTGGAGAGGCTGCCAATAACTGCATTTCATAGGGGGAAATGAATAAAGATTTCCTCTAACGAGTTGCTCTTTAATTTTCCTACAATGCCATTTTCCTTTCAAAAGGCACTGCAGGATTCTCACTTAAAGGTACTCACAATGAGAAAATCGCTGAGGTCTGAAAATAATAAACCCTTTCCCAGTCCGCCTACCAGTAAAAGTGCCCCACTATTCTAGGAAGCATGTAGCCCCCTGGATTGGAAATCTGAGCAACTTCTTTGCGTTAGAGAATTCCTCTTGCGTGGCTGTGTTCATTCGAGGTTCAATGCAGCTTGAATAATCACCACACTTTGGGTGGTGTGCATTGCAGAAGCAATTTTATGAAATGCCTGATATGTTTAAAAAAAAAATCCCTTTCCTAGGATCCAAGCTGGAATGATTTTAAGGATAGTTTGGAATTAATCATCAGAAATCGGCCCTCAATCTCAATGTATCCTGGTGATAAAGGGCATTTTAAAGTCCCTCTCTTAGAGAATGAACTTCAGTTAAATATTTCAAGAACTTCTTTACATGGTTTCCTCTGATGCATGTACTGTTGGGACATCTGTCTTCTGTACCTAATAAAGTAGTCTAGATTTAAAATGAACTTCATTGGATTGCTTTGAAACTATAGGCACATATGGTTCATAATTAGCTGGATATCTCTTATAGTTAAATGATTTTTTTTCCTCTCGCTGCCCATTCGCATCAATAATAGAAGCAAACAAAGTTCCAATTGTTCCCTGTTGCGGGACATTATGTGCCTGAATAAATGGATGTTGGCTGTGTCTACATGGATTTGCCATATGGCTACAAAGGCCAGAAGAATAGGGGCAGTGTGCTTTGTGATGGGAATAAGAAGAAGGCAATGCCAAGCTGGGTGGAGCAGGGAATTCTAAAGGAGAAGCAGGGCTGCACACCTTCCAAAAGATAAGGGTGGGAGAGCAAAAATAAATACAATTAAAAATATATTCCCTTTTACCACCAGCGGAAGCCCAAGTCATTCAAATAGAGGGCCACTGTTTTTAAAAAAAAAAAAAAAAAAAAAAAAAGCAAGGGATTGGTTGGTTGCAGGCCCTGCCGGGAAATTAAAATTGCATGGTGCTGGGGGGAGGAGAAAAGTCGAGAGGATTGATTAAAAACAAAGAGATTGAGTAGAATCAATCCTGGGTATGGGGAGAAACGAGCGGTGGCGGGGTGTGTAAAAATGGGCAGACAAAACTGGGACTCTGGCGTGCTAGCTCTTCAGACTTCTCCCAGAGCCTCCTGTTTGCAGCCCTTTGAAACAATCACTCCGGGATAAAGACAATGAGCTTTTTCGTACAGTACACATTTAAAAAAAAAAATCCCTTCCCTTGAAACCTTCCACGTTTTCCGCTTTGGGGTGGCTTTTTGCACCTGTGTGACACGGCGGCGCCTCCCTGCGAGGTATTGAGGGTAAAGAGTGTGGATCTTTCATTTCAGAAGGTCCTGTTATTAGGCAGAGGCTGAGACAATGGAAGGTCCCCAAGGCACCTGCTTCCATGAAAGCCAGAGAAAAGCCCATAAATCCTGAAGGATCCAGCTGCCTCCCTCCCTGTATTGTTGGCTTTTAATAAGACAGGGAAAAGCTATTTTTTTTCAAGAGGGAAAATCGTTTTGAATCAGGGCCCCTTGGTGCAGGCATATAAAATAATCTAGTCCTGATTCAGTGATCAGATCGTTTGGGGGGCAACGCGCTTCATGAACGTAAACCATGGCGGCGCAGACAGGGCGCACAGGGCCCCGCTGCTCTCTTTAAATAAGGGGATTTCCTTTCAATCAAAGCGCTCTGACTGCTGGAAGCTTTATTCCTTCCCCAGCCTCTCCCTCGCATGAAGCGAACGGGGAGCGGGGACTTGCCTGCACTGGACGAAATTGTCCCTTGCTGAAAGCATGTGGGAAGCCACCGGCCCAGGCGATCCGCGGCGGCACTTGTGGGACCCACGTGGGTCTTGATTTTGTAGGTGCAAAGGCGGGGAAGGATGCGGAGGTTTTGTTTGAACGGAAGCCAGGACTCAGCTGGGGTCGGGGAGGGAGAGTGGCTGACACTGATCGGGCTCCTTAGCCCGACGGGGCAACCCGGATCCTCCTCTGGCTCTTGCGCCTTTCCCCGCTCCCGGGTCCTTTCCCTGCCTCCCAGTCTTCGCCCCACGCCGTGGATCACTCCGCTAAATCGGCTTTCTGCGGCCACTCCTCTCCCCCTAAATCAGCGCAGGATATAAGCCCTCGACTCGATCAGCGGAGCCGAGACATTGCTGTGGGGAGCGCACGGTTCTCCCAGCCGTGTAAACCAGCCGCTGGGTTTAACTCGGGGCGAAAGCGATTTCGAGTCGCCAAATCAAACTACGGCGCTGTTTAGAGGGGAAGAGTCAATCGGGGCAACTAACCCGCTTACAAGTATTTTATAGGTACAGAAAGGCCGATATAAGCCGACCCCAGAAATTACCGTAAAAACAAAGGCAATTCCGCTTTGAAATCGCCATGTGAAGTTTCCTTTTAAGGGCCTGATATAAACGCACACAGGGAAGAGCTTTCAGCTGGGCAGGTGGATCGACTCCTCGTCTCCACAAGCTCACCGCTAACAGTTCTAGGGTAGTGTACAGCGTTCAAACGCTACCTTTACAGCCTCTTGTGCTACTGTGCTTGCTGCACCCGTAATGACAGTTAACCCCCCACCTCCCAAAAAACACATTTACTAGGAAAACGTAGTGTACACACCCACCAGCCCACTTTTCAGTCTTGTTCTGGTTATCTAATTACACTAGCATCTACAGCAATGTTTGCAAGCTCTGCATGTCCAGAAATTCCTGGAAAGAGCCAGCCATTCAAAAGTGCTAAATCCGATTTAAAGGAAAATAGTCTTTCTTGTATAGGATTTATTTATTGATTTCAAGTCACAGGAGAGTTACTATGCATCAGCCTGGAACATTTCTGAATTTAAATGGTCATATTAGGACTTTTTTGCAACTTGTGCGTCAATAGAACAATGCATCAGATCCAAGTAAAGGATTTGGTTTTTGCAGTTTACATATTAGTAGGTGTGAAGCAATTTTGCATGTGTTTTTTTTTTGATGTACCTAACTCTGTGCACACCAGACAAGGTAGTGTAATATTTTTTAAATATATAAACTCTTCTGGACAAGAGCAGAATGGCTCCATCTATTGTGTCAAGGATTAAGGGCTCCCTAAGTGCAGCGACACAGTAGAGTAGCCACTATGGTTTATCGTGCCAGTGATCCGTAAATAACGGGTCACTGGAAGATTTTTGAATCAGACCATTCAAATCCTTGCAAATGGTCTGTGGGTGTGTCAAAGCTTGGCACACGTCAGTGGAACATGAAGCGCCTGACAGTGTCATCCTACAGTTTCACTGGGGCAAGATTTAACTGAAGAGTATGTTGTTTTATAAAACAATAGCCATTAGAGCTAATTTTACATGGGTGGCAAGATGCTTTGAGGTGAGGGATATTTTTAAAGCAGACCACTCAGGAAGAATTGAAACAGATTGGTGTTCAAGTGAAAATTAAATGTATAGCTATATTTTGTAAATAATGAAATTTAATTAGTTGTCCGTGGTATAGAGGTGTTTAACAGAAGGGTTGTGGCCACTGCTGGAGTTTGCATGAACCAATTATCTGATTCCCATAATCTAAAATATATTACCTTAACAAAACATTACAATCCTCCCTCAAGCCTTGCTTTCATAATTCATATAGTATTTTTAGAGGTCTGGACAAGATCACCAAAACTGAATGTCTTTAATACTGTGCCTTGTAATATTTTAACACCAGCAGTGGTCATGAGCCTACTGTTTTAGAGAAGGTAAATTTCTCCATACTCCTGACAGCTAATCAATTGAGTACTGCTTACAACATCTGGCAGAAAATATCCCTCTAACAACCTTTACCACTAGAAAAAAAATCTTGTTATACACTACAGTATGTAAAGAAGTTGAAAAGCAAATCTTTTAAAAATGTTTATATTGGCTCTAGTTATGTTACACATTTCTATCCTGTTTTTAGTCTTCAAAAGTGCCACAGGACTGTTTGTTTTGCTGAACTAGACTAACAGGGCTACCGCCTTTGGAAATTGTCAACACTTCTATCCTGTGATTCTTTATACCAGTGGCTTTCAAACTTTTTTCCTTGGAACCCAGTTAAAAAGGAAATCATTTATGCCCACAACCCAGCAATTACAACTTTGAGCAATGCATCCCAAGTTCTTGGTGGCAGCAACAGGGGGCACTGTGACCTGGTAGTGCTGGGTCCTGACCCTATGTTTGAAAAACACTGCTTTATACCACAACTGTAGTATTTGAGCACCTTACTTTGAAAAGATAAGGTGGTTATCCTTGTTTTGCGGTGTTCCTCTGGTGATAGTTGCTGGAGTGTGAGAAGGAATTAGTGGAATTGAGAGACAGTTTCAATGCTAAGAAGTAACATTTTTCTCCTTTGGTGAGAAAGTAAGTCTAGAGAAGTATTTTCTAATGTTTGTAGATTGTGGCATTTCCTGTCACTCTTGTTCCTCTCAATGTTTCCTTAATATGAATCAACAACATGAGATGGATTTTGGACTCTTTTATTTGAACTTTGTGGCATTACTTGAAATGGCAGTGGTACAGACCGGCTCAGGAATCATTGAAACAGTTGTCTTCAAGTAAAAACTAAAAAATAATTTTGATTTATAGCTACGTTTTGTGAATGCAAAAAACCCACTATAAAAATAAATTTACATTTTGTAAATAAAAGCAAATATAGTGCCCTTTGGCTTAACCCACAACAAAAACAACACCCCCCCCCCCAAAAAAAAACCAAAAAAACTACTGGATGTCAACCATCGTTATCCACACATTTGACATAAATAGAAAATATAAGTTAGTATAACTCTTAAAAAAGATTTGTACAAATATACATTTTTTTTTGCACTGAGAGATCAGCAAAGATTAAACATTTCATATAAATGACTTTAAAGCTTTACACTTCTGGCCAGTGTACTCACATTAGGCACAATACATTTATATATAAAACGTAATACATTGCACAGTTGTAAATTAACACTGCTCCGTCTGTGACTGTAGTCAGAGCCCCTCTTACTACATGCAGTTCCTTTTGGAGGGAGCCCAGATCTTAATCCTCTTTCCTCGCTCCAGCTCTCTCGAGAGTAGTCCCTCTCCGACGTGTGTATGGGCAGGAACAGCCGTGCCTCCAGAGGCGAAGCAAAAATCTCCCTCGGGTGTCGTCATAGTGCAAAATCTGAAGAGGAAGCAGCCACATCAGTTTCGGGAACAGGCGAAGGAAGAAAGTCGCGACGCCCCTGGCGGCCACAGCGTGATGCGGCCGACCCCGCCCCGAATGAGTCAGCGAAACCAACAGCCCGGTATCGCTCACCCAGGGGAGGAGCTAGGCGGCCCCGAAGGCCATGCAAGGAGCTCCCCAATCCCCAGCCTTGGTTGGCACCCACGGGCAGTGGCAGAGCGGTGCATCGCCGGAGGAGGGAGCCCGGCCGCCTGCGTCCCACTGGGGATTTTTAGACCCCTCGGCCGGCGAGAATCGGAGCCAGCTGGTCTCTTTGCAGCGTGTATCCCAGCCCGGCTGCCCGCCCCAAGCACGCCTCGGACCCAGCCCGGCTCCCTCCTTTGCCCGTCCCGCTTGCAGCCGGGCTGCCCCTTCTTGTTCCCAGCAGACACCAGCCGGGCGGGCAGGTCCCCGGCGCACTCGCCTGCAGGCTGATCACTCGGGGGACTCTCACCTGGTTCACCGCAGCCGCTTGCGGGGAGTCTGCTCGGCGGGGACAGAGGCGGGACAGCCGCTGGGATGATCGCAGGCCGCTTTGGCGTCCCCCGGCCTTTTCCGCTTGAGAAAGAAATCTAGGAAGCAAAGCCCGGGGGGCGGGAGGCGTCACACGCAGCGAACAACAACAGGGCGGGAGCCACCTAGGCCAGAGCTGCCTCCGCCTCCGCGGGCTGGACGGGCATTAACAGGCTGCAAGAGCCGGACCCGCCCTGCCCGGGCACACCCGCCGCGGGACGTCACGCAGCCAGCGGCCGCTGCTGGCTCTCGACTCCCCCTCTCTGCCTCGGGGGAGCTTTGCAGCCGACCGGGTTTGTTTACGTCGCCAACCCAGCGGGGAAAGGGGCTGCTCCGGCCCGCCGCGCGCCTTCCCCAGGGAGCCCAGCCCAGTCCCGGCCTGCCGGGGGAGCCCGTTCGCACAGCCAGATGCCCGGAGTCCTTGAGACACCGGCCCGGCCGCGGGGCGCGCGCCTCGGCACCCGGGGGCAGGTCCCGGCCACCAGCCTTACCTGTGATGTGGGCTGCGCCGGAGGACGAGACCCATTTGGGTGCCGCTTTGATTGTAATCCCTGAGTAGCTGTTCAGCTGATCGGATCGGTTCTCTCTGTTGAGCCGCTCTTTGCCCCCCGAGATAGTGCTTTCCAAGGCGGCTGTCTTGCCCTGGGGGCTGAGGGCGGAGGCCGAGGACCCCACCAGCTCCTGGTGAGAGTCCCTGGGGTTGCCCCCCGCCGGAGCGTCCATGCCCCCCAGTGGCGGCTTGGACCTGACCAACAGCACCGGGAAGCGGCACCTCCCGACCTGGAGCGTCTCCCGATAGAAAGCGGGTACCGAGCTGCCCTCCACCTCTTCCCACTGCAGCCTGCCCGGGCCGTCCAGCGGGGTGTCGGTCTGGAAGTTGTAGTCCCACCGCCTCTGGTCCTCCTCGCTTATCTCCCGTAGTTTGCTCTTCAGGTCCCGGCTCAGCTCGTCGTGATCCACTGGGCCAAAGAGGTTCCTGCACACTCCGGTGCGGGCGTGCAAGGGGAAAGTCCTGCGGGCTGCCAGGCGCTCCATAGCCGAGGCGCTGGAGAGGTGCACGTTGGACATGCTGCTGCTGCTGGTCCAGCTGGTGCTATGTCCAGGAAAGACGGGTCCAAACGCAGTGCGCCCAGAGAGAAAAGGGTTGTGATTGCCACTGCCCTCCGCTGTGCGTGCGCGGAACACACCGCAACCAGCCTCGAAACCTCTGCAGTCTGCTCCTCAGCCCCGGGCTGCCTCGCTTTTAAAGCACTCACCAAGTTAGAGCAAAACATCTATTAGCATAATAGTATTTCTCTTTAATAACACTCCTGCCATTGGTGGAAGGTCCCTTGTTCCCTAGAGTGTAATTCCTCGGCCTCCGCTTCCCATTGGCTGAAGGAGAAAGTGTGGCCAGGCGCTGAAAGTGGCAAGATCCCTGCCATTGGTAAGCTGGGCCTGTCAGTCTGAGTTATATAGTGGCGGGGGGGTGGGGGAGGAGGGCCCGGCTGTGCTGAGATTTAAAGAGAAGGAGGTTGGGTAACGTGACACTCCAGCCTGCAGCAAACAGTTCCTTGCCCCCTTTGTTTGCAGGCGATCGCGGGTGAGGCTGGTGCTTCTGCTCCGTGATTGCTTGCTTTTTTTGCTTTACATTTAGGAGTCGGTCAAAGAATGGAGTCGTTGGGTTTCCTGGGGGGACGCTCAGATTTGTTTAATTTGAGTTCTTTAAGATCTAAGTGAGTTTGAAAAAAAAGGTTTTGAAGAAAATCTTTGTGGTTGTAAGAGACAAAAATGTTATCAGGAAAAACTAGTACAAAACAAGGCTAGATGCCTGCACGCTCCAAAAGAAGGGAAAGGATCTTTTACAGAGGTTTGTTTATAGTCGCTTGGAAGTAATAAGTTACTGACATCATGGTTTTTGCATTACAGAGTAGAAACACTGCAAATGAAGAAAACCACAGCTTTTTTTTGCCTGTCTTAACTTTAAACATAGATGATATATACATGTTTGCTGCAGATGAACTAATGTTACTGTTGTGTTGCCAGGGATCAGCTGACTTTTGCTTTACTTTCCTGCCGATTATTCCAGTAATTACTTTTTGGTTCTGGGGGAGTTTTACAAGGTGTTCATACCATAATGACATTTCTTTAATGCCCCTTTCCACAGTAGCAAACAAGGGAAAAGATCAGTTTAAAAGATCAATTTTAGAGTTGTTTGTAGGTTAGGGAACACTATCCCCATGAGGAAGTCTGAGTCTTTGACTGGCTCATCTTTTTTTTTTTTTTAATTTCCTGCTTTCATCAGGAGAGTGAGAGGGATGAATGTTTAATTACATTTGAATGTGGTAAAACGAATCTCGTAGCACTTTTAAAGACAAACGCATTTATCACATGAGTGTTGGTGGGAGAAAATCCCACTTTGTCAGACGCTTGAATATGGAGATCTTACAGAATGGGTGGAAAATAAATGCAAGGAAGTGTAAGTCATAGGATCAGGTTAGATTGTTACAGCAACAGCTGATCGTATGACTTACACTTCACTGCTTTTATTTTCCTCCCGTTGTGTAAGTTCCCCTTCTTCAAGCATCTGAGGAACTGGGATTTTTCTCCCACAAAAGCTCATGTGGTAAGTACATTTGTAAGTCTTTAAAAGTGCCCCAGAACTCTGTTTGTTTTGCTGAACTAGACTAACACAGCTACCCCTTCGGAACATGTGAATGTGGAGTTTGTGAAAGTGTTAATTTGACTGAGCAATGGAGACTGAAGGTTCTCTCTCTAGCCAATGAGCAAGTACAGAGCAAGAAACAGTAAACAGTTGCCTCAGTCCTGTAGTGGGGAGCATTCATCTGAATGTTTCAGAAGATCGTTCAGTTTCTTTGTGCCCTAGGCCCTTGGCAAGCTGATTTTTTCAATACTAAGCGGGGCCAGATTGGAAATGGCAAACTAGAGGTGAAAGGCTCTGTATCCCATTACAAGTTCCGAGGGCCATGAAGTGCCTTTGAGCAGAAGGAAACCTTTTCAACATTTTTCTTCCTTTTAATCCCCACTGGCGTGGCATTGCTGGCACCGTGCACACGGGGCATGAGCCCCAAGTCTGGCAGGGACCTTGGGCCCAGCCACTGGGGGCTGACCGATCCAGCGTCGGCCCTGGCCGAGGACCTGGAACCCAGCTGCTGAGGGCTGCCCGATCCAGCCCAGACCTGGCTGGGGACCTAGGGCCCAGCTGCTGGGGGCCAGGTGATCCGGCCCGGCCACCGCATGATCCAGCCTGGGCCCGGCCGCTGGGGACCATGCGATCTGGCGCCAGACCCAATCCCTGGCTGGGGACCTGATCCTTGGCCACCGGGGGCCATCTGACCGGGGGCCCCGCCAGGAGCTGTATAATCCGGCGCTGGCCCCGGCTCAGGGCCTGGCCAACAGTGGCAGCCCAATCCAGTGTGGGCCCTGATATGGGCCGGATTGGTGGCAGTAAGTGTCCGATCCGGGCCCTGGCCAATCCAGCCAGGGCTGGATTGGGTCCCGGATCAGGCCCAGGGCTTGGGCCCCAAACCACTTTTCGGGGCAGAGACACCTCTGCTCATTGGTATGAAACTGCAGACCTCAGACCAACCATTGAGGCCACAGGGTTCCAAACTCTTAGCAATGTGGACGGTGGCCAGATGCAGGCTGAGTAGACAGTGAGGCCATTGGTGGGTAAGGCCACCAGAGTCACTTTGGATGTGGAGACAGCTCTTCAGACTGTGATGTGGCAAGGCAAGGCATAGAGGCCGCTCCTTGTCAAGTCTCGAGTGTTTCACATGATGTCTGCTTACATAAGGAGAGACTGGAAATGTCTGGTAGCCTCACTGAAATCCCTAGTCTCGTATGTAAAGTCAACCAGTACAGAAGGTTATCAAAAGGCCACACACAGAAATATCACAACTGAGACTGCTGTACTTCTTTCTCTGATGACCTATGATATGGGGAAACATCCAGGTTCGGTAAAGGCCACTGATGGGGTTTAAATAGCATAGAGCCTGCCAAGGAAATATAGAGCCTGCCAAGGAAATACCCAATGCTTTTTCCTCAGCCTGAAGAGTAAGGGGGGGCTGAAAAGGCAGTTTGGACCCCTTGTATTCAGCATTTTCTGATACCCAAGGGACTGATACCCTACTCAGTGATAAAGGTCAGCTGTTGTTTAACACAGAGAAATGAAAACAAAAGCTTCAGGCTGAAGACCCCACACTGATTTCCATGTAGCAATTTTCCTTACGATTTGGTTGTGCTAGTAAGTAATGTCATCAGATGATGACACCGATAACTGTTCCCTCAGAACGTAGAAATCACACAGTAAAATGACCAACTAATGGTATATATGGATCAGTTCTGTAAGGTGCACAGGAAGGGGTAGAATAGCTCCTATAGGGCATACAAAGGTAATTTTTTAAAAGATGTCTGAAGATGCTATGGTCTTGTCAGGTAGGCTTGAACTCTAAAGTAAATGAGTGGAACCATGTAGCAGTAGTATTTTGGGGAAATGCTACTTCATAGGCTTTTCTCATTGAAATTTACCACCACCACCCCTCCAAAGCCATATACCACCTGGAAAATGGTCTGTAGGCCAGAAAGAAGCTACTCAGTGACTAGTTCATACAAAGCCTATCATTGATTGGCTCTAATAGTACCCCACACATTTGACAACATCCAAGCATCCGTTAGAAACATTTTTGATAAGAAAGGAAGAAACAGAGGTCCCTCACCAACCAGACCTTCAGTGGCAATAGATGAACCCAATATTATTTCCCTTTACTTAACAGCATTTCAGAGGTGCTTCATGAAGGAGTTGATGGGATTGAGGTCAATCAGCTGTAGATAAGCATTATCAGTGTTCTTTTCATAATCAATCCACTAGCCAAAGGGAGCAGAATCCAGTGTTTTTCCCCTCAAGACTTGGGAAAAGACCAGTCAGTGACTTATGAGCCCGGCACTCAGCAGCCAGACTGAGAGATCTCTTTCTCTCCCCTCACCAGAATTTTTCCTTCCAGCTAGTTCCACTATGGCAGATGCTAGTTTGCTATACTACAGAGAGAGAAAGAGAGAGTGTGTGTGTGTGTCATTCAGCAGGTGCTGCCTTTCTCAGCAGCCTGTTTCTGCTAGGAAAGAAAACGGGATCATCCTGCCAGAATTACACATGTGGTGACCTATGTCAAGAGTAACAGCATCTCCTGAAAGGATTCTTTAATGTGCGTCTGTCTAAAAGACATACCGGTATTCCTGGTATTTTGGTTCTCGTTACAACAGGTGATTTCCCCTCTTTCAATCTTCCCATCTTCTTTTCTGTTGTTCCACACAGTTTGAATCAAAACAACCTGTTTGATTAGCTGAAATAATCTCTACTGATCTTGTGCCCTGCCCTTCACTTCATTTATTTTTCCCTTCCATACTGCATGTTTTCCAATTCAGCATCTGGCGAAGTGGGATTCACATGTGGAAGCTTATGCAATAAATAAATGGTTAGTCTTTAAAAGTGCCATAGGACGCTTTGTTTGTTCTGGTTAAAGTAGGCTTGCAAGATTTTACTGTTCAACAGAGATGGGAAACCTAAGCAGTTTGTTTGTTTTCTTTTCTTTCTGGAATTAGCCTTGTGATGCCATGCAAAAAATCATAAAAGTGGTAGTAGTAGCCCTGGGGTTACACAGAATAACACAGTTTATTTGCACAGACAAGGAAAATTACAAGAAGTGGTGTTATAGGTTATCTCAATATTAGAGGCTTAGTTATAAATTAATTTACAAGCAGCCTCTCTTGATGCAGTCCTAGAATGTAGTATCTAGGAATGGGGTAGTAGCCCTTTAAATAGTTTGTGAGCCCTCTAGAGATGCTCACTGTGTTCTATATTTTAAAAACCAGTTGCAGCAGCAGGGAGCATATGTAACTAGACCTTCTGTGTATTTAGTAAACATAGTATTTAGAACTCCCCTGTGCCTGTATGGTTTCTACATATTATTTTGTTGTGTGAAGAGCAAAAAAACACAGGAGTTAACATTTCTGGCCTTCACTGTTGATTCCTCTCCGGGACTGCTAAAACTTCTGTCTTCCAAGATGTGAAAAGGAAACATATAGATTGCATATAGATTTGGTGTTGTATAGAGAGATTCCCAGACCCTTAGGGTGTGTCTACACTTGTAAATTAAGTCGACATAAGCTTGCTTAAGTCGACTTAATTTACTCTGCGTCTACATTACACTTTCCTTAAGTCAACTTAAGCAAGCTGCTTAAGTCAATTTAAGGAAAATTTAGTCGACTTTGTAAAACCTCGTTATAAGTCGACTTTTGGCTTAAGTCGACTTTAGAAAGTCGACTTAAGCCAGTGTAGACCTGGAGTAGCCCTAAGTCGACTTAGGGCTCTCCAGGACTCCCCCACTGGGGAGGGGGTGGCACAGGGAGAGCCTGGCATGCCCCCCCACAGGGCAGGGCAGAACCCTGTCCACCCTGCCCCGTGCCCTGCCAGGGTCCCTGTCCCCCTTTGCCCCATTGTACCCAGGTACAATGGGGCAAAGGCTGAGTCCCCTGGCACCATGGACTAGTCCCAGGTCCACCTAGCCCCTGCAAGTCAACCTGGGCGTCTAGTGTGGACGCTGTAGGTCGACTTTGTAGGGGCCCCCAAAGTCAACTTAAAATTTAAATGTAGACATGCTAAGTCGACTTAAATTCACAAGTGTAGACATAGCCTTAGGCCTTCTCTCTGCTTCCGTCCAATCTTCCCAGCTACCTGCATCATCTGGAAAGGGGTGTTTGGTGTGAATGGCTAAATTACAGAGGGAAAAAATCTTTCTAATTCTGCAGATGAAAGCAGCACTCCAGTAATAGCGATAAATATGTATTCAGGCTTGGAACAAGAAGGTGATATTCAAGTCACTCTAAGACAGGGCATTCTTGGAGGGAATCCATGTGAATGTGCTAGACCTCTTAGCAGATTCATTGAACAGTCCTGTGGGAGGGGCTGTAACTCCATTGTTCTTTTCTGTGCCCAAAGTTTAACACACCTGAAGGAGTCAACACAAACTGTGCAGGCAAACCATTCCTGGTATTTAGAAGATCTGGGAATTTTCTTTCAAAACCTGCATTTCAGCTAACATAGAAACTTTCCAGGGTTATACAACCTAATAGTGATGTACATGTTCCTTCAGTTTGGGATGCTGGTATTTAGACTCAGGAAGGGAACGTGTATGGATTTCCCAGTGTTTGGGCCTGTGTGGCAGGTCTCTTCATCACCCATCTCACCTGTCAGCTGGAACAATTGTATGACCAGAGTCCAAATTCAGAGGGTCTGGTGATGGATGCATGTCTGCTATTAGATAATTACCTTCCCTAACCCCACCCCTCACATCCCTTTGTTACATTGCCTTACCTTGTGACTTGTATGTGCAATTAAGACGTGGGTAATGATTGTATCAGTGGCTCATTGTGATACCCTCTGTCATGATACCCAGCTCTGCTGATACTAACACTATCCATCCTTATCATCCTTCTGGAGATGGAGAACATCATGGCTGACCTGACATGCCCCCATGTTCTCATGAATGTAAATTTAGTTTACTGAATTTATAAACACTTTAAGGATGGAAGGCATCATTATGATCGTTTAGTCCAGGGCTCGGCAAAATTGGGGCCCAGCTAGGCACCCAACTTCAAAGCAAGGTGCCTAGCTGGGTTGCCTCTTGCAGATGAAAAACCGCAGCAGCAGAGCAAAACCCCTGCTGCTGAAATGCTGCTGAATCTCCTGAGTTCTGGTAAAGGAGCCAGCAGTTCTATTTTTTATCACCAGAGGGCGCTCCTCTGCTGCCTTTTTGCCATGGAGGTAGGCACCTGGCTACAAAATCTGGGCATTGTGGCAGCCTGGTGTCCGGAACTTGCTGAGGCCTGATCTAGTCCAACTCTTTGCATAACATAGGCCATAGAACTGGTCCCAGACATTTCCTGCCAACAAGTCCATACATTTTGGTTAAATCACAGCATATCTTTTGGAAATTTCTATTCTCTCAGAAGAAGAAAGTATTCAGAGTACTTAGAATAATTAAAAGCACAGTTATTGTCTGAACAATGACTCCGTAGGACTGCCACTTTTTTATCCCAGAGACCGGTAGCCCAGGTATATTCAGGGTCTCAAACTGGGGAAAAAATATTTTTTAAAACCAGCTTTTACTCTTGTTAGCTATATTGGGTCTGCAGGACTAAGTGCGAAAGAGCTAGACTCTTTTCTTCTTTGTGCGTCATTGAGAATTGCAAAACAAGTTGTGATTCTATAGCTTTTATAACTTATGGCTATTTCTGGGTCAGAAAGACCCCTGTTTGTGAGAATCCATGTTGAGTTTTCTGGCCTGGCAGTTGGTGTAGGGGGGGGGGGGGGGGGAAGTGTTTACCTTGCAAACCAAACAGATGTCATGAGAAGGCATAGAGACAAGAAATACTGAATCCAGGCCCTGTCTTTTTAACAATCGCTTTTCAAAAATCTCCTCAGTGGCCATTTTGACAACATATTTGTATATGGAAGATAAACAAATCCCCAAGATGTATTGTCACAAAACAACGAAAGAGTCCTCTTCCTAGTGGAGATTCCAAAAGGAGTCATCTTGGGCATGAATTGTCTAGTCCTGCAGGCACGGTCAAATGAACAAGCAAGTTTTTAGATTGTCAAGTCTAAAAGGCTTGTGCTTCACACTGCTTTTCAAGTGTAAAGTTACTGTATTTATACAAAAACTATTGTATATAAAACCTCCAAATATAAAATAATCTACACATAGTACTTTAATTTGTAATAATTAGATCAGATAATAGAACAATAAATGAGACAAACTACTGTCATACAGTTGTTTAGCATTATGCATAATTTATAGTTATACATCTACACCAGTCACATTACATTGAACCCCTCTCATTCCTTCTTGTCCTGCTTAAAGAAAACAGAAGTTCACATACCCAGCGTTCAAATACAATTAAAATACTTCGCAGAGGTGGTCAACAACTTTTCATCAAATGCTTTTCAACAGAAAATGTCTTTGGAATTATACAAAACATGTCATACGCAAATCTTTCTGATTTATTGATGAAACAATTACAAATTAAATTGATTTGAACTGTATGGAATCTAAACAAAAACATTTTAGTTTTTTGGTTTTCAAGTGTGAGGAGGAAAACCCAACTTTCCTTTTAGATGCCATTTGAGCTGAACTGATGCATTTTGTTTCAGACTACTTTGTTGAAAAACTGGAAAAATCCATGGAAAAAATTCAAGCCCAATGAAAGTTTTTCATTTCATTAAAAAATGTATGGCAAATCCTTTCCTTTTTAAGACCTGCCCTGATATTTAATCCTAGGCGAACCCACTAGGAAAACTCTTTGCTCTTTATTGTGAACTGGTTTGTTAAGCTGATGCATTAGAGTAGTGCCAAGCAGCTAGTGAATCTAGCCTACTAGTCTGTTGTGTGGTCCACTAATGCAATTTTGGTCATAGGTTCCCCATTCTTAATAATATCTTTTCCATTAGATATGTGACTTTTAACAGATAGGAATGACTTAAGTCTAATAATGCTCTTGCAACCTGGCCTGCAGCCACTATCTTGGAATCTTTAATAGGTTCCAGAGCACTCCATGTAGCTTGGCTTTTCTGTACATTCAGCAAACCTTTCTGCTACGTATTGTAGTAAATTAAAAAGTATGATAGCAAATAATGCTTCAGACTTGTGGTAAGTTTACTATGGAAGGTGACACTTTTTGTTGATGTCCTATCTTTGATTGGAGACAAAATTTTCCATTTACTTATGAATTTGGATCAGTTCTCCATTTGTGTCCTTCCTCACCAATATGCCAAGATGTCACTTTAAAATACACATATATCATTTTTTAAATTCTGTTTGAAGTGGATTTGTTGCTTTTTCCTACTACCTTCTGGGCTGAAAGTAACTGACTATAACAGTTACTGATTTTTGTCATTTCTTGCACAAATATGTATTTTCAAAATCTAATTTTGGCCCTCTACTTTTCTTTCACCAAGAATTCTAGACTGATCGATTTTTGTTTGGAAGCATATTCTAAAGTTTAAATAAAATACTTTGTTTATGCTTAATGTGTTAATAGAGCAAAGTTTTGTGCCAATTCGCTAACCAACATTCTTTGTGTAATCTATTGTGTCAGTTAAGCTTCTTATCATTTATTATGTTTCATGTGTATTTAGAGGTTCTGGCTAAGATCAGGGCCCCAGCAACTGTAAATTCACATCATGAGAGACAGTGCCTGCTTACAGAGCAAATAGATGAGACAAGCAAAGAGCAGGAGTAGAAACGGAGGTGAAATAACATGTTCAGGCTCACACAGCAAATCAGTGGCAGAGTGAAGAATAAAACCTGAGGCTCCTGGTTGATAATCCAGTCCCCCTATGCATTGGACTATGCTGCCTGCCTTTAAATTATACTTCAGGCAATTCATCTTGGTATCCATACAGTTGATTAGCATATACTACTATTTGACAGCTTTTCCTGCCTACCTTTTCAGACATCCTGGCTTTGGACACCTCCCAGAGCCAGCATTTACTGGGAAGCAGGGGATCTTGTTCTGGGAGGTTATTACTAAAACAAAAATGGCTGCTGCTTCTGGTTTTACTTTTTTTTTTTTTTTTTTGGAGCAGAAGTGTAAGCTCAGTTCAGGGCTTGTAAACTGAGCAGCCACGATGTGCTTTGGCTCCGTTCCACCTAAGGCTTATACCGGGTTCTGACATACTGTCAGCTTCTAAAGATATTCTGCACTTGACCTGGTTAGGAGGGATTTGCTACTCAGAAAAACCGTCAAATGCAGGAGTAAAATCTCGGGCTAGATTCCAGCACTCTAACTGCCACAATAAATTGGGGTTGGGGAGAGTGTTGGGCAGGGGGTATATATGTATATGAGGCTTCCTGGGGTAGTGTGTGAGAAGAATAATCTTGATAAATATTCTGTAAGATAGAGATATGCAAGAACTTAAGTCAGATATGCCAAAAAGATGCATTTTATTTTAGTGCCTGGAGTCTGAAGTCCTTTGTTTAGCCACAAAACTAATAAAAAGTGTCAGCTGTGGTCAGCTGTTTGCATGCAAAGATAGAATTATAGTCAGGCGCTGTTTATGTCCCTTGTCAAACAGCATCTATCAGGGTCTCCTTCTATCCTGGTCAGGTGGTTTAGATGAGTTATTACACGTGTGGTGACAAAATTTGGTGCCAGGATAGGAGGGGGAACATTGTCTGAGAAGGATTATGATTAACTGAGCTGTGTTGGTAAGTGCCAAGATGTGCTTCATAGCCTTTGTTTTTAGGTAATTCTAACGCAAATTATGCAGTATTCCTGCATTGTTATTAATATTTATTATTTGTTTGTTTGTTCCTATCAAAGAATTTGTACTAAGAATTGGACAAGGAGCTTCCTAGGATTATGTTTCAGTTGTGATTTCTACCAGTGTGGTAGTTTGAAGGAAAAAACAGGGGCACCTTGTTGCAACCTGCTGTTTGGTTCTAGTGTCTAGAGTTTACAGAAGCTGCATGACAATTGGGGATGGAGGAGAGCTTCTCCTGCCTGAATCCCCACGCTGAGGCTGAGATGCCTCTGATCATAAAGCACTTTGAGCCCCTGGAGTCTGGACTGTTTCCAGTCAGTTTCTGAAGCAGAAAAGAGTCTGCTCCAGGGCGCAAATTGTCAAGAGCCAGTGGATGATGTCATGTATCTGTGGGATGATGGCGCCCTCTGATGTCCAAAGAACCTTAAAGGAGACTCTCCCCATTTGCTGCCCTGTGTAGCAGTACACTGAGTAGAGAGAGAACATTGTAGTAACTTACCCCTGAGTCTTTATTACAATCCTGAGTTTCTCTTCAGACCCCACCTGGAGGTGATCAGTTTCACTTTCCTCTCCCTGTCAGGCAGCATCAGGTTTATCCTTGAAGACCTTTAAATACAGTCATTTTTATTTGAAGAGCACAATGAGAAAGGAATAGGTGACTTACCCAGGAGGTGGAATTCTGGGTGCATGTTGTTAGCTGCGTTGCAGTAAGCATTTACCCTTTCCCAGTCTGGTGGTGGCACAGTATCACCTGGTTGTCAAGAACAGTGAATGGACGTTTGCTTTGCAAAATGTCTAACACATGCCAAAAGTTAGTTTGAGACACTTGGAGGGATTTCAATGCATTTCACATCCATGTTCGTTCACTGTCAGTGTTCCCTCTGCATAGCAGAATTCCAAAGAGCATCCTTTTACAATCTCTTATACAATTTGCCGCTGCGGTCAGCATGTAATTAGAGCACCTTCTGAGATCTCTTCAGAGGTGTTCATGGATACACTGTACATACTGAAAAGGTAAAATTATATTTTCATGCTCCCCTGAAAGTTAGAAGGGTCACTTCTTAAGCATGTAACAAGGACCATTTCTAAGGTAGGAGGAGACAAAGAAACATTAGACAAAAGCCAAAGTTTCAAATCGGTATTATTTTAATGATCCGTGATGGAAATTTTCTTCAGACTCTGCAAGCACATTCCTTTTTGCCTACATAGCAAGTCTGGCAATTTGCCAAGCTGAAATTTGAGGTGTGGGGTGGCAAAATAGGGTTTTATAATGAAATCTGATTTAAACCTTAACTCTGATATGGCTATCATCTCTCCATATTACAATCTACAATATGTACTGTAATGCAGTGGTTTTTAAATTTTTTTCCTTGGGACCCAGTTGAAAAAAATCATTTATGCCCGTTACATCTTTGAGCAATGCATTCCAGTCTTTTGGTTATGGCAGTAGGGGGCGCTGTGACCCAGTACCCATATCTGGTCCCAACCCTAAATTTGAAAACCACTGCTATAATGCATTGGTCTATTACACACCCTATAAACTCTGAGTCTCTGTCTATTCTGGGAACATAAGCCATGCTGCGTATGGGAGACATCGTGTGAGTATGAGAAATTATAGCTGCCATCTAAAACAACATTTAAAAAAAAAAAAAGCCACTTAGTACTAGTTTCCAATCAGTTCTAATAAAAGTGGAATTGTTATATTCCCAGTAAAAACAGAAAGAAGGCGAGAGAGGATACTCTGATGCCACAAATAATACTACATTAAACTACTGCAAGGAGTCACTGGTCTATTTTAAATCCATAAATATAATTTCTGTCCGTCAGCCAAATCCAAGATGTGTGACAGAGACATAAATGGCTCAGTTCTGAAGTCCCTGGGCCCTATTCAGAAGTGCTAGTCAGTGTAATCCAGATGAGACATACATATGTAATACCTCTCAAGTAGGCAGTGGAATCCAGGGAAACCTAAGGCTTTGTCATGTACATTTGTACATTTTCTTCCACTGTGGTCCATATTACATACTTCCTCAGCTTCAGTGCCACCTCCTGCCCAAGGTATTGTCAATGTAAATGTCATGAAATGCTAGCTCCAGCCTTCTAGCTCCTAGTCTTCGAATTTTATCCAAATAAGCACAGGATCAGGCATAGAGATGTAATCTTCCCTTGATGCAGACATGAGATTAAAGGCACATGCTTTTACCACTTTTCTATACAGGGCAGCAGGTGCCCTTCTGTTTCCCGGAGAGCAGCTTTCCCCACCCAAATACACAGGACCTTTTATTCCTCATACCTCCTCTCCAAATAGTCCCACTAATTTACTTAAGGCAGTTCAAGGAGCTAAGCAATAGTCATTACAAATACTTTAAAAATAGCTGAACTGCGTTTCTAATTCTGGGCCTCACAGGAAATGTGAGGAATCTGTGTAATCTAGATCCATCCTCTGAGTTGTCTCTGGTTTAAGTGATAGCATTGCTCTATAGAGTTCAGGAGTGAACTGGACAGGCCAAAAGGGAGGAGTATGGGGCAAATGGAACCCTGCAAACAATCCCTGGGCTCAGTCGTGTGTGAAGTACATTAATACAAAGAGAGCTCCATTTGCCCTAGAAATGCTCCCACTGAACTGTTGCACCATGTATCCCATTGTCTACTCTAGGGCAAACAGTCTACCCACCTTTCAAAACAGATGAGCCAAACAGATGTTATAAGTCTTAATGCAGACCTGGCTTGATGAACTGTAAGTTGCCCTGTTCTGGTTTCAGTTAAACATTTTTTGGGTCAGTAAAAATGAGGAAGGCCATCACAAACCAGTCTACGCTACAGCACTAGCCAGTTATCCACAATTGTTTAGCTGAACCTGATTTAAAACTGATTAAAAACATTCCCAAGAGTGGGTGGGGCAGAAGTTTTATAAGTGTCATCGCAGAAAGCATTCCGGATATGCTGTTGGAACCAGGTTGACAATATCTGACAGGAAGACATCTGTTTGTGCTGTGAATATGGATGGGATCCTGCAAGAAAACCCACAGTCAGGCTAACTAGGGTTGAATCCATGGTGTCCGGTGCAAAATTCAGGACTGAAGTATGTGTGTGCATAGGGAGGGCCTTAAAAGGCTTTCTCTCCCTTTGCAGTTTAACAAAGGAAACAGAAGGAAAATCCCCCCTTTTCCCCCCTTGTCCCTTACACATTGGAGAGGATTAAGAGATGTGAGACATCCTGTGGCCCCGAGGAACTGCCAGAGCTTCCTGTCGCCAGTGTCCCAGAGGAACTGCCTGCAGTCTGGGTCCCTGAGGAATTGCCAGAGCTGTCTGCTGCTGGTGAATCAGAGATGCTGCCCATGCAACTTCGAGGAGCTGCAACAGGGAAGAGTCCCTGCCTAGAGGAGCTACTGTCCGCTGATGACCCCGAGGAGTTGCCAGACCTGCCACCAACTGATGACATCGAAGGGCTGTGCAACCCAAGGAGGCTGAGGGTGATCAGGAGGATGAGGTACCTCTGGGAAAGGAATTAGCTCAGAGGAGCTGGACGATAGTCCAGCAGCCTGCAGCTGTGTCAGCAAGTTGCAGCTGGAGCCCTGCTGACCCAGTGGCAGACCGCTTCACCACTGATAGGGCCATGGACTGGGCCGCAGTGGAGCCAGGAGGGCCTGTGTCCCCCTCCCCACACCACCTCTGGGATGGTTGCCTCATCTCAGCCTGTAAAGCCCTAAATAGCTATAGAGTGTGTGTTTGCCCTGCTTGGGTCTAGAAACTGCTTACTCCCCCTGGTTCCCACCTTTCCTGAGGGTGGGTTCCCAACTACTGACTCATCGTGGTAGAGCTAGAGACTGCTTGCTTGTCCCACCATGCCTGCAGACTGTTTGCTCACCCCATCTAGGGGCAGAAACGGTGTACACACTGTGACCTGTAGAATGAACCAGGACTTCTGCCCTGACACTAATTCCTCTCTGAGCCTGTGCTCACCTAGCGAGGGAGTGTGGCCTCCCACAGGGAGGGACAGCCCAACACTCTATATTCGGCTTCCCAGATCATCTTGTCCACCACCGCCTCTATCAACTTCTAATACAGGTTGATCATGACATGGCGCAACAAGGCTGCACTGATGTACCCATTCCTATCCTTGAACAACTTGGGAGGGAATGCCAGGAAAAGAAAATTGTGGTGAGTCTTTCTCTTTTCTCCATTTTTCTGGGTTTCCCCATGGCTTGAGGAATGTGACAGTCAAGCCCTCATTTTTTTACTCAGGTAAATTCCCATTGGAGTCTCAGTAATCTGATGGAAGTGTGAAGCCAATAGGAGTTTGCCAAAGTCTGGAGCCCAGATGATTCCTATCTGAAACTGCCTAGAGAGGCAGTGAATTGTGATTTCTGCTACTGACTAGCAATGAATTGCTCACACAGTTATAAGCGGCCATCCTCTGATTTTTGTCACCCCTCTCGTCCTCCTCTCTAAGGCCTGTATGTGCATGTAGAGTTCCTAGCACAGTGGAAGTCCAAACATGTTTGAAGCCTCTAGGTGCAGCCACAGTATAAATGATTGCAAATTGAATCTACAGAGCAATCCAAAGAATCCACATTGACTTTAAAAAATTGTGCTTAGGAACAATAGGCCTAATTTTTTCTTCAAATAAGCACATGCAGTTTGCACTGAATGCAAGATCTGACAGTATCGATAGAGATTCGTCTTGTAATGAAAACTGGCCTGTTCAAGGGAAGATGAAAAATAAGCTTTAAGGTTAAATTCTTAGCCTGTAAGCACTTCGGGGTAGAGACAATCTTTTTGTTGTGTATTTGTACAACACAGTCCTGGTCCATGATCCATGCTGCTAAGCACTACTGCAGTGTGAACAGCAACATTCATAATCATATTTCCCTCAGTAGAAGAAATGTTCTGCATTCTAGATCCAAATTTACAAGCCCTTTATCCTGCCTGCCCTCTGTACTTGGGTCTTGTTCTCATTTTTGCTGTTCCGAATGATCATATCACAATTGCAGGAGGGAAGGGAAGTTGCTTTTTGTTTCCCCCACCCCCCAGAAAAGAAGTTTAGCACTCTAGTCATTTTCTTATGTTCCTCAATTTGGGTTTTCCCCCACCACATTTGGACCTTGGCAGTATACGTACACTATTTCTCTCGTAGTTAATCAGCAAGGGCCCAATTCTGCAACCCTTCCGTGTTGAGCAGACTTCACCCATATGTATCATGTACGTACTACTCAGCATGAATAAAGAGTGGAGAAAGAGGCAAAATTTACCCATCCTAAAAGGGTCCTTGGAAGGCTCCTGTAGCCCCTAAACTGCCATCAGAGTGGTGACCGCAGCAGGGTTGCGTAGATGACCTCTGGCTGCGGTGGAGATTGGGTTCCATTGCCCCAGGCCCAGACCCTGAATACGTCCCTTACAAAGGGACCATTTATTACGGCTTCATGCAGGGGAGTTAAATTCACCCAAAGTGATCTTGGATCCACAAGGTTTTACAGCAGCACATTTTACAGTTTTCATGACTTTTTGCGGAAACATTGAGGGTACTCCCACAGCCATTGCTCTGTATAGAGTATTTGGAGCAGTAACTGACAGAGAACTGCCTGTTTAATATTGTCTTGCTGGTGGTCTTTTGAATGCTTGAGTGTTATGGAATCAAGTGATTGTTTAATTCTGAGACAGGAAAATATTTTGGTAAATACAGGAAGGTCAAGAGTGGCTGAAAATGTCTCAGACTCCTATTGTTTGCAAAATGAAGTGTGTTTAGAGAAAATCTCTGGCATTCCTGCAGCAAACCACAACAAGGGGCTTCATACAGCCCAGATAATTTGCAGTTCTCTTATAGATGAACAAAATGGCTTAAATATTATTTAAATGATTAACAGCTTTTGCATTCCTGACATTGCTGCGATTCCAGAGAGGGCCTATAGAATACTAGTCCATGAATTATTCATGTATCGAAGGATAGGTTTTATTTTTATTCTATATCAGGTTTAGCCACAAAATGCGTACATTTTACACTTCTCTAGACTTGGAATAGGAAAACTGGGCTTTCAATATGTTGCGTATTTATTCTGGACCCCATGACTTCAACCAGTGTCTAGTTGAGATTGGAGTATGGAGGAGAGTGAACTGACTGAAGCTCAGCCCAGCAAGACTGAGGATGATAATGGGTTGGGGAAAGCAGCCAGAGGAGATAGTAAAGATAATGTCAGTTCCACTGATTGAAAAAGTACGTCTGCCATTAGTTACTAGTGTTTGCAATTTAGTAGGGATTTGACATTCCCCTCAGCTGCTGTTTGATCGTATTACAGCAGTAACTCAGTCAATTTTTTGCCATCTATGCTAGCTAGGCGGGATGCAACCTTTCCTTTCAAATGAGAACTGTTATCCATGCTTAGGTTAACTCAAATAGACTGTGGCAATGTGGTCTACAGGAGATACGCCTCAAACCATTCAGACACCAAAGGTAGGCAAACACAGTGGCTTGTTTACTGAGTGACACATTTCACTGTGCACGTGGAATACCAGTGCTCTAAGAGCTGCACTCACTGTCCACAAGAGACTCCTGGTAGAGTTTAAAGTGATGTTTATGACGTATAAGGCCCAACATGGCCTAGGATCAGCCCACTTAAGACTGAATATGCAAATACTTCTGCATGAGGCTACACACATGAGTAGACCCATGTAAACTAATATATACATAAACATTTACGGGATCAAGACTATAAAGAGAAACATTAAATACAGCAGGGCTGAGTTCTGCTTATTTAAATCTGGAATGAAAAAGTGAAGTAATCCCATTTCACACCAGAGCAATATGGGGCACAGTGTGCAAAACAGAAACACTAAGCTAATTATTTATTGGCATCTAATCAAATCTGCTTTATTCCTCCTCTTAAAAGATACGCACATCTTGGATTCAAACTCCTTTCAAAGCTAATGAAGCAGTCTCATATTATATTGCTTGTTTATGTGATTTTGTTTGTTTGTTTCTCTCTGTGAAACAGTGTTTCATGGAATACATAAGGCTTAACAGGGCACAAACATGTCAGTGGCTATCCACTGCTGCTAATGAAATTCCCTGTTGTCACAACTCTTCATGTCACTGGTCTTGGACTTCAGCAGCTGAGAGAGCGTGAGATTGCCACCATGAAATGGGCTTCTCGCTTAAAAAACTTTGTGCACAGGCATCCATGCCTCATAGAAAGGAAATCCTGGGGTAATGGGAATGTGGTGATGTGATTGCTGTAGTATTGATGAACGCTGAGTCAAAGTCTCAGACCTACATGCAGCTGACCTGGGACTCTAGTCACTCAGCATTGACACCTGGGTAGCAAGGATATTGGGCAGTACTCCCAGGGGACTGATCAGTCCTTGTACAGAACAACACCACTCACCTAGAAAAGAGAGGGCCTCGAAAAGGTGCCCTAAATATTGCATGCCCAACTAGTCTGACCAGTTTACCTCTCTGATAGATCATTCGCACACGTTCTTGTTCTATAAGAAGAGCAAGAGTCTCACTGTGGTGACATGGAACATATGGACACAGAGAACACATTGAGAGCTGAAAGATGTGCAGCATTAAGGGCCAGGCAACTTGCTAGGTACAGCATCAATATAGCTGCCCTCAGTTAACCCAGACTTGCATACAAAGGCTCCCTAAATGAACTAGGAGGTGGCTATCCCATCTTTTGGAAAGAGAAACCAGCATAAAAAGACAAAATTCACAGCATTGTTTTTTGCCATTAGCAACAGTCCCCTGAAAACACTGAAAGACCTATCTGTGGGCAGAATGCATGCCTAATGTATCTGACCTTTCATTGGAAAATCGCAATTTGTGACTTTATCAGCACTTACGTTCCAACCATAAACAGTATAGAAGAAACAAAGGAACACGTCTGTTCTGAGTGGATGACATTGTCACATCCATATCCAGTGAAGACTAGCTCATAGTTCTGGGGAGACCTTAAAGGCAGAATTGGAAAAGACTGGGAGGCTTGAGTGGTGTAGCAAAGACCAATGAATAGAGTAGGGAAAATGTTTTTCTCTTATTCAGCAAGTGTGCGGAGCATGAGCTCACTATTAACAGCCCAGTCTTCAGGTGAGCCAACAAATACAAAACTTCTTGGATCAGATGTGTCCAAGATCAAAGAACTGTCACCTGGCTGACTTTGTCATTATGCAGCAAAAGGACATCAGCAACATTAAGATCAGAAAAGTAATGCAAAGGGCAGACTGTTGGATGTGATCGCAGGATGATCAGAGTGATTTTAAATTTACATGGTCTTTGCCCTTTAATGAAACAATGCTGAACAAATTAAATCAAAAGTGAATATAGTAAAGATGAGACATCCATTTCTTTAGTAAAAATGGAGGGAAAACATAGAGTGAAAATTTGACAGCATTATATCATCAGCCAATAACATACTCAAAAAGTGGAATCTATTCAAATCAGCCATCGTTCAAGCCCCAGAAAAAACTCTAGGCAAAAATCAAAGACAGCACTAGGAGTGGTGTGATGAAAATTACTAAATCAAAAAGATCCTCAAGGAAAAGAGCGAAGCGTTTATGTCCTGGCACAATGACAAAGAATCGACATCAAAGAAAGATAAATTCAACTACCTGCAAGCAAAGGCTCAGAGGTGGTTTTGTGTTCTATAAGATAATTGGTGGAAAATGAAAGCAGAAGGAATACAGCATTATGCTAATACTGACATTACATAGATGTTTTATGAGCCCCTGTAGGCCATTTATGGCCCATCAAAATTGGGACCAGCTCCACTTAAGAGCTCAGTTGAATACATCTTAACCAAGAGAAGCATCTCTAAAAGATGGGTAGAATACCTTACTGAGCTTCTCAACCATTCTTTTACTCTGAACTCATAGTGCTAGAGGAACTGACCCAGCACCCATCCCATATATGAAGAAATCACCCAGTCACCTGCTACTGAGGAAGTGCAAAAAGCTAACAAACAAATTGTCAGGTAAATCACCTGGCAAAGACATCATGGGTGCATCTACACTTACAAATTAAGTCAACTTAAGGAGGCTTAAGTCAACTTAAACTACTCCATGTCCATACTGGGCTTTCATTAAGTCAATTTAAGCATTTCCTTAAGTCGACTTAAGGAAAAGTTAATTTGATCTAATAACACCTTGATTTAGGTCGACTTAACGCTTAAGTCAACCTTATTAGGTCAATTTAAGCCAATGTGGAGGGGGATTAGTGCCTAAATCCACCTTATTAAGTCGACTTAAAGTGTTAAGTCGACTTAATAAGGTCGAAAAGGGGCTATGTCTACACTTGAAAAGTTGTCGACTTTTGTTCAGTCAACTTAATAAAGTCGACTTAACTTTTCTAGTGTAGACATACCCCATACTAGCTGAAATCTTCAAATTTGCAAGTCCCACAACTGTCAGCTATTTACAAAAAAATCATTAAATATATCTGGGATGCCAAAGAGATTCTACAGGACTTCAAAGTGAAATCATAGTTACACTATACCAAAATAAAGGCAACAAATCTGATCATGGTACCTATCTGGTATCTCCCTGCTATCTATAAATGGTAAAATCCTTTGCCATATTTTGCTCAGTTAGCATGTCAAAGACTGCATCAGAGATATTTCTACCAGAAATATAATGTGGATTTAGATCAGGTCAGATCAACACAGATATGATTTTCAGTGTGAGGCAGATTCAAGAAAAACACAGTGAACAGAACAAGAAATTGTATGCTCTCATCTTTGTTAGTCTAAAAAAGCAAAAAAGTTTAACATTATGAACAGAAATGGCCACTGGAAAATTCTTGAAAAGTTTGGCTGCCCCACCAAATGTTTTAACATCATGTTTTAATTCCACAAGGACGTAACTGGTCAAGTACTCTCAGGTGGTGCCCTTTTGAAACTATTTCCCATATCTAATGTTGTGGACTGTCACTGTCACTGGACCTTTTTGGTCCCTTCTTTGAAGCTATTCTAAATTATGCAATGGACAGTCTTCTAAAGGGCATCTATATAAAATAGACAAATGATAGAAAGCTCTTCCGTCTCCAAAGACTTATTCCAAAGACAAAAGCTCTTGAGAAACTCGTATGCAAAACCCTTTTCTCAGATGACTGTGTTCGTAGTGAAAATGACCTACCTCTGAAAATATGTTAAAGATAAGCTCTAACTAAATAGTTTGGACTCGCATCATCAGCCTCGGAAAAAACTAAAGCCCTTTTCCAACCAGCTCCATCAGCAATTACTACTGAGCCAAACATCACTACTGATTGTACAGAACTAAAGAGCATCAATCACTTTAGATATCTTGGCAATATAACCAAAAGTGATAGTTCCCTGAGCGGGGATCAAGAAATAGCCAATTGAATACTAGAGGCATGCTGGAGCTTTTGAAGTCTTCATCATAGGAAACTCAACCAGCACACCATCAAATAGTTGTGACTGTTTGGATTGGGGTGATCATTTATAATTTTATTGATATCAGTATTGAAGAATTATAATAATTCATATGACAGATGCCATTGGAAAGCTTATAATGTGCTGAGATTGATAAGCACACTTATGTAGGTATCAATTTTGTATTACAAGATCTAAATATGAATGGTATATTTGTATTTCAACTTGTGCTGTGTTCCTGGGTGACACCCCAAATAGGATGGGAAGAGCACTAAACCTGTTTAATGACCCATCAGGGGAACTCACAGGTACAATGAATCCAGTGAAAGAACCCAGGGGCTACACCTTGTGAGTCACCAAGTCATAAGGACATCGCTGCAACAGGGCAGGAGCCCCAAGTGTCCCAGCCAGTGCCCTGAGCCTCTCTCCCTGGCAGGGGCAGAGAGCTCAGCTGGGTCTGAGCCACCCTCCCTGCTGCAGCGTGTAGCTCCAACACATATCTCAGGGCAGGAGAGGAGGGAACTTTAAATCCCTCCTCTGCTGTGCAGTCCCAAGCAGAGAGTGGCTCTGTGGGCTAGAGGCAGCCTGCCTTCTTCTGACTGGACCAGCAGCACAGCACAGCACAGTAAGTACTGGGGTGGGACCCAGTTGAGCCAAGGGGAGCTGCCTAGAAGGCCGCATGGGGCCCCCAGCTGGGGCTGGAGCATGGCAGGCAGGGGATTGCTCCCCCCCCCGGTCCCTGGTCAGGCTGGGGTGGAAGGTGGGTGGGGATCAGTGAGGTTGGGGTGGCAGGTGGGCTGGGGACTGGCCCCCCAACATGGACGGCGAGGTCAGGGTGGCAGATGGGTGGGGATTGCCCCCTCCTGGCCTGGGTGGCGGTGCTGGAGTGGCACTGCAGGTAGATTGTGGATCGCCCCACTAGCCCAAGTGGTGAGTCCGGCTGGGGCTCGGGCTTGGGTCCACCAAGGGCCAACTGGGGTTCGCAACTCGGGTCCGGTGGTGGCAAGCCGGATCAGGCCCATCTGTGGCTGGGTGGTACTTGGGCACAGGCCCACCCAGGGCAAACTGGGGTTCGGGGCCGGAGCCAGCATTCAGATTGGAGCCAGGGTCTGATGTCTGGGGCAGGCAGCAGGGCCGGATCAGGATCTGGTGTGCAGGACCAGATCAGGTCCAGGGAGGGCGGGGCTGGTGGCAGCTGGGCTGGATTGGACCTGGGGCGGGGGGTCCAGCAGGGCTAGATCGGGCCCAGGGCCAGCGATGGTGGGGAGATGGGACACTGAAGGGGGGTAGGAGTGCGACAGAGGTGGTGCTGCAGAGAGAAGGGCACGGCCTGTGGCCTGAATATTTTTGGGGGGTAGTGACGCCCCTGCCAAGGCATGTAAGAATATAGCCCAGGGATAGGGGAGTCTGAGGCTTTTCCATGCCATGTGCTGTGTGGCTGTGTTTGGGACAAGCCACATGACAATGGGACATAAAAGGCTTGTGCACCATCCCCATCTTGTCTTCAATCCTCTTTCCTTCCTACCTCTGGATCAACTCGTTCGCTACTGATGCTGTGAAACACAGAACTGAGACCCGTCCAGATACTGGATGGAAACCAGAGGAACTGTTCAAGCCTGCAAACTTCACCATTCTGCTGAGAATCCGATATATGTGGACTTGAAAGTCATTTGTATGTATCTGATTACGGTGACCATTTAACATCTCTCTTCTCATTTGTGTCTTTCTTTTATAATAAACCTTCAGTTTTAGTTACTAAAGGTTTGGCTGGCAGTGTAATATTTTGGGTAAGATCCAAACGTGTCTTGATCTGGCAATATGACTGACCCTTTGGGGAACAGGAGAACATTTTGATAGAGGGAATAGAATTCAAATAACTTACCTCTTTACTGGACTGAGTTGCTGATTGGGACCCAGAGCCTGAAATTCAATAAAGGAGGCTGTGTATTTCTTGCTTAGCTTCTTGATAATCAGTCTGGGAAATTAGGAGCAGTGTTCATGAGTAGTCAGGGAATCTAAGTGCAGTGTTAGCCATCAATCTGGGAGAATCTGCCCTTTTTACAGACTGCCCTGACCGTGATATTTTCAGGTGGGCTAGCTTAGGCACAGACGGGTCACAACAGGTGAGAAAACTGATTATGTACTATGTAGCAGTGATACACAATGTGAAACATGGGCACTTTACCAAGGATGCATTAAGCAACTTGAAAATTTTCACGTGCGTTGTCACTATTCTGTTCTGAATGTCCCTTGACAACACAAAACGTCACATGCTAACATCCTTGGGAGAAAAGCAAAACCAACCAGCATAGACAGTCATCTCCAAAGCTCAGCTTAGATGGACAGGTGATGTCAGAATGGGTGAAGAATAATTCCCAGAAAAAAAGTTTCCTGTGGTGTAACTTGGAAAGCACAGGTGGGTGGTTCATGAAAACAATTCAAAGACACCGCAAGCCAAATCTCATCTGCTGCAGCATAAATATTAATGATTATGACGCCAGAGCCAAGGACAGACCTGAATGGGCAGCAACTATCTATGAAGGCTATAAACCAGGGGTTCTCAACCTGTGGCCCGCGGGGCTTTGTCAAGTGGCCTGCACTCCCCTGAGGCTGTGAGGGAGCTCAGCCCCTGCCAGGTACCAGCAGATAGCTGGGAGCCAGGCTGTGTGGCCGCTGGGTGGGAGCTGGGTCCTACAGGCTGAGGCAGCCAGAGCAGTCACTTACTTCCTGGGGGGGCGGGGAGGGCAGTGGTGCATGGCCACAGCCCGGCTTCAGGCTGTGGCTGCAAGCTGCTTACTGCCTCACATGCAGCCCAGAACTGCAGCGGCCGCTTACTACCTGGCGGAGGGACTGGGATAGCAGGGGCAGTGAAGTGGGCAAGTGGACCATTTACTGCCTGTTCCCGGGAGCAGAAAGAGAATCTTGCTGCGAACTTGTCTTGTCCCAGCTCTTTCAGCAGCCTTTCGAGGGAAGGAACAGGGACTCTGTAAATTAGAGCCTTTTGTAGATTTAATGGCCTGCACCAGTGAGCAATTTCCAGGTTATTGTTTTTTAAAAACTACATTTAGCACCTGCACCCATCTTGACTGAGCTCTGGGACCCTGTGCTTTTAGATATAGTTTTTGTATAAAGTTTATGGTTTTTAGATATAGGTTTTAGATTTGGTGTTTAGTTATAAATCAGTCTATGTAAAAATGAGTGTAGCAGCCTCAATAGAATCAAAGAAAGGGAAGTTGGAGGACAGTGGAGCTGGAAATCAACAAGATAGCTTCTGGTCTTCAGCTACAGAAATCACATTAGACTAGAGTTGCGTGAAATGAACTGTTTTAAAGAGTTTGATCTTTTTTAAATTGTAATATTTTTAATTTAAAGCTGTTTTTAATTTGAAATTTTCTTTCCACTAAAATGACTAAATAAATGTTTTAAAATTTTAAATAAATGTTTTAAATTAACAATTAAATTTAAATTTAATTAAAGCATTTTAAATTAATTACTTGATCTTAATTGAAATTTATTAGAAATTTAATTAATTCAATTTTAATTTAATTTTGAGTAAATAGACTGATGGCCCTTCAGGGCTCTAAAAACTTTAGGACTCTAAAAACCCTCAAGGCAAAAAGGTTAGGAACCACTACTATAAACACTTTGAAGAAGACAGCCACAAGGATCTGATTGAAAAAGGGGTCAACCCTCATGCTAAGTCTTCAGTGGGACCCTGCACATTTCTATGTGACGTCTGTTTGCAATCTTGCCCCTCACAGATTGAATTATACAGCCACATGAGAACACATGTGATGACATGACATCATTGTTGAATATATATGACAGACAGCCATATTTGTTTGGGTGCTTTTTGTTTCTTACAGCAGTTGGTTTTACTGAGAGATTGTACCAAATGTCATTACTGAAAGTTTGTTCCCAGGTATTTTGTTGTTACAAAGATATATGAGGCCCTATGCTGTACTCATATATGCTAATGCAACCCTAGACTAGAGAACCTGCCACATTTCCTCCTGCTGAGTTGTTCCTTACCTAGCAAGTTGTCCCATGAGTTACAATTGAACTATGCACAGAGTAAATGATGAGTAAGGGTGTCAGAGTCTAGCCCTGTTGAAACCAATGACGTACACTGATGTATAGCAGAACAATATTTAGTTTGTGTTCCAATTCATGGCTGGCATAATGCCGTTCAATTAAAGAATGCTTTCAGGCCATTAGATTGTTCCAGATACTTTATGCAAATTCATCATGTTTGCAAACATGGGACAGTTTCATCAAACTTGGGACAGTTGACATGATCTCTTTTCCCTTAAATATATCATAATGTTATTTTTAAGCATGGAAAATGGTATATTTCAATTCCATTTATTCAGGAGATTACCTGAAAGGAAGGATGGTCCTTTGGTTAAGCTCTGGATGGCCTGGGACTTGGAAGAAGATCTGAATTGACTTCCCAGGACAACTCCAGACTTCCTGTGTGAGCTTTGGCAAATCATGAAATCCTCAGTCCCACCTCTGTAAAATGATGATGACTATACTTCCTTTCTTCCAACCTTTGCTCTTGTCTGGATTGTAAACTCTTTGGGCTAGGGACTATCTATGTTTTGTTCAGCACCCAGTGGAGCCCAGTCTCAGATTGGGGTTTGGGGCTCTCTCATTAAAGAGTTAATAACCAGTCATAGTTGAGACACAATGTGGTTTGTAGTTTAAAATGGGAAGTAACAAAGGATTTACCAAAGAATGAACAATAGTTTTTCCATTTTACAAAATATTTGCAAGGTAGCATAAGCACACTAGCACTGTATAGCAACAAATTATAAATAATTGCTCTTTGCAATATAATAGCCGCATAGAAAGAGCCAAAAGAAATCTGTAACCACCGAGAATCTGATTTCATTGCTGATTTGGAATGTCTCCATGGGTTTTTAATGAAAATCCCTGAAGCCTGTGCTATTTTGTAAACTAAACATGACTTTTCTTCTGGCCATGTAGGTTCTTTTTCCATTCATTAGTGAACTGGTGCTCTCTCTTTTTGTGAACACAATTAGACAAAGGAATAAATCAGTCAACAAATATAAGACATAATTCTGGCAATATCAGGCCATATACTCTCTTGTTTGCTTAACTGTATAAATCTTTCACCAGTTTACAAATGAGACCATTTCAGTCAAAAATGGGGGGGATAATTTAAAGTGTTGAGTAACAAGAGCTCACTCTTGTAGCATTCTTGTATGCTCACTGGGAGAACGTATCTTCATGAGGAAGCTTCGTGTACTCTGTCCCCAGAGAGAAATGCAGAAGACCATTTCTTTTCTGATGCTTTTCTTAGTATGCTTATCAGACCAGGCATGAGCCTACAGCTTTGAAGGATCCCAGGGCCAAATACTTCCTTTTAGCAGTTAACATCATGAAAGCAATTTAGCCTTGCCAATAGGCTTTGAGTTTGTTTTGGGCTATTTCTCCCGTCCTGCATGCTATCACAAGGGATTTAGGATGGTAGAAGCTAGAGGACCACTATGAATATAAGTGCCTTCATTGAATCTTTATACATCTACACTGGAGATGACTGTGTTTAAAGAACATACTAACACAGTGCAGATCAGTTTACTTGCGATCGGTTTACCCGCAAATTCGTTTAACATGCACTAGCATCATGTCCCCCAAAGCTACCAACTTAACACGCGAGACTCGTTAACACGCAGTATCTAAAACTGCACTGTAGTGCTAACTACTGTACAGTCTCACTCACTGACCTAAAATCGCAAGTCGGCCTAAGCACAGAAACGTGCTGTAAGACTTATTAGCGCTTACTTTTCATTGCCGTTTTGGTAAGACACACCAATGGTTAAAGTATAATTTGACGGGCCCTGGAACCCTCCTAATCTCCGAGCCCCCTTCCCGTATTGTCTGGGCCCCCTTCATGCACGTTCGGGCCCCAGCCCAGGTAAGCATTTGCAACCACTTCTCAGAACCACATGCATCGGTTATCGCTCCATAAAAATATTTATAATTTTATATGGCGTTTATGTCTATAGCAATTATTGTCACAAACTAGCAAACACTGCATCACACAATAAGTGTTGTGACTAACAATGGTGGGGTGTAGGACCTGCCAGCAGCCAGGGCAGGGCGCAACATGCGTTCTGCCAGATTTTTCTATTTTTAGGGGCCCTGGAACTATGGCCCCTCAAATTTGGGGGCCACGGAACTGCGTTCTGGTGTGTTCCCCCCTTACTTTAACCCCTGGACATATTGTGCTTAATCACATTGTTACGCAACATATACTATATATTTTTGATTAGTTGTAATTAAGTGCAATCAAGCAACTAAGTTTGGAACTTTAATGGGCGATGAAACATATCAAGCCAGCAAAGGCTTTATAAGCTGCTTTAAAACTCGCCACGGTATTTCCCAAGTTAGCATTTCTGGAGAAAGCCGATCAGCCAATGAGACTGCTGCCAACGAGTTTCCCGCCAAATTAAAAACTATAATAGAAACTGAAAATTATAATGAAGAACAAATGTACAACTGTGATGAAACCGCTTTATTTGCAAAGCTTTTGCCAGACAAAACTTTAGCTTCAAAATATGAAACCCCAAAAACAGCAGGCTTTAAAAAAATAAAAGGCTGGGTCACCCTTTTATTTTGTACAAACAAGACGGGCAGTCACAAGCTCACAGTGCTTCTCGTCGGTCGGTTCAACAACCCTCGGTGCTTTAAGCACCTTAACAAAGCCAAACTGCCTGTCATACACTCCAGCATTAAAAATGCTTGGATGACTAGAAGCATGTTTGAAGAATGGTTCCACAACTCTTTCGTTCCAGCTGTTCGTAAACGTCTCCGCAAGAAAAAACTTGAACCTAAAGCACTGCTGCTACTTGACAATTGTCCGGCCCATCCTCCTTCCGAATTATTGGTTTCAAACGATGGACAAATCCGTGTGCTATATCTGCCATTCAGCACAATATCAAAAATCCAACCCTTGGACCAGGGGATTATTCAAAATTTTAAAAGTAATTATTGAGGTGAGTTGGTTTCAGAAATGATTTCGTGCGAGTCATTAAGTGTTTCCGAATTTCTAAAAGAACTAAACATAAAATAAATCATTTATTTGGTGAAAAAAAGCTTGGGATGGAGTGATACAAAAATCTATTGAAAATTGCTGGGTGAAGGCTTGCGGGCCAGCCTTTTCTGTCAACAGTTCTGCTTCTGAAAACCCAAACGATACTGATTCAGAGCCAGAATTCAAAGGGTTTACAGAAGACATCCTGCTAACAAAAACACAAACAAAAGAAGGCAAAGGTAAATTTCTTTTTCAATTACTTAAAGACTTTAAATTAAACACATTGCCTGAAATCATAAATGAGTGGCTAGAACTAAACGAAAATGGCTCAACTACAGAAGATCTGACAGAAGAAGAAATAATTGCAGGTTGTGAGGCTGGGTCAGACTGCAAAAGTGATGAGAAACGATTACAGGAAGAAGGAGTAGATGACAACGATGAGAATTATGTTGAAAAAGCCAAAATTTCCCATTCAGAAGCGCTAAATGCTCCTGAAACTCTTGCACAATATATGGAGGCGCAAGATGCGGAAACTATCCAAATTTTACACCTACGCGGGATGATTGATTTTGTGAAGAAAAAGAAAGCCAAAGCCGGGAAACAGCAGAAAATAACTTCGTACTTCATAAAACCTCCATCCCAGCAAGATGAACCTGCGGACTACATAAACTTTATATAAGCACCTCTTGGATTATGAACTATCTGGACTTGATGTGGAATCATGTAATATGTCCTCTATGGTAATAAATATTCAAAATGGATTCCACTGTGTTTATTATTTTCACGCATTTTTATCAAAGTTTTCCCGGTTCAACAAACATTGATTCTTATATTTGTTTCAATAATTTTATTATGTTTCTGTGATTTTTGTGTATTTTTGCATATTACAAATTTTGCATATTAAAAATCGGATTATAAATTCACATTTATACTTTTAATTTTGCTAAACGAAATCAAGTTATGGTAGCCAACTTTGACAAGTGCCTTCTGCACTGTGTATGGATTTCAGCATGGTCCCGTTTACACACGGTCTGTTTTACAAGCGGTCCCGATGGCTTGTCTCCCTACAACCGCGTGTTAATCGATCTACACTGTACACTAGTTCCCTGACTTAGGTATTTATGTGGCTCTCATTACAGTAATATCTGAGTGCCTCACTATATTTAGTATATTTTCCTCACAACATCTGGCGGGCAGAAAAGTGCTACTAGCCCCATTCTACAGATGAAGAACTGAGGCACAGAGATACTAAGCAACTGGCCCAGTGTCACCAAGGAAACCTGTGGCAGAGCATTAAATTGAACCTAATAACCCAGGGTAGCATCTTACCACTGGCCAACCCATCCTCTCAGTGTATACAGCCCAAAGAAAACGATGCTGGAAATGTAATGTGTAAAGGCCTTGTGCCCTAACTCTGTAAAGGGACCCCTGGGCACAGGAAAAGACCCCTACTGTTTTGAAGTCACTGTGAGGAAGGGTCCATGCTTGAGGATCCCTTGGGAGGATCAGAGCTCATCCCCAGCTTTGTCCAGATACACCCTGTGCTATTGTATGCTTAAAATATAAGCATGTATAAAATGTTGCTACAACTGTTACACAATTGCATCTAAACTTATGCAAAATATGTTGTGTCAATGGAAAGGCAATGATTTGCTAAATAAGTATGATTATCCTGTGTATATACACATATCATTTTATATCTAAAATAGATATTTGTATCTAAAGTTATCTAAAGATATTGACTGTGTACTGGCATGCTGCATCTATATATGCTGCATTCCTGAGAAACATCCACCAGATAAAATATACGTTGTGAAGGGATTCTAAGTTAATGGCCCATTTAAGGACACTTAGCTCACATAATAGAAGAGATCATAGAAGTCTGTCCCCATTGGAAGGACCTCCCTGTGAACAGTTCAGCCAGAACCTGAACAAGGGCTCAACAAAGCATGCAAAGACATATGACTTGCTTATGTGACACTGGACTCCATTTTGGGCTTGTAATTTTCCACAAACTGAGACTGAAAACATCTGTCTATATGGGAGGAGGTATATAAGGCAGCTGCACAGTTTTCCTCTTGTCATCATCTCCTGCCCTGCTTCATTTCTCTGGACTGGATTTCTAATAAGGAAGCTTTAAATAAGGACTACTGACCTCCCAAGCTGTTAGAGTAGTTTCCAGAGACTTTGCAAACTGGCAGTTTATTTCATCACTGTCACAAACCTGATTCAAGAACTTTGCAATCATTGTATGTATGGATTCTTTGGCCTTCCTAACTCCTCCTCCTGTCTTTATCCCTATGAATAAACTTTTAGCTATTAGATACCAAAGGATTGGCAGCAGCATGATTTTTGGGTAAGATCTGGATTATATAGTGGCCTGGCTGAGTGACTGATCTCTCGGGATTGAAGGACCCTTTGTTTGATTAAATTGGGTTTAAATAACTGGGCTGGATTATCTAAGGAGACTGCTTTTCTGACATTTTGTTAGCCAGTGTGGTGAGACAGAGGTTTACTTTTATTGCTGTCTTGGTATACCTTATGAAAGAATAATCACCAGTCTGGTGTGTGTTTACCATATTTTTTTCCATCGAGGCACACCTCTTGCACCAGCATTTGTGAGAGCCAGAGTTTGCTGTCTGTAGAAGCCAGGTGCAATGCCCAACCCAGGAGATTTTCCCCCAATTCCTTTCATGCCGCGTATAGAGGTCTGATTGGGGTGGCAAGGGACAGTATTCCCCCTCCTTCACTTGTCCCTTTGATTCTGGCAGATTCTTTATATCTCTTACAATAGAGGGGGAGATGCAATGAAGGCACCTTCGAGGTCACCTGAACACCTAATATGCTTTTTTGGCAGGCTCCCCAAACCTCCTCCAGCTAACACCTGAACAATACTGTTGTTTTTTGCATAGATTAAACAAGAAGAGATTAAACAAGCAATGATAAGTATGCATGCTATACAGAGATTTGAGGCTTTATTTTTTTGTATGTATTCTATCACATTTTGATAAGGGACGAAATTCTTTTAGAAAGTCATGATTACCATAACCAGTGACTTCAGCAACAATTCTGTCCGACTAATAAAGCTGTGAAAACCCTTGTTTGAAGATATGGTCTGCTTTCCCAGTCTCTTTGTATTCTTCCTGGCATTGCCAGATAACCAAACATCAGACAGGAGGCATTAGACAGACAAGACATTCATCAACACTATAAACATATCTAAGGCCTTGTACACACGATCACTTTATCACACATTAACAATCATTACCGCGCAATACCAACAACAGCGTACACACGTGCAATAGGGCTGTTGCGTGTTAACTGCCTTGTTGTAGCGCAATACAAAAACCACCTCGACGAGGGTGGTAGCAGTTAACGCGGAACAGCTGTTGCGCCTTTCCACTCGTGTGTACGCTTACCACGCAATGATTGGCCTCCGGAAGTGTCCCAGCATTCCAAAGTCGTCCTGTCTGGTCTTCCCCCCACCCGCTCTGTGGCCGTGATGAAACAGTCCCCGCCCTGATCAGATTCCCGGGATTTTCGAATTTCTCGTCTGTTTCACTTCCTGTTCTCTTCCTCGTGGAGTGGAGTGCAGTTCCGATCATCAGTAGCAATGGCGGCCCGTCGTGGAAGACGTGCACCCCTTTGGAGCATGGCAGAGGTGCTGAACCTGATCAGCATCTGGGGAGAGTCCGCTGTGCAAGCGCAGCTACGCAGCAGCAGGCGAAATTATGATACATTTGGCATAATTTCTTGGGCCATGTCAGAGAGAGGTTATGATAGAGATACTGTGCAGTGCAGATCAAAGGTGAAGGAGCTAAGAATAACCTATCACCGAGCGAAGGAGGCAAACCGCCATTCTGGATCAGCACCTGCTACATGCAGGTACTATAAGGAGATAGAAGCCATCCTCAGTGGGGACCCCACAACCACTGCAAAGAGTCCCGTGGACACATCGGCCCCCCCCTCATCCAGTGAATGCCAGACCCGAGCAGGATGAGGACGTGATCGATGAGGAGGAGGAGATGGAGGATGACCTGGAGGAAAGCGCAACAGCATGTAGCCAGGAGCTGTTCTGCACCCCCACTGAGACGTCCACCCAAGACATGAATTACAGCGTGTCCTCTGAGGTGGCAGAGGGAGGTTCCGGTAAGTTTCTCTTTCGTGCAGCTATGGCTCCTGCTAAAATATCATTGTCCGGGGCGGGGGTGCTTGCTGTCTCAGTCCCCGCTGTGCACGCTCTTTACTCTGCATTCATTAGAAGTGCATCAACACAAGCAGTGATTGTCAAAAAATCATCTGTATTTAGGTCAGTAAAGGTTTCCTCGATGTACCTCCAGAGCCTACTACTCAGGTTAGATGGGAGAGCGTTCGTGTCTATGCTCCCAAAGACGGATACTCTGCCTCGCCAGCTGCAAAGCACAGCCCTGGGAACCATGGCAGCACACAGTGCAGCAGCATACGGTCCTGGCTTGCAACCGGTGGCATGTAGGGTATGTATTCTAGCTGGCAGGGGCACTCTTTTAAACGGCCGAAGGCACAGTCCACAGTCATTCTGCAGCGGCTCAATCTGTAATTGAACCGCTCCTTGCTGCGATCTAGGTTACCGGTGTACGGCTTCATGGGCTATGGCATCAGTGGGTATGCTGGGTCTCCGAGGATGACTATGGGCATCTCCACATCCCCCACTGTAATTTTTTGATCGGGAAGAAGGTACCCCCTTGCAGCTTCCGGTACAGACCAGTGTTCCTGAAAATGCGGCCATCATGCACCTTTCCCGACCACCCAGCATTGATGTCCGTAAAATGCCCCTTGTGATCCATGAGTGCTTGCAGCACCATGGAGAAGTAGCCCTTCCTGTTGATGTACTCGGTCACGAGATGGTCTGGAGCCAAAATAGGGATGCGTGTGCCGTCCATGGCTCCCCCGCAGTTAGGGAATCCCATGGCAGCAAAGCCGTCCACGATCTCACGAACATTGCCCAATGTCACCATCCTCCGTAGCAGAACGCGATTGATGGCTCAGCAGACTTGTGAGAGGGCTAATCTGACAGTGGACCTCCCGACTCCAAACTGGTTTGCAACCGACCGGTAGCAGTCAGGAGTCGCCATCTTCCAGACAGCAATCGCAACACGCTTCTCCATGGTTAGGGCTGATCTCATGTTGGTGTCTTTACGTCACAGGGCAGGGGCCAACTCTGAACACAGTTCCAGAAAGGTTGCTTTCCGCATTCGAAAGTTCTGTACCCACTGCTCGTCATCCCACAGCTGCATAACAATGCGATCCCATCACTCGGTGCTCGTCTCTCGCGACCAGAAACGGCGTTGTACCGTGTGCAGATGATCGGTGAAGGAGCTGAGCAACGCGGTGCTGATGCTCTGCATGACATCGATCAGCCCCTGCTCCTCAGCGTCCTCGTCTGACTCGGAGCTCATTGCGTACTGAGCAACCAGCCGAGATGTATTTAGAATGCTGAAGGCGACAGTGGCGATCAGAGCAGGATCCACGCTGTCGCTGTTGTTATTGCTCGCAAGTGGTGCGGTGCATAACTGCACTGTTGAAAATAGGCGTGAGTTGCTATTGGCAATGAGGAAGACGCAAGGGGAACACAGTGAGAGTTTACCCATGGCGCTTTGCGTTCCTTTCCTTCATCCCATGATTCCAAGCGCCGATTCAGGGAAAATTGAACTGTGGGATAGGTGCCCAGAATTCATTGTGCTACACCGCGATATTGCAAAGAATTCTGTTGCGTTGCAAGGAGCGACGTGTGTACGCGCTATCCCACAATAAAGGTCACGTGTTTTTTATAGTGCGATTGCCATGTTGCGCTTTAATCTGATCGTGTGTACATAGCCTCAGTTAGCTTTCATCAGTGAATACAATGAGGGAGGGAAGTCAGCACAATCAGCATCATCTTCACAAGAGATTTGGCTCCTGTCTTTTCCTTCCCTCCACCTTCACCTTCCCAACTCATCCGATCCCTCTGTAGTGCGGCTATTCTGTACAAATAACCCTTTTCCAATTGCTCTGTGGTCTATTATGCCTGTTTTCTAAATGAATGAGTCTTTATTTTATTTTAAAGTGTGACCAATCAGTTATCACATGCTATCAACCTAGTTTACAAGCTCACTAGCAAGGTACTTTCAGATAAAACTGCAATGCTACTCCAATGCAAATTTTTCACTAATGTTATTACTACAAAGAGGATCAAGGAGTTAATGAACAAGATTTCCATTTTAAAGTGTCCTTGGCTTCAGTGGAGTTTACATCCAAATAACCTAAAGCGGGATTTGGCCCAGTGGTACATCTGATTCTGCAAGCTTCAGCCATACATAGTTTTCTCAAGCTGCTGTTGACTCACAGCTGCATCAATGAGGAGCTAACTTCACTGCTGGCATAAGAGGGTGCCGGCTAGTTGGACTTCAGTGGAGTGGGACCATCTGATGCCAGTAGTGAATTTTGCTCATAAATTCCACCAAAAAGTAGTAGTTACAGCATCAGGATTCACAGAGACTGGGAAAACAAATGAGAAGTCCTAAAGCACTTTTTAAAACTAATAAATGTATTTATTGCATAGAGAATGGGAACAGAGATGCGGCGGCTTTTTTGTCTTTCTGTTTAAACCATTTAATCTAATCTCTCACTTCATCTTTTTAAATTAATACAACAAATTCTTTGATTTTTGAATATTTTCATATTTAAGGAACTCTGGGTTAAATATAACAGAAATTCTGCTGACTTGAGCTATTGGGTATAGTCTACATGCACAATAGTGATCACTGGATTTGGATGACACATACCCATCATTCCAAACTTGCTAAGAAGAATTTTGGCCTGGAAATAAGTTAGTAATTATAAGTTAGTGGCCCAATGTTAGGGCATCTGATTTCAATACAGAATGGAACATGTAGGAAATTGGAAATGTGAAGGTAAATGGCATAATGAAATAAATGTAAAGCAAACTTGCAAACCCTGACTGACTTCAATAGGACTATTCAGAAGTAAGCATGTGTGTGTTTGCAGGATCAGGGCCAAAAGCATCACCATCAAAAATTCAGATGGAAAAACATGTTATCTTGTATTTAGTTAACTGTAATCCATGAATCCTCCTTGTGCAATTTGTGTTAACTAGAATGACTTAACCCTTGGACCAAACTACCAAGGGAAGAGGTGGATTCTCCAGCCTTTTTTTCCTTTCCCCATATGGCCTGCAGTATAACAGGAGGTCAGAGTAGATAATCATAATGGCCTCTTCTGAACTTAGGATCAAGGGGTAAGTCCACACTGGGATCTTAGGTCAACTTAAGGATGGTTAAGTCGACCTACAGACCGCAGTGTCCACACTGGGTGCTTATTAAGTCGACTTAAGCGCTTTCTTAGGTCGACTTAATAACATCACCTCTGAAGGTCAACTTAATGCTTAAGTCAACCTTAGTAAGTCAACTTAAGCCAGTGTGGACGGGGAGTGCCCTTAGGTCGACCTAATTGGCCTCCAGGCCCCAGTGCAATGTGGGACAGCTACCCACAATGCACCACTCCTCCGTCAACCTAGCACCTGCCAGTGTGGACACTGGCAGTTGACTGGCATGTTCAGTGTGGACTCTCTAACTTGAGTTAACAAGGTCGACTTTGTTGACCAAGTTGACTTAACAAGGTTGACTTTATCAGAGCCTCCAGTGAAGACGTACCCTATGAGAATGGGCCATATCTGACCATGTTGCAGAAACAGCAACCTCTTCTCCACAGTCAGCACCTATATGGCTTCTTTAGTTCTGCATGTTCTTCTTACAGCAATGTTAATAATAAAGCCGCCTTCCCCAAGCCACTTTTCTGCCACTAGGGTACTAAAAGCACTGTCTGATAATTCAAGGTAACTAGATTATGGAGTTACTCTCAGGTAATATAACAAAATGCACAAGGGCGGGGGGGGAGGTGAGATTTTACTGAAGACAAACGGGACAGAAGGGAAATAGTTTGCAGTACTCTGTCTGTGTGAGTGTGCACATGCTCATAAGAAAACCCAGAGCTGCTTGAAAATTTTTGAATGAGTTGTAGGGGGAGGATTGTATTTTATTTATTTTGGTGGTGGTGGTGGTTGCTGTTGAAAAAATGACCTAGTTACAAAAAATAAAAATTGCAATGAAAAAATTCATGCCCAAATACATTGTTTTGAAATTTTTAAAGAAATGGTTATTGAAAGCTTTAGGGTTTAAAAAACACCACCACCACCAACAAAAAACCACCAGCCCTCCCCCGCATGGGGTTTTGATTAAAAAAAAATCTATTGTGTTTTTCATTTAGAAGTAATATTGGGAGAGGGAGAAAATCCATAAAAATAAAAAAGGGGCTAATTTGAGCCACTTTAAATTGAAAACAACTTTGATATCTTTAATAAAATTAGTCTTTTCCTGTTTTATAACAGCTCTAATCAAAAAAATGTAATGATACATTTTATATATTTTAAGTGAGTTGAGATATAGAGGCCAGGGTAGACTGAGTCCCACATCATAAGGGCCAATATAGTAAATGTACTATCTTGGCACCTCTATAGAGTGTGTGTCAGAAAACAGGCAAAGACCAAGAATAAGGTCTGAGACACAGAAAGAGACTTAGGCCCTGATCCAAAGCCCATGGAACTTTTTCTATTTATTTCATTGGGTTTTAGATCAGACCTTTAAAGATCAACAGCGTTGGTTTGAAATTTAAAAAACCTGAATCTGCCACTTTATGTATAGCCACTGTGAAAAATGTAGAGTAGGTATAAATAAAACAGGAAGGTTGAGCCTTCAAATTGATTCAGCAAAGATTTAATGCCATGCATCAGACTCTCTGCCAGTTTTTAAGCACTCTCTCCCCTGAGGTCTGCTCCCTCATTTCCCCATCCCCATTCCTCCTCACAGTGTTGTTTTCCTCAATAAAACTATCTAGACTGTGAATGAGAGGCTAGGGAAAAGCAGACTTGAGGAAAAGCTAGGTATAACCCTGAATATAAAGGTACTGGTGCTTGAATCATCTTAGCAGTCATGTGGGTGCACTCTGGTTGCACTTCAGTAGGAACGCTATATACTTGTTTAACTGACGTGCAGAGTCTTCTCCATTGAGGAAGAGTATGATTGTTATCTATGCCAGACACACCCCCTACTTGTAATGTAATTTACTGCATGGGTGAAGTGCTCCATCTACTCTCAGTGTGTTCTAGTAAGGATATCTGGAATCAAGATCCAAAGGGGGAGCCATGTTAGTCTATTGTAAAGAAACACACAAGGAGTCCTGTGGCACTTTTAAAGACCAACAGATTTATTTATCGCATGAGCTTTCATGGGAGAAAATCCCACTTTGTCAGAAGGAACATCAGGGCAGGATGCTCCCTTCTCATGTAAAGGGTCTGACGAAGTGGGATTTTCTCCCATGAAAGCTCATGCGATAAATAAATCTCTTAGTCTTTAAAAGTGCCACAGGACTCTGTTGACAGACCATCAAGTTAGGCATCCTTTTGAGAGCTGTGGGTCCACCACCTCCTCTCTGTTGGGCTGTAGGCTTTGCATCAGTAAAGTGGGCATGATCACAATAAGCTGTACAACGTGGTGATCTGTGGGAGTTATCAATGAACATAGACTGAACACAGACCCTGCTGGTATGGCTTTGTGTTTCTCTCAAAAGGGTTCACTCTGCTGGGTACATGACCTCACTGCCTCCTAGAGGAGGGCTGAAATATTGATAAGTCGTAGTGTCTGACGCATTTTGCATTGTAGCTTGTAACTTGCATTGTAACTTGTAAATTGTGCCTTCAAATGCGAGCACGCCACACAGAGTGGCTGCTCCATGGGTGAAGATCGGGGGGGGGGGCAGGTATGGGGAGGGGCTCGAACTAGATATGCTGCAGAGGTGAGTTGTGGGGGAGGGATCCAGAATTCTCCTTTCCTTCCTCCTTGTGGAGAAAGATTTGGGGGAGGGGAGCAGCAAGGTCAGGCACTTTGTGCATCCAGATCAGTTCCCAGTTGGGGCAGCATAAGAGGAGGACAGAAGAGCAGCTCTTGACCCTCATAGCAGTGCTCCAACTTGGAGCCATTTCAATTTTACTAGCCACCCCAAAAACATGGGCATTTAGCTTAGCCATAGAGGCTGCACCCTAATTGGCAACCATAACACTGTAACAAGTAAATGTAAGATCTGAGCTGTTTCCCCTGCATCTGTGCAATGTGTACTGTACAGTATTGACAGTGAAGCCCAGGGGAGTGACAGAGTGAACAGGGAAGGTTATATGTGAGTGGAATGTGCTGAAGCAGATGGGCAAAGGGGACAAACTTTAGTGATGGATTTTTTTTTGGTGTGTGCAATGCATGATTATGTATCTCTAAAACCAGGGAGATGTGATTCAGTTATAAGAAAACGCTTGGTTCTGTTCAGTCATGTATTTGTTTCTATGCTAATGTTGATTTTTTTAAGTGGTGCCTGGTAAACATGGCAAATAATTATGTTAAAATGAAGAATTAAGGATGAATAAATGATGAATGTAAACTGTATTTGTGATTTCAAGTACACTGTAATTTAATTACCACTAACAATTGGTAGATCCAGAAGTTAGACCTGTACCTTTTATTAATCATATAAGGCCCCTGGTTCCCCCAAATACAGAAGTCAAACTATGCCTAGGCCTGCTTCGCTCCTCAACTCATTGCCTCATCCAAAATCAGCAGTTTTTAATATTAAAAATCTGTGCTTCAGAGCTGACTTTAGGCATTCCTTTTTGAAAGTCTTGTTCCATTTTATGGTGATCCACAGGCTAAACATAAAAACTGGTATCTCATCTCAATTCCTTTGTTAGTGCTAATAATAATCTGGTCAATCCAAAGTGCATTTAGGGTGGAGGCATATAAACTCCTTTTACTGCATGGAGCACAGGTGTGGGAGAAGTAAGGCGTGTGGCCAAATTATCACTTCCCTTCGTAGCCTTTAAAGAGGCTCTTTTCAGCTCCAAAAGAGATGCTGCTCAGTCAGCTCACCTTAGCTTTTTTATGTGCACACAACCAATCTACATTTTATTTGTCTGGACTGGATTTCTGATTGCCTCATCACCTCTAACACAGAGTTTTGTTGTTACCTTTACTCTTCTACTAAGTGTTTGATAATTTGTTCACAGTCCCTGATCCCACTACATAAACCCGGAAGTATTGCTTTACATTGTTTGCTGCCCAGTCTCTTGCAGGAAATTCAGCTGCTGAAGAACATGTTGTTTTATGCTTAGGTGAATTGAGTATTTAGCACCAATATTCTACAAAACCAAGTTAGTGTGTAAGTAAATCCTTCTTAATCTTTAGTGGCAAATGTGACTTGGGTTTTATAGGGGTTTGGATCTACTTGTGCACAGAGTTTACAAAATCAGAGTCAAGAAGCATGTCTGCTCTCTGTCTCGATTTCAGCTGATTCACGCTGCAGCTCATTTTGCAAAATATGGCATTACTGAGAACTCTCTGACCATGGTAACTCCTCCCTGCATAACATGAAACCTCCACAAATTGCCCTAATTTATTCATTTATTTGTATTACTGTGCTGCCCAGAGCCATGGGCCAGCACCCCATTGTGCTAGGCTTTGTACAAATGCAGAACAAAAAGATAGTCTCTGCTCCAAAGAGTTTACATTCTGCTTTCCCCACAGATTTTAAATACGGTGACACTAGGGCCTTGACAGCCGCTATGGAGACAATCCTGCAACCATCCACTTGTCACTTTACTGATGTGCCACTGTCACTATTTATCATGAGCCAGGCAATATTTAATATTTTCCTTAGAGCCTCAAGAAGTCCTGGAGTCAAGTAACATGAGGTCAATTTCCAGCCTTCCTTATAGAGAAAAGCTTCCAAGTGTTGTCCCTACAGCTTCAAAAACCAGAAGGCAAACAAAAAGAGGCCAAAATGTCATTGTTTTTTAAATCTCATGATTTTTTTAAGATACCTCAGGGGCTTTTGGGGATCCAACTCATGGATTTTGAACACTTGGAGTTGGCAATCTTTGTAGTTTCATTGATGTCAATGAAGTCACGTGAGTGTTTGGAGACTCTGTGTTTGTGCCACTCCAACCACGGTGGGGACTTGGGCTTCCTGCAGGATCACTGGCCTGGGTTCTAGGGCCTGTTTTATGTAGGTTAAAAGGTCAGACTAGACCTGAAAACCTGAATCCCCCTCAGGACAATGAAACTGTCACCTGCTTGCAATCTCCTCATGTGTTAAGGTCCCCATCTTAGCTATGTAACTTCCACTTCATTCATTTGGCCTGTCCTTTATGGTCCTGGGGACTTCACCCCACGGTAAGCAGATCACAGTGATCCCTTTTGGCCTTAAAATTTACGAATGGGCCACTGACCCCAAATCTGGGCCTCTGGACCCCATGGTAATATAAATATTAAATAATAACAAGCACACGAGGCATATGTGCACTACAATACGTGGGCACAGCAAAGTCAGCACAGGAGCAGCTGCAGGTGATCAGCCATTTGAAACCTTCAAAGCATGAAGAATATTTACTTTCATTGGTGTCACAGCTGAGTTGTTGGCTCTCTGCCTCTTGTATTCCCTTTTAGATCCATTAGGTCCTGTCCTGACCTGCAGAGTGCCTCAGCTATTTCTGTGTGAGATCAGGGATTGCTCCAGCATCTGCACAGATCCATTAAAACAAGGCTTGATAAATCCTGGGTGCCAGGTCATCATGGTGCCTGAATTTACCCCGACACATGGCAGCACCAAAGCAGCCAGGGAGGCGAATGCTCCTGGCCCCTAAAAAAAAAAAAAAAAAAAAAAAAAAGAGGCACTGTCTCTCCCCATCTGCTGCTGAAAGCATCACCGGCAGCAGCTTTTTTTCAGCAGCAGCAGGGGAAGGGGGTGCTTCTGTGCGCTGCCGCCACTGAAAGAATCAACAGCTGTGGTGGCGAGCCCTGCATGCTCTGCACCAGTGGTCGGCAAACCGCGGCTCGCGAGCCACAAGCGGCTCTTTAGCCTCTTGCGTTTGGCTCTTCAGGTGCGGGCTCCCCAGAGGCGGCGGTGTCGGCGTCGGGCTGGCAGGGCGCCGGCCCCTGTTAGAAAAGCCTGAGCCCCGGATCTATTCCGGGGCCCAGGAACCCAGAGGACTCCAGCGGAACACATGTTCCGCTCTGTCCTACCCCGCAGGCAGGCTGCTGCTCAGCTGTGAGCAGCGGCTGCCAGCCGGGCTGGGGAGTTTTTAAATGTCCTGCCCTGAGCATGCTCTGAAAGAGCAAGTTCAGGGCAGGAGCAGCCTCCTGGCCAGCCAGACGTCCCTGTGGCCTTCCGGCCAGGTAAGCTCGGGGGCCGGGCTGGGGAGTTTTTAAATGTCCTGCCCTGAGCATGCTCCGAAAGAGCAAGTTCAGGGCAGGAGCAGCCTCCTGGCCAGCCGGACGTCCCTGTGGCCTTCTAGCCAGGTAAGCTCGGGGGCGGGCAGGAGCGCGGGTCTGCCTGCCTGC